>CAWUFW010003230.1:0-1200000 GCA_963921515.1 Calotriton arnoldi
TTCTATTCACCTAGGAACTTGGGATTGCAAGATTCATGTACAGCACAACTCATCCTATGCATTATTAACACAAATGTATCACAATAAACACACTAATACACCATACTTGCCTCTGTCGTGATTCCAACGTGGGTGCTGTTATGGGGATGATGAACTGCAAAATTACACTGTGTATGCGAACAGCAACAGCAAGGACAACACAGGCATGTGAGTACAGGCAACGTGACACACATGAGGGAGACACACCACCAGGGCTACACGACACATACACACCTAGGCCATCTGACTCATTGCCTACACTGATGTCGCCAGGGAAGACGGTGCAATGCACAGACACCACACCCATTCCCAGTTGTAGTCAAGTAGCCCACAGGTGCAGTAAGCAAATGGCAGTCAAATGTGTGACCACAGACAACGCACATCACAAAGTGAAGCACAGGTTTATTACACAGTTGCAACATGCCGTAACCACTACAGATGCAAGGTAACCCCACCTGGCAGCGGGCACACAGTCAACAACTGTAGACGGAAGGAAGTCCATGGGTGTGGCGCACATCACCTGTAGGGACACAACAGCTACCAGCCTGGATGTGCAATCACGTCGTCGGTGGACACAGTTGACCAAACGAATCTGAAAGTACCCTGTGAAGGACAGAAATGACACACAGTCAAAAGCAATGGAGTACAGGACAGAACAGCAAAACTCATGCACAATACATGTTACAAGATACCCACCCAGAACCAAGTTAGCATGTCAACACTGTTGGGGAGTACAGCCCACCTGTCACCACACATCGCAACACACATCCAGTCAAGTAGCCCATGGACACACTCCAACAGCACCAGAGCACCACCCACACATCATGCCAACTCACATCATTGACATGACACCTCAGGATACTCACATTCAGCTAAAGAAGTTGGTGATGAGCTGTGTGCGGACATCACCATCACCATCGTCACTGGCATCATGGTCCAGGCCAGGATCCTCCACAGGTGGCGGATGTTGGTCATTGTCATCCTGGATGAGAGGCAACTCCTTCCGCACTGCCAGGTTGTGGAGCATGCAGCAGACGTTGATAATCTTGCACACTTTCGCAGGGGCATATGGGAGGGACCCTCCGGTCTTGTCCAGGCAGCGGAAGCGGCTCTTCAGGAGACCAAAGGTCCGCTCAATCACTCTCCTGGTCCGACCATGTGCCTCATTGTAGCGCATCTGGGCAGGTGTCACAGGGTTCCTGAGGGGTGTCAGCAACCACGGCATGTTGGGGTATCCTGAGTCACCTATGGACAGACAAGTGCACATTAGCTGACTTAGAAAAGTGGGCGGAATACTACAGATCAGATCACACACAATGGCACAAAGTCAGTACACACCGACAAGCCAGGCACGCTGGTTCTGCATCTGTGCCATCATCCTGGGGATGCGACTACTCCTCATCACAAAGGCATTGTGTGCTGAACCAGGGAAACGGGCACACACGTGTGTGATGGTCATGTCTGCAAGACACACCACCAGTGCATTGACCGAGTGGTAGTGCTTGCGGTTCCTGTAGGCCTGCTCCTGGGCCTGTGGTGGTACCAAAGCCACATGTGTCCCATCAATGGAGCCAATGACATGCGGCATCCTCCCCAGGGCATAAAAGTCACTCTTCACGTCAGTGAGTCGTCGCAGTCTAGGGAAATAGATGTACCGGTTCAGGAAGAGCAACATTGCCGCCAAAACATCGCGGAGCACACGGCTGAACATGGTCTGTGACATCCCACCAGCAGTCGCCACAGTATGTTGGAAGGTACCAGTGGCAAAGAAGTGTAGGGCTGCCATCACCTTCACCTTGGGGGTCAGCGCTGTAGGATACGGCCGGCCAGGCTGCAAATGTGGGGACAACTGCACTGCCAAATCCTCAATCAGCTGCCTGGTGAAGCGGTACCGTCGGATGCTGTCCCGTTCCACCATCGTTGCCAGGTCTGGGAATGGCCGATGGACAGCAGGAGCCCTGCAGTGCAGAGGAGAAGTAAGCAAGATTGTCAGTCACCCCACATATGCGGCATTGAACACACTCAAGATCCCAACATACATCATTATGAGCCACAACTACATGAAGTGTGCAGTACCGGAAGGACATGTATGGTACATACATGGCCAACATCTGTCAACACAGTCCTACAGGTGGCATCAATTTGTCCCAGGTTGGCCCATTGGATATCATGAGGCCGTGTCACAGTTCCCATCTCCTGCTGCCGTGTCACAATAACCCCCACAGTGACATGTGAGGACAGATGGGCCCCAGGCACCACAGCTCAACGACAGGTACATTCCCAGGGACCCTGTAATGCCACATGGACACTGGCATTACATGGAGTATCATGTATACACCACAGCAAAACAACCATGAACCCCACAGGTAGTGGCCCCACTTGCCACGGCAGGACAGACATGGACGTCTGTGACACACACGCACAACATCAGAGTCCATGCACACACAACGTGGATGTGGAGACTGTCTCCCATTGTGCACATGAAATCAGAGACATTGTAAACACTACATGCACAAAGACTGTGGAGGACCATCACTATTGTGCCACTGGGACACCCTGGCTCAAACATACCGTCCCACATGGGACTCACGGGGTATGTGACATGACATACACATACACCACTGTGAAATGTGACCATGGCACATGCACAGATATGAACAGTTGCACATCACAGTGGTCACGTACACGTAACACCCATGATCCTGTCCCCATGAACACGTGCAAAGCCTGGGGGTGGCTGCCCACAGGTGACACCCACAGGACAACATGTACACCAACATACACACAATAGGAAATGCAGCCTTACATGCCTTATGATAAGGTTTGGACAGGCTGTCGTGATGTAGGTGTGCCCCTCACTCCCTGGGAGCTATCTGTGGCTGGCATATGTCCATCTGAGACAGGCATGCTGACATATGCCAGTCACATGTACAGTGATGCGTTGAACAGCAATGGACCGATCGGTGCCTCCGGCCGGCCCATTGCTTTCAATGTGTGCGGGTACGCGTTGTACCCCTGTGCGCGTTGAACAGCAATGGACCGATCGGTGCCTCCGGCCGGCCCATTGCTTTCAATGTGTGCGGGTACGCGTTGTACCCCTGTGCGCGTTGAACAGCAATGGACCGATCGGTGCCTCCGGCCGGCCCATTGCTTTCAATGTGTGCGGGTACGCGTTGTACCCCTGTGCGCGTTGAACTGCAATGGACCGATCGGTGCCTCCGGCCGGCCCATTGCTTTCAATGTGTGCGGGTACGCGTTGTACCCTTGTGCGCGTTGAACAGCAATGGACCGATCGGTGCCTCCGGCCGGCCCATTGCTTTCAATGTGTGCGGGTACGCGTTGTACCCCTGTGCGCGTTGTACCGCAATGGACCGATCGGTGCGCACCCATTGACAATGGGCTTGCCTGGCAACGGACGCGTTTTCGAATTTCGAACGAGTCGGTTGCTGGAAAATCAGTTGGTCACCCACAACAATGTTGCAAAATCATGTATGTCATGAAGTTGAAGATTTGAAGGATGCTGTGGGCGTGTTTTGGTGCTGCTATTCCATGGATTGGCCAGATTCAGAAGATGCAAACGACTTGGACCTATCACTTTGGACACAAGGGACAGTATCTGCCTCTCCAGCACATATATATTGCTGGCTGTTCCCCTGAGAGCCCACTTGCCTGCACTACATGCTCCAAGACAACATCTGCCACTGCACTGCTGCTGTCTCTGCCCCTCTGGACCCTGCAATGGCACGTACTGTGGAGAGAGCCCCAGCCTTCAGCCTTGAAGAGAACCAGGCCCTGCTGGACAGCCTACTTCCACAGTACAGCAAGCTGTATGGGACACCAGGGGAGCAGGTGAGTGTTCTGTGCACTGCCTTTCTGAATGTGCATTTTGTGTGACTAGCAAGGCTGAGAGTCTGCACGCCACTGGCTAGCAGGCTCACTGAGTAGTTGTCACCCCCCATAGTGTGTAGTGACTTGCACTGGACAGGTATGGTGCAGTGACAGTGCATTTGAACATGGTTTTACTTCCCATGCAATGATACCATGTAGTGACGTCTGGCAAACTGTCCATGGTCAGCTTTGCACTGCCTGTGTACATCATGTGCCCCTGTGTTTGAGACATGTATATACGACTGTGTCATGCACGGATATGTTGCATGTGTGGTAATGGCCTTTTCACTTTGTCATCCTCACAGGTTAATGCCCATCGGAAGCAGGAAATCTGGAAGGACATCGTCCGGGCTGTCCGGTCCGTGGGGGTCTACAAGCGCCGGATCCGCAACTGCCAGAAGAGGTGGCAGGACCTTCGGGGCTGGACCCGGAGGATTGCACGGGCCCAGCTGAAGCTGTCGCCTCCTCGCAGGAGGGGCAGAACAAGGACCCTGACCCCCACATGCTCCAGATCCTGGCGGTGGTCTTTCCAGACCTGGATGGGCAGCTGAAGGCCAGACAGCAGCAAGGAGGGGGTGAGTCAAAGACTGCACTGTGAACTCTGTATTACATGCTTTGTGCCCTCCTCTGGCCTGGTTCAACTGCCACAGTGCAGCAGTCATGTTGTCCAGGAGCCATGTCCCTCTATTGTGCACTGCCCACTGCTCATCTGATACCCAGGTGTGGCCCTTACAGTCAGGGAATTGTGTCACTTGGGACTGTGTCCTTGCAGTTTGCTTCACTAAAGGTGGGGGACAGCATCTGTTTCCCTGACTCTGTTGTGGGCATCATGGGTGGGTCCATTGTTCACACAACGCCTGGGTTTGGACATGTGATCTGCGTGTTGCTTTGATATGTGGTCCACTTGCTGAGCTGAGCCACCACATGTGCCTGGGGTATGTGGCACACGCCCATGCAGCGGGTGGGAACAATGTTTGTGCCCCAGGAGTGTGCAGATTACGTGTGTCACACATACATAGCCAGCTATCCACTGTCCAGGGCACATCCCTCATTCATGTGGAGCAGGACAGTCATGCCTACTCCAGGCCATGCAATGCACTCTGTACTCCCACTCCCGTGTATCAGCTGACACATTGTGCACAGTGATTTGACCCCTCCGGTGTCTGCCTCTGTGTTAGTGTGCTGTGGATTAGTTGCCAGGACTGCTGTGGTGTTTCTTGGTAGGGGCTCAGCATGCCCCTGGAGATGTGACCATAGGAGACGATACTTGTGTGTCACATAGGTGTTTGATCAGCTGCCCGTGCAGACTGGGGTATGCGAATGTGATGTTCAGGTAGCTGTTCCCCATTCACAGCAAATTGTGAGGGGCTCAGGTTCAGAGGGTAGTGTCACAGGTCTCCCATATGTCCAATAGGTGTGACCTGGACAGATGAGTGTTGAGATGATGTGTTGTGTGGGGGATGTACATGTGCACTTGTGCAGCTCCAGGACTTGCATTCCCCATGACCTACTATTGTGACACAGTGCATAGTGTTGTTGTCTGGCTGCCAAGTCATACATCACTGAGACAGTGATGTATGACTTAACAGTCATGCCTCTGCCATGGCATGTGTCAACTTATTTGTGGTCCTGCAGGGGAGTGACATGTGCTACATGCACACCATAGTGGCGCTGGCTATCAGGACATGGGTGCATCATGGTGTCTGTCGCTGGTATGCATCACATGCATTTCCTATTTGACTCTGGGCATCCCTTTCATCCGGAAACCTGTACTGACTCAGTGGCAAGAGCTGTGATGTGTCCACACCGTGTCCTCTGCACTGTCCAACTACTGTGTACTTGGTGCATGTGTCCACACTGGGGTGTTGCAATCCAACAGACACCAGACAGATGGGTGCAAGGCCATGTGGGATGTGAGTGCCATGCTTGGCATCAGACTGACAATTGGCTTCTCCTGTTCAGTTAGGGCACTTTTAGCAATGTACAACTAATGATGCCAGGGCTTGCTCTGTGATGTGCTGTGCTCACAGTGGTGTGTGCGTTTGGTGCAGGTGACTGATGTCTGTCTGTTTCCCCATTGTTTGCAGATACATCCACGGCCACGGAAGGGGACAGCTCCACGGCCAGGAGGAGCCAGAGAGCCAGACTGGGTCAGCAGCCGAGGAGTGGTCGGAGGGACCCAGTGGCACGGAGGGCGAGGGGAGCCACACCGAGGAATCCTCAGCACCATCCACCTCAGCTGAGGACCAGAGCAACTCGGAGGATGACTCCCTTGTGGAGGCGGGTGTCAGCAGCCACCATACCCCAGCTAGTGTTGCTGTCCCCGCCACCACCAGCACCACCACCGCCCTCCCATCGGCTCCCATTCCCCAGGTCCATGGAGGCTCCCATGTTCGGGAGCGTGTCTCCTTTGGCCCAGGCACCGCACCCCCTGCCCCTGTGTCCCCTGCTGCCCTGAGTGAGGAGTCTGTGTACCTCCTTCGCCAGCTCCATGTAGGGCAGACAGCCATGATGAGTGTCCTCCATGCGCACACCGCACTGTTGACTCAGCTGGTGTCGTTCATGGAGGGCATCTCATCGGGCATGTCTGACCTACAGAGGGGCAACAGGTCCATGGACTCCTCCCTGACGGCAGCAGTGTCCCTCCTCAGACAGTCCCTCACCCCTCCTGCCTCTGCTCCATCCACACTCCCCAGCACCTTGCCCGTCCCAAGCACACACACACCGGCACAGGCACACACCAGCACACACACATCCAGCACACAGACACACACGCCACAAACTAAACGCACACGCACGCACAGTCAGGGGACTGAAACCAGACTCACAGGGGATGGGGCCCTGGTACACACACATGCATCCACGGGCACTGCGCAGTCCTCAGTTGCCTCTCCCTCCAAATCACCCTCCCTTGCCTCACCTGCAACCCCAAAGACCCAGCGCCTCTTCCTCAGTGACCTCGGCCTCTTCCCCTCCGATCCAGCTGCCCCAGCATCCAGGGGGAAGAGGAAGCCCCCCACACGGAGCAGAGTGCCCCTCGCCCCCGGACACCCTCCCCCAGGCGCAGACAGACTGAGGCCCCCACCCGCAAGTCCCCCGGAGTGGTAAGAGCAAGACCCCGCCGCCGCCCTGCAGCTCAAGCACCAGGTCACCTTCCTCCATCCCTCAGGCCCCCACTCCACAGGTGCCCCCGCCACACCCTGCCCCAGGTTCCCCCACCCACAGATATACCATCCCCAAGAGGCTCCGGCCTTCTCCCCTGCCACTTGCTCTCCCGGCACCACACCCCCGCTGCGCTTGTCTGTGCCACTGATGTGGTGAGGGTGTCCTCCCCCTCTGTCCAGCCCACCTTGCCTGTTCCCCATTCTCCTCCCCTGGTGGTAGGCACTGCAGTGGAGTCCACTACCACCCTGTCTGACTTGGGCACTGCAGTGGCGGACCTGTCCACTCCATCTGCAGGGTCCACTGCAGTCGTGCCGGCACCCACAACATCTGAGCCATGCCCCCAGTTGTGCCGGCACACACCATGTCAGACACCTCCACTGCAGTTGTCAGTGGCTCTCCAGCACCCACCACCCCTTCCCTGCTTCCTCCTGGTGAGCCCTGATCCTGTCCCTGCGGTGCCTGGCCTACCCCCCGGTTGACCCTCCTAGTGGATTGTCCCTGGTTTTGTGCAGGCATGTGTAGGGTGGCATCTGCCACTGTCACCCACTTGTGACTTTGTTGATGGACTGGCCATTGGCCTTTGTTTATGTTCTACCGGACTTCTACTTTTAATGCCACATATGCTGAATAAAGCAACTTTCTGTTCTCTAGTGCTTTTGCTTCTGATGTACATGATGTTGATGATGCTAACAATGTCCTTGCTGCAGTGATGGTGATATTTGGTCTCATGATAATGAAGTGTTACTGTGCAGGAACCCATGTGGTCCAGGGGTTATGTGTCCTATCCTGTGGTGTATCCATGTCATCCATAGCAGCATCTGAGGGTGTCATGTGTTCAGTATTTGGCAATGAGATTTCCTACTTAGATTGGCAACTTCACATCTGTGGCTTCCACCCCTGCACATCTGTTGTGCCTGCCATTGTTCTATTCGTCTACTTCCCTGACCGTGTGGCCATCTCCAGTGAACATGCAGGTTTGGGCATCAATGGGGAAGGACTCATCTGTGTTGTCAGTGCAACATTGCTATACAAGTGTGTTGGATCTGTGCTGATGATTCCGTTGGCACTTCCATGACCAGGCTGATGGGACGGGAGCCCTCATTTGTTGCTAATTGTTGATTGTGTGTCCCATTGCTGCCATGGTATGGTATCTGTTCGCCTCACATCTGCAGTCTCCACAGGGTATCTGCATGTGTGTGCCCATTGGTGCAAATATGTGGGTCTGCATTCGGATGGTCACTTCTGTCATTGTGACATTGATGATTGTTGACGGTGTCAGCCCCCATGGGTGTTGTTTGTCTGCACATGGCCAAAGTTATGTTTTATTTGCACTGCAGGATTTGGCTCCCCCAATTTATGTTGCAATGGGACACATACACTACTTTGCCACTGATGTGTTTGTTGTTCTGTGACCAGGAATCATCCATGCAGTTTGGCAGTTGCACCTCTTACTTTGTCAACACTTGCCTTTTGGTCACTGTGATGATGGGGGTTTGGACCCCATTGCCACAATGTTCAAGATGTGCTGCAGCTATGGACCCCACACTTGCCTTTTGGTCACTGTGATGATGGGGGTTTGGACCCCATTGCCACAATGTTCGAAATGTGCTTCAGCTATGGACCCCACACTTACATTTTGGTCACTGTGATGATGGGGGTTTGGACCCCATTGCCACAATGTTCAAAATGTGCTTCTGCTATGGACCCCACACTTACATTTTGGTCACTGTGATGATGGGGGTTTGGACCCCATTGCCACAATGTTCAAAATGTGCTTCAGCTATGGACCCCACACTTACCTTTTGGTCACTGTGATGATGGGGGTTTGGACCCCATTGCCACAATGTTCAAAATGTGCTTCTGCTATGGACCCCACACTTACATTTTGGTCACTGTGATGATGGGGGTTTGGACCCCATTGCCACAATGTTCAAAATGTGCTTCTGCTATGGACCCCACACTTACATTTTGGTCACTGTGATGATGGGGGTTTGGACCCCATTGCCACAATGTTCAAAATGTGCTTCAGCTATGGACCCCACACTTACATTTTGGTCACTGTGATGATGGGGGTTTGGACCCCATTGCCACAATGGTCATGGCCTGCTTGCATTGTGGGTGCCACACACATATATGTGTGGCACATGTACTAGGGGGTCACATTGTATGTTCAAAGTCATGTTCGGTGTTGTAGGCATTTGACACAGTCTACACACGCTTGTCATGGTGTTGGGGGATGTCTTCTTCTTGCATTCCCTAGTTTGTGGTGTGCTGGTTGTGTCATGCATTGTCCATCCTATGAGTGGGGGTGGTAGTAGTGGTAGGCATCCTGCCTCCCTGGCTAAGGGTGGTGGTAGGCATCCAGCCCCCTGGGTGAGGGTGGTAGTAGTGGTAGGCATCCTGCCCCCCTGGGTGAGGGTGGTAGTAGTGGTAGGCATCCTGCCCCCTGGGTGATGGTGGTAGTAGTGGTAGGCATCCTGCCCCCTGTGTAAGGGTGGTAGTAGTGGTAGGCATCCTGCCCCCCTGGGTGAGGGTGGTAGTAGTGGTGGGCATCCTGCCCCCCTGGCTAAGGGTGGTAGTAGTGGTAGGCATCCTGCCCCCCTGGGTGAGGGTGGTAGTAGTGGTAGGCATCCTGCCCCCTGGGTGAGGGTGGTAGTAGTGGTGGGCATCCTGCCCCCTGGGTAAGGGTGGTAGTAGTGGTAGGCATCCTGCCCCCCTGGGTGAGGGTGGTAGTAGTGGTAGGCATCCTGCCCCCTGGGTGAGGGTGGTAGTAGTGGTAGGCATCCTGCCCCCCTGGGTGATGGTGGTAGTAGTGGTAGGCATCCTGCCCCCTGTGTAAGGGTGGTAGTAGTGGTAGGCATCCTGCCCCCCTGGGTGAGGGTGGTAGTAGTGGTGGGCATCCTGCCCCCTGGCTAAGGGTGGTAGTAGTGGTAGGCATCCTGCCCCCTGGGTGAGGGTGGTAGTAGTGGTAGGCATCCTGCCCCCTGGGTGAGGGTGGTAGTAGTGGTGGGCATCCTGCCCCCCTGGGTAAGGGTGGTAGTAGTGGTAGGCATCCTGCCCCCCGGGTGAGGGTGGTAGTAGTGGTAGGCATCCTGCCCCCTCGGTGATGGTGGTAGTAGTGGTAGGCATCCTGCCCCCTGTGTAAGGGTGGTAGTAGTGGTAGGCATCCTGCCCCCCTGGGTGAGGGTGGTAGTAGTGGTGGGCATCCTGCCCCCTGGCTAAGGGTGGTAGTAGTGGTAGGCATCCTGCCCCCCTGGGTGAGGGTGGTAGTAGTGGTAGGCCTCCTGCCCCCCTGGGTAAGGGTGGTAGTAGTGGTAGGCATCCTGCCCCCCTGGGAGATGGTGGTAGTAGTGGTAGGCATCCTGCCCCCCTGTGTAAGGGTGGTAGTAGTGGTAGGCATCCTGCCCCCTGGGTGAGGGTGGTAGTAGTGGTGGGCATCCTGCCCCCTGGCTAAGGGTGGTAGTAGTGGTAGGCATCCTGCCCCCTGGGTGAGGGTGGTAGTAGTGGTAGGCATCCTGCCCCCCTGGGTGAGGGTGGTAGTAGTGGTAGGCATCCTGCCCCCCTGGGTAAGGGTGGTAGTAGTGGTAGGCATCCTGCCCCCCTGGGTGAGGGTGGTAGTAGTGGTGGGCATCCTGCCCCCTGGCTAAGGGTGGTAGTAGTGGTAGGCATCCTGCCCCCTGGGTGAGGGTGGTAGTAGTGGTGGGCATCCTGCCCCCCTGGGTAAGGGTGGTAGTAGTGGTAGGCATCCTGCCCCCCCTGGGTAAGGGTGGTAGTAGTGGTAGGCATCCTGCCCCCCCTGGGTGATGGTGGTAGTAGTGGTAGGCATCCTGCCCCCCCTGTGTAAGGGTGGTAGTAGTGGTAGGCATCCTGCCCCCCCTGGGTGAGGGTGGTAGTAGTGGTGGGCATCCTGCCCCCTGGCTAAGGGTGGTAGTAGTGGTAGGCATCCTGCCCCCTGGGTGAGGGTGGTAGTAGTGGTAGGCATCCTGCCCCCCTGGGTAAGGGTGGTAGTAGTGGTAGGCATCCTGCCTCCCCTGGGTGATGGTGGTAGTAGTGGTAGGCATCCTGCCCCCCTGTGTAAGGGTGGTAGTAGTGGTAGGCATCCTGCCCCCCTGGGTGAGGGTGGTAGTAGTGGTGGGCATCCTGCCCCCTGGCTAAGGGTGGTAGTAGTGGTAGGCATCCTGCCCCCCTGGGTGATGGTGGTAGTAGTGGTAGGCATCCTGCCCCCCTGTGTAAGGGTGGTAGTAGTGGTAGGCATCCTGCCCCCTGGGTAAGGGTGGTAGTAGTGGTAGGCATCCTGCCCCCCTGGGTGATGGTGGTAGTAGTGGTAGGCATCCTGCCCCCTGTGTAAGGGTGGTAGTAGTGGTAGGCATCCTGCCCCCCTGGGTGAGGGTGGTAGTAGTGGTGGGCATCCTGCCCCCTGGCTAAGGGTGGTAGTAGTGGTAGGCATCCTGCCCCCCTGGGTGATGGTGGTAGTAGTGGTAGGCATCCTGCCCCCTGTGTAAGGGTGGTAGTAGTGGTAGGCATCCTGCCCCCTGGGTAAGGGTGGTAGTAGTGGTAGGCATCCTGCCCCCTCGGTGATGGTGGTAGTAGTGGTAGGCATCCTGCCCCCTGTGTAAGGGTGGTAGTAGTGGTAGGCATCCTGCCCCCCTGGGTGAGGGTGGTAGTAGTGGTGGGCATCCTGCCCCCCTGGCTAAGGGTGGTAGTAGTGGTAGGCATCCTGCCCCCTGGGTGAGGGTGGTAGTAGTGGTAGGCCTCCTGCCCCCTGGGTAAGGGTGGTAGTAGTGGTAGGCATCCTGCCCCCCTGGGAGATGGTGGTAGTAGTGGTAGGCATCCTGCCCCCTGTGTAAGGGTGGTAGTAGTGGTAGGCATCCTGCCCCCCTGGGTGAGGGTGGTAGTAGTGGTGGGCATCCTGCCCCCTGGCTAAGGGTGGTAGTAGTGGTAGGCATCCTGCCCCCTGGGTGAGGGTGGTAGTAGTGGTAGGCATCCTGCCCCCCTGGGTGAGGGTGGTAGTAGTGGTAGGCATCCTGCCCCCTGGGTAAGGGTGGTAGTAGTGGTAGGCATCCTGCCCCCCTGGGTGAGGGTGGT
Organism: Calotriton arnoldi; assembly: GCA_963921515.1. Classification (NCBI taxonomy): domain Eukaryota; kingdom Metazoa; phylum Chordata; class Amphibia; order Caudata; family Salamandridae; genus Calotriton; species Calotriton arnoldi. Next base: position 12,178 of record CAWUFW010003230.1, read on the forward strand.
AGTAGTGGTGGGCATCCTGCCCCCTGGCTAAGGGTGGTAGTAGTGGTAGGCATCCTGCCCCCTGGGTGAGGGTGGTAGTAGTGGTGGGCATCCTGCCCCCCTGGGTAAGGGTGGTAGTAGTGGTAGGCATCCTGCCCCCCTGGGTAAGGGTGGTAGTAGTGGTAGGCATCCTGCCCCCTGGGTGATGGTGGTAGTAGTGGTAGGCATCCTGCCCCCTGTGTAATGGTGGTAGTAGTGGTAGGCATCCTGCCCCCCTGGGTGAGGGTGGTAGTAGTGGTGGGCATCCTGCCCCCCTGGCTAAGGGTGGTAGTAGTGGTAGGCATCCTGCCCCCTGGGTGAGGGTGGTAGTAGTGGTAGGCATCCTGCCCCCCTGGGTAAGGGTGGTAGTAGTGGTAGGCATCCTGCCCCCCTGGGTGATGGTGGTAGTAGTGGTAGGCATCCTGCCCCCTGTGTAAGGGTGGTAGTAGTGGTAGGCATCCTGCCCCCTGGGTGAGGGTGGTAGTAGTGGTGGGCATCCTGCCCCCCTGGGTAAGGGTGGTAGTAGTGGTAGGCATCCTGCCCCCTGGGTGATGGTGGTAGTAGTGGTAGGCATCCTGCCCCCTGGGTGATGGTGGTAGTAGTGGTAGGCATCCTGCCCCCCTGGGTGAGGGTGGTAGTAGTGGTAGGCATCCTGCCCCCCTGGGTGAGGGTGGTAGTAGTGGTAGGCATCCTGCCCCCCTGGGTGAGGGTGGTAGTAGTGGTAGGCATCCTGCCCCCCTGGGTGAGGGTGGTAGTAGTGGTAGGCATCCTGCCCCCCTGGGTGAGGGTGGTAGTAGTGGTAGGCATCCTGCCCCCCTGGGTGAGGGTGGTAGTAGTGGTAGGCATCCTGCCCCCCTGGGTGAGGGTGGTAGTAGTGGTAGGCATCCTGCCCCCTGGGTGAGGGTGGTAGTAGTGGTAGGCATCCTGCCCCCTGGGTAAGGGTGGTAGTAGTGGTAGGCATCCTGCCCCCCTGGGTGAGGGTGGTAGTAGTGGTGGGCATCCTGCCCCCCTGGCTAAGGGTGGTAGTAGTGGTAGGCATCCTGCCCCCCTGGGTGAGGGTGGTAGTAGTGGTGGGCATCCTGCCCCCTGGCTAAGGGTGGTAGTAGTGGTAGGCATCCTGCCCCCTGGGTGAGGGTGGTAGTAGTGGTAGGCATCCTGCCCCCCTGGGTAAGGGTGGTAGTAGTGGTAGGCATCCTGCCCCCCTGGGTGATGGTGGTAGTAGTGGTAGGCATCCTGCCCCCTGTGTAAGGGTGGTAGTAGTGGTAGGCATCCTGCCCCCTGGCTAAGGGTGGTGGTAGGCATCCAGCCCCCTGGGTGAGGGTGGTAGTAGTGGTGGGCATCCTGCCCCCTGGCTAAGGGTGGTAGTAGTGGTAGGCATCCTGCCCCCCTGGGTGAGGGTGGTTGTGGTGGTGGGCATCATGCCACCCCTGGGTGAGGGTGGTAGTGGTGGTAGGCATCATGCCACCCCTGGGTAGGGGTGGTGGTGCGCATTCAGGCCCCTGTGTGCATATGTGGCATTGGTGATGGGCATCCCGCCCCTATGGTGCTGCTGTTGCTGGTGTAAGTATATTCAGCATCCCCGTGTGTGTGTGTGATGTGTCGTGTACGTGTTGTATGTGTTTTGTGGTTGGTGTCTGGCTTACCTTCTGCGCCGTACGCGTCCGTGCCTGTTCCGGTAGTAAATGTAGAATATTGGTATGATCGGGACGAAGGGATTCATGGTTGGTTCGTGTCGTTCGTCCTTCTCGTTGCTTTGCGTCGTCCTCGCCGCTTCGCCTCGTCCTCGTCGCTCGCCTCGTCGCTGGCGTGTTCGCCTCGTAGCCGTGGATCGTGTTGTGGCGCGAATCGGAGCTTATGTGCGCCTCTCCCGGATGCTTTGACGTGCCGTGCGTAGCGACGGGTTCGGCGCGTACGGAAAGCGCATCGTACTTGTCCGGCCGGACGGGTCTGCATTTTTCCTTCCGTGCGACTCGATTCGGCGTTTCCGGATTCGCCTCGGTCGGAGAACAGGACCTGGTTTGGGTGAGTACGGCTCGGCCGGATTTTTTGCTGTTGTGCGCATCGTACTTGCTCGTTCGGTGTACTGTACGGATCGGTCGGGAAACAGGCTTTCGCATGGCTTTTTTCCCGACCGAATGGTATTGGGTGCGCCTCCGACCGAGATCGGAATCGGCCCCTTAGTAGTATCATTTCCTTTTAAGTAATTCAGATTTTCTTAAATAATTGTGTATGTTACCCTTTACAAAATGTAGGAAATAGTTGATGAACTTTTCTGGCTTTGCACATACCCACAGGCTGACAGTGATCCAGAGTGTGATAGTATCATTTCCTTCAACAGAATAAAGTTGTATCTGTTGATGGTACAGATTAAGGACTTCTCTTGTGTCAGAAGTCATGACGAATACTGGTCCTTCTATCATTGTACCCAGAGCAACTGGAGTAAAGGCAATAATCACTTGCATTTACTTGTTTTACATACATGACCACACTCATCTATTTTTTTTCCTTTTTTTTTCTTTTCCCGAAGTTTTATATATCGCGAACACGACCCGAAATCAGGTATCAGAGCGCTTTTACATGAGCACCAGTTGCGTTACATTAGGACACATTCATTTTTGTTAGGCACGATGAGATTTGGGAGCCGATTCCGATCTCGGCCGGTAGTGCTCCGAATCGGATTCGGATTCACCGGATCCGATTCGGAGCCCTGTTTCCCGACCGAATCGTACGCGGGTCCGGCCGAGCGAGTACGATGCAAGCACCCGCGAAATCGCCGACCGACTCGAACGAGGCTTCAACACGCTCCGACCGACTCGCATGGACACGACTCGCACCGCGCTATGGAGACGTTTCCCGGCCGGGTAAGTACGATGCGCGCCGCGAGCAGTCCGACCGACTCGCGCCGTCCGGCTCGAAAAAGCTGTTGGAGCCGGACTTTGGGGGTCCGCGTCGGACCCCCCTGTACGCGTAGGCGTGCGAGTCGCACACAGGGGGGACCCATGGGTCCCCCCTACCTGTGCATGTACGCCACGATGCGCATGGACGCGTACCCGCTGTAGGGGGCGCCCTTGTTCGCCTCGCACCCATTGAGTCAATGGGAGCCCGCGTACGCGTTGTACGACAGGCTCCCATTGACTTCAATGGGAGTCCGACCGACTCGAGTCCGATAGCATGCGTGCGCATCGTACTCGTTCGGTCGGACTGCTGGGCCGATTCGGTCGGAATTCTCTCCGGGTCCGGCTCGGTCGGAGAGATTTCCGGCCCGAATCGGAATCGGCCCCTAAGTGATTTGCCCAGAATCACAGGATGTTGAGCGTCATTGCCGAGACTCGAACCTGGTTCCTCAGATTTGAGGTCGACCGCCCTAGCCGTTAGGCTACATCCTCTCCTCTACACTTTTAACAATATTTTTTTCATGCTGACGGGCTCCATTTGAACATGACCTTATCACTTATGTTGATTTTTGCTGGATGTATGCCTCATCCACCTAGTCCTGTGCTCAAGTTAAAGAACTCTGTGTTGGTGACACAGTGTAGTCGTACGTGCCTGTTTCACAAACTGCTCTTTGTTTTACTTTACATAAAAAAATACAAAATGCAATAAACCAACTAAGAGGCAGATTTAATAATATTTCACCCAACGGCACAAGTCAATTTGCTGTGTCGCACTGTGTGAAGGAGCAGAAATGCACTATATCTACTAAGATATGCAGCACTTTAGCTCTCTCCTAGTGCAGGTGCACGATCCTCTATTGTGGGCGAGCCATCTGACTCCACTCTTCTCCGACGTTTTAGCCTCCAACACGATCCCCGATTCCTGGAGGGGAAGTATCCTAAGCCCAATATATAAGTCGGGTTCTCGTTCTGACCCCTCAAATTACAGGTTGATCGCGTTAATCGATGTGGAGGCAAAAATATACGCATCGAACCTGCTGGCAGACTTAGGGGCCGATTCCGATTCGGGCCGGAAATCTCTCCGACCGAGCCGGACTCGGAGAGATTTCCGACCGAATCGGACTCTGGCAGCCCGACCGAACGAGTACGATGCGCACGTATGCCATCGGACTCGAGTCGGTCGGACTCCCATTAAAGTCAATGGAAGCCTGTCGTACAACGCGTTCGCGGGCTCCCATTGACTCAATGGGTGCGAAGCGGTCAAGGGCGCCCCCTACAGCGGGTACGCGTCGAAGCGACTCGCGCCGTACACGCACAGGTAGGGGGGACCCATGGGTCCCCCCTGTGTGCGACTCGCATGGCTACGCGTACAGGGGGGTCCGACACGGACCCCCAAAGTACGTCTCCGACTGCTCTTTGGAGCCGGAGTGCGCGGCTCGGTCGGACTGCTCGCGGCGCACATCGTACTCACCCGGCCGGGGAACGTCTCCATTGCGCGGTGCGAGTCGAGTCCAAGCGAGTCGGTCCGTGCGATTCGACCTGGGAACGAGTCGGTCGGAGCGGTCGGGACGCCCGGACGAGTCGGTTGGCGAATTTGCATCGTACTCGCTCGCCCGGACGCGCGTACGAATCGGTCGGGAAATAGGGCTCCGAATCGGATCCGGTTAAGCCGAATCCGATTCGGAGCCCTACCGGCCGAGATCGGAATCGGCCCCCAAGAGGACTGGGTGGCCCGAATAAATCTTATTCCTCACACGCAAACCGGATTTAGGGCTGGGATGGGCACTCTTACGTACATCTCTGCAGTAACCCTCCTAGCCAACCAAGCCCTCGCAAAATCAAGGATACTGTATGCATGTTTCATCGACCTTAAAGCGGCCTTTGACAAAGTCTCGAGAGCCATGCTATGGGCAAAAATGCATAATTGGGGGTTTCAGCTAAGTTGCTGGAGGCCATAATAAACTTGTACTCTCAGACGTGGGTTCAGATCAGGAAAGGAGACGGGCACAGTATAACTAACAAGATCACAACTCTTAACGGGTTAAAACAAGGGTGTGTGCTGGCGCCCTGCCTTTTTAACATTTACATCGCTGACCTTGATAAGCACCTTCGGTCAATTCAATCCGACCCTCCAAAACTTGGCAAAATACCTACACCTAGCCTTAAATACGCGGACGATATCGTTCTACTAGCACAAACACCAGTAGGTTTGCAACGACTAATCACCAAACTAGGAGCTTATATCACCTCGGCTCAATTAACCATCAACCACCAAAAAACGAAGGTGATGCGCTTTGCCAAACAACTTAATGCTGTGAAAGATCGTAAATTCATCTGGACCTTGGACAAGCAACCCCTGACCCAGGTGGACTCGTACAAATACCTAGGCTTTCAAATTGACCGCAACCTCAACTTCAAGATACATCTGGACCAAGGTCGCACGAAAGCCAAACAGCTGCAGTTCGCTTTCAAAATCTTAAAAAACAAGCTCACAGGCTGCTCCACCGGACATTTGCTAAAAGTTATCGCAGCAAAATTCCTTCCCTCCATCTCATATGGCACAGAAATCTTGAACGTCAAAGACGCCACAGGTCTAAACCTAGCACAATCAATTCTCTTCAAGAACCTGTTTGCAATCCCCCGCCATATTCCACAAGCCCAAATTCGACTAGAATACGGTCTAAGAAATCAGATCCCCGAAAGACAAGGTGCACTAGTCAAGTGCTATTGGAGGACGAGAGACGCAGAGGACAACACCCTCGCACAGGGTACTGCTGGGTAGAGATCGAAAACCAAGCCAGGCTAAATAATTCAATCTTCAAAGTTTTGAAGGCTTCCCTCTCAGCACTGCAGCTAGAGGAGGCCTGGCTTACTGTCCCTACCTACTCTGGTTTTAAATCTGTGGTAAACAAAGCTATTAAACGGAATTCTTTATTAATAGACAAAACAGCCCTAGCAAAAAAATCTCACGCCTGGACAGTGATACAGACATACCAGAGGCTGCAACCTCAACCTTATTTGTTAGATCACTTTCCTCACCAGAAAAAGCACTTCTTCATGATACTGAGGCTTGGGTCATTTCCATCAAAGGACCTAACCCCGAAATGGAAATACTTGTGGCAATCAAAGGAATGCCGCCTATGCGGAGTAGGGGATGAGTCTTTACTGCATCTAATATGTATCTGCCCCTTCCTAGCAGAAACTCGAAAAACGGTCCTTCGGGAAGTCTTTAGGAAGGAACAAATAAGAACTTGTAGAGCAGCAGTTATCCATTGTCTCAGAGGTTCATCAATTCAATTGTTCTGTAGTGCCATAAACTTTTTGAAAATCGTGGCAAAAGAACTGGACAAAATAGAAACTGCCAACCAACTCAAGTAGTTTTAGAACAATCAGCCTCGAAACTCCTCTATTGCACTGCTTGCATGTTTTAATACTTTTGACTTAAACTACCGCCACTTGTCTTCCGACTATCTTCTTCGTGTTTTTCCATATTTTTAAAGTTTTTAAAATATACATTTTATGTATTCTTTACCTATGGTGGTTTTTCCACCCTTTTATGATTTTTTAAAAGAAATCAAATAAGTATATTTGACTTGACTTGACTTGTGTGCTGGCTAGCTCCAATGCAGGCACCCTTGCGCCACAGCTCCCTGCTCAAACACAATCTTTAGAGGCATACTTCTCTATCGATGTGTGCTGCACAGTCTTTTGCAGTTTTGAAGTAGAAGGAATACATTTTGATGCCAGTCAAGGGTCCAGGTCTCTGGTGGGGCTCCTCTTGGGGATCAGGACTCACACCAGCAGAGGCCAGCATCAGGGCTCAGGGAAATCCAGTTTGTGCTGGTCAGTTAGGAAGATGCAGGGAAGGCCTCTGGAAGCTTGTTGTGTTCCTGTAGCTTAAACAGGAGGTCAGCCAACTGACCCTTGGAATCACTTCTAGGGATCCTGGGTTCAAAGCAAGCAGGTCCAATCTTCCTTCTTCAGACAGCAGGGCAGTCCTTCTGAATCTTACACAGGTTCAGGAGTGTTTTGATGGTAAGAACTGAGGGTGCTTTTATACCTGGTGCAAGCTTGTTTGTGAGAGATGCCCCCTTTGTCTACCCTTCCCTTTCCTTGGGTGTGACTCCAATCTATCTAGGGGGGACAAAAGGCAGGTAGGCCTAGATGTGAGCTGTATTTGCAGGTGGCAGAGCAGGAAGCCTCAGACGTTAGGAAGTGGGTAGTCACAGCCTACAGGCTACCCTTAGAAGCACAGAATGGGATGAGTACAACCCACAGGCCATCCTACTCCGGAGAGGTACAACCTGACCCACACCCAAGGCCCTTTTGTTCCCATGTCTGGAAGGAATACACATCACACCCAAGGAGAGCCATTGTCAGTCATGTGACCCCGGACACTGGCACAAAGGCACATTTGTTTTTGGCAGAAAAATGCCAATGTACTAATAGTAAAAAAGAACAGATGATGGGCGGAATGTGTGAACAAATCAAACATTCACCCCCAGTCACAGATCTGGGTTAAATCCCTCATTTTTTTGCACGCAACGCCATTCTAGTTTAGACCCACTCATATGTAAATCAGTCTTGGCCCTGCTCCACATGGGAACAGTCCAGCCCGAACTGTCGGGCCAGGTCCTTCCTGTACCAGAAACAAGCATCCTGGGACTGGTTTCGGGGTATCACCCCTCATCAGCCAGGCTAGCCTGAATCTGGTGGCTGAGCGCGCATGGGACCCACGTCTGGGCATACCCTTCTCACTTAGGGCAACAAATGCAAAAAGAACAGATGATGAACAGAATGCTGAACAAATCAAACATTCACCCCGAGTCACAGATCTGGGTTAAATCCATTGGGGGATATTCTCAAGAACGTGCAATAAACATCGCCAAAATAGGTTAACGCAAGTTTTCATATCGCCGTCTATCGCGGGAAAATAACTCTGTGTTAACGTCGTATTTTCAACACGGCGGTAACATGCGATAGTCTCCCGATAACGCGTCAAATGTCCGGGATAACATTACCGGGACGGCGATGAAAATCCAAACCCGAACGCGAAAAAAATTACGATGGGCCCAACCGCGATAAGACAATCAGCGAAAAGCAGCGCCAGGCCTGCAAATCACACACGTCAGGTGGGAAAAATCACTACAAAAGCAGAAAAAAAAAACACAAACAAAAAACAAACTACAGCGAAGCACAATGGAGGCAGCCGGAGCAGGTACAGAGGACGGCCAGAACCCCACAAGCCCCCCGGAGGAGCAGCCTGGGACCTCGGGGACAGGGAAGGGCAAGGACAAGAAGAAGAGGAAGACGCGGTTCAGTCCGCAGGAAAACAGGATCCTGATCACGGAGGTGATAGAACACCATCAACAACTGTTCGTCACCTCCACTGTGTCATTGGCAACAAACAAAGGCAACATGGCAGTCCATCGTCGACAAGGTGAATGCAGTCGGAGTGCTGAGGAATACAATGGAAGAGCTCAAGAGGCGCTGGAATGATGTGAAGCGCAAGACCAAGCAGAAACTCGCCAACAACCAGAAGGCAACAATGCAGACTGGAGGTGGGAGTCCAGCGCCACAGGAGGAGCTAGATGAGATGGAGGAAATGGTGTCCACAGTCATCAGTGGGGAGACGGTGGCAGGAGTTGGGGGACCGGACACTGCTCAACATGACCCGACACAACAGCAACAGGGTGAGTAACGACCAGGGACTGGGGGGACGGGGGAGATGGGCACAATGGCACACATTCACAATCAAGCGGAGCACAGTGCACACCCACAATGACTCTGGATCATGTCCCTGATCCCCTTGGCACACTGCAGCACACATAGAAACAGCACGTAGGCCCCCATCGACTATGCGCCCAGAGGAGGCCCGCCCCCACATCACTCATCTCACAACCAACCTATCTACATGTGCTGAACCCAGCAAAGCTGCGGGTCCGTGAGCCACACTGACAATGCAAGTGACACTGTATGACGATTAGCATGGCTGCAGTCTGATCATCATGACATGGTGCACGCCACCACACTGAGGTGGCTGAGTGTGGACCACATCCGTAAAGGAGCAGGTCACACTCTGACACATCCACCTGCACAAACAACCCCTGACGTCAACAACACATCTGCGAACAAACCATGCCCCAGAGTCCCAACTCCCACCAAGACCCAAATTCACCCAAGTCTGCAACATCTCAGTACTGTATGGGCACAGAAGTCAAAGGCACACCGCCTGAAAGGGACAAGGGGCAGCAAAATCAGAGCTGCAGGGGCGACTCTCCCAAAATGCAGCACACACACATGACATTCAGAGCACATCAGCATTGACAACAATGTGGTACAAACTGCAACACGTTTACAACAGGACAGAGGACACAACAGGTGCCGCTTGTGTGTAGAAACTGGCCAATCACATTTGGCATAGCAGGGAAATGTGAGATGTCAATGTACAAGTACAAACACATATCCGTGATGTTGACGAAATGTCCACTGTCCCGCATCAAATAGGCAGCTCCTCCTAAACAGTCACAATGTACATTGTCATGCAGTCTGCATGTGAACTTGTACAATGCGACAACATACATGTGAACACAATGTAATACTGCATCTCCCCTTCACATTGCAGAGGGAGCATCAACACCTACTGCAGAGCAGCCCCAACAACTCTTCACTGATGACGATGAGGACATCCCCAACATCGACACCGAAGCCCTCCAAACCCTCATTGACAGCTTCGGCACCCCACCTCCAGGAACAGGGCAGCCCAGCTGCATCGAGGAGACCCCACCCCCTGCACAGACCACACAGCAGGAAGCACCTACCACCCCGGCTGTCTCCCAGGACCCCCACGAACAACACATGGCCTTCCAACGCCGTGTGTTAGAGGTCCAGGAGAAGATGGCTGATCAGGTGCGGGTGGGGTTCGACCTCATGGCAGCCAAACTTGATGCCATACATGGGTGTCTGATTCCCATCAGGGACCACTTACAGTCCCTAACGGACACCCACAGTCCGCTCCATGCTCTCCAACGATCCATGGCTGACCGCTGGAGTCATGATACTGAGACAAGAACAACTGTCCAGTCAGAGTGGCTCCAGCGATGTCGGCCGGGAGTTGGGACAGATGCGGGGGCTCGTGGAGAACATGGAGCGGATGACGGCGGAAAGAATGGCTGCCATGGCTGCACACCAGCGAGATGTGGCTGGGACCTTCCATGCCCTGCAGCACATCGTCATGGCATTGCTGCCTCAAGGCCTTGCGCAGATGAATGCTGCTGCTCCTTCTACATCCACATCTCCGCCCGCTGATGTGTCAGTGCCTCACAGTGCGGCAGGCAATCCACCTCCGGCCCCCGATGTGTCAGTGGCACACAGTGCGGCAGGCAATCCACCTCCGGCCCCCGATGTGTCAGTGGCACACAGTGCGGCAGGCAATCCACCACCACCCACGTGTGAGGCACATGTGACATCAGAGGACGAAGATGCGGGTGAATCAACCTTAATGGTAAGGAGGAGGCAGTAGCATTCATCTCCGCCATATGGCATGTTTCTGCTTGGTTCTGCCCTTTGCATCATCACCTTCCACTGTCCCCCGATACACTCTACGACACTCACCTTGGACCTCGACATGGACTGCCATTTTCTGTTTGGTTAACAATGACACAGCGATCAGACTGCGGACTGAACTCTTCCTCTTCCGATGTACTTGTCATTCCCTGAAGGACTCTGGCTGGCCCTCCACGGGCCAATAATGTGAAGTGGGGTTTGCATGGCCCTGTACTACTCCAGCTGCAACACTCCACCGGATGTGAATTAAACATTCAAAATCGCACAGATGTTTCATGTCTTTGATCATTCAAGTATGAGAGTATGGATGAATGTAGGGTCAGTGATTCCCCCTTACGTCCATGTTGCTCATGTCGTGGGACTTGAGTCACAGGGTGAAACATTGCCGATTGCGGTCCGGGTGGCGTAGACACTACAACAGAGACACAAGCATCAGTTACCTCCTTGTCCAGCCCAGAACAGTCCAGGTGGGAACAATGAGCCCCGGGCTCATTGTTCCCACCCCCACGCTGGCCTGCCATACGCCAGGCCAGTCCACTCCGCTTACGCTCGGAGGGGGGGACGACAAAGCTACATGTCCCAGGTCTTCCCTGCAGTGATCTGCTGATCACCGGTCTAGTTGTCAGCATGCCACAGCCACTCCCTGAGGGCTGGTTAACACCCACACCACACCCATCCAGCACAGGCATCACAGGACATGTGACCCTGCCAATAAAAGGGGCCTAGCACATCACATTCCCCACTGCCGGAGATGACATGATGGCGTCCGCACCACGAGACTCAATCATAAAGGGTCCATGCATTGTGGCGCACTGGGTTAGTGGCACCCGATGCACTGCGGCCGGCCCGGGCCTCCCGCCACGGGACGATGACTTGTGGCGCACAGGGTTAGTGGCACCCGCTGCACTGCGACTGGCAGGGGCCTACCGCCCGTGACGATGACTTGCGTTGCACAGGGTTAGTGTCACCTGAAGAGCTGAGCGGGTGTGCAGCCTGCGATGATGCGTAGGCCTCGATGAGCCGTCCTGCTAATCGTGGTTCGATTTGAATTGTGAGTCCTGCTGGACCGTAGTGCACGCCGAAGGCATCAGTCAGCACACACATGACTCCGCGGTGCGGTGCCGCAGGGTGCGCTGGGGACCTGTGGCGCGGAATCCAGCGATCGGCTGAGGAGGATGCACCGGCACATGGTGGCCCTCTTGGAGACATGCCGGTGGCGGCAGGTGAGCATTGAGGCCTGGGTGCGCAGGGGCTGCCAGTCATCGCTGGGCGGAGGACCGGTCTGGGGACCAGGGCTGGGGTGCAGCAGGCGCACAGGATCGCGCAAGCACTACCGGTCACAGCAGCAGACTCGTGGCTGGGTGGGGGGCGCCGCCCTTGCTGACACGACCCTGCATGCGATGACGTGATGTGCGCGGGTTGGTTTGGGACATAGCCACCTCGTCTCCAGTGTGAATGTGCCCGTTGAAGGTGGTCGGCCACGTGTGTGTAGGCCTATGGACAGGTTGTGGCGGAGACTGAGACACACGCAGTAGTCACTTTGGTGGTGGATTTGTGACGTGTGCATTCCCACAGTTGTGAGTTGGCGGATTGTGGAGTTGAGGTGTGTGGTGTGTTCAGTTGGTACTTGCTGATGGGCAGAGCATTTCCATGGGGGCCATCCTCAAAGCGCTGGTTGGTGGCGGACTTGCGGACATGTGGGAATCATGCACACTGCCTGGGGAGTTTGTGACGACATTGGTGGACAGGTCACGGTGGTCCACTTTTGTATGCACAGTGATGGCATGCATGTGGTTGCTGTTGCGGTGATTGTGTGCAGTATCGGCAGGGGGCACAAGTCGTACACGTGTGCTGTGAATTGCCCCCAACACGTGCGTGACGCCAGCTATGGCGTAGTTCTCTTGCGTGGTCTCAAGATGTTCCTGCGCAGTGTGGGGGGAGTGAGGGGCAGGGGTATCGAGCTGACACACACCGTGATGTTTTCAGGTATGATGAGTCCTGCATGATGTGACCGTAACAGCAGTTCGCGTGGTCGTTACCTTCCTCTTCATTCCTACGACGGTTACGGCCAAACGAACTTCTGTTATGGTCTTCTCATGCATGGTTTATCATGCCTGTGAGCATTCCGGTTTGTCCAAGTGCAGTACACTGTACCAGATTAGGCATGTGACTATACGGAAGTTTGACCATTGTCACCATTTCTCCCACAGGTTTCTGAAGACATGTTGCCCTGTTGAAGTTCCCCGTTGGGAATGGAACGCGTTGGCTGAGCTTTTCGTTTTGTTTGTTTGTGTATTTGTAATAAAGTTCTGTTTTTACACTACTGTTGACTACTGGACTTCATGACCTGGCGCACCCACATTTCGGTTACTACGATCTTGGGTCTGGGGCACGGAGGCATCTAGCACGGCTGGCGTTGGGGTTGGTTGCGCAGGTACACTACGAATTGGAACTATCGTGTGGTGTGGATACAGGGGCCCGCCGTTGCTTTTGTGGACATGCATCCATGACATGTGTGAGGGAGTTTGATGGGGCTGGCTGTGAGACTCCTCCAACTCCAGCAGTTGTTGGTTGGAAGGTACCAGGGGCCAACAGGTGCAGCACAGCCAGCAGCTTTGTCTGCGGGGGGATGTAGGTTGTCCGCTGTGTTGGTACCGTCAGCCTGTGGGCAATGTGGGTCAGGATGCGGAGGATGGTTGTCCTTTTGAGCCTGTGTTGGCCAATGGCTTCCTCTGGCGATGAGTCTCTGGGGCTGGTGCGCTTTAGGGTTGTCCGCTGTCCTGCACTGCCTAGGTGGTAATCCGGGGCGTGCGGTCTGGGGGGGGGGGCCTGGGAGTGGTGGCGGTGGGTGTTGTGGCCCTCTTGGTTCTCTGAGCTGCATGATCAGTAGCTCCATGGCATCTGTTGGTCTTCAGATGTGGCTCTGGGCTGGGCTCCCTTTCATACTGCAGGTAGTCGTCCTGCTTAACACCAGCAAAAGGCAGGTGTTAAATCCCTGCTGCTAACGCGCCTTATCGCCTGTTCTTGGTTCGCATCGCGGATCTGACAGGTCGTTGAGAATCTCGCAAAGTGGTGTTGTCATGTGTTTTTGCACGGGAACGCCTGCTCTGCATATCATTAGCGTTAGTTGTCGCACTCATCCGTGGCGATGTTTTTTGTGGTTGCTATTGCAGGAAAACTGGCGATGTCGGCAGTTTGCACCAGCTTGTGAATGGGGCGATGAATCTATCGCCACTTTTGCGGTGCTAAAGTGCCGATAAATCGGCGATGACTCCTTGAGAATATGCCCCATTGTTTTTTTGCACGCCACGCCATTCCAGTTTAGACCTAGCCATATACAAATCAGTCTTGATCCTGCTCCCCATGGGATCAGTCCAGCTCGAGCTTCCAGGCCAGGTCCTCCCTGGACTAGAAACAAGCATGCTGGGACCAGTTTCGGGGTATCACCCCTCATCAGCCAGGCCCACCTGAATCTGGCGGCGTAGCGAGCACTGGACCCATGTCTGGGTATACCCTTCCCACTTAAGGTGACAAATGCAAAAAGAACAGATGATGGACGGAATGCTGACCAAATCTAACATTCACCCACAATCACAGATCTGAGTTATATCCATAATTTTTTTGCATGCCACACCATTCCAGTTTAGACCCAGCCATATACAAAGCAGTCTTGACCCTGCTCCCCATGGGAACCTGTTGGCCGAACTGTCAGGCCAGGTCCTCCATGGACCAGAAACAAGCATCCTGGGATAGGTTTCAGGGTATCACCCCTCATTAGCCAGGCTAGCCTGAATCTGGTGGTGTTGCGAGCACAGAACCCACGTCTGGCCTTCCCCTTCCCACGTAGGGCGTCAAATGCAAAAATAACAGATGATGGACGGAATGCTGAACAAATCAAACATTCACCCCCAGTCACAGATCTGGGTTGGACTGTTCCCATGAGGAGCAGGGTCAAGATGATTTGCATGTGGCTTGGTCTAAACTGGGGTGGCGTGGTGAGCAAAAGAACAATTGATTTAAGCCTCATCTCTTGATTTGGGATGAATGTTTGATCTGTTCCGCATTCGGTCCATCATTTTAGTGTCTTTAAATTTACCAATAGTGGCATTTTCAGAATAGTAACTTAATCCAAATTTACCATTAAAGAGGATTTGAAATGGCAATTCAAATAAGTGGAAGAAGTATTTCTCTATATGCTCCCAAACTGCAGTTATCACCTATTAATTGCAATAAGGTAACCAGTTTTGGTATATGGCAGAGATGGCTTTGCTATAGTGAAAAAGGAGTTAAGGAGTTTTTCACTGTCCGGACATGTAAAACTTAGTACACATGTCCTACTTTTTAAATACCATGTACCATGCCCTTTTGAGCCTTTAGAGCCTAACTTAGGGGTGACTTATAAATATTAAAAAGGAAGGTTTGGGCTTGGCAAAAGGTTTAGTTTGCCAGGTCGAAATGGTTTCAGTGGCAGACCTGAGATATGTCTTACAGTGCTACTTTAGTGGGTGGCACGAGTGCTGCAGCCCACAAGGAGCATTTAATTTACAGGGCCCGGGCATATAAGTAAATTAACTAAGCAATTAGGTGTGCACCAATTTTCCCATGATTAAGGGAGAGAGCACGAGTACTTTACCACTGGTTAGCAGGGGTAAGGTGCACAGAGTCCCAATACCAACATAAACGGGTTCGGCAAAAACCGGTAGTGAAAGCAAAAAGTTTAGGGGAAAACCACTCCGAGGATGTCAGGTCTATTAGTGAATATCTACAAATGAACTTAAATAGTTTAACTTTAATTACTATTTGGAAAATTAGCATGTTAGTCTAACAAACCTTGCCTCAAAATCGCACTGGCCAGAATTTTCAAACTTTTACATTTATATTGATTTGCACTTGTGTCTGTATTTTTTACATTTGAAGGTGAAAGGTACCATATGCAGATGTAAAAATGATTTTAACTACTAAATACATAGATCTGATTTCTTGAATAATATTTTTTTTGTTTTAATCTGTGTCTTTAAAAATGTATCTACGACCCTGTGAACGCGTCAGACTATACTCTTCAAAACGTTTGCATATATATTGTCTAAATTGTAAACAATGACATATATTGAGAATATAATTGCTGTGTGTCTTTTCAAAACCTGCAAAGAACATTGGGGCATATTTTACTAAGAATCTGAAATATTGAGGTATACTCATCAACAGAGGCCAACAGAAGATGATCCCTGACAACATACTCCTTTAAATTGACAAAATGAAAGGGGATTTCCAGAAATGGTCCGCTTTAAATCTTTCACTATGGGGCAGGGTGTATGTCATTAAAATGAATATAGCTCTCCACTTCAACTATATAACTGGGATGCTCACGCCCACTGCTGATCCCTCGCATACTACTTAAAGATATTGACTAATTGATTCTCCGATTCATATTGGGCACCACAGAACCCAGCTTACAGAACTCTAAACTAAAAGAAGCTAAAGGGGGCTCCGATTGACCCATTTAGGGGCATATTATCAAGGACGGCGTTAAAATTATCGCCGGTTTAGCGGCAGAAAACTGCCGCTAAAGCGGCGATAATGGGCTTGATAATATGCCCTGGAGAATTCCAATAGAAGCCCATGTTCACACCAGGACATGGACTTCTATTGGAATTCTCAAGGGCATATTATCAAGCCCATTATCGCCGCTTTAGCGGCAGTTTTCTGCCGCTAAACCGGCGATAATTTTTAACGCCGTTCTTGATAATATGCCCCATGGAGAGTTACTGGTTAGCCCATCATCTGTCGCAATGTATCTACATGATTAAAACCCACTGGGAACACCCAGAATGGGTAATTATGGAAACCCTTGTCTGACTGGTAACGGGGTACTTGGCTACACATTACATAAAAAGAAACCGAGACTTAGCACTCTGAAACCCCATGATATCGGCCCCCCGCTAAGTGTGGAGGAGAACGCACACACTACTGAAAGTCACTGAATATCTCCATACTGAAGCCCCTCTATGGCAGAATGCAGCGCTTGTTAGAGACAATGAGATTAGTTAGGCACTATGGAGACAGGCTTGAATCCAACTTTCCTGGACCTCCAACAGGAATAAGACATATTGCACTCACAAAACTGGAGATAGAGACAACTATCCCATGCTTTATATGGTCTCCTAGGCCTCCACAATATTGGGTTTTAAGTGAGCTGGGTCCTGCCGGTGCTCAGCACAGGCAGTTTTAAAAACCAGGTGCTGAGATAGGTCCCTATCAGGCTCTCTATTTTGCCCTCAGCGTGAACATTTTTCTTTTATCTCGCAGCCCTACCGGCCATGACCTGTCTTCTGAAAGACTCTGGTTGTTTCATAATGATCTGAAGCCCACAGAGGGCAGAAGAGATGGAGGGCAGAGCTTATGCTTAGAATGTTGAGTAAGGGCCAGAGCTGCCGACTTTGGATCGGGGAAACCAGGTTTGAGTCTCGGCGTCAGCTCAACATGCTGTGATTTGGGGCAAATCACTGAGGGCCTGATTACGAGTTTGGCGGTCTTGGAGCGGGGTGCCACGCCAGCGCCCCACTCCAAGGCCTCCAAACACATAGTCTGGCCACCCCTTCCTGCGGCGGCGATCCCACGGCGGTGCCTTTCAAAGGCTCGTATGAGAGCCTTAGAAAGGCAGCGCTGTGGGACACCACAGCGCGTTCCAACATGGCATGTACACCATGTGCCCCCCTGCATGCATCTCCTGGCCCAGAGGCAACAGGTGGCCCTGTAGGTCCCCCTTGGTTTCCTCACAGCCACACTTTTCATAGCGGGCTCATTGCCATGAAAACTGTAGCGGTGAGGAATCTTTTAATATGCTTGCCAGAGCCGCAGCGGCACCGCCAGTATATTGAGGCTTCAGACCGCTGCTAGACCACCAGGGATGGTGGATCCCCGGCGGTAGCAGCGGTCCTATGGTGGTCCGACCGGCAAACTCGTAATATGGCAGTTGGACCGCCAATGCGGCAGTAACCGCACCGCCACCGCAATGGACCTCCAAACTCAGAATCAGGGCCTCAATGTCGACGTGCTTACCAAAAATGAATGTGTCCTTGTGAAATGTAACTGGTGCTCGTGTAAGGCACTCCAATACCTTTAGGGCGAATTTGCACTATGAAAAGCTGCAAAAATCAAAAAGAGTGCA
Organism: Calotriton arnoldi; assembly: GCA_963921515.1. Classification (NCBI taxonomy): domain Eukaryota; kingdom Metazoa; phylum Chordata; class Amphibia; order Caudata; family Salamandridae; genus Calotriton; species Calotriton arnoldi. The sequence continues at coordinate 29,824 of CAWUFW010003230.1, forward strand.
AGAGGAGTCCTTGTGTCTGCTGGGCAGGCATATTTCGGTATAGTCAGGCAAACAGGAATGCTTCAGGACATGCCATTGCTTTGGAAGAGCAGTTATGGTCGGGCAGAGTAAGTCTCATGTCAGGCTCATGCCTCTATGGGGCTTGCTGGGCTGTCATGAAGGTAGACTGACATCTCTGTGGAGCTTCTTGGGCTGGAGCACAGTAATGCACAGGTCAGGTTGGTGTCTCAATGGGGCTTAATGGGCTGGGGCACACACAGTCACATGCATTGAAGTATCCTGCCTGACGTAAAGTGCTACAATACAGTGGCAGCTGGTGACCTTTAAAATTGGCGGGTGTAATCCTCGGCTCGAATTCCAATGGGCTTCTTCTTGAAGGATTCACTCACACTTTCTTGTACTGAGGGCCACATTTTCAAAGTTTTGGCATATTCCTTGTTCTATGTGTGCTGCAGAATGAGGAAAGAGGAAAAACGAGGATAAATGAAAACATTTCTCCTCGTTACGCCTGCTCTGGGGAGGTGTAAGGTTTTGGCGCTGCCCCAGGTTTACGTGACTTTGGTACGGTGGTGATGCCCCGCATGCAGGCAGAAGTTTAACTCCATAGTCACCTTTCAGTCCACTAGTGCAATTGTTGTCCGCAGCTGGTTCCTTCCTTCTCTTGGGCCTCTACACAGCCAAGGAGTCGAGATAAGGAAGCACTCTGTCATGCTCAGCTCCATAATGTTTTTTCCAAAGTGAAAGCAAATGCAGTGCTAAACACGTGTTACTGCAAGGAGAGCCTGCCCCTGCACCCCTCCTACAGCCTGCCCCTCTGGATGATCAACAAATTGTTGCCACCAACCCCCATACATGCCAAACTTCCTGATTCAGGCGAGAGACTGCCGATTTCAAGGCTAGTTTCCCACCTCCCAAATCCTGCGTGAAAAAACCCAATTCCTTGGCGGCTTCAGATGGCACGGGCTGGTCTTGTGTGATTTGGATTATGCACTGCCAGTAGCCTGCTCCTGCCTGTAAGTGCACAACATTTTTGTCACGCTTTCTCAACCTGCCATAGCGATTTCTGTGCTCCTGATAGGTTTTGAAAAAACATATATTTTAATTTCTGTTATCCGATCCTGCAGCAGCATGCTTGCACGTCCCATACACGTGAATAGACCCAATGTAGGCCACAATAGAAGTCGATGGGCGAAATACATTTTCCATTATTAAAAAAAAAAATCGCCCACTTTTCTCTTCCAAAATGTTGGCATGTATGCACTGTCTCCTTGTCATCATCGGCCTGCCCCACCCCAGCCATTGAAGTGAATAGAGCTTTGTTAACCCCTCCAAGGGCCACTGTTCATGTGCCTCAAAAACAATAGAATCAATTGCATTTTAATTCAGCAGTCCCTCTTATATGATGTCCCTGCTGTAGCTTGTGCATGCAGGTAAAACAAGCATTGGCATAGCCAATAGGTCTCGCTTTTGGGACCTTATAAGTATTTAGTTATGCAGCACAATATCCTTGGTGCAACAACATCAACTGTTGCATGGCTAAACACTTATAAGGTCCCAAAGACGAGACCTATTGGCTATGCCAATTCTTTTTTTTTTTTGCTCTTCCACTAAACATGCTTCACTCTCTAAAAAAGTCCCTTTTTACAACTCTTACCAAACAACATCTCCTATTCTTTCGGTGTTAATTGCACAGCCTTTTTTACAAAACTGTTCTGTGCACACAGCTACCTTCCACAATGTAATCTGCGTACAACACACACAAGCTTTTCACAATAAAAAAAGGCAGGCCTCTTGCTTTTGTCAATGCGTCCTTCTTTGTAGTAATGAGTGTCTTTGGCAAAGATGCAACTGCGCATGAGTAGGCACCTACCTGTTTGTGATGTAGCCATGCCACCTAGTGTAACGTGTGTCATTATAATTTATTACTCAGTAAACGCCTGTGTAACCAGGACACTGCGCACGGGTCAACATGTCAAGGTCGTAATGACGTGATAAGGATGTGATGAACGAGGCCCTGAAGTCTAGAACCACAGAAAGCACATCTTTGCTCGCTGTGTGGACTTCTAATCTACGCTAGAGGCGTGGGCTGAGTTTCTGTGCCCGTCTGCGGCACAAATGATAAATGGCTCAAAATTCACTATTACGGCGGAATACTACATAAATTACAGCGACCTTACATGTAGAGAGGATGTGGCGTAATGGCCAGAGCTGCCGGCTTTTACCCTAGGGAACGCGTCGGTGCAACATCTTGTGGTTCTGGGTAAATCACTTGATCTCACCATGCCTACTACAAGCTTTTCACAATAAAAAAAGGCAGGCCTCTTGCTTTTGTCAATGCGTCCTTCTTTGTAGTAATGAGTGTCTTTGGCAAAGATGCAACTGCGCATGAGTAGGCACCTACCTGTTTGTGATGTAGCCATGCCACCTAATGTAACGTGTGTCATTAAAATGTATTACTCAGTAAACGCCTGTGTAACCAGGACACTGCCCACGGGTCAACATGTCAAGTTCGTAATGACGTGATAAGGATGTGATGAACGAGGCCCTGAAGTCTAGAACCACAGAAAGCACATCTTTGCTCGCTGTGTGGACTTCTAATCTACGCTAGAGGCGTGGGCTGAGTTTCTGTGCCCGTCTGCGGCACAAATGATAAATGGCTCAAAATTCACTATTACGGCGGAATACTACATAAATTACAGCGACCTTACATGTAGAGAGGATGTGGCGTAATGGCCAGAGCTGCCGGCTTTTACCCTGGGGAACGCGTCGGTGCAACATCTTGTAGTTCTGGGTAAATCACTTGATCTCACCATGCCTACTAAAAAAATGTATGTGTCCTTGTGTAATGTAACTGGTGCTCATGTAAAGCGCTGAAATACCTTCAGATCTAGTTCGCGCTAGAGAAAATTGCAAACAAAAAACTCGTATAAGCCAGGGATGCCAGGTCCTGAGAAGACTTTGTTAGTAATAGCAACTGTGCTTGTTTATTAGTGTAACACCGTCATGGTGAGTGATTTCAGACTGCCTGGTTCACCCTAGGCTTTGGACCCCTCATGCTGTAAGAGCTTTCACTACCTCTGCTCCCCCGATCCTACGTTGTCTTGATGACTTGCAGAGCCATGTAAACTCCTAAATACATATATTTGCACACAAAGCGAGAAACGTTCGGAGACAACCTGAGCCTGGTTTACAATTAGTGCACTCTACGCACAGCTAAGCGCATGTGCTTAAGTGGACGTTTCAAGTTCGGTTTCCGATAAACGTATTCACCACTGGTCAACACGTTTAGTGATTTGCAGTAATTTCATATATTTGCAAATGCCAAAATCTGTTGACTTCAGAGGAGCGTGTATGTAGTAGGTAATCGTACGGTATAATGTGAAGTCCAAATGCACCCAGCAGAATTCACTGCTGTCGAAGACCTACACAAAACTCCATATTCATGCCGCATGATAAACAAATATTCATTTGCGAGCGCGGGAGCGCCCGAGAGTGCATGAACGCGACAGTGCCAAGCATGTGTGTATGGGAGAGAGAGATAAAAATCTAGTATCCAATTTCATTGCTTTACTCCACGATGAGCTGAAACACTGCCCAAAAGCATTTCGTGCCGCCCGGTATTAGAAGACCACTAGTGGTGCGCGCGCACTGCAAAGAATGTAAGGAATGCAGCTGGGACAATACGCGCGCCGCTGCTCGCTCCCGAGACCCAAAGGCCATGGGAGGGAACATTTCAACAAAAGGTGGGACAAACACACGCCTTCGGCCATTTGCGTGCTTTCTTTTTTTGAAAGACACACGCTATGGCCAATGAAATCTGTGGGAGTTAACTAAATCCCACGGAGAAGTCTGTGGGAAGTTTGGAGTGCTTCCAAGAAGTCTCCCCATAGAGCAGCGCATGTGCTGCGCTAGGCTCGACCTAAAAAAAATGCCAGGCTGGCGCTTGCGCAGCAGGACATCTGCAAAGTTCACTAGAGTTCACCCAGGAGATTCAGCACACTGCCTCGGAGCAGTAATTTCATTTCAGCTGCTTTGTGTTTTTTCCGTGTTCTTGCCTCTCCCCAGAGGATGACAGGGCAACTCCCCTTGTGCCCATGAACACCAGTCGCCCCTGCTACAATACCTCCTCATGGTGAGTAAGTACTATAAAAATGTTGCAATAATACAGTGGAGCGTTTATTATTTCACAGTCTACATAATTTAAAAATTGAAGCATTTTCATTATGATGACATGAAAGTCATTGTTGTTACTCATTTATTTTATGCAGCTAACTACCATTGACACAGCTAATAGTCCTGGCTTGTTTTAGGTGAAGTTCAGTTGTATTATATATGTGGATGTAATAACAGAAAGAGGCAGCAACGTAGCTGGGGGGGGGCACGCCGTGGTAAGTGCAGATTATTAACTTACATGTTTACACCACGCCGTTAATTACTTTGGGCCACACCCCTTTGAGAGACCCCCCCCCCCCAGTTTTATTTCATCTCAGTTAAAGCCCTGAGGTTGCTACATTCACTGATAGTCAATCACCTACAGGGGTGTAGGGCTTATAAAGGCACAATAGCAGGCCTCTACTACCTGTTGATTGACTTCCGGTTCTCTACCTCCACATCTAGCGAGTTGCGTACATGGAGGGAAGTGTGTTTATAGTTGCAATTCGGAGACGCAGACTGGGAGGGTACCCTAGCTGACTACAGTAAGGGGCGTTCAAAGTCCTGCCTGAAATATGGTTATTATAAATTGATACATAGATGGCACTGGTCTCCTGCCAGACTTCATAGGGACAATGTAAGTCCTGACTCGCCATGCTGGAGAAGTAAGGATTTGGACTGTGACATTGTACATAATATTTGGACCTGTTCCCATGTACATACATTTCTGGACTGAAATATGAGCTTGTACGAAAATGGCCTATTGGTCCAATAGGGCCTAACTGCAAAATTAGCTCTCCTCCATGACATAAGTGACCTACCAGGCTTACCTTCCAACTCCCACCACCCTAGGGGTTGCCAAAATTAGGATTCTGAGATATTGGAACACAAACAGAGTCCCATCTTATTGTGAGTGGTTAGAGGACATGTTTCAAATGGTGACTTTTGAGAAACAAATATATACAATGAATGGTAGACTCTCCCAATTTGAAGAGCTATGGAGTAGGTTCTAAGACACGACAACACACTAAGATGAACCTTCAGCAGTCCTCAATGATGCTGCATTCCCTCCATTGAGGTCAGGAGGGCCCTCGCTGCACTCTTTGCTGGGGCACTCTTACTCATGTTTACAGATTGTCCCCCCCCCATTCGGGATGTTATGAATATTGTTTGCTATTCTTTTTCAGTTAATGTTCAGAAACACTATGGCACACTCACTCATATTTCTCTAACATTTCATTTGGATATTTACAGTACCTTCTTTAATGTTTCTCCCTTGAGTAAATACCTCATAAAGCACAGGTAATATATGCTTATGTTCTTCAAGGGAACTCTTTGAGATCTGGACTCAGTCACGCTATACTGCTGTTCGGCGCGACCGTCACCCTTTTGGGCATTATTCACTCTTGTGAGTATAGCCACCACCAAAATACCTCCTCCATCCCTCCTCCATCCCCCCCGAGTGTGACTGACGTTATGCTGTTCAGCATCATATATCTATTTTGTCTTGAGGGATATGTTAATGTACTGCACATTGTTAGGTTCTTCGTTCGCACTTGTCAATGAAGAAATGTGAGACAAAAAACAAGACAGGACTGGTCTCTTCACCCATCTTCAAACTGCTGCCTCCCTGTTGGGGATTTTGGGCTTTGTGATAAATCAGTTGATACCTTTACTCAATCTAATAAAAGGAATTCCTACGTTTCCTGGTGAATACAACTTCCAGCCTCCAAATTGGATACAATCAGTAATGACCTGTCTCATCTTTTGACACTTTCACATATCTAGCTTAGACATGTCCCAGAGTTGTGGGTCTCATTTCCTTCTCTATTTAGGCAGTCTTTCTGGGCCCTCTTCATTATCGAGCTCTCCAGAGAATTTAAAAAAAACTCTCTCAAAATGGGACTTAGTTAAATGCTGGAATTCCTTTGGTTTTACAGAACAAATAGGAGGTAGTGTGTTGGTTGTATCACCTCTACACCTGGAACAGGGGATCAATTTTTAATTCAACCCCTGATCTCTTTCAGAACTAGTCACCATGAACATCAGTTTACCAAAATGTCTGGGGTAGCGGAAGTGACATCACACGCCATTTAACCTTTAAATTCACGCAGACACGCATGCTAACACATACACAAACATTCACACATACACACATTTGCTCTCACTTAAACACACTCACCCACAAGCATGCACACAACATACATTCAAAAGCATTTTTTACTTAGTTCCTCAGCTGCCAAGGAGGGTCATATTCCAGCTAACTCATTCTTTATTACGCTAATAGTGAATAATAAAATATTATTATTGTAGGAAAGTAGGATCTGCTTCTTATGGTTACTTTTTTGCTAATGTTACACTGTTTTTGACTAGTCTAACTGGGATCCTGCTAATCAGGACCCCAGTATATCTGCTTTCTTCTTAAAATGTTATGCCATGTACTCCAGGTTGGATACTGGGGCACCCTTATAAGTCCCTAGTTTATGGTACACGTACCCAGGGCATAGGTACCCTAGAGGCCTCCCATGGGCTGAAGCATGTATTCTGCCACCCATGAGAGGCCATGCAAAATGGAACTACAGGCCTGCCATTGCAGCCTGTGTAATATGGTGAATGCACCACTTACTTTAGATATAGGTTTACTATATCTATAGGTCACTACTCCTAAAACCTATAAGTCACCCCTATAGCAGGCCTTGACAATCTTGAAGGCAGGGGGCTGGGATTTACGTGAGAGGGTGCCCCTGCATGAGCAGAGCACCCCTGCAGCCTTCGGAGACCATTCTCCGGGGTTGTCGGTGACGCAGTCCGAAATATAGGTAGAGGTGCATTATATGCTTGCATAAAATGCTATCTCGAAAACGGCTGCAACAAACCATGTCGTGTTTGGTATCAAACACCTTGGAATCATACCTCCACACAGGTAAGTGGCGTGGGAAGTATGATTCCACCCATCAGAAGTAAGTTTTGTGGGTCCCTGGTCTTCCCGGTACCAGTCTTCTCGACCCGGACAGCACAAAATGGATGCTGCCGACTAGAGACACATTTCTGCCCTCCTGCTGCTGAGCCAAGCTCGAGCAGAGGAAGGCAGCACAATAGGCATACTGTCACAGGGAGGTGTGACCACCTCCCGGACAGGATTTAGTGTATTGGAGCTGGTTGGGTGCACTTCCAAAGTGCCTGAAAGTCTGCACGAGGGGCACATTTGGTGTCCCTGTGCCCAGTCCAGTTCCAACCAGTTCTGGGAGCCATTGGCTCTTGCGCGAAACTGGACAAAGGACATGGGTGTAACCACCCCCCTGTCCTGACCCTCCCCTCGGAGGGTCCCCTGAATATGTCCAACCCTCTCCCGTGGGTACAAAAGGGCTTACCTGGCTGCAGGACCCTAGATTCGATGTGGACAAGATTCTGAACAAGAAACCACTGACCTTCAACCGTCTGGACACTCTGGACTTCGCTGGACTCCGACTGGGCCCGACTTCGTCTCCCTCTACGTCCAAAGCATCATCTGTACCCGTGCACCATACAGGCTCCGTGCAGGACCTGTGGAGCATCAAGGTCAACTGAAGTATCTCCCTTGGAGTGAAGGAGTCACTCCCCTGCGTTGCAGGCGCCGTAACGCAACTGACCGGTCTGCTGATCCTGAGCTCCTGCGGACTCCGAAGGCTCCAGCAACACAGGAGGTGGGTTCCTATGTTTCTTGAGGTCGAGCTGCCCTCTCACCCAGTTTGAGGCCAGTATCCCTCGTGGGGACCGCATAACCCGAACCCCTGTGCACCGTGTCGATAGCCCCCACCTCTGCGCACATTTCGTACAAAGGACTCCGGCCTCCTCGCACTCTGTGCCCTGCAAGCTGTATCTTTGTGAAACTGCTAGAGGTCCCCTCGCGACTCCTGTGCCTTCGGCCTGTGGATCCATTTGAGGGACAACACTGCTCTTCTTGGGCTCCCCTGGTTGCTCCAGGCCTGCCCTGACTCCCCTTGCTGTGGTGAGTCCTCTGGTCCTTGCTGGGCCAGACCTTAACCTTCTTTGACCTTCTTCGTGGGTTGCCGCTGCCAAGGCTTGTTGCTGCTCCCGCCGGACACCAACCCCTCAGCACTCAACATCCTTCGTGGGACAGCTCGTATCCGGCTCCTGGTCATCCTCGACGTCTCCTGGTCCCTGCAGCTATAAAGTCAAGGTCTCCTTCTTCACACCTGAAGCACCCAACATCGGTGGACATTCGTCTACCGAGCCCCTGGTCACTCCTGAGTGACCCAGACTCTGTCCCCTCTGCTTTCAGGTTCCTTCCATCAAGAATCCACCTGCGGATTCCACTGGACCCTTTCTTCTTTCCAGCAGTGGCATTTCTTTGAAGACTCCCACTGAGAACGACAGCGGTTTCCGACGCCACTTCAGCCCTATGCACCCGGCTTCCCTGGGATAGGTAACTCTGGTACTTCGGTATCCACTGGTGGGATGGCTCTCCAACCTTCTATGTTCCAAAGGGTTTCCTCGTAATCCACTGGGAAGGGTCCTTAAACATTAAAACTGCAACCGCGACTCTCCCATTGAATTGTACGTAGCATGCGGTCGTGTTCTCACACTGCACCCGTCCTCCGTAGGGTCCCTACTTACTCACCTTGGGTCCCAGCGATTCTACATCCACTAGACATTGCCTTGACTCAAGTCGTGGTTCTTATACCACTATTTTAGTATATGGTTTGGTCTCCCCCTGGAGCCCACTGTGTATTAGTGTTACTTACGCTTGTTTCTGTGCTACAGTACTGTGTGCTTTGTGTTTATCTGCGTGTAGCAGATACTGTGAGGTATTTAAGGTGTTATAATAATAAATATATATATATTCTTATAACTACTGTGTGGTTCTCCTTTCATTTAACCAATACAATAAGGTTGCATTCTGGTAAAACAAGCTGCTTAACATTCCTTCAAGACTAAGCCTGAAGGCTGCTCTCCATAGCTACCACTTGGATAGCTTTCTAAGGTTATCTTTGACCTCTTAAATCACCATAAGGGTTGTTTGGACTGGTGCAAGGTGCCCACTTTAATTAGTGGACATCATATACCAGGCCAACTTCTAACAATTATTCACTATTAGTGTCATAAAAAATTGACAGAAAACAGGAGAGTGGAGCCCCAACCAACATCCATAAGGAAGAGATGTGTTCCTGACACTGATTTTGCCATCTCTGAGGCCAGGGGTCACAAAGGTAGTGCCAGGGGTTACAAGGAGCAAGCCAGGAGTCGCAGCTGTGACCCCTGGTGGCCCCTAAATGACATCCATGTTAATTACCAGCATGTTTGGAAGGGGGATTAGTGCCAACATTTCTCAACTGGTGGTGCATGGCCATAGGAGTCTTCTGTGCATAAAAACTGTTTAGAGCTTTTTGCAGGCTCCTTTGCGATCCAAATGGTTATAAAAGTGTGTCTGTTATCCAGTGCTACAAAAATGGGCAACCTCACAATGGTGAAATACATCACCCATTGGGTGTAAGAGGGGGTGGGAGAATACTTGTACAAAAGTTTGGGGAAATCTACCCAAGCAATTTAGGGAATTTTACATGTCTCATGATATATCATTGGCAGGGAGTATTGTCAAGATGAGCTTAACATGGAGACAGTTTGGTATTCCCGTCACCTAACAGATTCCAGTGACTGGACACTTCTTATGTCAGTCTTCTGTGCCGTACAGGAGAGATGGGGTCTTTTTTCAATGGCTCTTTTTGCCTCTAGAGTCCAACTCACCACCTCCCAGTATTCTTCAGCTGAACCACTATCTCATGTGAGATGTTTCTTACAACCCGGAGCAGTGTCTATCCTCTGCCCTACCTCCATTCCTAATTATCTCTCATTGTCATTCCAAGATCAAGTGATAAAGGACATTTTTATTATGGCCATCCAAAATATTGTATCTGCCTCTTTCAAAGATGTTCACAGATTCCCTAATCATACTTCCCAATACCAAGACTTTACTTCCAGATCCTTTCTGGAAATCTTCATCTCATGGCACGGATGATGTCAAGTACTGCACGTGGCCCGGAGAAAAGATTTCACAATCTTCTGTGTGCATCCCTAAATCGCCAAATGCTGGGAGCAATTTGAAACCTCTCTGTTAAGGCACTGAGTGTTGCAAAACAAAAAACCTTCACAAGAAACCCCGGCAAAATGGGCATTTGACTGGGGTGAATAGACTCCACCTCCCCAGCCCCACCCCCACCAGATGTTGTCCTGTGGGGCCTGACAGGTCATTTGCTCATCTAGCAAATGTAAGGGCTTTCGGTGGTCTTCAGCTGGTTTAGGGCAGCTTCTCTGCTTGTTTAGGGCAATTCACTGAAGGTGCTCACATTCCTTAATAGTAACCCTTTAAGTGTGAAACCATGTTCCTAAAGCTGCATCTCATACCTTCCCTTTCACCATGTCAACCAATGTTGACTCCTCAGATGCACTTCAGCACAGCTCTTGTTCTGTGTCAGGGTGGGGCATCTTCCTGGGCTTCTCGAGGCTTCGCATCCGCCATCTTGTTTCACCTCCTAACTGATGAGCCGCTCTCTGAAGATTAATCTGTCTTTTCAGGATGCTGCACAAGTCCTTCAGAGGGGTCTCTTCTCATACAAGCAAAAAGTGGGACATTCAACATTTAGCATGAGTTAACTTTGGCATGGGAAAGAGTCCTAAATTCTATACAGTCTTGCAGAAATTGGCACAGTTGGCCACCGTACATTAAGGTTCATGCCGCATGGTGTCTTCTCTCTCTAGTTTTGCATACTTTGCCCTAGGAACCTTTTTCCTTGTTTCTTTTCCTGTGAATCCTTTGCCCCTGTGGGGCTTAAATAATCAGGAGCCTTGCCAGTGTAGGGACCGACTCCTAGGACAGGCAGCATCTGAGGCCCATTACATCTAGAAGGTGGAGAGCATGCAAGTACCTCTTGTCGCACAGAGGTGCAGAGGGCACTAGCACCCTGCACAAGAACGAAGGGAGGGGCCAGCCACCACTTCCGGTCAGGGAAGGGGACAGGGCAAGTATTGGGAGACCAGGGAAGAGCGAGTGATGTCAGTCGTACCAACACAGGGTCATACAACTGAGCACATTTCACTAGTGGACAAACAACAGATAAAGAAAACAGTGACAGTGAACATTGAGGTAGGCAATCACAGCACAAGCTTTCTGCTAGGCAGTTGTGCCACATGCAACATCATGTGCATGTCAGAATATGAAAAGATGAGACAGAAACTGCCGCTATCACCGTCCACCGTTGATGTTCTCACATGTGGTTCATGGAAACCAGTGGTGAACATGGGGAGTCAAGCCAGTGGCTCAGCATCACAGAAGAGTGCCCACACACCTGCAACCACAAGTGGAAGAGGAGATAAAAACCCTATTGGCAAAAGACATCATAGAGCCGGCAGATGGACCAACTCCATGGGTATCTTCGATAGTCTCAGTACCTAAAAAGAACACATCAAAAGTTTGCATTTGCATTGGCATGTGAATCCCAAACATGGCAATTAAGAGGGAAAGACACCCAGGGCCTCACTTAAACGACATGATTAGCTGTCTCACTGAAGTATGCAGATTTTCAAAACTAGACCTATGCAAAGGCTACCATCAACTGGAGCTAGATCCACAATCACGATACATCATGACATTCTCCACTTACATGGGTCTTTTTACTACAAGCAACTCAGCTTCGGAATATCATCGGCAGCAGAAATATTTCAAGAAACAGTGAGACAGGTGATCTGGCCAGTAGAGAACAGCCTAAATTACAGCGATGATATCCTGGTAGTCGGACACTCAGATGAGGAGCACGACAAAGCCCTACGAGAGGTCTGCAGCCAGCTGGAACAAGCCGGCCTGACCCTAAACGAGGACAAATGTGAGCTGGGGAAGGGAGAACTAGTGACACATATTTTCAAAAAAAGGAATGAGGCCAGATCCCAGCAAAGTGGAAACGCTGCAAAAAGCAAGACCTCCAGCAGATGTAGCAGAAGTGAGGTCATTTCTTTGGCTAGCAAGCTACTGTGCTCGATACATAAAGGACTTTGCCATAGTGAGCACCCCACTTTGGGAACTAACAAAGCAGGGCCAGAAATTTCTATGGACCGTTTAATGCAACAGGGCGTTTGAAGCCATCAGCCACGCAGTCACAGCAGTAGATCACCTCGCCTACTTCAACCCGTCGCAATGCACCGAGCTCACTGTTGACCCCAGCCTGGTGGGGCTAGGAGCCATTCTAGTGCAAAACACGTCCGGAAGAGACTCGCCCAGGACATTGTTGCATATGCAAGAAAGAGCCTAACAGACATAGAAAGGGCATACTCGCAACCAGAGAAGGAAAGTTCAGCAGTAGTATGGGCGTGTCAGCACTATCACATGTTCATATATGGGAAACCATTCACCGTTGTAACGGACCACGAAGCACTAGTAACAATATACGGAAACTCCAACGCAAAAAATTCCGCCACGCATTGAGAGGTGGGGAATACGACTTATGGACTATGATTTCAAGATAGTGCATAAACCTGGAAAAGAACACAACCCAGCTGACTACATGTCACAGCACCCTCTACCATGGGCACCAGAGATCACGTACATGGCGGAGGAGTACCTAAACTTCGTGTTACAACAAAACACCCCGGCTCCAATAACAATTATAGAGCTGGAGCGAGAGACAACAAGTGATGTCACACTGCAAGCAGTCAAAACAACAACACAACAGCAAAGGTGGAGACATGTAAACAACAGCAGCCCCATAGGAGAAGGAGTAAGAAGGGAGGAAGTGCTAGTGTTCAAACACATACAAGAAGAGCTATCGGAAACAGAAAAAGGAGTTCTACTTCGAGGAACAAGGATAATAATACCAAAAACGCTACGGCGGCAGACGGTAAATCTAGATCATGAGTTTTACAGAGGCATAGTGGCAACAAAAAAGATGCTAAGGGAAAAAGTATGGTTCCTGGGGCTGGATCGACTGGTGGAAGACACAATAATGAACTGTCACCTATTCCAAATAACGGGAAGGCCAGCAAAGCCAGAACAACTACACATGTCCGACCTCCCCGGGGCAGTGTGGTTGACACTGGCAGCTGATTTCTATGGGCCACTGGACACTGGCACCTACTTGCTATTAGTAATCAATAAATACTGCAGGTTCCCCTTAGTCTGACAAGTGTCATCAACATCAGCCACAGCGATGTTGCTGATATTTGATGACATATTTGCAGCAGGGACTCCCCACAAACGATGAAGACAGACAATGAGCCACTATTCTTGTGGGAGGAGTTTGGCAGATTCATGACGTACCTGGGCATACATCACAGGAAGGTAACGCCTATATGGCCAAACAAACGGCATGGTGGAAAGATTCACGGGAAACATCAAGAAAGCAGTCCAACATGCCAAAAGGGCACAGATTTCAGTGGGCCAGGCACTGTGCCAAATATTAAGAGATTACCGAAACACCCCACACAGTTCCACGGGACGATGCCCAGCAGAACTGGTGTTGGGAAGAACAAGCAGGACGAGATTGCCCCAGCTGGTGGCAAAAGTGTCACCCGAACACAGCAGCATTTCTGTAAGAGATCAAGAGGCAAAGGGAAAAATAAAACAGTACACAGATGCACTGCAACATGCCACGCATCCAAGCTGAAGCAAGGAGACTAAGTGCTGGTGCGTCAACGACAAGCAAGGAAGTCGGACAGCCCTTTCTCAAGTGAATCACTAACCATAATAAATGTCAAGGGGCCCATGATAACGGCTGCAGCAGGCACCTACTGAATCACCAGAAACAGCTCACACTTCAAGGGACTAAGGACATCAGATGAGGAAGGAGAGGCAGCACCTAAGAGCAACGCAAAACATTACAAAGAGGAAGTCATGGACAGTATGGAAGAGACATTACACAGCAGTTAGAGACGAGAGCAGGTTGAAGAGATACCGAAAGAAGGAACCGAAATGTCTTGCCCAAAGAGAGTGAGCAGAAAGCCAAAGAGACTTATCGAGGAACTATAGTGAAGGGGACAGCAAGCAAACACCACCAGCAGCAAAGCAAACAAGGACGATCAGAGTGTAGCAGTACGATGATGACAGGACTTCTTCTCTCTCATGTCCTGCCAGTGTTTTTCTTTTCTCTCTCTCTCTCTCTCTTTCTTCTTTCTTTTCTTTTCCACAAAAGGGGAGATGTTGTACCGAGGTGCAGAGGGCACTAGGACCCAGTACAAGAACAAAGGGAGGAGCCAGCCACCGGACACCACTTCCGGTCAGGGAAGGGGACGGGCAGTACTGGGAGACCAGGGAAGAGTGAGGATGTGCCTGTGAACACGAGACAGCAAAAGAGAATAAAGTAACCTGTGTCCTGGTGTTCCTTGGGGTTCGGGGAAGATGCAGGACACAACACCTCTGTTGTAAAGTTCACAGCAATGAGTGTTAATGATGGAGGTCTGCCTTCAGCGCTCTGTCTGTGGACTCTTCACTGCATATCTCCTGCTATCTTGAACCTAAGGCAAAAAGACTGATCCGCACCAAACTAGACCACTCCTCCCTCTCGACAAACTGTGTGCTTTACTCTCACCTCTCTCCAGCATGCCTCTGACTCACAACATCACCTCTTCAGATGTCTTGTCCTTGGGGGTACATTCAGAGAGGGAGGGGACTCGCGGTTCACCAACCCTCATACCAGTCCAGGTCTGAATGCAGCAGATGTATTTTGATGTGAGTCTGCATTGCAATATGCTCTCAGGGAAAAGCAGAGACAACCTTGGTCACTACTAAGTGAGAAGCAGGATCTAGCAGGGTGATGGGCATGATGAAGCAGTACCTTTGTCTGAATCTGGATGTCTTTGATAGACAATTTAGATATCACCCCCGCGGAGTCTCACTATATTAAGACAACTTATTGATTTGCATTGCATGAAATGCATCATATTTAATAGGATATGGCGCACTTCTGCTCTCACCTAGCACTGGCACTCTGTGTGTGTCCCATGTTGCAAAGGCGTCTGCATTAGCGGAAGGATTTTTTTTGTACAGGAAAGGCTGCCTTCCCGCACAAAAACAATCCTCAGGGGCAATTTGCTCTTTCTAGGTGTGATGCAGAATGCAGCACACTTGCAAAGAAGAAGTATCAAGGAGAAATAAAGAGATATCTTCTTGTTGGGTCTCTCTGTGGTGCACCATTTCGGCGCAATCTGAGTTTTACTGCCTTTAGTAAATATGGGATTGTGTCAAATTCCATTGGTGGATGTACGGGAATGCCCATGCTCCACCCATGGAATGCCTATCACAATGAATTGTAATGCAGCACATGCCGCTGAGTTGCATTATATTTCTTTACAAAGTCATACAAGGTGGAGCAAATCACCCCTTACAAGCAGGGCCGGACTGGCTGCAGCGGGCATCGGGCGTTTGCACGGGAAGCTGGAAGGTTGGGGGCCGGTTTTGTAGCAGTGGGGGCACTGTTTCACACTTGCACCCCCCTCTCTCCCCCCATACCACACTCCCCTCCTGTGGGGATTGAGCCTACAAAACTGCCAGGGCTGCTTTGGGTTCCCAGTCCATCCCTGATTACAAGGGTGTGTTAATCCCATTTAAGGAGTTGTGTTACCTTGTGACAACTTGTGTCATGCAAGGACAACGAATGTCCTTAGTAAATTTGCCCTAAGATTTTAATTCTGCATCATAGAATCTAAGACTGGCCCCGAATTCGCTCCTTTTTTGAAAGGGTCCTGTAGCACATCAGTATGAGACATCTTCATTCCTAACAATGAGCTTCCTTCTTCAAAGTGGCAAACACTATCTTTCTACGCTTCTCTGTTCTGTGCGTCCTGCTTTATGATACAACATAGAGTGGTCTGATGCCTTCAGGCTTCAAGCTTCTTAAATGCATACATGAATAAAGGAAACTTCATAGGAGACTTGGGTGACTCCCCCACCCCCTCTCCCCAAGCACATGTTGGAAAATGAGGGTCAAGTGGTATGTTTTAAAGCACTTAAGCGCAACAGCATACTTCAACGAGGAGTTTGTGGATTGTACCCGAAGAATATTTAGGGAAACTGAGTTACGATGGTCTGTTTTAAGCAACTTAAGACAGAACTAGATGGGATATGAAAATCATTTTTGAGATGTTAGAGGGCTCGCTTCCATGGAAAATGCGTGGCAAATGGTGTGTTTGTAAACCATTAAGCTGTGGGCGTTGGTGAAACATTGAGTGGCCTTCTCTGACGACTGTTTGAAACAAGCATTTGCAATGCAATAGGTCTCGCATTATTAAAGTTTGAGCTATTGGTGTTGCATTTGCTAGAGTTTGAGCTATTGCCATTGTAAACGACAATGCCTTTTATTTATGTGTTTCGAAAAGCTGTATGCGGTGCATAAACACGCCCTTTCTACTTACAGTCCTCGCTTACGAAAAGGAAGGCTGGCAGTAAAAGAGGCATAGTTACTGCCAGCGTTGCTTCTCGTAAGCAACGACTGCAAGTACAAAGTGCCTGTTTACGCACCGCTTGCAGGTTTTTAAAATACAGAAATAAAAGGCATTGGTATTTACAATGCCAATAGCTCAAACTCTCGCAAATGCGACACCTATTGCATAGCAAATGCTCGTTTTCTTATTGCGTAGTAGAACCACTCTTTGTGGAAAACAACAATTATGCCATGCCAGATAGTCTTACAGGCATTCACAGATATACAAACCTACAATAAGTTTCCTATATTGAGGTTTTGGAATGTTCCGTTTTTTAAAGCACAATAAAGATGGGGGCTGTTGGTGGGGGTTGAGAGGTAACTCCCACCTTTAACTTGTGAGGGCCTGAGCCTGGTGAGGTAGCCTGTCTGCTTTGTTTCACTGTTCTACCAAGGTTTTAGGAACTGTAAGATTCCGATCAACAACAGCAAGTGATGGATGATCTGTGTCTCAAAACCTAATCCCAAGTAGTAATTGTAATAATTCATTATTATTATTTAGACCGGACTAAATATTGATAATGAATCATTATAATTACTACTTGGGATTCTGCTTTGGTTTGCCCACAGATGAGTGCAAACATCCTTTAGTGTGAATATTAATCCAAAATGAGGGATGAATGCTAGCCACTAAAAAACAAAAGTGTCTGTCCCTCCCCTATTTCTCCTTGCTATTTTTCCAGATGTGGTCTGGATGAGATGCCCACAGATTTGCCCGAGCAGCCGGGAGTGCACATCTGTTTGGTGGGAAGGGATAGCAAAAGATTGTGAGGGCGAGGAAGGAAGTAGGGGGAAAAGTAAGAGTAAAAAGGATAGAGAAGGTTGGGAAGGGATAGGAAAAGATGGTGAGGGGGAAGGAAGGAAGTAGGGGGCAAGGCAAGAGTAAAAAGGATAGAGAAAGTTGGGAAGGGATAGCAAAGGATGGTGAGGAGGAGGAAGGAAGTAGGGAGCAAGGCAAGAGTAACAAGAAAGTATTATGTACAAGAGAATGACTATATTAAAAAAGTATTAACAATAAGTAATGACTTTAGTTTTTTGTTGATGTTTGAATGCTGGCAACTTGTATCTGCCTGTCCCAATGGTTGCTTATTATGGTTTTTATTGTTAATGGGGTGGGTATAAATAACAGGAGAATGAAACTTAGTTAGTTAGTGAGAGTGATAGATTTAGTGAGTTAGTTAGTGTGAGATAGTGGTAGAGTTAGTTAGTGTGAGTGAGAGAGTTAGTTAGTGAGAGTGTGAGAGTTAGTTAGTGAGAGTGAGAGTTAGTGAGTGAGTTAGTTAGTGAGAGAGTGCGATTTAGTTAGTGAGAGTGAGAGAGTTAGTCAGAGTTAGTGAGTGAGTTACTGAGCCTGCAGTAGAAATTGCGCTATCTTTCTGCTAACAGTTTTCAAATCTACTCAAGTTCACTCTGGGAAGAGAGCGTGTCTTAGCTGCTGTCAAACCTCAGTAGGGAGGGCAGCGGGCACCGGTCGTTCTGCTAAAGAAATGATGGCAACGCGATGCCAACCAACCGCTCTACTATTCGCCTACAATACCCCCACCTCCAGAATCAACCAAAGGGTGCTCGTGGCCAGAAGCCTTTAACGCGCGGCCCCACTGACAGCAGCCGCGATGTGAACACGAGGGAGGGATCCGGGCTCTCGGAGTGTCAGCTTCGGCGGCTGAGTCTTTGGGGCTCGAGCCACCCGGGGACCGACCTCTGCCTGCTCTGAACTCGGTAGAGAGATTAAGGCTGAGCAGGAACTGCAAGGGAGCATGCCCAGTGGCCTTACGCAAAATGATGCTCTCCCTGAATGTGTAGAGGGGCCCCTGAGTCACCCGTATCTCACAGATATTATTTGAGATTGAGCTCAATGGGGCCCCATGATGGGCTGGGGGCCCCCTGAAAGGTTTTCTCTCCCTGCACCGCAGGGGCCGCTGTGTCTTGCGTTACTACCCTGGCCATAGCAGCATCTAGGGCAGAGGGTGTGGCGTTACAGCCAGAGCTACCTACTTTGGAACTGGGGAACCAGGTTCCAGTCTCAGCGTTGACTCAGTACCCAGCAGTAACTATGGCAACTTGCAATGGCAGGTTTATTTCTAGACAGTGAAAACACATATGGCTCTCCGTCTACGTATGACAGTGCAAACTTTAAACAGCAGCCATCTAGCAGGGCAGACAAACCTCCCCCCTGTGGGGCTTGGAGAGATGCCATAAAAGGGCTCTGCTGCGAGCTGAGCAAACACAGATTCCAAAAAGAATGTGTGCCTGAGAACATCTCCAGCGATGGCGTGAAACTGCTCAAGTCGACATGGAATCTCTCAACACAAGCCACCCTGTCGCCCACGTGGCTTCCTCTCTCTGCATGCTGCTGTGACAAATCACTCTTTACCATCATCCAGGCACGGGGTGCTTCTTTTATTTCCATGCCTTGAACAGGCCATATCAAGCCATGGAGTTTATCTGGGCAGTAAATGGTATGGAGAGGTACCGGTAGGCAGAGAGGGGAGAGAGGCTGAGGTAGAGAAATAGAAAGGCATGAGATAGAGAGAGAGAAAAATGCTACTTTCCCGGGGGCCTTTTGGAAGGTGGGGGCCCTGGGCTATTACCCACTTTTCCCATACCTTATAACGTCTCTGCCCGAACAATACATTTCTCGTGCAAGTAGCTGGGAAAAAAAGACCAGATATTAACTTGAAGAAACGCATTTTTTTATCTACGTGAACATGTGTTTCACTGGGAATTGTGTACCCCAGATAATCCATAGAGACGGGAGATGAACCGTTGAGAATATAGAGAGAAGGGAAAAGATGCGTAAATAAACATGGGAAGACAAATAAACCGTAAAAAACAAACACTGCAGGTACACTTGTCATAGTTAAAGGATCATTTACCCCCTTCATCAGCTCCCTGCTCTTCTTCCCCCTCCTCACACATCAGTGACCCCTCCCCACGTCTGCCTCCTCATGTGGTTCAGCCCGCTCGGTCCCAGCGCTCTGAGGAGATTTCCGTTCTGTGAGCTCTCGGTGGCTGCGCCGCACCAAATGTTCATAAAAACAGCTTAATTGTTTATTAATTACCCTATAAATCACGCTGACACAGGTGCATGTTCAAGGAGGCGCAATTCGCTGGACGACTGCGCTCTTTACACAATGTATATGTTCTTCCTGTCCGGATCCGGTGGAAAGCTGAGGATAGGGGGGGGAGCCTGCATGAGCGATACATTCACTCCATGTGCTCACTCGCACGTTTGTGCCGTGTTTCAAAGGGGTGTTTTACATGACGCGAGGAAAAGTAAGGCAATGACAAGTGTCGGGGAAGCTAGAATAACGTCTACTACAAACATGTTTTCCACCTCACGAAGCACATCCATACGTATTGGTTCTGTTGCCCCTGTGAAAATAGCCATTCCCGGTGATGGCGATATCTCGAGGAACAAGCACGGAATAGAAACCTGTGGTGCGCGCGCACCACAGAGGAGCCGAACGCGAAACCAGTGGTGCGCGCGCACCACAGAGGAGCGGGGGAAGGGAGCGCGGCAGCAAAACGAACGCGCGCTGCTGCGCGTGCTGGCCACCGACGGGAAAAGTGGAGCAAAGGCGGGACATGCGCCCGCCTTTGCCCAATTGCGTGCTGGATTTTTTTTTAAAAAGCACGCGAAAGCCAATGGCAGCCGCTGAAAGCAAAACCACATGCACGAGCGTGTGGTTAGCTTTCTAAAGCCCTTTCTAGAAGTCTCGCGCTGCGCAAGCAGTGCTACGCACTGCAACGCTAGGCGCAAGACCTAAAAATGCCTATGATTTTAGCAAGTCATGGGGCCTTTAAAGTCAGAACCGTGCTGGCCAGGGCGACAGTCAATTTCAAAAAGATATCTGGTAAAACTTTGTTTTCCGATCCATGCTGGACCATGAGTATACAGCAGGTAAGCCTGACCCTATACCCCCCCCCCCTAACTCTTGCGGAATGAGGTATCTCCCCATAAAACATCCGGAAATGCTGGGGCTAAATGGATATTTTACAGTGCGTTTTTAATTGTTACAGCTAAATATATCTTAATTTGCCGGCTTCTGAAGCGTACGGGTAAGATTCTCCCTTACCTTCACCATCACATGCCTGTGAGAAATGTGTGCGCCCAGGCATAAAAAACGAGAATTATTCTCTTTGTGCTACAAGACAAGCAGTGAAAAACAGGCAATCCGAAATCTGAAACATAAGACGCATTTTAAATACTGTGCCAGGCCACAAGGCCCTTTGATTGTTTCTGTAGGAATTAATAACCCATGACATTTCCCACTAAATTAAAATATCATCAGAATTGATGCAATTATGTACTTGTACGCTGCCATCACAGAAGTTTCTGATAAGGACATAAGACAGCTGGCAGGGGCACCATAGCAGGCGAGGAAAATACATGAATTCCACAGGTGAAGAAAGAGAGAAAGAACGTTATGTTATGTTATGTTAATTTGGTATTTATAAAGCGCACGGCTACTCCCAGGAGTGTCCCGGCGCTGAGCAAAAAAACCACATAACAGCCGCAGAAAAAGACTCCCAAGGCAGAAACGGCAAAAAAACAAATTAAAGTTGGAAAAGCCATGTTTTGAGCTTTTTCCTGAAGGTGAGCAGGTCCTGAACATGTCTAAGGGACAAAGGAAGGCTGTTCCATAGGCGGGAGGCGTCCATTTGAAAAGATCGTCCTCCAACCCGGGCGAACGAAACTTTAGGAACAGGAATCAGAAGCTGAGCCGAAGACCTCAGAGTCCGTTGGGGAGTGTAATGAGGAAATCTTTGTCTAAGGTAAGGGGCTCCAATCTGATGAAATGCCTTAAAGACCAAAATCATAGCTTTAAAATGAATTCTTTTCTGAACAGGGAGCCAATGCAAAGAGGACAGGAGAGGGGACGTATGAATCCTGGGACCTGCCAGAAAAATGGCCGTAGCAGCCATATTCTGGATCACCTGTAAACGAGTAAGTAGCCGGGTAGTCCCAAGTACAAAGAGTTGACATAGTCCAGACTCGACATCACCAAAGCTTGGACAATGATTTTTCTGTGAGGGACAGAAAGCAGGGGAAGAAAGTTCCTCAACATTCTTAAAACCCCGAAACAAGTCCCGGCTACAGATTGGATATGAGACTTCATAGAAAGCGTGGCGTCCAATCTGACTCCGAGATTCTTAACCATGGTCACAGTCGAGCTGGGGGGGGGGGGGGGACATATCCTGCGGCCACCAGTTGTGCCATGCCTCACATGGGCAAGGGCCAAAAAAGATAATCTCAGACTTTTTAGGGTTAATATTCAATTGATTATCTTTCAGCCATGAGAAAACCTCTGAAAGACAGGAGTTTATTGCATGACCATCAAACTCAGCACCCTTCTCACAGGTGAACAACAACTGTGTATCGTCCGCATACGATACGATCTTTGCCCCATGTTGTTCGGCAAGAAGTCAAGGGAGAGTGGAAAAAGAGACACAGGGCATGTTATCCTGGTGCAGTTGAGACAGCACATAAAAGCAGTTCATACTGTGGTGGGCAACTGTTGTTTGGTTGTGGTGTACACTGGCTGTGCAGTGTGCATTCTGAGGTTTTAGAGGCCAGACTATGGCAAGTCAAAATTTTCTTTCAGCTGCACCATACTATGACATTTAATGTCTACTAGACCCTTTGAACTCGTTTAAGACTATCTTGCATTGCAAGTGTTTGAATAACCACTGCCCGGCTGTTCTATCATGGACTGTGTGAAATGAGTTTACAGGTCTGTGCTTCAAGTGGATATGTTCACTCAACAAACTCTAGACTCTGGAATTCAGGACCACCTCACATTATAGGATGTTCAGATAGATGCTGAAGACATGGCTCTTAAAGCAAGCTTGTAACAAATATCCTGAGTCATGTTGGAAAGTTACCTAGCGCCTAGAGACTGTCCGGTGTATGTGCGCTCTACAAGATATAGTAACATAACATATTATGATGATCTGGGAACACCGCCTAAAGTATCAAAGGAAGAAAGAAACCTCGAAATGACCATGGACTCCAAGTAATCGATGAATGCCCAAGTGGACAAACTAGCAAGATCAAGCTTTGTTACTATAAAAACTCTGCAACGAATCTTCCCCCATTTGGTATTTCCACATAAGGTCCAGGCCACCATCTTCCTTGTTCTGTCCAAACTCGATTACGCCAACAGCCTCTACCACAGATCACCTTTAATGACCATGAAAAAACTACAACGGATTCAGAACTCGGCTGCCAGACTACTCTTACATATAAAACCGCAAGACCACATCTCCCCTGCCTTGAAGGCCCTACATTGGTTACCGGTTGCCAGAAGATCCATGTTCAAGCAGCTTTGTTTCACCCACAAAGCAATACATGGAACGGAACCAATCTTCATCAGCAATAAAATCACCAAACAAATTCAACAAAGGAACCTCCGCTCTAGAGTGGTACCTCACCTCAAAATCCCAAGATACCAAAAAAAAAACCATAGGTGGCACAATCCTTCTATATTCAAGCAGCCAAACTATGGAACTCTTTACTCCCCAACATAAGATCCACGGAGAACCACCTTATCTTCAGAAAACTGCTCAAGAATTGGCTCTTCCCCACATAACCACCATACGCAAACAGAAATATACAGCATATCTCTCTGTATATAAGCATTTATTTGTATTATAGATATGTACCTATACATATGTATTTCTTTGCATAAACGTGTTGAATAATTATGTTTAAAAAAATATAGATATTCATTAGTTCTGATTAACAAATGTACATATTACTGACAGTTACATTATTCTGTTTTTAACATGTATATAAGTGACTGCATAAATAAGTAAATCTTCCATCATAACTATTTATCTACAATTGCTTCACTATTGATTTACAAAATATATATATATATATATATATAAATAAAATTAATTTTAAGTCCAACAACACTTGAAAGGCGGAGTACTTATGGATCTGTATATTTATTACTTTTCTTCTAATTCAGCATATCCAATGCACTACCCTATTTTTCACCCTATACCGCTCTCAATATATCCTCTAGCTCAACTCTCTAACTCATCTGAAACCTCGTTCTACTACTCTTTCCAATGCACTACCCTATTTCTCACCCTAAACCTCTATCCATATATCCTCTACCTCCACTTTCTCATTTATCCCAAACCCCATACCACTACTATGATCCCCAAAATAACCCTTTCTAGACTCTTCGCTACTCTACCCCTCCTTGCATCATCTCATACCTCTTTTACTCTTCGGATCCCCCCAAAAAAGCCTTTCTAAACCCTTCCTTCTGACTCTTCCTCCCACACCTCCCTTTTACTCATCCCAAGCCTTCCCCTACTGCTATGAGCTCCAAAACAAACAAATAAATAAATATGTCTAAATCAATCAATCATCACGTGTTTGTTAAGCGCGACTACTCACCCGTAAGGGTCTCAAGGTGCTGGGGGGGGGGGGGTTCCAGGTTCCAGTCCATCAAGGAGGGGGTCTGTCGAAGAGCCAAGTTTTGAGGTTTCTCGTGAAGATGGGGAGTGATGTTGTCTGTCTGAGGTGGAGTGGTAGGGCGTTCCAGGCTCTGGCCGCGAGGAAGGAGAAGGAGCGGCCTCCCGATCTGCTCTTTCTGGTGCGGGGGACCACGGCGTAGGAGAGCTGGGCTGATCGTAGGGTCCTTTGGGGTGCGTGGAATTTGAGTCGGCTGTTCAGGTATGTTGGTCCGGTGTTGTGGAGGGCCTTGTGTGCGTGGGTGAGAATCTTGAAGGTGATTCTCGCCTCGACGGGGAGCCAGTGGAGTGTGCGCAGGTGCTGGGAGATATGGCAGTGTCTTGGCAGGTTGAGGACCAGTCTTGCAGCGGCGTTCTGGATGTTTTGTAGCTTGCGGTGAGGTTTTTGTTTATTCCGGCGTAGAGTGTGTTGCCATAGTCGAGTCTGCTGGTGACGAGGGCTGGAGTGACGGTCTTTCTGTGCTCGAGGGGGCTCCATTTGACGGTCTTACGTAGGAGGCGGAGGGTGAGGAAGCAGGAGGCTGCGACGGAGTTGATCTGGCGGTCCATTTTGAGCTCGGAGTCAAGGATGATTCTAAGGTTGCGTGCGTGGTCCGTGGGGGTTGGTGGGCTTCCGAGGGCGGGGGGCCACCAGGTGTCGTTCCAAGCGTCGGGGTTTGGGCCCATGATGAGTACTTCTATTTTGTCGGTGTTGAGTTGTAGGCAGCTGCTTTTCATCCATTTGGCGACAGCTTCCATGCCTTCTTGAAAAGCATGGATCCTTCCCTCTTCTATCCCTCCACTATCCTTTTAAATCCAAATAACAGACTAACATGTCTACCATTAATTTCATTTCATATTTCACTATACTAATTCACCACTAATCCTTTATGGGTTCCAGAGTAGCGTGCTACTCGCCGAAAAAGCGCTTCAACACCCATCAGGGATAGCAAGTGCTATATAAATGCAAACCTTTTTCCCTCCACTATCCTTGTCAATCAAAATAACCAACTAACATATCCACCACTTAAATTACTTTCATATTCCACTATACTAATTCATCAGTACTCCTTTATGGGTTCCGGAGTAGCGTGCTACTTGCCGAAAAAGCACTTTGCCGCCTCGTCAGGGGTAGTAAGCGCTATACAAATGCAATTACAATACCATACAATGTGCCAGGGCACATCCAAAATAGATTGTCGTGTTGCTCAAATATACCAAAGTGCTATTAATGAGAGTATAGTCAGTGTACCAACTTAGTACTGTTCAGATATGTCAGATGTGAGCTCAATGTTTTCAATGTGCTACAAAGCCACTGGCAGTCATTAATACTTAGTTAAGCCAGGGCTGCTTGCTGCACCAGAGCGCTGCTCAATGTGTGGCGGTGGTGGGATGGGGTGATCAGTGCCCAGGCTGGCAGGGCTGTTGCTCAGGGCGCCAGGGTAGGTTACATTCAGGTTAACAACCACATTAGCACAGGCCTTAGGTGGCAAGATTATTCATGAGGAATCAGACACTACTGCAGTGCCTTAGGTGCAAAACTTTACACTGCAAGGCCAGTGTCAGCACTGATCTACCTGTCCGTATGTCGCATATGGTTGCGCCAGAGTCACCCCCTACCAATATGAAATAAAAAGTATAAAGGGCCTCATTTATGAAAAGTGGCGCATCTCTGGGCAAAAACAGTGCTGCGTCACTTTTCATAGCGCCATTCTTATGACACCATGGATGCGCCATATTTACAATACAGTGCTCCTTGGTGCAAGGATTTACAGATACGTCAGGAATCCTGACGTATCTGGTGGCGCAAAAATGACGCATTGCTGGAGTATGTCGGAAAACTGACGCAACTCCAGCAATGTGTCATAACCCATGGGCGAGTCCCATGTGAAAAGCCTTGTGTCAATCCTTACGCCTGCTTGAAGCAGGCCTAAGGATTGTGACGCAGTCAAGTTGTAGAAGTGGCACAGTGAAATCTCATAAATTTCACTGCTCCACTTCTACGAGGCTTTTTCATGGGGGAACTCCCAGCCTGCATACATTATACCTGATGCAGGTATAATGTAGCACAGGCCTTTACAAAGTGACGCATCTGCCTAGATGCGTCACTTTGTAAATAAGGGGCAGTGTGGCGCATT
This sequence comes from Calotriton arnoldi, assembly GCA_963921515.1. Lineage (NCBI taxonomy): Eukaryota > Metazoa > Chordata > Amphibia > Caudata > Salamandridae > Calotriton > Calotriton arnoldi. The sequence continues at coordinate 56,051 of CAWUFW010003230.1, forward strand.
GTTTACGCCGCCATTGTTTGTTTCAATTTCACCTTGAACCTAAATGTAAGACATACATTTCCACGCTCTTTTTTACACAGCACTGCCCTTTAAATCTCCATGGCTTTCTGCAGCACCGTTGTCATTGCAGTTTCTTCCAATTGCCCTATTAATGAAAGCTCCATTCCTCCCCTCCTCTTCCTCGGTGTCTTTCCACCCTCCCCTTCCACCGGCTTTGCTTCCTCCTTTTTTCTTCGCCTTCCTCTTTGAATGGTTTGAGTAGAATAAAATGGGGAATAACAGGGACTGTTGTGGGGTTGTTCATATGAAATGAGCATGGCCACATCCTTTGTTCCTCCTTCTGCTCTCAATAATTAGGCTTTTAAAATCCCAGCTCTTCCTCCAACCATGTAATTGAGGGGCACCAGGGGTAAGGGTGGGGGCTTATGGTGTATACAAATCTTGATGATTGGGACTGGGAGAATTCTTCTGCAGTCCATGCTCTCTCCACTGCTCCCTCCAGCTGCATCGTGGGAAATTCGAACCAGCCCTTGATCCTCTGCAAACACCGTGCCCCGCTGGGCCAGTAAGGCCATGAGTCCTACTGCCAGCAACGAGCTGGACCATCATGGTCTTGTTGGACTGTCACAATATTCTTAGAAGAATTGAGATAATTTATACATTCTATAAAGTGAATATTGATTATCATAACATTGCTGCTAGTGGCATTATTTCTCCTGGCTATTTAGGGCTATAGTGCTTCTCTGTTTAATTGGTATTTCCGCTTTTTGATACTCTCCGTTATAGATTTTGAGCACCAAGGCATCGTTGGGTGAATGCCACGCTTCATGTACATTAAAAATAAAAACATGAAAGATATTTATAACAAACAGTATCAGCTCCACTCAGAAGAACTGTCACAAATGCAATTTAGAAAACAAAAAAGTAATGAGTGGAATTCTTGAATTCATCTCCATCACTGATAATTCCTCAGATCACTGTGCAGCCTTCATGCAGAGACCAGACATAAGGACATCTGTCTTGGTCCTCCTCTATTACAGACAGTTCTCCTGAGTCCTGAGCTGCCAGTCAAGTCCCCTTTAGATGGGAATGCACCTGGTCAACCCCAGGCCAGGTCCCCTCTGCTGCAGAAGGGAATGCACCTGGTCAACCCCAGGCCAGGTCCCCTCTGCTGCAGATGGGAATGCACTAGGTCAAGCCCAGGCCAGGTCCCCTCTGCTGCAGAAGGGAATGCACTAGGTCAACCCCAGGCCAGGTCCCCTCTGCTGCAGAAGGGAATGCACCTGGTCAACCCCAGGCCAGGTCCCCTCTGCTGCAGAAGGGACCCCAAACTATCCCAGAATGGTCTCAGCCTTGCTGGGCCTCATCAGCGACTGCAGCTGGAGTCCTATAGCAGAGTCCATGGGACCCACATCTGGGCATGTACGTTAGTCCCAGGGAGTCTCGCTTAGAAGGGCAAAAAATTGATGGGTAAAATACTGAAGTCCCTGTGGCTGCTGGAAATTACTATGGACAGCATTCCAGGCCATCTTTTTTGTCTCTTCCGCCACTCCAGATATATAGCATTCATAGGCAAATCAGTCTTGGTCCTGCTCCAGTAGGAACAGTTTTTACCCCAAACAGACAGGCAAGTTCTCATCTAGGAGATCAAGGAACATTGACTGGTTTGGGCATTTCTGGACTTCATCGGTGAGGTGTAGCTCGAGTTCTACCGCAAGTGAGGACAGGACCCTCATCTTGGTATCCCCGCCATACTGAGGGCATCTATCACAGAAAAAACAGAAAGTAATGGGTGCAATCTTTGAGTCAATCTCAGCCACTGGTTATTCCTTGGGGCTGAATTCACTATGGCGGTGGGACAGGACTAGCATTTACAGGAGGGCATAACACTAGCATTTCTAAGCAGAGGTGTTGTAGCTTTTACAAGACTAACTTATTTGTACATATCACCCAATGCCTAAGCTCACGTGTTTGCTGTTGATACGAAATGTAAACAATAAATATTGCCCTATTAAATGGTACTCAATGTATCAATCTTGGGAGGATTAAAGGCTAAGTTGGCACTGGAAAAATTTGCAATTATGGCATCACACCTGACATCAGTATTTAAGACTTAACTTACCTGCCATTGTGTCAGATGCACACTTTTCGCCATGAGCGCTTTAACTTTCCCGGTGAGTACACACATGGGTACAAAGCTCCTGCACTTTCATGGCTTCTTCCATCCCTTCCAACCAGGGGTGCTGACGCTTTTCTTGGATACATCAACACTTCCTAGTGGGCTGCTTCTTGTTGGGACACTTCGGACAGGGTGGCTATTCTTTTAAAGGGACCACACGGGGACTTCTTAACAGGATGAAGATATTTTATGAGTAATAAGTCATTGCATCTCTCCTCATGCCACAAAACATAGGAGTAAAACATAGCAGCCCCTCACTCCTTGTATTCTGCTTCTGGGCTAAGAGTGAGTAAGATCTACATTCTTCATGGCCAAGTCTCTGAACGAGGCGACTGATGGGAAACAGAGTGCATGACCCACTGTGGAGCGAGAGAGGAGAGGCAGCGTCATCTAAGAAAGAGGACAGAGCTGAAGTTGTGGTTCCTGTGGAATAATACAAGAATCTATAATGATAGGAATATGCACAATCGCAATGGGAAGGGTTAACGTAATATCAAAAGGAGAAGAGGCCAAATACACCTTTGTTTCACTTAATCACAGTTGTATTTTATAATTCTCAAAAAAATATGTACAGAGAGAGATAAGAGCAATAGTGCAAGGTGTCCCCAGTGAAAACTGGAACCTAAAACATTGGTGACATATTTGTGACAATTGTGTTCGGTTTCCAAAGTATTACAAAGTCGACCATTATAAAATGTACACAAAGTAGACCGCAACTATATACAATGATATGCGCTGGTTTAATGGTTCGCTTTAGTTCTTTGTCGACGACGTTTCGACCCTTTGTGCAATGTAGGGTCTTTTCAGGACCTAAGAATGTAGGGACATCTAAGAAGAGAAGGATAATGTCAGTGTGTGGCCAATTGAGTAGCATCAATGCTAGATGTGGAACGTGAAGGCAAAAGGTTTATGGGTACCTGATTGGATGACTACGCAGCCGCGTGAAGAGTGTGTGCCACAGATAGCCAACACCACTATCCGCTTAATAATATCATCACACACCATCTCTCCAGAAAGACCTACAAATGGCCATCCTCAGTCAATGCATGCTAGGGCCTTTATTACCTCATGTCCACAACATGGCACCAAAGCCAGACAGTTGGTACAACCAGTAGCATAATGCAAAATGATGGGGTTACCTACAAAATAAGGTGAGGGGCCCCTGACATTCCCGTATTTGCCATGGATGACATTATCGTGACTCTGGACAGAAGTGACATGGCGGGCCTCATTGTCCAAGAACCTCTTTGCAGCATTTGACACAGTCTCCCACTCCATCTTCATCCAACGCCTACATGACATCGGAATCCAAGAACATGTACTCCACTCTGATGGATCTGCCCCTTCCTGACTGGAAGGACCCAGTTGGTCAGCCTGACATCGTACACCTCGGATGCCAGCGACCTCATCTGTGGAGTTCTGCAAGGATCATCAACACATACAAGATCTCTCTAGCTAGCATCATCCGCTCTCACAATATCAACGTCTTCTGCTACGCTGATGACCCACAACTAGTTTTCTCCCTCACGGACAAGACGCCCAGTACCTAGATCAAGTTCATTGCCTGCATGACTGAAATCACTCACTGGTTGAAGACCAACTGTCTAAAGCTGAATACCGACAAGACTGAAATTGTGATCTTCGGGAAGAGCACATCACTGTGGGACTCCACCTAGTGCCCAACAAAGGTAGCAGTGGTGGCCGCTATTTACCTGGAGTGGCGGGGCGTGGGGATGGGGAGGGTTGTAAATGAAGAGAAAAAAAACACCTTCAGGCCGGCCATCCGCCTCCTCTCGGTCCGCTCGCCGCCGCCTCTTGCTCCTGGAAGCAGGAACAGGAAGCACTCAGGCACCTGACTCCCCTAGCCAATCACAACGCTGCAATGCAGCGCTGTGATTGGTCTGAGCGCTGTGGATCAGCGCTCAGGCAGATAATGGGAGCCTGGGGCATGTTCTGCACCCAGGCTGTAATGCAGCCTGGGTGCAGAACATGCAAAGTGCGCATGACGGTTTGGCCGGCAAGAGAGGGCTGGTCTAAGCGTCATTGCGCACCTTGGAATGGGCAAACCACTACTCCCCTGCCCTGCTCTGGCAGTCCAGCCCTGCCCTGCCCGCACCAGGAAAGGAAAACTAAAATGATAATAACAAGTTATCATTTTAGTTTTCTTTAACTACTGCTCACAGAGCAGTGGGGCAACACTCCTCTGCCTTAGCGGAGGAGCCGCCACTGAAAGCTAGGACCGTCACCCACCACCACCCACACCAAGAACCTCGGGATCATCATCAACAGAAAACTCATCATGACTGCCCAAGTCAATACCGTCACCACCTCATACTTCCATACTATGAAGATGCTGAGGAATATTTTCAAATGGCTCCCAATCAGCACCCAGAAACTCATCACAGACGCCCTGGTCACAAGCAAGCTGGACTATGGGACCACCCTCTGTGCCTGGATCATCCAAAAACTCACCAGAAGCTGCAGACCGTACAGAACTCGGTGGTCAGAATCACTGTCGACCTCCCACGCCATACTCACATCACACCATACCTGAAGGAGCTCTTCTGGCTCCCCATTCACAAACGAGCACAATTCAAACTCCTCATACACACTTTTAAGGCACTGGCCAAGCATACCTCAACAATCACATCTGCTTTCACAAGCCTTCCAGACGCCTCCACTCTTCTGAACTCCTACTTGCACAAATCCCACACATCCGGAAAACCAGATGTGGCAGTCGTGCCTTCTCCTACATTGCTCCTAAAGCACTGAACGACCTGCTGCCACACGTAAGACCCTCCTCCTCAGTTTTTGAATGCTGTGAGAAGTTGAAGACCTGGCTTATCAAGTAGTCCCACTTGGCCCCAGGTGTGCCTAGACTCACACCTGCTCAGTGCCAGGGTAACCTTCCGGGTGGTAGTGCACTATACAAATCTGCGTAACATAAAATAACAGTACAGAACATAAGATAACATAACATGAATATTCATAGGCCTTTAGCTGAATTGGGAGGTGGGGGGGGGGCTCCTGAAGGGTGGTAGTCACTGTGTGTCATACGGGGTGCAGGGTCTGTGTTAAGCCCCTGTGCAGAGCGCTGTCAAGTCAAACGCACTGCTATACACACAAACCTTACTACCACTTATATAAAATTGGCACATACATAGCACACTCCCTTATGAACAGCATTGCATCTTAATTACATTCCTACAACGTGGTGCATATAGAGAAATCACTTAATTCCTGCCGAGCAATGCACAACTGATCACTGAAATTAAGAAAAACTAAAAAAGTCCTTCGTAACACTGGTCTATACACACAACACACAGTAAAGATCTTCAAAGCTCGAACTCAGTTCACCTGCACATAAACCAACACACCTCTAAACTAAGCAGTGAACAAACTCTTTGCTGACCACACACAACCAACAAACCACACCTGTAAACAACAAACACCACAGTCTGATGGCACTGCCAAGTCAACATGAAATGGTCCACATTGAGAATGTGCTTCAGTACCATTACAGTACCGATGGGTCCTATACAAATGCTACAGTCTAGATTGTCAAAGTATTGTAGCGTGGAACTGTTCCGTATTGTGTAACTTGTGTACCACGGTACGATCCATGCCTGCTGTACGTTGAGCTAGATCTTGGTTTCTGCATCATTTTCTGCTGAACAGTGATAAGACAATGAAATATGAAGAAACTTTCCTCTAGATAAGTGACCACACACTGTCAACACTTTTTCAGTTTGGAAATAAAGTGTTTTGATACAAAGATGTTGCAGTCAATACACTGCCGCCTGAGAACAATACAAGACAACCCTATACTGTGGTGACCCCCCCAGTCCAAGAGAACCTGTGTGGGTGTCTAGTACTACAGTAATGTGGGTACTGGCAGGTACTGAGGAACACTATCCCACCCCCCCCCTCCCCCCCTCAGTCTAAGAGAACCTGTGTGGGTGTCCAGTACTGCAGTGATAGAGGGTATGGGCAGGTACTGAGGAACACTGCCCCCCACCAGCAGTCTAAGAGGACCTGTGTGGATGTCTAGAACTACAGTAATGTGGGTAATGGCAGGTACTGAGGAACACTATCCCCCCCCCTCAGTCTAAGAGAACCTGTGTGGGTGTCCAGTACTGCAGTGATAGAGGGTATCGGCAGGTACTGAGGAACACTGCCCCCCACCAGCAGTCTAAGAGGACCTGTGTGGGTGTCTAGTACTACAGTAATGTGGGTACTGGCAGGTACTGAGGAACACTATCCCCCCCCCTCAGTCTAAGAGAACCTGTGTGGGTGTCCAGTACTGCAGTGATAGAGGGTATGGGCAGGTACTGAGGAACACTGCCCCCCACCAGCAGTCTAAGAGGACCTGTGTGGGTGTCTAGTACTACAGTAATGTGGGTACTGGCAGGTACTGAGGAAACTTCCCCCCCCCCCTCAGTCTAAGAGGACCTGTGTGAGTGTCCAGTACTGCAGTGATAGAGGGTATGGGCAGGTACTGAGGAACACTGCCCCCCACCAGCAGTCTAAGAGGACCTGTGTGGGTGTCTAGTACTGCAGTGATAGGTGGTACCCTGCAGGTACTGAGGAACACTGCCCCCCACCAGCAGTCTAAGAGGGCCTGTGTGGGTGTCCAGTACTACAGTAATGTGGGTACTGGCAGGTACTGAGGAACACTATCCCCCCCCCCCCCTCAGTCTAAGAGAACCTGTGTGGGTGTCCAGTACTGCAGTGATAGAGGGTACTGGCAGGTACTGAAGAAAACACCCTCCCCCCAGTCTAAGGGAACCTGTGTGGGTGTCCAGTACTGCAGTGATAGAGGGTACTGGCAGGTACTGAAGAAAACACCCTCCCCCAGTCTAAGGGAACCTGTGTGGGTGTCCAGTACTGCAGTGATAGAGGGTACTGGCAGGTACTGAAGAAAACACCCTCCCCCAGTCTAAGAGAACCTGTGTGGGTGTCCAGTACTGCAGTGATAGAGGGTACTGGCAGGTACTGAAGAAAACACCCTCCCCCAGTCTAAGGGAACCTGTGTGGGTGTCCAGTACTGCAGTGATAGGGGGGTACTGGCAGAAACAGAGGAACACTACCCCCCGTCTAAGAGAACCTGTGTGAGTGTCCAGTACTGCAGCAATGTAAGTACTGGCAGGTACTGAGGAACACTACCTCCCCTCAGTCTAAGAGAACCTGTGTGGGTGTCCAATACTGCAGTGAAAGGGGGTACTGGCAGGTACTGAGGAACACTAACCCCGGTCTAAGAGAACCTGTGTGAGTGTCCAGTACTGCAGTGATAGGGGGTACTTGCAGGTAATGAGAAACACTACACCCCTCAGTCTGAGAGAACCTGTGTGAGTGTCCAGTACTGCAGTGATAGGGGGTACTTGCAGGTAATGAGAAACACTACACCCCTCAGTCTAAGAGAACCTGTGTGAGTGTCCAGTACTGCAGTGATAGGGGGTACTTGGAGGTAATGAGAAACACTACACCCCTCAGTGTGAGAGAACCTGTGTGAGTGTCCAGTACTGCAATGATAGGGGGTACTGGCAGGTACTGAGGAACACTACCTCCCCCCTTTCCCCCACCAGTCTAAGAGAACCTGTGTGGGTGTCCATTACTGCAGTGATAGGGGGTACTGGCAGGTACTGAGCAGGGGCGGCCCAGGTTAGAGCGGAGGGGTGGGGTGTGGGGGACTCGACAGATGACGAGGGAAATGTAATTATTTATGTAATTTTCTCTTGCTGTCGTGTGTCGAATCCCCCCCTCGCCCACCTCTCTTACCTGCACGGTCCGCTCCTGGTACTGAGAAACATTACCCCCATACCCCAGTCTAAGAGAGCCTGTGTGGGTGTCTAGTGCTGCTGTGACAGGGGGTACGGACATGTACTGCGGAGCACTGAGGGCCTCAGTACTGGAACAGCAATGGCTGGGGAAGGATGGAGTCCGGATACAGTGCTGCCGCGTGCGCTGCAGAAGTACCGGGGCCTGCACCACCTCTGCTATTACCCAATACCCAATAAATATCCTACATTAATGACCACACCTGTCTACTACTGTTTAATTCACTACCAAGACCCTGGAGTAAAAGCATGGAATGGTCTCTTTAAGGCCGTGAGTCTAATCCTAATAACCAATGGATTAACCACTAACATTGGGTCTGGAGTAGCGTCAGCGCCTCATCAGAGGTAGTAAGCACTATATAAATGCAGTTACAATACAGTATGTTTGCGAGTCTCTACTAGTATTTAAATAGAAGCTGTGCTAAGACCAGGACTGAGCCACGTCTGAAAAGGTACTCTGGTGACCCAGTACTCTAGTACTAAACAAGAGAACCTGGTAGAGTAAGGAAAATACAGTCCCAGAGCTCACGTGGCACTGAACATAGATAGCTCAATGACATACATGACCATCAGACTGCAAGCAAATCCTCTCTCAGCGAATAACCAAAATGTATAGCAAATTCACTATAGAAAACACAAAACAAAAAAAACCTGAGTGGTGTGACTCCTAATAAACAAGAAAAGAGAATGAGCGTCGACGGACGATAGCTTTGCTTCTGTGAGAGAAATAAGATCTGAAGCTGAATAAATAAGAGACTGGGTGGCATATTTACAAGGGAAGTGGCGGAGTGAGGCGTTAGCCTTCCTGGCTTAACGCCTCACTCCGCCACTTCAGAACGCATGGCTGCACCATATTTACAAGAATATGGTGCAGCCCTGCATTTACCCCTGCGATGGCGCTACACTTAGTAGCCTAGCGCCAAAGCAGGCACCCTTGCACCATAGTGCAAGGGTGTCTGCATGCAGGGGAAGATTGTTAATGTGCAAGAAGGTACCCCTTCCGGCACATAAACAATCTTTAAATGCCATTTTGCAAAACGACATTTTAAAAAAATGATTATTTATGTGCATGAAGGGGGACCTTCCTGTACATAAACAATCATTGGACTTTTGCTGTTTTCATGTGTGCTGCACAACGCAGCACACATGAAAACAGCAAAAACGAGGAGAAATGAAACATTTCTTCTCGTTGCGCCGGGGTAAGACCAGGTTTTTCCTGGTCTGAATTCTGGCGCTGCCTCCTATTTACGCCACCCTTGTAAATAGGGGGCAGCGTCAGAATCAATGGGTGTTGCTGTGGAACGCCCCCAGCAGCATCCATTGCCCTCCCCTTTCACGCTAAGCATAGCATGAAAGGGGGCCTTATTTACAAGGCAGCGTTAAGCCACGTTAAGTGGCATAACGCTGCGCCACGTTAAGTGGCATAACGCTGCCTTGTAAATAAGGCGAAGCCCCTATCGCCACAGGAACGTCGTAAAAAGTGACGTTCCCGTGGCGATAGGGGCTTGTAAATATGCCCTTGTGTTAGAGAGGAGTGAAAAGGTTAAAAAAGCAGGGGCATATTTACAAGCCCCTATCGCCACCACAACGTCCCTTTCAGAGACGTTGTGATGGCGATTGGGGCTTCGCCTTATTTACAAGGCAGCGTTAAGCCACTTAGCGCTAGGAAGCTAAAGTTAGCGCCAGCGCAGGGGGAAACACAGGGCTGCACCATATTCTAGTAAATATAGTGCAGCCCCGCGTTTCTAAAGTGACAAAGCTTGTGGTTAGCCTTCTTGGCTTAACGACACCCTTCGCCACTTTATTGTAAATATGCCCCTTAGTGTGCTATCAAACTGCCTCACCAAAGCTATCGACCATTGTGAGATACATTTAACCTGTTACCAGAGCTCCAAACCCAGAAACTGCGAGAAACGCCCCTTGTTCATCACAACAATACTGTGAAAACCTGTTTTCATTCTCTGAGTGTGAAATAACCTATATTTGACCAAGACAAAATGCAACCCTATAGAATTTCGCCATACTGTCTTGGCCCACTTTGGATCTTCCATTCTCATATTTGAAATCTTGGGGACAGAGTAGGTGAGGGAACTGTCAGACAAGAACAAGCCTTAAACTCACCATAGTCTGGATCTAATCAGAACAGGGTCTAGCATGCCAGGAAGGTCTCCGCCCACCCCAATACTCTTCCACATGTACATGTACCAATGGACCATCTGAGATGACACCATCACCTACACTTCTGGTTGTAAACTCACACCACTCAGATCCACCTCTTTTTGGTAAAGGAAGCTGTGAACCTAACATCACAGAAGATCATCCCTGTGTAGTAGGTTTCCAGTGATCCAGGAATTTCTACTCCAGGGCAGTAAGTATGTGTGTGAGGTCAGCTGCAGCCCGTACCCTAAATGTTAGGGACTGAAGAACGTTATTTGATGCCAAGTTACATTCAGGCACCAGGTAAATCCTGTGATTGAAGGAAGCAGTTTCCAATCGCCTTGTCATTGGAAGATCGTCGCACACCTTCAAGCATACCACAGAATGGAGCTGGCAGGATCCCAAGTTCAGATCAGGTTGGGCAATTGCAATGTAGTCTCTCCAGTGTCATCTAAGAAACTCATGCAACTATTACAAACGCAAGCAATAATCTTATCCTCATTTCGCAAATCCATGTCCAAACCAAATCTACATTCCATGCACTCCTCAGGTACAAGCCAGGATTAAATCCAGAGTACTGGGCATCATGCAGGCGGTCTGCCACACATTTTTCACAGGCACAATCCATATTACAGAAGGGGCTGCAAAAGCATCTGTGGGCTCTTCTGTGATGTCAAGGTGTGGCAATGGTGCCCCCAGACCAATTTGTGTATTCAGTCCCAGATGGCCAGACTCCAACTATATGCTGCTGATACTGAAATGTGTGCACTTGTCATCTGAGGTGTTTCAAACATTTACCTCTACTCTAAAGACCCTTGTATTGAAGCTCTTGGCATAACCCCTGTTGAACTTGCTGCTGATCACTGTTTAAGTCCGTTTAAATACCTGACCTTGCTAATAGACCCAGGTTAGTGTATAGCAAAACAGCTATACCTACCAACAGTCCTACATGCACTATTACACATTACCTATAGCAAGCACACTAACATCTGCTCTTCCGTCTCACTCTTCTGAACCCTGCACTGTGCCCTGGCTGGTACTCTAAATTCTGCTTCCATTCTCTGCCCTCTTTTAAGTGTTATTCAATTAGCTGGAGAAGTGATGAATCTGAGCTGTAGAGGTCTTTTCTAAGGCGAGCCTATGATGACCCGACGGTGGCTTTCACTAACCTACCTCTTCTCTTCTTGGGCTGTGGCTGTAGTTTGACCTGGACTTGAGGGTCTCATTCCTTGGCTTGCGCAACCCCAGTGGCATTGGCATTTGCACACCTGGTGAATATCAATACCACCGGGTGTTTTGTTTACCAGGTGCTCACTTGCAGTATCAATCCAAGGTCCAAACCTCAAAAGGGGCCCAATGCAGCATTATATGTCCAATTGAACCTGGAACTGGACACAGCACTGCCCGCTGCAGGTTCACCCCCTCTCTTTTTGCCTCTTAGGCGCCAGTGTAATGACTGTTGTGCACTGAGCCCTGCTGACCAAGCATCACTGCATGTGCCCAGACCCTTAAAAAGTATATGTTTGAATTGTTTACACCCGGTTGGCATAAGTAAACTTACTTATAAGTCCCTAGCAGCTGATACCAAGGGTACCTATGGCGTGTAAATTAAGTGTCCCTCATGGACTGCAGCACTTATTGTGCCACCGTGAGTTTGTCAAAGCAAATCATGACTCACAGTCGGCCTTTGCAGACTGGCAGAGCTGGTTTTAAACTGATAACTCAACTTTGCCATTTACACCAACGGCAAAGCCCAAACCTTCCTTTTTAATATTTATAAGTCAACCCTAAAGGAGGCCTATTAAGCCTTAAAGGCAGGCAGCATAATGTTTAAAAGAAGTGCATGTGTTTTAATAACTTTACATGTCCAAACAGTAAAAACCCTGCGTTGTCATTTTTACTGTAGCAAGGCTAGTTGCCCCATTGGCAAGTGTGGAGTTACACGCTGAAAATTCAGCAGTGCTAATTTCCAAGTGGGACAACTAAATATGATACTTAAAGGTTGCAAATAAATCATTGCATTAAACCCAATTGGTTGCTCAAGTGGAAATTAGTTGAACTATTCTAGAAATGGCAACTTTAGAAAGTTGCCACTTTGCTGCCCAAAGTTGTCAAGTAGCCTTTTTCGGTTACACATCGCTGCTGTCCTCAAGACAGCCTGCTACCCTCCTGGGAAGAGGACAGAGACTCTCAGGAACAGGAGAAAAGAACCTGCTGAGGGAAGAGGTGTGACCTCCTCCTCGCAGGATAGCCAGAGTCAGTGTGAGCCCAAAAGGTGAGCTTCAAAGAGGAAGACGTCTCTGAATAGCATATGGCAGTCACACATGGAAGGGGCTGCCATTATGTTTTAGCAGACAGGTTGTCATCTCAGGCCGAGAGGGAGAAGCCATTGTCAACCCAGTTTTTCAAGTGGAGCTTAGCCCCCAGGTAGCCACACTTTGGGGTTGGCTAGTTAGTCACCCAATCCCCCTAGGCTTGTAGTGGACATAAAAGTGGCACCACTGGCACCCAGACCTCAGATCACGTCTGTACTGGAGAAAGGACTGGAGAAAGGACTGAAGAAGGACTGCCCTGCTGTTTCCTGGACTCAGCAAAGAGCGGCTGCACCAAAGACTGGCCTGCACTTGCTGCACCTTGGACTAGCAAAGAAAGGACTGTGCCTGTGGTGCCCCGCTCACGGAAAAGTTGCCCACCAGCCCCAGACATAAATGGTACTCCAAGAGTCAGTTGGCTGACTCCCTGTTACAGCGACAAGGCCATAATAGCTGAAGCCTGCACCCTGGAGAGCCCAGCACCAAAAAGCGAGAGCCCAGCACCAAAAAGCCTGACCGCCACTGGACAGCGAGGTGCAGCCTGGTAGACGGAGTCCTGACTCTCAAAAGTCCCACCTGAACCTGCTGGATCCGAAAGAGTCATCCGAGTGCAGTTTGGTCACCGAGCACAGAAGTTTCTGCAAGTCAGGTTTTGATGTAACTGGAGACTAGAAGATCAGTGCAACTTTTCATGTGCTGGACTTCACCCGGACTTTGTGGGACATCGACCCCTAAGGACCAAGGGGTGGCCACAAGAAGACCTTTGATACCAACTCACTATCCTCAACATCCTTGAGAATCTTCCGCATCCTGTATGACTTGCATCAGGATGACTCTATTGACTTCAATGGCGGTTCACCCATAGCAAAATAGTACAAAAATTCAGAAAATGTATAAGGCGATTATTCATGTTGTGGGCAGCGTCCAGTAGGAAGTAAGGAAGGACTGGGGTAGGAAGAATCAACACTTATGGCTTTCAATGCCAAAAATTTGGGCTTTGCATCGCACATATGAACCCCAGAAAGGAGAAAGTGGCTCTGATGTGACCAGGGACTTGTGACTAATGTGAGGTGCCTTTCTTTTGAAGGATCTCCCCTTTTAGTAAATCTTTTTTGTAGTAGCACAATATTCACTTCACTTTTCACTGTGCAATTAGCTTGTCCAGTTATTTGTGCACTTTGAGGTTAGTAAATCATATGTTTCCTTTTTTTTAGTTTGTATTCATTCACAAGGGATAATAGTGTAGAGACTTACTGAAACACACAAACAGTGATGGGAGGAATGCTTGCTATTTGTCTAACCACTGGCAAACGCTCGGGGTAGCATCCCAACCCATAGTTCTTTTGCTCACTATGCCACTTCAGTTTGGGCCCAGCCATTTGCAAATCACCCTTGACCCTGCTCGTCATGGGAACAGTCCAGCCCAAACTGCCAGGCCAGGCCATCCCTGAAGCGGAACACAAGTAACCCAGGACCGCTTTCGCCCTAGTTATGGGCTCAGCTGGGTACAGCTTGGTTTCAGTGACCCAGTGAGCATGGGATCCATGTCTGAGCATACCCATGCCACTTATGGCAGTTCATGTACCTAGACCTGGACAGGGAGGAAGGAAATTCGGGAAACATCTGTTATGTTATGTTAGTGGGTATTTAGTACAGCGCACGACTCGTCCCCAAAGGGGCTTCTCGGCGCTGTGGGGGTGACTCCAGTTTCTTCCCCTTCAAAGTTGGCACCAGGTATAAATAGTGGACCCTCAGTCCCACTCTTCAGTACACTCCTGGGCCTGTGGAAGGCTACAGAAGGACTGCCTTGTGCTCCAGAGGACTGCCCTGCTGCTTGAGGCCTGCCTTGTTACTCAGACTGCCCTGCTGCTTCAGGCCTGCCTTGTCCTGAGCCTGGTCTGGTGGCTTAGTAGACTAATGCGCCCACTGTAGGTGCCTGTGTTCGACCTCATGGTCACAGGTACATATACCATGGGTCCACTCAGCCTTTCATCCTTCTGAGGTCAATAGAATGAGTGCCATTGAGTTAGGTAACAATAAACATCTGTTGTTCAGTGCCAAGACACCCTTCTGGGTGAACCTGCACTTTACAAATACACGTTATGTTATGTATGTTTCTCAGGTCTCTCCTACTGCTACCAGATGACTGCCCTGCTGCACTTGAGGCCTGCCTCATTCTTTAAAGGACTGCCCTGCTGCTTGAGGCCTACTTTGTTCTTCAAAGGACTGCCCTGCTGCTTGAGGCCTGTCTTGTTGCTTGAAGGAGAGAAAACCATTTCCTTGAACCCAGGGCTACCAGAGTGACTTCACAGGTCAGCTGGCTGACCACCTGTTCTGAGCTACAGGGACACAACAAGCTCCAGAGGCCTCCCTGAAACTGCCCTGCTGCATCTGGCCCTACCTGGATCTGCAACTGGATCTTCCAGAACATGCAGCTGGACCTGCCTGAGCTCTTCTGGCCTCTGCTGGAGTGAGTCCCTGATCCCCCAGAGGTGCCTCCCCAGGTCCTGGACTCTTGTCTGGCATCAGTCGGTCTCTTTCTGTGAAATTTTGAAGTTTTAAACTCTGTGCGCCAGACTTTGTAAGGTAATTTTTTTTAGCAGGATTAACCTGGTCCCTGTATCCGGCCCGCACTCCATCGTTATCAGCCTGAATTTTTAACTTTGTCCAGGTCTAGCATGATCAGATACCCACAGTTAGCACTTTCTGCTTCTTGGTGGTATTTCTACTTATACTTTTAAAATTGCATTTCTCCAGTTCTACTGATTGGAGTTTTGTCATTTTGGTCTCATTTCATTTATTGAAATGTTCTCTAATATTGGCGTGGGATTGTTCTTGGGTTAGGGTTTTACTTTATTATTGTTTGTGTTCTGAGCAAATACTTTACACATTGCCTCTAAGTTAAGCCTGACTGCTTTACATCAAACTACCAGAGGGTTCAGTACAGGTTAATTTAGTGACTTTTTGTGGCTCACCGTGACAAGGATTGTGGCTCTTTCTTGAGAAGGGCTCACAACCCCCTCAAACATCAACCTACTTTCTCACACCTACATTGTCAGTAGTGTCATGTAAAAGGGTGAGGTGTGCAGAAGGGGAGATGTGGGCTTTGCTCAATCATTGTAGCTTGTCCCAAATGGCCGTCCAGGTAGGTCACAGGAGGGGACATTTGCACAGTATGTGTAATAAGTCCCAGTGGTCATGGGCACACCTCCATCAGTTTTGTGCAGCAGAGTTCGAGGAGTTCAGTACCGTATATGCAAGAATTTGAAATAAAGGAATTTAAGATTCGACTACCTGACTGCTCTATCATGTTCTCATAACAGGGTTGACCAGTCCGTCAGAGAATACACCTTCTGCATCAAAGCTTGCCAATGCAGTCTGGTGGCATTTTTTCAGGGGCTACTAGGTTCACCCCACGGTAATGCCCCCATTTAGTAAAATACGCAATTAGATCACACAAGGCCTTGTTCTCTTTCTTTTGTGGTGACCTCCATTTTCCTATACCTTCTAATTGTCACAGGCACAACTTAACTCCCATATTTTTCATCCTTCTTCTCAGATTGTTTTTTCCAGTTTTTCATGGACAGGTTTAAAGCACAGATGGTTCCATAATGTTGTGCAGAACCTCGAGGTTCTCACCTAACCCCATGCTCTTCAATACTTACTTGAAACTGCTGCATTGTTTTGATGCCACAGGGGTTTTGGATTCCACATCCACTCTGATGGCAATCAGCCATAGTGATTTCAACCATGACTCTTCTGCCCTCCCAAGGCTCATGCAACAAATCCATAAATGGATATGTGAGAGCTGGCTATGCCTAACTGGTACCAACACAGAACTTCTCTTCGCGGGGTCGAGGGCTGCAGTGAAGACAGAAAGAGAGGCCCATATGACATGGAAAATCAAGATACACCCTTCAAGTAAATTCAAGATAGCCTGTTTGGTGTGGAAGACCATTTACTGTGTAGTGTTCTTTAAAGAGGTGTGCGTTCAGCTATTTCTTAAATTAATGGAAAGTAGGGGTTGTCCTGGCAGTGCTTAATTTGAGCCGGTGGTTTCCGGTGCTCAGTACTGGCACTTAATTGGTTTCTGGTGCTCGGCACCGGCTCTTAATTGTCAACACCCCACTTAGGACAGTCTGCCACATTGTGGCGCTGCTCATCTAATTTGGAGTTGAGCAGAACAACTGTTGTTTATGAATACAATATACATTTTAAATTATTAATGTCTGACTCCCCAGCCATTCCTTTAGCTTTGGGGACCTGGAGTAATCTGAACTGTTGCACTTGCAGGTGATAGAGATGGTTAGTATTTGTTTTGGTACCGTCATTGGCACCAAAGACGGGGCAATGGTGGTGCAAGCTGCAGTGGCCTCCTGGTCAGGGCCTTGGCACTTATTATTTTACAAATTAAGCACTGAGTCCTGGTGAATGTGGAGGTGTCGTTCCAGATCCTGGGAGTGTAGATAGAGAAGTCATTTTACTTTGCTTGTTCTTATTTGCACTTTACCTGTCTTGTGATGTTTAGACTTCAAAATAAAGATCAACTAAATTCCAACCTTACATGAATATCACCCTACAAAAATTTCAACCTGCACCCAATCCCATTATCCAGCACTTTCCACCAAATATACAAGGACTGCAGCTAGAATGGTAAATTAACCCAGCCCTAAAATATGTGGGTAGAGGTTTTGGATAGATTTAAGAATTAAATACAAGTCAGTACTGCTGTAGAGAGATATTTCTTTAAGGTTCAAATGTTTCCATCTATAGTTTGAAGTCACTGTTTCACAAAAGATGCCTGTGGAGTCTGTTTTTTTTTCATGACAGCTCCTGGAAATGCTTGCAGAAGAAGGTTGTTTTTAAAGAGATACAAAGAATGGTAGGGGAGGAAAGAACATCAGAGGGCAACAATATGAACATTATTTGTGCTAGCAGAGAAAAGGATTTGAATTCAGCTAGATGGTGGAAGATGATGAAGTTCAGATATTTGAAAAGGGAGACGACAGATGGGGTGAACATTAGTGGCCATAGAGAGGTTGAGGGGCAGTAGTTTTTGAGAAGCCCTGGGACACCAGCATGTGTGATTGAGTCCTTCAAACAGCCAAAACATTTCACTATCCTCCGACACCCACCTTCAAACTCCCTATGCAAGCATCACCTTACCACTCCATGGCACCATTTACATATTTTCGCTCTTGGCATCTTCTCTTCTGAAAAACCTTCCTTCCAGATCTTCTGAGCTGATCTCAAGATCTAACTGCTACACTGATTACTATGCTTGGCACCACGAGCCCCTGAGCAGCTACTTGTAAACTGACACATCATTTTGTGGCTCGCTAACTTTCCTGTAGCCCACTCGTGTCCACAATCTTTGTTTAAATGAAAGTCATCTGTATGTGCACTCTAATGTACAAATACTATTTCATAAGTACAGCTCTTGTGGTAGAAATCTTGAAAAATATAAGAAGTGAAAATACTAATCCAACAGTCCAATTGCCAAAATGCAGCAGTGACACATTAAACAAGTGTCAAAGTCTCCTGCCTTCCAGGAGATGCTACCAGGATGTAGAGACCAGGCCTCCCAGAACTCTATGGGGCATAAATACAACTAAGTGGCAGAGCGTGGCGTTAGCCTCCTTGGCTTAAAGCCACGCTCCGCCACTTCTGAAACGCAGGGCTGTACCATATTTACAACGATATGGTGCAGCACTGTGTTTCCTCCTGCGCTGGCGCTAAATTCAGCAGCCTAGTGTCAACGCGGGCACCCTTGCACCATAGCGCAAGCGTGTCTGCGTTGAGGGGAAGATTGTTTATGTACAGGAAGGGGACGCTTCCTGCACATAAACAATCTGTAAATGGCGTTTTGTCACTTCTATGTGTGCTGCTTAATGCAGCACACATAGAAGTTACAAAGTGTCATTTAAAAAAAAAAAAAGATTGTGTGCAGGAAGGGTCACCTTCCTGTACATAAACAATCAATGGCCTGTTGCTGTTCCTATGTGTGCTGCACAAGGCAGCACACATGGAAACAGCAAAAACGAGGAGAAATATAGCATTTCTCCTCGTTTCGCCTGTTTAAAACCAGGTTTTCCCTGGTCTTAATTTTGGCGCTGCCTGCTATTTACGCTGCCCTTGTAAATAGGGGGCAACGTCAAAATCAATGGGTGTTGCGGTGAAACGCCCACCGCAACACCCATTGCCCTCCCCTTTCAAGCTGAAGCACATAAGGTGAAGCACATATCACCACCGGAACGTCGATAGGGGCTTGTAAATATGCTCCTATATGTTTTTATGGTGCAATGTCAGTGGATGATGCTCTGATGAGTTTACTAGGATCCACAGACGTATCTGATTGTTGCTTGCGCATCGCTTGTAACTAGCTTCTGTGGCCTGCTTTCCTTGCTGAGCTCTGCTCTTAATTGACATGCCATCAGACTCGTCTTCAGCATTCCTGATCAAGCTTTTACAGCTGTTTCACCCTATCTGATAGCCCGCATCCTTCACTTTCTATTGTGTTTTGGCACTACCAGATTTCCAACTGACTCCTCTGAGGCCTTGATTTAGATCTTGGAGACGGATGTAATTTTCTCCCACTGCAAGGTAAACCCATCTAACTCCGGGATGCTAAATGTAAATTAAATTAAATTTGTAGATTTATATAGCACAGCTTATCACCTGTGTTGGTATATAGGCGCTGTCCATGTGCAAGGGGAGATTAAGTGATTTGCCCAGAATCCCAGGATATTGAGCTGACGCCGAGACTCAAAAAGGGATTCCCAGCTCCTGAGTCAGCAGCTCTGATCGCTGCACCACATCCTATACCCTGTAAGATGGAGAAGAGGCTGGAATTATAACATTTGGATGGTGAGTTCCCTTGTATATTTCTGTCAGCAGCCCCCAAAACACCTGCTTGGTAGGCATGGGAAGGTGATGCTCTCGTTGCAGTCCCAGTATGGTCGTGTGGTGAAGCAGGATGGTGATGGGGTAGCAATAGGACTCATCAGATCTTGGATCATGGATTCATGCAGTAGGGGGCTCAGAGTTTGTCCCTCTAATGATTACATAACTTGTGCCCCAAAAGTGGATCTCACACAGGGTCAATGGTCCTGGAACTCGAGAGTCTCTTTAGATAATAAAAAAGCTTGAGACTGCCTTCAGCCCCTAATGAAAAGAATCACAATCCAAACCTGAATCAGTCACAAATTGTATTTTAGAATTAAGTCAAGAAGCTCAGGATTCAGGACGCAGGAGCTGGCCCCACTCTGAGGGGGCGGAGGGGGGTGAGACTCATGTATCATTCGGATCTTTTCTAGCACTCTGGCTCAAGGCTAGGGTTGATCCATTGGACACACAATTGATGGACGGAATGCAGAACAAATCAAAACATTCACCCCCAGTCAAGAGATCTGGGTTAAATCCATCATTCTTTTGCTCACCATGCCACCCCAGTTTAGACCTGGCCATATGCAAATCAGTCTTGACCCTGTGCCTCATGGGAACAGTCCAGCCCGAACTGCCAAGCCAGGTCCTCCCTGGACCGGAAACAAGCATCCTAGGACCGGTTTCGAGGTTTCACCCCTCTTCAGCCAGGATAGCTTGATTCCAGTGGCACAGTGAGCCCAGGACCCACGTCTGGGCATACCTGGCGCACTTAGGGCGAGAAAGCAAAAGACACACAATTGATGGACGGAATGCAGAACAAATCAAAACATTCACCCCCAGTCAAGATATCTGGGTTAAATCCATCATTCTTTTGCTCACCATGCCACCCCAGTTTAGACCTGGCCATATGCAAATCAGTCTTGACCCTGTGCCTCATGGGAACAGTCCAGCCCGAACTGCCAAGCCAGGTCCTCCCTGGACCGGAAACAAGCATCCTAGGACCGGTTTCGGGGTTTCACCCCTCTTCAGCCAGGATAGCTTGATTCCAGTGGCTCAGTGAGCCACTAACATGCTGTGCCAGATGAAAATTGGTGGATCCCTGTGGTTAACAAAAGGTCACTCAATGTAGGCGAGCATCTTCACTAGCAACACTCACCGCTTATGGGGTCAGCTCATCTTCACTTTGTCATTGCTGTCTCCCTCCCCACCATCTCTGCTGAAGGTTTTCTAGAATGAATCTGGAGGATCATGGCAGCTCTTCACACCTCCTTGTGATGGCACCCCTAGGGCAGCACTTCCAGGCAGCAGTCAGATAAATATACAATCAATAAAGCCAGAGGCTCATGCAGATTAAAGCAATTTCCCTCACGTACCGGAATTTTTTTTATAATTTACCTGACCCGATGTCCCCCCTATACACAGGCTGGCAGGCTGATGTAGGAGACCTAGAGGATGAAGACTGGCGTGATGCACTTTCCTCCCCACGTGAGGTAGCCATACCATCAAGGCTGCGACTGGTACAATTGAAAGTTCTACACCGCACGTACATTGCATGCACAACATTGGTTAAGATGGGCCGCAGTGGTTCAGCGAACTGTAGGAGGGGCTGTGGGGAGACGGGTATGTTCTACCACATACTCTGGGACTGTCCCTTGATACAGAGTTATTGGGAGGCAGTTAACCGAGTAGTGAGTGAGGTGAGTGGAATTGACTTAACATTATCCCCCAAGACATGTCTCCTCAACATCTGGGACGCAACTGATTTTAACCGCATGGATCAACTGTGGGCGGCCAACGGGTTTACACTCGCGAAACGTAACATTGCCCGTAAATGGGGAGTTCCAGACCTACCAACGGTTGTAGAATGGAAACAAGATGTTGATTGGTGTATGCTGGCAGAGCGAGCAGTCTACACAAACAGAGGTTGCCCTAAAAAGTGGGATAAGATATGGGGGAAATGGAATGTATATCGTGGTAATATTTGCACCTCCCCAGCAGAGCACAGGAATGGACCAGACATACGCATGACATAATCCTGAAGGAGAGGGGAGGGGCATTTGAAGGGATGTTCTTGTATTATAAACTCCTGTCTATGATCTGAAGTGATGCATAAGATTGGATGTATGTTTTCACACCATTCAATAGAAAGAGTTAATAAAAATAAATAAAGTCTGATGCTGAATTTCTGGCTAGGATCTAGGTTTGAGGATGCAGGGTCTATCTCTCTCTCGTCCAAAAGCACCAACCTGTTCTCCAAGGACTTCTTCGGGAATAGCTCTGCCAACTGCTAATAATGAGGTTGATTAAAATACTCAAAGCACTGATGACAGACAGTTAGTCTGACTTCACTGTTGTGGGCAAAACCAGCCTTGGGGGCTGAATTGTGGAATAACTGGCCAGATATCCTGTTCAGGAGGTTCTTCTGTTTTGTACAGTTCCTCTTTCATGGCAGATTCAATATGGTTGTTTTCCAAGGACTGTATCATCATGATGATCAGACTCCTGTTTTTTGAATGAGGGTCTAAAGTTCAAGCATATAACTCAGGATTTCTCCAAAGTAATGTATGAACTTTAGACAGAAGAAGTCAGAAACAGAGCGAGGCAATCCCTGTTCACTTGTTCCGACTTGTTCTGTTTAAAGTTCATGCATTAACCCTGAGAAACTCTGAGTTATATGTTTGAACTTTAGACACCTCACACTCAAAAAAACATGAACTCAGCCAATGGGGTGCTTCATAATTTGGGAAAGCTTATGGAAGTGACACTGCTCCCCACAATGCACACTATTCTCCTCAGCTAGAGAAAGAACTTTAGGGACTCTGCGGACAGTTAATAATGCCATCATGACCACAGCTAATGTGCCAGCAATGTTTCATCAGTCTAACAGACATAGCATCATCTGGTGTTCACCATGGGGCTGCACCACTTCACCATTTAATTTCACCTGCAACACGTCCACATTGCCACAGCAGTCAAACTACACAGCTCTTTCTTCCAGATGCACACACATGGCACTCTATCTGCCTGGAGAATGGATCATGGCATGAATGCTACAGAATGTCTAGATGTTGTATACTCCTGCAAGAAGGAGAGGTGCCTACACCCAACAATGTCAGCAGGTCTTGGGAGTCAAAGGTGCAAATGGCAGATCTCTCTCTCAGATCTCTCTCATTTATCTAAAGGTTTAGCTAAAGGTTAAGAGCATGTACTTCCAACCATCAATGCTCAGAAAATCCTCCTGCAGCTCTAAACCACCCATTGAGTTGCACTAATTTGTCTTAGACTAGTTGAAATACCCTAATATGGTTGACATCCACACCCCATAATTTACAAACTTCAGCCAGATGAATCTTTGAGCTAAAAGGTAGGACCACACTAAGCATGCAAGTAAATCCTTTTTCTGGCTTTAGGGCTTACATTCAGTATCCTGTCCATTATGCGCAGGACTGACCCACCTATTGACAGGATCCACTTTAGTATTTATTTATTTTATTTGTTTATTTATTTGAAGAGTTTTATATAGCGCTGGCTAGACCCGGAGGTATCAGAGCGCTTTACAAGAGGATCGTTGCGTTACAAGTTACATCAGTTACAAGAGCATAGTAAGGTACAGTAAACAAAAACTATGTTGCGAGAATTCGTAGGAGGGGGGGGGAGGAGCCATACAGCGAGACGAGGAAGAACTGTGCCCAATGTTCGGCTGGGTAGGTGACGGTCAAGGGGGAAACCAGGGCCAATCTCCTCTATAGCTGTCTAGCAGCTCCACCGGGCATCAGCCATGTTGCTCAGGTCTCAGCGTTCAGGAAAAACAGTTTTGAATAGTTAGATAGGCTACAGTTGCATAGTCAAGTAGCGGAAGAACACGTCCCCACTAGAGGAAAGAGGTAAAAGAGGGGGGGGGGGGAGGGAGTATAAAACAAATCGGAGAAGGAGCTGGGGGCTGCCATTTAGGCTGCCGAGGAAACGAAGGCAGAGGCGGCCGCCATTTTAAGGTCAGGCACGTCATGTCCAGGTCTCTGTAGATCCCTGTGTAGGCGTTGAAGCGGTAGTTGGTCTCAGCCATGATGAAGCCCTGCTCGTGGGAGGCAGCAGATAGCTCGGACCCCCTGGATGCCATTTAGATGCCGAGACATGTGAGGTAAAAGAGGTTGGACTTCCTCTTTCTCTGGAAGACGAGGCCAAATTATCATTATAGTCCCTACAGCACCAGTTGGTACGCACAGCTACTAATCCATGGTACCACCTCTCCCCAGTCAGTGATGTTGCCCCATCTGCGACTCCGCAAGCGCCGATATCTGCCTCTTAAGATCACGGGCGAACAGCTGCCCGGCGTCAGCGCTTCACCGCGTCTCCCTCAGCGCCCCACCGGCAATCTCCACAGTTCGGGAAACCTCCAGATCCAGTGTACCCCACTCAGCAGGGGTATGCGCCTGCCCGATTGTTCTCACCTCGTCAGTCACTGCTGGTGAATCTGTGAGGCACGAGCGAGGGAGAAGGCCACCAACGCCCAGAATAACACCAAAGTCAGCCGATGCCCACACCACAGTAATCTGAAATATTACAGATATGGGACGAGACTCCTCGAAGTCTAAGGCACAAGATTGTCGAATGCTCAGAGTCGGATGCTGCGAAACAAAGCCAGCCAGGTGGCTACCAAATACTGGCTAACAAATCAGGTGGTGAGTGTTCAATTTGTAAATAAATAAGTGGCAGGTTCCAGAATTTTTCTCAGGATGTTGAACCTAGAGAAGGTATGGCCCCGGGAGAGGGGTGAAGGCCTTGAATTCCTCATGCCCCAAACACCTGCATTACCTGTCTTCCCTGCTCTTCATTCAGCCTGGCCGGGAAAGCGGCATGCACACATCCAAAAGTAAGCACTACAGCTCTTCCTTATGTCAATTATGGGCTGCAAATATAACAAATTATAAAGTATATTTGCATTGACCATCTTTCTTCTGTTTCAATGGGCCATTGTGGAAATGAAAAAAGGACTGTTCAACTGTCTCCGACTGCTCGTGACTAAAAAATCCTGTATAGTAGAACTGCAATCACATTTTTTTGTGGTAAGTGCTCCCTCTTTGTCAGCTGGACCACTTTCAGCAAAATAACCTATTGAACAGGTGTGGAATTTTAATGGAGGCCTACATGAACCCCTGTTTTCTGCAAAGATTATCTCTACAAAACCATTTTGACTGCTAAACAAAGGTAAATGCAACATTCTATCCTGTAAAAGTCATGATTTTCATCTGGAAGTCTTGATGTTTCGAAGTCAATCAATCAATCAAACAGGGTCTCAAGGTGCAGTGGGGGGTGCTCCTGGTTCCTTTGGATATAGGATCATTCGAAGAGCCAGGTCTTGAGGTCTTCTTGAATTGGGTCAGCTATGCAGATTGCCTGAGGTGGAGGGGCAGGGTGTTCCAAGTCTTGGAGGCGAGGTAGGAGAAAGAACTTCCACATTTTCTGGTCTTGTGGATCCTGGGGACGGAGGCGAGGGCGAGTTGGGCAGAACGGAGTTGTCTGGCGGGTACGTGGAATGCGAGGCAGTGGTACAGGTATGCTGGTCCTTCGTCGTGGAGAGCTTTGTAGGCATGTGTGAGGAGCTTGTAGGAGATTCTCTTGTTGACTGGGAGCCAGTGGAGTTGTCTGAGGTGTTGCGTGATGTGGCTGCGGCAGGGGATGTAGAGGACCAGTCTGGCTGCAGAATTTTGGATGTTCTGTAGTTTCTTGAGCTGTTTCTGGGTGACGCTGGCATAGAGTGCGTTGCCATAGTCGAGTCTGCTGGTGATGAGTGTGTGGGTAACCGTCTTTCTGGATTCTGTGGGGATTTTTGAAGCAGGCGGAGCGTGTGGAAGCAGGCTGAGGAAACTGCATTGATTTGGCAGTTCATTGTGAGCGATGAGTCCAGTATGATGCCGAGGTTGCGAGCGTGGTCCGCCGGGGTGGGAGGGAGGTCCCAGAGCGGCTGGCCACCAATCAGGTTGAAGGGGAGGGTCCCAAGATGAGTACTTTGGTCTTGTTCGAGTTGAGCTTGAGGCAGCTGTCTTTCATCCAGGTGGCAACGACCTTCATTCCGCTGTGGAAGTTGGTTCTGGCGGTTGTGGGTTCGTTGGTGAGGGAGAGGATCAGCTGGGTGTTATCAGCTTCTGACAATGGCTGTGAGGGGGGCCATGTAGACGTTGAAGAGGGTGGGGCTCAGGGAGGAACCCTGGGGCACCCCGCAGCTGGTCTCTGTAGGTTCTGAGACGAACAGAGGTAGTCGGACTCGCTGAGTCCGGCCGGTGAGGAAGGAGTGGATCCAGTCCAGTGCCTTGTCGTGGATGCCGGTGTTGTGCAGTCTCGTGATTAGGGTGTGGTGGGAGACGGTGCCGAAGGCGGCCAATAGGTCAAGTAGGATGAGAGCTGCGGTCTCACCCCGGTCTAGGAGGGAGTGGATGTCGTCGGTGGTGGCAATGAGTGCAGTCTCCGTGCTATGCTCTGTGCTATGGTTGCTTCGGAAGCCGGATTGGGAGGTGTCCAGGACGTGGTTCACTTCTATGAACGCAGAGAGTTGAACGTTGATGGCCTTCTCGATGACCTTGGCTGGGAAGGGGAGAAGGGAGATGGGTCTGAAGTTCTGGAGGTCCGTCGAGTCTGAGGACGGCTTCTTCAGCAGGGGGTTGATCTCGGCGTGTTTCCAGTCATCGGGGAAGGTGGCGGTTTCGATGGAGCAGTTGATGGTGCGGCCAAGCCTGGGGGGCGATGGCGGCGGCTGCTCTGTGGAAGATGTGGAATGGGCAAGGATCCACAGGGCTCCTGAGTGGATGACCTTCATGGTCTTGAGTTATTCTCCGTTGTGAGCGGGGTCCAGCTGAGCATGGTCTGTTGGGGTGCGGCGTGGTTGAGTACTGTGGTGGCGGGCGTAGTGGCAGGATCTAGGGTGTCGAAGCTCTTGTAGATCTGTCTGATATTATAGTGGAAGAAGGTGCCGAGTTTGTTGCAGAGGTCTTGGGAAGGAGGGACGTCTGTGGTCTCGCTGTTGGGCCTGGTGAACTCCTTGACGATGGCGAAGAGTTCTTTGCTGTTGTGTGCGTTGGCACTGATTTTGTCTTGGAGGGACATTTTCGTTGTGGTTTTGAAGAGGGGGTAGTGTGCGTTGATGGCGGATTTGAAAAGTAGGGTGGGTTTCCAGGGTTTTGCTGTTCCTTCATGTGTTCTCGAGTCGTCTCCAGGTGCATCTGGACTCGTGGAGGGCAGGAGTGAACCAGCTGGCTTTCTTGGAGTGTTGCTTGCCCTGTCTTTCCTTGAGGGGTGCCAGAGTGTCGGGCAGTTGGAGATCCATTGGTGGAGGTTGCCTGCTGCGATGTTGGCTTTGGGATCTCATGTTGAGGAGGATGCAGTTGAGCCGGTCGGGTGCGCTGTTGGTCGGCTGGGTGGCGAGAGGAGCTGGTGTGTTGGCTTGGATGAAGGTGCGGTTGCAGTTCCGGCAGGTGAAGGGTCCATGGGTCTTCTTCGGTGACGCTAGATGGCAGGAGGCGTGGCATCCATGGTTGAGGGTGAGTCAACTAACAAACCATGAAAGTTGCAAAATTTTCAGCATGGCTTCGTGAAGGTTGGAAAGCTTTGCAAATGCGAAGACCCATTCTCCTAATACGAAAGGAAAAAATGGTTAAATACATACATACATAATGGAAGGTTCTTGAGGCAGTAATGAAACAACATATGTGGAAGGTGTCTGGATCTCTCTTGAATGGTTGCCTGCAGTGCCAAGCCTACTCCTGTACTTCTGGTCAGAGTTTGAACTCCTGTTCGTAGGTGCCTTTAGTACAAGAGCCTATGCTGAAGTTTCTAAATTCATTGGACTAAATTCTCAAAAAAATAGTGTATAGATTTCCTCCCCTTGCTGAACGTACTTTTCCACTTTTTTTCATAATTCACCAAAAAAGTCCTGATTCCACCTGGTAAAGTGTCATAGTCGCAAGTTACCAGAGTTACTCCTCAGAAAATTGTCTGGTATTTTGCACAGGCATTCACCAAATGAGAATTATACAACCAATCCAGTTTGATATTTGAGTCGAGACAGTGATGCTCTGTAACTGCAAGTTTTTATTTTTCTTCTCCATGGAGAAAATGTTTTTTTATCCTTTCTAGGACAACCCCACAAAGTCTGAAGCATTCCATCCCCCTCCTTCCCTCTGAAGGAATACACTCCATCCATTGACTGGTCCAAACCTCTGATCATGTCTGCTTTTGGAAAATCACACATGAGGTCATGTGAGAGAAGGGGCTGGAAGCAGCTCACCATGCTTAATAGCCACCGTTGGGATGCATTCATTCTCTGTACTTTTTTGTATTTACTAAGCAATTTTAACAGCAAAAACACTTGCTTTTTATATAGTGCTTCCTCTCACCTCACTCCTAATGGCTGTAAATGACAGGTGTTACAATCATCTAATTTAATAAGACTCAATTTACTGACTCTAGAAAGTTGGAATGCTAGGTAGGTCTCATTGACGTACAAACTCATGCCCTGCAGATCATACCAAATGTCCCAGTGGAGCGGGTCCAGCAAGATGAAAAACTCATGTTTAGACTAACTCAGAATAGTGTGGATGGCAGAATGTCCTGAGTAGCAGAGCAGATTCTATGGTTTGATGTAGCAGGATTGAGGCCCTGTGTGAGGAATGCAGTGCCAATGGATGTAGGATATAAGGTCAACAGTAAGGACAGAAAGGAGAATGAGGATTGTAGTAGCCCAAGGAAGAGGTTGCTGCAACAGTCAATGTTGGCATGATAGTGACCTGATAATGGCTTCCAGGGGTACTGAAGGAGACATGGGGCCAAAGTTCCTTCAGTGGAGAACGAAGACTCAAGTTGCATGTGGAGGTCTCTTGCCAAACAGGAGAAAGGATGAAAACATCTTACAAGCATTTCCCTCTTTGAGAAACATAGCATGAGTGAACAGTCATCCATCCAGAAGCGGCTGTAATTAAACCCTCAGGGATTGGAGTCCAGAAGTGGGGAGAACTGAAGGGTGCAAAATCTGGGTTTCCACTTTGGTTTTATGGTAGAAAAAACAAATGAGGAGATGATGTTACGCAGAAAGCCAACCAATGTGAACCTAGAACTGAACACTGGGAGACCTCCACAGAAAGAGAGGAAAGGGGGTGATAAGAGAGGCAAGTCTAGACAGGTTCTGAGCCAGGAATGCTGAGAGGAGCAAGTGTTTTAAACAAGCAGGCTAATCGACCAAGTTGATGGCTGCAGATAGAGATACAGGATGGGCGGCCGTGTTGGGTTTAGGTGATGACGTTTACTTCATGCAAAATGGTCTTCTCACTGGTGTGAAACTTCCAGAAGCAAGATGGAAGAGTAGACTGCATGTAAAGTGATACTGATTTAGCCAATTGTGAACATGTTGCAAACATTTTACAGTGCATTGAGGGGGATGGGAGACAGGAAGGGTTCTGCATAGATCAGTAGTTGGTTGTCCTTCCCATTGGCAGGCCATCAGTTTCAAAGTATTTTGAGTTGAACTGAGTACAATGGACTGATGAAAAAAGAGGTCATGCAGATCAGAAGTCTAGAAGAAAGAGCCTGATGTTTGATGGGTTGGTGGGCTGCAGGGGTCAGATGAGCTCAGGATGTTGACTATAGAATGAGTATTACATGCGATGTGGGAGGGAATAAATCAAGAAGGGACAGTGAGTGGGAAGGTGAGGAGTGAAGACCACTTAAAAGAGTGGTGACAGCAGGGCAATGTTGAGAAAGAAGGACCGGAGGAAAGCCAGAGATGATAAGTTGGCGTTCTGAACTTTGTCAGAAAAAACATAAGAGCCATCTCATCAAGCTTTGAGATTTTGATAGCGCTGAGAGCTTGTGGTTGAAAAAACATTATCCTCTTTTCTAAAATGGCAAAATGGCCATGAATAATCAGTAAAGCTCTAAAATACTTTTAAAGCTATGTTCTCAACAACTGCTTTAATTTTATGTGTTTGAGAGGGAAAAATACAGACATTTGCTAATTTTTTTAATATTTTTAATCAAGCCATGCCACTGAAATGCTGATGGAGAGGGCCTAGAGAGTTATGAGGTAGGAGTGTGAAAAGAAAGTTCATCATACATGCGTGCTCCCAGTGTGAGATGTCACAAGGGTGCTACTAGACCACATGTACTCCTCTAAGAGTTGGAGGAACCAAACCTTTTTAGATCAGTTTGCACATATGGGTCTTAGAGGACGAGCTATTAGTGATAATCCAGGGTGGTTGTTCACACTGGAGTAAAAGTTATTTTGAGCAAAAAGAACAAATAAGGAATATGAATGCACACTTTTAGGTGTGCACCAGTGGATGCACACAAACAGGTGATTAGAAATCTTGATAAGCACAAAAATCTAGCCTTCTTAGCGTTGTTTGTCTCAGAAACAGAAAAGCTAATAAAGAAGTCTCTGTCGTTGCACAATCCCACAACCAGATTTAGACACTGCTCTGGCAAAGGTGAAGGTCTGCTGTCCCCCACAGGCCACCATACTTGCATTAATGTGGGAGCAGTCTGTGGTGCAGCCATGTGATGCATCGACTTAAACCCAATCCCATGAGTATTCCTCCATTTTGTATCATCAATAAAGACTTTGGCATCCAACTTCCGGTATGGAAATGGCCTGGTAGCTTTTGGCCTAAGGCAAAATACCCTCACTTTTTGTCATTATTTTTGAGTAAATTTAGCTATCTTAGAGGATTTTTAATAAGGGACACAAAATGGCATTCTTTTCAATACAAATTTATTTTCTCAAGAAACTAGGGGTACATAATTTCTAAACTTTCAGGCACTGCAGGACAGTAGGCAAAGTTGGTGCTCTACGTTGTGTGAAAAGGAGAGAGCAGAAATGTGCCATATGGACTAAGATATGGCACAGTTCTGCTGTCTCCTATCACTGGAGCACTGTGTGCTGCCTGGCGCCAATGCAGGCAACTTTGTGCCATGGTGAAAGGGTGCCTGCATTAGAGGCAGGATGGTTTTTGTCCAGGAAGGGATACTTTCCTGCACAAAAACAATCTTTATGAACAAATTCCTCTTTCTATGTGTTCTTCAGGCATAGGGAGGCATAGTTACTTTCTGCAATCCAAGATTTACTGGGATTGCGTCAAAATCCATGGGTGGATCCATGGTAACTTCCATGCTCCATCTATGGAACACCTCCCCGAAACAAAGTAACGCAAGGCAGCACTGATACCACAACTACGAACATCCAATCAGCAGACTTGGAGATATGCAATTTCAAAGTCTTAGGTAAAAGTAGCGCCAAAAAAGGCTGCACCGGTGCAAAGTCACAAATTCAAGCTGACCACGATGGAGTGTGGGCCAGGTACAGAATCGAGTTCAGCCCGCTGGTATATGTACCTGGTGGACCTTGGACTGAGATGCGATGTTCTGCATCGTGTGCCATCGAGTTGCGCCGGTTCTGATGAGGCACTCGATCAGCAGCTGTGAGGTGCAGTGTTGAGTTGCATCAGGCTGCATCAGTCCCGATGAGGCCACCGATAAGGAGCTGAGAGATGCTGCAATGTGAGGTCCTGCATCAAGATGTGCCGTGCTGTGTCGGTTCCAATGAGGCCACCAATCAGGAGCCATGAGGTTCTGCAATGTGAGGTCCTGCGTTGAGATGTGTCCCGCTGCGTCAGTTCCGATGAAGTCGCCGATCAGGAGCTGCATCGTGCTGCCATGCGAGGTCCTGTGTCATGCTGCATCGAATTGTGTCGTGCTGCATCAGTTCTGAGGGAACCCACAGTTTCAGCCAGGAGGAGTACACGCTGATGCCAGCCAAGGGTCTAGGTCCTGAGGGGCACCTATTTGGGATCAGGTCTCACTCCAGCAGAGGCCAGCAGCAGAGCACAGGCAGGTCCAGTTAAGTCTTGGCAGCTGGGCAGATGCAGGCCAGGTCTCTGGAGCTTGTTATGTCTCTCTAGCTCAGAACAGGAGGCCGGTCAGCTAGCCCTTGGAGTCACTCTAGTGGTTCTGGGTCCAGTCTTCCATCTTCAGGCAACAGGGTAGCAGGGCAGTCCTTCTTGCATCCGGGCAGCAGGAAAGCCCTTCTTATGAGTCTTCCACAGGTCCAGAAGTGATCTGAAGAGTTGGTCTGAGGGAACAATATTTATACCTGGTGCCAGCTTTAAAGCGGGAGAAACTTCTAGACTTCCCCCCTCATCTGGTTCTGGAATTTCCTGCCTTCCCCTGCCCTGGCTCAGAGGGGTCTTGGTTACAATAGACTAGTGTGTAGGCCTTTGTGAGTGTGCTGAGGAAACCCCTTTGAAGTGCATATATGGCAGGTGACAGCTCTGCCCTTCCCATCAGGTCAGGATAGTCCATCCTTCCAACACACAGTCCCCCTTTGTGATACTGTCTGGGAGGAATACAGAAAGTCCAACTGCCAAATACACCTAGTCATGGAGTGGTGAAGGCAAAAAGGTTGGGTGTGGCATTGTAGAGAGGGCCAGGCCCAACAGCGCAGTATGTAAATGTCAAAAATAATTTTGCGTCAGGGCTGTGCTGTAAAATGACGCAACCCTGAAGCAAAACCTTAGCAAATCTGGGCCTTGAGCTTCAGCGGTCATGGAAGCAGCGGCAGGACCAGAAACTAAACTGAGCTCTAAGAAGCTTTAAACCAAAGCAAAGGTGCACCACCAGAGACCCAGACAAAGAATTTTTAAATCCGTGTCCACGAGTATATTCTTCATAAATCTTCTTTTATTTTCATACAGGATTAAAACACAATCGGGACGATCAAAAAACAGCCGACGCGTTTCGTCCTATAAAGGACTTCTTCAGGGCACAATAAGTCTGTACGTAGGTAAGACGACGAGCAGTCCAACAAAAAGAAGTTAATGGAAATACGGTAAACTTCCGTCAGCTTATCTATTTTATAGAGCAGACAGAGAGCTCCTCATATGTGTTGAATGAAGAGAAACTGGTCCAAACAATCAAATTAATTGGTACCAGATTATTGGATCGCTAGAGCGCTTCAATTAAGTTTAATATAACGTATAGTCAACGTCTAGTCCATCAAATGAGGTGAATGTTTACATAGAAACTCCAGGATAAGAGTAATCCATGGTCCTAAGCGAATATAGGTGAAACCAGTGTGATTGGCAATCAAAACCGTAACCGGCCCGGATCAGTCGGTGTTCAGGTTCCTAGCGTCTGCTCGTCTGGAAAATCTGGACGGAGAATATAGAACTTAGGGATAGCGGGTCAGGTGCTGTGGCATATAGGGTTCCACTGTCTAGCTTTATTTCTTTTGAGCTCTAAGAAGCATCTTTACTTTCTGCAGTTTACAATCTTTGCCCTTCCCATAACCCACTGCAGCAATTAGCTGGCTGTTGGATTTAATGATGGAAAAATTGGTGAACTCTGTGATGTCATACATTCTCAAAGGACATGCTATGTCACTTTGACAGCAACTAGCATTCTGATGAACTGACATGCAGGTGGTGCCCCTCTGAAAGCTCTATATTATGGAAAAGGAATGGTTACCCTTTATGCTGAGGGCTACCATAACTAGTTCCTCGTCTGTAACCATTTGCCTGGTGTGCCAGAAAGTGGTTTACAGAGCTGCTCCAACTGCACTTGCTCCTCCCTCGTTGCCCCCTGTGCCGCACATCACCAATCAATGCGGGTTTCTGGTTCTCTCATGCCACATACTTCGATAGCTCTCTTACCAGAGCAAGCTGGCTGACAGTGGCTGATGTATAGAGAGGTTGGAAGGATGGTGTTGGTAAATGGAAGCTTGGGACCAGGAGTCAGGAGTCCTAGTCCTAACATGGAGAGCTTTGAGAACTTCACAAGAATAGTAAGGTTTAAATAAACAAGTACAAAAATCATGCATTTCGCTCATCAAGCTTGAGAAAAACATTTTACTAAAACCTCTTGACCAACCTGCTCTTACCTCCTTGAAGAGACCAATGCTTGGAAGAAAAAAAGAGAAAGATAATAATAAAAGAAAACAGAAAAAGAGGAAATCTTTATTGATACTTAAAACCATATCAATATAAAACCATTATAAAAGACATTAATTACGATACATCATGGCATGCGCTATAAGATGAACATTCCCAGCCCGATTAACCATGGGTTGTCCATAACTGCAGGCTGTGTTCAATCTTTACAGATGTTTTATACAATCAATCGCTTCAACAGTTTAGCTCTCATACATTTGACAACTCCTCTGAGTAAAGGACTATCCCTACAGTTTAGATGGTATGAAAAGGTGCCCAAGTAGCTGCCCAAAATAGTTTTCCAGTCTTAACATGTCAGTGTAAAGCCACTTATACCAAGTTGGCCTGGTTGCAATCATCTAAGATGCATTCCATCCATTCTGAGAGGAGACTCTGTGTTAGATGGCTTCAGAGCTTGCCTTCTTACTAAATCCCTGTATTAACAACTTAAACATATGGTACATGGTTTTATAATTAGCTGCCCAGTGAATTCGAATTTGAAGACTTGCATGATGTCCAAAATGTCATCTAAGTAGTGAATATGTGTGGTCTCCTAAAAGATGTGGAAACGTCTTTGCTGTGAGGGAATTTGGCAGGAATTTTTGATGAGGATTTAATGCTGAAAGAATCTGATGTGCACTCCTTCTACAGGGGAAACGTAATTTTTTTTATCCTGTTCATTTATTTTATTTTGTTTAACACTTGTATATTGTGCGCCTGCACCACATGAGTGCTAAGGGACTCTACAGCAGTGGTGCCCAACCTGTGGTCCGGGGACTACAAGGTGTCTGCAAACTCTCCTCTTGAGGTCCGTGACTGCTTAGAAAATTAAATAATATTAACAGATTAATAAAGCGTATATAAATAAAGTGGCTGAATTAAAACACACTGTAAATTGTCAAAGGTATTTCAAATTGGAGGCTAAAAATTAAATGGCTATCTTCAGATTCATTGATTCATGGGAGCAGTGCATGTGATTCAAACAGGATATTGTATGGGCGATGTGTGGCTTCAATTGAATTTAGAAGCGCTCCAACCTTCCTATTAAAATTTAAAAAATATTTTTTTTATTTATATTTGTTTGCAAATTAAATGAAATGTGCTATTATTTGTGTATGAGTTTGATGAATGCTTGTTTCTGTATTTTTTGTGAATTGTTTTGCGGTTCAAATCATCGACAATGTTTAGGCCGGGGTCCCCTGCTTCCAGTACTGACTCAGTGCGGGGTCCCCAGATTCTAATAATGATTCAGTGGGGGTCTCCGGGTTCCAGTAATGATAAAGTGGGGGTCCACAGAAGTCAAATGGTTGAGAACCCCTGCTCTAGAGGAAACCAGGAGGTTCATAAAGGTGTGTTTTTAACTGTTTCCTAAACAGCATGCTGCTGTAATTTGAGTAGATGTGCGTTGTGCTCATACCTTTGACATACAGTCATACATTAGTAGGCTGAGTTAAGTTCTGGGTTCCACAAGTAGAGAGTTACAGCTGTAGCACCTGTGAAACATTGGTCTTCAGCTTGGGAGGTTGTATATTTATAAAGACAACACACAGATGATGCTCAGATCTGAGGACCAGGCAAACCTGCCCCAGCAAAGTTTCCAGAACTTTATGATCCCACATTTCTGTTCGAATTTTATTTGTTTAACATTATTTTTAATCTGATAGGCTGAATGAAAAGATGACATTCTTATAAACTTAAATATTCTAAAATTGTAGAAAACCTGTTCACGTTAAAAATACTCACTAGGGAAAGGGTTATATGTTTAACGTAGACGGTTCAGGATAGACACCAGCAAACAAAATCTATTTTTCCGTTTGTTCTATTATTATTATTTTTTCTTATACACCCTTACATCTGATATCAACATTGTGTCTATGAGGAAAATAATACAAATACTGTCTCACCCAGAATGTCACTTAGAGGGTTTAAATAATAAAAAAATAAAATTTCATCCCTCGAATGGTAATAGTGATAGGAAAAGTGACATTTTCCTAGTTCCTAGTTGGGAAACTCAGAACATGACATTGTTTTTGATACTGAAGTCCGCCAGTTGCTTTGCGTGGGAGAAACAAATGTATAATTTGCTTCTTGCAATCTTGGTTGTGGCGCCATTTCTACTTAGTCATATACCAGACACTCAGGGTTCGATTGAAAATCAGAGTACAGAAGGTGAGCTTTAGATCCAAAGCTCATCCCATCTCTTTTACATGCATCCCCGGCACTTGATTAAAAAAAATGCAAATTCTGACAAAATCCATGTGTGAAACATCAGATCTTTATTAAACCTTCGCACTTCTATGCCCCATTGTACAATTAGCCTCCAATTAAACTTAAATTCATTAGTCACCTATCATATTGCTGCAACAATTCTTTTTGTGGTTATACGAAACCTAAAAGTGGTACTCTAAAAAATCTGATATCGAAGCAGATAATATTCAAAACACTGACTAAGCGTGAACTAAACATTACTAGTATCAATAAGCTTATTCAAGAAAACGTAGGGGCATATTAGCAAGGGCTTTATCGCCGCTTTAGCAGCACTTTTTGCCGCCAAAGCGGCGATTTTTTTATCGCCCTATCAGCAAGCTGTCGCTAACAGGCGTTAGCGACAGCTTTCTGGCGATAGCGGACGGTTTTCCCATCGCCTTGCATGCCAGCGATAATTATCGCTAATGACATGCAAGGTAGGCGTTCCCAACTAAAAGCAGCTGAAAACAGTCGCTAACACAACTTCCCCCTATTAGCAACGCAGGCGAAGCGATAATAAAAGTCGCGCTAAGCGCGATTATTGCTAGAATTTAACACCTGCTAAAAACATGACTTACCTGTTTCTTCAATGGGAGGTGGATTGTCAGGCTAAGTCCACCATGGCGTTAATGCGTGTATATCGCTGGATTTGCAGCGATATTCACGCATTTCGCCGCTATCGCTGGATATTTTATCGCATTGGAGATAAACGTTGCTAATAGCGTGTTATCTCCGCAATAATATCCAGCGATAGGCGGCAATAAAAAAAAACGCGCTAAGCGCGGTTTGCGATAATTATCGCTAGTTGTTGCTAATATCCCCCCAAATTCCGCAACTGAAGCGGCTTTTCACACTTGATCGATTAAAGTATAAACAGATATTAAGAAGCATGCTGCAAGACAAGGATTTTGAGAAAATCTGCTATCATTCTCAGCACACAAACACATGAATATTCAGAACTGATACTACTTTCCAAGTAGACAAAAATACTTCGATTCCGACTCGAAGGCAGGAACGCAGATAAAATACATGAGAATCAGGCCTTTATACATTTTGTTGCAACAATTTAAAGGATCCTGGAAGAATTTGTCCACTGTCCAAAGGAGATGTACGTTATGCGGCTATAAGTAGTCACTTTAGCACATTATCTGCCTATCTCCAAAATTCC
The DNA here is from genome assembly GCA_963921515.1 of Calotriton arnoldi. Taxonomy (NCBI): domain Eukaryota; kingdom Metazoa; phylum Chordata; class Amphibia; order Caudata; family Salamandridae; genus Calotriton; species Calotriton arnoldi. The sequence continues at coordinate 92,803 of CAWUFW010003230.1, forward strand.
TAGATCATCACATCAAGTACCTGAAAGGCTCAATCATTGAAGCAAAAATAAGGACTATTAAACAGGCAACTAGGTTTTGTTTCACATCGCAAAATAGTACTTTTATTAGACGCCCATGAAATGTCTTGACCTTGCCTATAAGAAGTGGCACTTATCCACCAAGGACTGCTGACTATGGGCTAAATAAGACCGTAAGATTGTGCTAAAACTCTTCACTAGATGTTTGGGTTTTTAGGAGTAACTATACTGTATAGAATGCATCTAGCGGAATGTAAATGCTTGTTTTAAGTTATCATTTTATTTAGGTTTTTTTGTATATTGTGATTGATTTATTTAAACTTGTATGATAAAGTCTACCTACTAACAGGACAATGAGCAGTTCTGCATCTTCATCAGTGGTCTGATGAAACCCTATGCCTGAGAGATTTGGGTCTCTGCCAGCCACAGACCTCCCTTCTTCCCTCTTTTGACACTTAGTGTAAGAATTGGCCAATGCCTGATAAGCCTCCTGTCATCAGCGTGATCAATATCTCTTCCCTATCAGGCTTAACTGATGCTGAAGGTGGATCAACCTCTTCAAGAACCAGAGTGTGTCAACATGTACCATTTCTCAACCCTTGATGAGGCCTGGGCTGAACCCTTGCACACTGTAAAGTGTCGAGCACTGGACCTGCTGCCCCTGATGACAGACCTGCAGCCAATCTCCCCTGACAAATGCTCAAGTCTTCATATGTGCTGGTAACAGTAATTGAAAAAGCTAAGTACAGCAGTGAATCATGTATGCGTATAAACTAATATATTTTAACAAACAATATTTCTTTTACATTCATATTATCCATTTCCGTTTCCACTTCCAGTTCAAATTTACTTATAAATGGCTAGTGGCCTGCTAGTAATAAGCAGTCGAGCGCTGAGAACAAAACCCAGAAGAAATAGAAAAAAACGAACCTAAAAAAAGTGAGTTCCTCAGTCCTGGACATCTCGACTAATCTTAGCTGTATTGGCAGTATCGAAGCTGGACGTGGCTTTTTAAAATAATTTCATGTTGTACCAGGTGAATTTATTTATTTTATATTTAGCATATTGACATGGTGCACGAGGTTAGTAAGCCATAGGGGTACTTTACATATAAAAAACTAACACTGCTTACATGGAATCATAAGGGTTAGTTGAACAACAACATGTAAATAATAGGGTATGTGGTAGTTTACTGGCCATTTAGCATAGAGCTCGGAGACCGGTCTTGTATGTCTCCGTCCACGGCTACCCCTTGATGGTAACGTGACACCAGTGAAGCTGCTGATTCCTGAGGTCACATGGAAAATTCTCCTTCAGAATCTGAACCTGGACTGACCAGCTGGACTGAGTGTAATAGGGTCATCGAAGCAATGGGGTCGTTCTAGATTTCCAGGGTACCTTCAGCAGAATGTGAAACTGGACTGACTAGCTGTACTGAATGCAATAGGGTCATCGAAGCAATGAGGTCATTCTAGACATCCAGGGTACCTTCAGCAGAATCTGAACCTGGACTACCAGTTACTGATGTCATCAAACACTGAGGACATGTAGGCACTTTCACTGTAATCCAAGCATGCACTGGCCGCCAGTTGAGTTGTTCAAGTACAGACGTCACATGACAGCTCCTGGGTATCTTCATCAGGATCTGAGCAGGGTTTGACGTGCAGTGCATATGTTGAAGCACTGAAGTGATTCGGGTCTCCAGGGAAACTCCCCCACAATTCATACTTGGACAGGCAGCTGGAACAGCATTCAAAGCACTGAGGTCATAGCAGGTCTTCTGGGTTCATTAGCATAGTCCACGACTGGTTTAGCTGTCTGTGCAGTGGTCAAAGCACTGAAGTCTTATCAGGTCTTCTAATACCTTCAGCATAGTCCATGACTGGTCTAGCTGTGCAGTTGTCAAAGCACTGAGGTCGTATCCGGTCTTCTGGTACGTGCAGCATAGTTCATGAGTGGTCAAGCTGTCTGTGCAGCTGTTGAAGCAATGAGGTCATAGCAGGTCTTCTGGGTTCTTCAGTATCGTCCATGATTGGTCTAGCCGTCTGTGCAGCTGTTGAAGCACTGGCGTCATATCAGGTCTAGCTGTTGAAGCACAAAGGTCATATCAGGTCTCCTGGTACCTTCAGCATATTTCATGACTGGTCTAGCAGTCTGTGCAGTGGTCAATGCACTGGGGTAATATCAGGTCTTCTGGTTACCTTCAGCATAATCCAGGACTGGTCTAGATGTCTGTACATCTGCTGAAGCACAAGGCTCATATCAGGTCTCCCTGTACCTTCAGCATAGTTCATGACTGGTCTAGCAGTCTGTGCAGTGGTCAAAGCACTGTGTCATATCAGGTCTTCTGGTACCTTCAGCATAGTCCATTACTGGTTTAGCTGTCTGTGCAGTGGTCAAAGCACTGGGGTCATATCAGGTCTTCTGGTACCTTCAGCATAGTCCATTACTGGTTTAGCTGTCTGTGCAGCTGCTGAAGCACAGGGGTCATATCAGGTCTTCTGGTACCTTCAGCATAGTCCATAACTGGTCTAGCCGTCTGTGCGGCTGTTAAAGCACTGAGGTCATATCCGGTCTTCTGGGTACCTTCAGCATAGTCCATAACTGGTCTAGCCGTCTGTTCAGCTGTTGAAGCACTGGGGTCATATCAGATTCTGGGGATTCACCATAGTCAATGACTGGTCTAGCTGTCTGTGCAGCTGTTGAAGCACTGGGGTCATATCAGGTCCTGGGGTACCTTCAGCATAGTCCATGACTGGTCTAGCCGTCTGTGCAGCTGTTGAAGCACTGGGGTCATATCAGGTCTTCTGGGTACCTTCAGTATAGTCCATGACTGGTTGAGCCGTCTGTGCAGCTGTTGAAGCACAGGGGTTATATCAGATCTTCTGGGTACCTTCAGCATAGTCCATGGCTGGTCGAGCCGTCTGTGCAGCTGTTGAAGCACTGGGGTCACATCAGGTCTTCTAGGTACCTTCAGCACAGTCCATGACTGGTCTAGCTGTCTGATCAGCTGTTGAAGCACTGGGGTCATATCAGGTCCTGGGGTACCTTCAGCATAGTCCCTGACTGGTCTAGCCGTCTGTGCAGCTGTTGACGCACTGGGGTCATATCAGGTCTTCTGGGTACCTTCAGCATAGTCCATGGCTGGTCTAGCCGTCTGTGCAGCTGTTGACGCACTGGGGTTATATCAGGTCTTCTGTTTACCTTCAGTATAGTCCATGGCTGGTCTAGCCGCCTCTGCAGCTGTTGAAGCACTGAGGTCATATCAGGTCTTCTGGGCACCTTCAGGGTAGTCCATGACTGGTCTAGCCGTCTGTGCAGCTGTTGAAGCACTGGGGTTGGATCAGGTCCTGGGGAACCTTCAGCATAGTCCATGACTGGTCTAGCCTTCTGTGCAGCTATTGAAGCACTGGGGTCATATCAGCTCCTGGGGTACCTTCAGCATAGTCCATGGCTGGTCTTAGCTGTCTGTGCAGCTGTTGAGCCACTGGGGTCATATCAGGTCTTCTGATTATCTTCAGTATAGTCCATGGCTGGTCTAGCAGTCTGTGCAGCTGTTGAAGCACTGGGTTCATATCAGGTCTTCTAAGTACCGTCAGCATAGTCCATGACTGGTCTAGCCATCTGTGCAGCTGTTGATGCACTGAGGTCATATCATGTCTTCTGGGTCCTTCAGCAAAGTCCATGACTGGTCTAGCCGTCTGTGCAGCTGTTGAAGCACTGGGGTCATATCAGCTCCTGGGGTACCTTGAGCATAGCCCATGACTGGTCAGGCCGTCTGTGAAGCTGTTGAAGCACTAGGGTCATATCAGGTCTTCTGGTACCTTCAGCATAGTCTATGGCTGGTCTAGCAGTCTGTGCAGTGGTCAAATCACTGGGGTCATATCAGGTCTTCTGGTACCTTCAGCATCGTCCATAACTGGTCGCTAGAGCCCTTCTTATGGTTGGCCCCAGGGAACATATGACCCCCCACTTAAGAGCGCTACCGGTACCCAAGAGGATCCAGTTTAAGGCTCTTGTCTTGGCATTTAAGGTCCTACACGACTCTGGGGCACCTTATATTAGGAAAAGGATCCTGCAGTACACCCCTCAATGGACGCTAAGGTCCTCTACTCAGTACCTGTCGACCATCCCTAAGTTCTCCCGCATGGGGGGGGCCGCTCTTTTCAAGTGGTGGCATCTCGACTATGGAATAGTCTGCCACTTGCTCTTAGACAGATAACGGACCTCCTGGTCTTTAGGAGGAAATTAAAAACCTGGCTTTTCCAACAGTAGTATATGCCAGCTGCTTCGAGTACATTCTTGCCTGTCATGTGGTCTTTTAGCGCCGGGACACTCTGTGGAGTAGCCGCGCGCTTTACAAGTACCCAGTTACATTACATTACACTAAAACACTGAGGTCATATCCGGTCTTCTGGGTACCTTCAGCATAGTCCATGACTGGTCTAGCCGCCTGTGCAGCTGTTGAAGCACTGGGGTCATATCAGGCCTTCTGGGTACCTTCAGTATAGTCCATGACTGGTCTAGCTGTCTGATCAGCTGTTGAAGGACTGGGGTCATATCAGGTCCTGGGGTACCTTCAGCATAGTCCCTGACTGGTCTAGCCGTCTGTGCAGCTGTTGACGCACTGGGGTCATATCAGGTCTTCTGGGTACCCTCAGCATAGTCCATGGCTAATCTAGCCGCCTCTGCAGCTGTTGAAGCACTGGGGTCATATCAGGTCTTCTGGGTACCTTCAGCATAGTCCATGGCTGGTCTAGCCGTCTGTGCAGCTGTGCAGCTGTTGACGCACTGGGGTTATATCAGGTCTTCTGGGTACCTTCAGCATAGTCCTTGGCTGGTCTAGCCATCTGTGCAGCTGTTGAAGCACTGGGGTCATATCATGTCTTCTGAGTACCTTCAGTATAGTCCATGGCTGGTCTAGCCGTCTGTGCAGCTGTTGAAGCACTAGGGTTATATCAGGTCTTCTGGGTTCCTTCAGCATAGTCCATGGCTGGTCTAGCCGCCTCTGCAGCTTTTGAAGCACTGAGGTCATATCAGGCCTTCTGGGCACCTTCAGGATAGTCCATGACTGGTCTAGCTAGCTGTCTGTGCAGCTATTGAGCCACTGGGGTCATATCAGGTCTTCTGGTTATCTTCAGTATTGTCCATGGCTGGTCTAGCAGTCTGTGCAGCTGTTGAAGCACTGGGTTCATATCAGGTCTTCTAGGTACCGTCAGCATAGTCCAAGTCTGGTCTAGCCATCTGTGCAGCTGCTGATGCACTGAGGTCATATCATGTCTTCTGGGTACCTTCAGCATAATCCATGGCTGGTCTAGCCGTCTGTGCAGCTGTTGACGAACTGGGGTTATATCAGGTCTTCTGGGTACCTTCAGCACAGTCCTTGGCTGGTCTAGCCATCTGTGCAGCTGCTGATGCACTGAGGTCATATCATGTCTTCTGGGTACCTTCAGCATAGTCCATGGCTGGTCTAGCAGCCTCTGCAGCTGTTGAAGCACTGAGGTCATATCAGGTCTTCTGGGCACCTTCAGGATAGTCCATGACTGGTCTAGCCGTCTGTGCAGCTGTTGAAGCACTGGGGTTGGATCAGGTCCTGGGGTACCTTCAGCATAGTCCATGGCTGGTCTAGCTGTCTGTGCAGCTGTTGACGCACTGGGGTCATATCAGGTCTTCTGGTACCTTCAGTATAATCCATGGCTGGTCTAGCAGTCTGTGCAGCTGTTGAAGCACTGAGTTCATATCAGGTCTTCTAGGTACCGTCAGCATAGCCCATGACTGGTCTAGCCGTCTGTGCAGCTGTTGATGCACTGAGGTCATATCATGTCTTCTGGGTCCTTCAGCACAGTCCATGACTGGTTTAGCCATCTGTGCAGCTGTTTTGTGTCGTAATTGTTTATTGAAATAAAAGCGTACAACAGGGTTTCAATGCAAAAAAAAAAGCAATAGTGATCAACAACATTGAATGGTGCAATAAAAGGAGGCGATATAGGGGGAGGGAGGGGAAGGGGAGCAGGAGGGGACCGGCGGGGGTGCAGAGGGGGAGCGCAGGTCACTAACAGAAACAGGGTATCCGACCTTTCGCCGGTCGCTGTGTGCCGGATCTCAGGTGATGGTCATGGTATGGTGAGCATAGAAATTTCTCCCATTACAAGCAATAGAAGGCCCTTGTTCCATGTTGTCTCAGGAGGTTAGGGGGAGGGAGAGAGGGGTGGGTACCCGGGGGCTCCACCTGGGGCAGGTGCGGGGGTTAGAAGGCAGGCCGAGCAGGGGGAAGACCGTTGTCTATGCTACCAGGTGGGGTAGACTGCAAGCCCCAAACAAACCACGAAGAAAGTGCTGCAACTGGGGGGGGAGGAGAGGGATGAAGTTGTGGGTGTTCAAGGGGTCAGGGGAGTGGATAGGGTGACGGGGGCATGAAAAGGGGGGGGGTACTAGGTCACTAGTGTATTGGTGTGCCCAGAGCATCAATGTACAATATCAGGGGTCAATATCAGCTGTTGAAGCACTGGGGTCATATCAGGTCCTGGGGTACCTTCAGCATAGCCCATGACTGGTCTAGGTGTCTGTGCAGCTGTTGAAGCACTAGGGTCATATCAGGTCTTCTGGGTACCCTCAGCATAGCCCATGACTGGTCTAACTGTCTGTGAAGCTGTTGAAGCACTAGGGTCATATCATGTCTTCTGGGTCCTTCAGCATAGTCCATGACTGGTTTAGCCATCTGTGCAGCCGTTTTGTGTCATAATTGTTTAATGAAATAAAAGCGCACAACAGGGTTTCAATGCAAAAGAAATGCAATAGTGATCAACAACATTGAATGGTGCAATAAAAGGAGGAGATACAGGGGGAGGGAGGAGGTCAGGGGTCTCTGCTGGGTGAAGAAGATCCACACGTCCTCGTGCCCCGTAGGGGGGGGAGAGGGAGGGGTAGAGAAGGGGGGAGGCAGAGAGGTAGGGATGGAGGAGGGGATACGAAGAGGGAGAAAAAGAGGGGAGGTGAGAAGTGGCCCAAGGTGATAAGGAGGGGGAAGGGAATAGAGGGGGAAGGGGTCAGTGAGGGAAGCTAAGGCGGGGGTGGGGGGCAGGGACCCAATCAAGGGAGGGAGAAAGTGGCCTATATCACTGCGTCGGGTGTCAGATCGTCTTCTGTGACCAGTAGGAATGTGAGGGGGGGAAAGCCAACATCGGTGTGATTAGCCTTAGGAAGCATCCTGGAGGTGTGGTGTGGGTGAGCACCACTCGCGAAGCATGCAGAGCTAAGCTGTGGACAGCGCAGTGTGCAAGAGGCGGCGTTGCGTTCGGGAACAGTCAGGGGAGACTCTGAGATCGTGCATGAGGATAACGGAGGGAGTAAAGGGGAGCAGGAGATGCATGGACATCCCCAGAGTGTCCCCCACTTTAGTCCAGAAGGACTGGATTGAAGGGCAATAACATAGGATATGCGTGAGGTCGCACTGAGTAGCCGAGCACCTCCAGCCGCTCGAGTGGGATAGGAGGCCAGCCCTTTGCAGTTTTTGTGGGGTCTAATACCACTCATGGAGTGTCTGGAACAAGCAAAATTTCAATCGGGCTTCCCGGGCGTCTTTGTCCAGGGCTTCCAGAACCTCTGACCAGTCATCCTCCTCAATGGGGATCTGAAGGCAGTCCTGCCACTTGGTGTGGAGGCTATGGGAGAGGGTTTGTGAGAAGAGGTGGTTCGTAAGTGTGATGTAAAGCCCCAACATCACTACCGGGTGTCGGTCCCATGTGAGCAAGTATTCCACCACCGGTGAGGATGGTAGGGACCATGGGCGGGGACCAAGGCAACACCGAAGGCAATGTTGCAGTTGCAGGTATTGCCAGGCCTGTCTTGGGTGGAGGCCAAATTCCTCCTTCAGGTGGTTAAAAGGTTTCAGGTCACCATCCAGCAGCACCTGGTCCAAGGTATGTATGCCTGCTTCAACCTAACGCGACCAGCAAAGGGTCTGGCCGTCAATACGGAGGCTGTCATTGCCCCACAGCGGAGCCCTATGATGTAGTCGGTGATCCACTCCGAAGAGGCAGTGGGCACAGTGCCAGGCTTTAGACATGTCCTGAAGCACTGGATGTGGGTGGGAAGGTTGTGGGGCGCGGACCCCATAGAGAAGGCCGAGTCCATCGTCGCGAGTGAGGTGCGAACGTTCAGTGCAAACCAATTGTGGAGGATTCGGGATACCCGGAGGTAAGTAAATGAGTTGAGAAAGATGTAGGGCCAGAGAATAGTGTTCCACTGAGGGTAAGCCCAGGCCGCCATAGGAGCGACACACCATAAGTTTGGCTGCAGCTAATCGGGCCGGGTGGATCCCCACACGCCGGCTCAGTTCCGGGAGTCTATGAGACGTAGAGTGGTCAGGGGCACCGTAACGGGGAGCATGCCGAGCGTGTAGGTAAGAGGTAATGTTGGTTCTGTCGGGAACCGAATTGCTTTCTTGCTTAATGAATACAAAATAACATATATATTACACAGAACAGCTTATTCCAAGATTTAAATCGTTCACAATAAATGGAGAGAAGAAATCAAGGAACACACAAATCATGTATACATCAAGGAGTATATTGAAAGAAGAAAACACTTTTTTTGTTTTTACATTTTACAGTGTATAGATGACACTGGAAGGCTGTCGCGGGAAAAAAACAAAACGGCGCAAGTGTTGAAGTGACAAAGTGCAAAGAAAGTGCTGGTCGTGACAAGATTATATACAGTGGTGTATTGCTCGTTAAAAGCACTTATTTAAATGACATCCATCCCTATGTACATAAATCTGCGGTGCACATGAGGTTTAGTTTTACTTTTTCTTGTGGAGCTGAAGCAGTAGGGTTGAGTGTGTCTCAAAAGTGTCGACGTTTCGACCCTGATGTAAGCGCAACTTATGCGTCACGGCGGGTCTTCTTCAGGAAGCAGATATGGACAGCCTATAAATTAATTACATTAATTAGGATAGGTTTAGGTGAGTTCCAAGGTAAGAGTACAATTTTAAGTGAAGCACCCATTAGTGAAGGGATTGCATGAGTGCACAAATCCATTAGTCGTGGTTCCTAAGGGCCAAGCTACTAAGGACTGAGGGCCCAAGGGGACTGGTCATAATTCCAGCTATTCATACCGTGTGATGTAATATGAGAACGAACACCGACCGGTGCGGTTCAATGCGAAAAGTTGAAACATGCGTTTGTCGCCCAAGCGTGTGGGAATTAATTAGTCACAGATGGAATACACAATCCGGTGTGTTTTTAACGGTAAGGGTGACTCGTAAAGAAGGATGCCTTATATCACAGTAGTGGTGCATGTGCTGGGATCCATCATCTTGATAGGATGTGAAATTATGAACGCGGGAAGTGTATCGGGCATAGTAGCGGTGTGAAAAGGCAGAAACACGAAAGAATTGCGTGTTCCACTCACCTAACATCAGAGAGAATGTAATCAAGTGAATTGATACCCTCGCAGTTGGAGTCTGAATAGGAAAATATATAAATTACAGACGTTCTACACAATTGAAATTATAATAAAATTAAGTCATGCGCCTCAGCGCAGGGCAGCCTCTCACCTCAATAACGGCAGCAAAGATCCACCATCTGGTTGTGATCTTGCACGAAAATAATTTCCAATGAGTGAAGGTCTATACCAGGAGGAAAGAAAAAACGAATGGTTTTGTAAACAATAATTTAAAATGGCCACATTGGGAAAGAATCGAGCGCCGTAGAGTAGAGTGGCCTCTCACCTGTGTCAGTTTCAAATGCGGTGAGAAATGCAAAGATCCACCATACGGATGTGGTCTTGCACGAAATTAAATTCCAATGAGTGAAAGTCTAAAACAGGAGGACAGAAAAAACGAATGGTTTGTAAACAATAGGTATAAATGGCCGCATTGGGAAAGGGTTGAGCGCCGCAGCGCAGAGTGGCCTCTCACCTGAACTGGGGGCGCAAGTGTCCTGTCAGTTTCAAACGCGGTGAGGAATGCCGCTGTAATGAAGACAAACTTGACGTGGCAATTTAGCTGACTTACCAGACGCCTACGTGCACGCCGGTGTGCAGCCGCTAGCTGCTGTCAGTGTGACGTGCCCGGTCATGCCTATTGGAACCCTTGACAAGTAAGGTACTGCAAGGGGTGTTCTAGCTTCGGGGAATATTAAGAACGATCCGCGAGGCGGGAAATACCGAACCAAACCATCTAGAGGGATCTATGTATTAATCGTATCCAAGGAACCTATTTATCAACGTGAACAGTAAAATAATAAATACACATCATTCCATGTTTGAGGTTTATAGCGTTAGATCTGTAGTGAAAGAAAAAGCAATCTAATAGTCTTTTAACATATTTCATTGTGGTGGTTTAGAACGTCAAGTCTAATGTGATAAACTAATAATTGCACAACTTTAACTGAGCCAAAGCTGTTGTGAATGAGTTTTACCACAATAAATGCCAATAGATATTTATAACTGTAAGGTTGAGTAGTTACATTGCAGTTTCGGATGCTGTCATGTTAGTTGACGAAAGGAACAAGACTCAATATGCATAATGTAGGCCACGATGAATGACAATATATACATTTCACAATTAAAATTACAAATGGATACATGCATTTGCGGTTTAAGAGCCTCATTTGTGTACTGGTTCAAATCGAACATTAAGATGCCTAATGTGGGTTGGGGGTTGGTCATACCAATTGTGCAGTGACTAAGCAGACATGTTAGTTGATAAACGGAACAAGACCTATCATTTTTAATATGGGCCACAATACATGTCAACAAGTAAGATTACAAATAGATACATTTGTATACTGGTTCAAATAAAACGTAAAGATACCTAATGCGAGTAGGGAGTCGGCCATGTCACACTAATATGCGTGGACTCACATAACAGGAGTGTCCATATGACATGGAAGTGTGTAAAACATGTTAGGGTAGGCACAGACTACTGCTTGTACTAGCCTATCTTCTAACTAGAAGACCAAGTTGTCTACTGGTCTCTTTCAGTTCGTTCGGTCCATTGTTCACAGTGTTGAGTAGGTGGGTCCACCTGCATTCTTTGAAATTAAGTGAGGTCACCACCCGTCGAGTGTGGGAGGATTCTTTCTAGTACCCACCATCTGAGGTCGTCTGCTTGATGGTTCTTTTCAATAAATTGTTCAACCAGGGGTGCTCCCTGGACCTTGCAGTGCACCCTGCTACAATGCTGTAGGATTCTGCTCTTGATTTTTTGTGTGGTTTGCCCGATGTAGAGTTTGTCACAAGGGCACTTGACAGAATAAATGACATTGTTGCTATTGCAGTTGGTTAGACGTGCGTGTTGAAAAGTACGTCCTTGGTGGGTGAACATAGCACCTTCAACTGTGAGCTTACATACTTTGCATCTGCTACATTTGAAATGACCTGTGAGTGCAGGAAGTTGTAGTTGTGTCCTGATGTCAGGAGGATCTGGTGGTGCCAGATATGCACTTACAACGTGGTCACGTACATTTTTCGCTTTTTTAAAAGCAAACACAGGGTCACGAATGGTGTTGATTTCAGAGGCCACCAAATTCCAATATTTTTTGATTTTTTCTTAATTTATTGGCTTCGAGTGTTGAATGTAGTCACACAGACTAGTTTCTCTTTCATGTCTGTTTTAGTTCTCACTTCTAGTAGGGTTTCTCTGGGACAGTACCAGGCCCTCTTCCTTGCACGGTTCAGTAAGCCTCTGGGGTAGCTCCTCTCTCTCATTCGTGTGATCAAGATGTCTGTCTCTTTAAAGAAGTCTGACTTGCGCAAGCAGTTCCTCCTCAGCCTGAGGAACTGGCCATATGGTAAATTGTCCCATAGGCTTCTTGGGTGGTGTGAAGAGTATTTTATTAGAGTGTTACGTTCTGTTTCCTTTCTATAGAGGGTGGTGTAGATCAACCATGCATCCACCTTGATGTTGAGGTCCAAGAAGCAGATGGATTCACTTCCATAATTCATAGTGAATTGGATATCAGGCGATCTTGCTTTAAGCCAATTGCAGAAGTCCATCAGGTATTGTTCGGTCCCTTTCCAGACCATGATGACGTCATCTATATATCGCTTCCACAGCGCGATGTTATCAATGTATGGATTGTTGATGTCATAAATATGATTTTCCTCATATTGATCCATATATAGATTCGCCAGGCTAGGAGCAAAGCCAGCTCCCATGGCTACTCCCTTGCATTGCAGATGAAAGGTTTTTTGAAAGATGAAGAAATTGCGCCTCATGGCAATCTCTAGGAGGCTTACAAGAAACTCAGTGGGTATCCAGTGTGGAGTAGGTCTCTGGTTTAAAACCTCACGTATGCAGGTAATTGCTTGGTCTTGAGGAATGCTGGTGTAAAGTGAAGATACATCAAGGGTAACTAGAAGCTGAGTTGATGTATCAAACGGCTGGTTTTCCAAGATCTGGATGATATGCATGGTCTCTATGACCCATGGTTGTAAAAAGAAGTCAATGAATTGGTTAAGTGGTTCAAGGATAGAACCACATCTGGATATGATGGGTCTTCCTGGAGGGTGAGTCAAATTTTTGTGAATTTTAGGAAGAGTATAAATGGTAGGTGTTCTGGGGTGTTTTTTGTTAAGAAACTTATACTCAGATTCACTCAGATATCCATCTTTCAAGCCTTTCAAGGTAAGTTGGTAGATCAGATCTTGTGTTTCCTTGGTTGGGTCTTTGTTTAGTTTGGTATAGCTATCCTGGCATTCCAACTGTCGTTGTATCTCTGTTACATAGTCTACTCTATTCTGTACAACCACCGCTCCTCCCTTGTCAGCTGCCTTTATGACAATTGATGTATTATTTTTCAAGGAGCTCAGAGCTTGTTTTTCTTCTTTGGTTACACTGTGATGAATGTACTTCCTGTTATCCCAGAGGGACCTGACCTCTGTCAAAACGATCTGTTCAAATGCCAATATCTTCTGGCTCATCATGTATGCTGTGGGAGTGAAGGTGGAGGGGGGGGGTTTAAAGTCAGTGGCAGGAGATTGTTTCGTAGTTGAATCGTGGTTACGGAAATAATATTTGAGCCTAACCTTTCTGAAGAACTGCTGTAACTCCAGTTTTGTATTGAATGAATCAGGTGGTATAGTAGGTATAAAAGAAAGGCCTTTCGCCAGGATTGAGTCTTCTGCTTGTGTAAGAGTGTAGTTGGAGATATTTATAATGGGGTTGGATTGATCCAGGTTAGGTACAGGAGGGGTTGTATTATTGGTGGGCAAGTGACCGGTATCATGGTGGACCCCCATTTCCTCTTGTGAGTTAGTGTTGTTGCCTTCAACAGAATCTTCCTCATGCTCAACCAAGCCTGCGGGATTGTCAGGTGCAGTGTGGTTTATTTCCATTGAGTGGTATGTTTCAAAATTGAGGGCTATAGTCTGCCCATGCTCTACCACCGGCACGTCTGCCTTCTTGTTTGGATTTCCCCGTGGCTCTCCTGGGGGTAGAAATTGACCCTGTTGTTGCCTCTTTGCGTGTTGCCGCCCCTGTTCCATCTCTTTGGCCTGTCCCGTCCAGTCTCCTGGTTCCGGCCTCTGTTTGGTGGCCATGGTCAGTCCTCTAAAAAAGATGAGGAAGCGGCAGAGGTGGGACCGCTGTATGTCTCCTGGTATCTTTGGCCTTGATTGTAGTGCAGCGGTCCTCCGCTTGTACTTGGCCGTTCAGAGTCACTGTCTGAGTTGCTACCAATTGAAGAGTCTGAAAACGTGGGGACCCTCCTTGGTCTTTGTCTTCCTCTGTGGGTGAAGAAGCCTTGGCTGTCTTGCTGGTAGTAGTCATCAGCCAGATAGGGGTACATGATCTTTTTGTCGTAGCGCCTGACGTCTTTGTTCAATTTGTCCAGTTTCTTATTTAAGGTGATGGTGTTGAATTCTGCAATCACTTTTTCAGCGCGTTCCACAGCTTCTTTAGCGTTAGTGAGAGCCCTATCTTCTAGTATCTCTTTCTTTAGGTCTGCTATCTCCTGGCTTAGTTGTTTCACATATTCCAGAGCAGTTTCCACGCCTAACTCCAGCCAGTGTCTGGAGCATTTGTTTGCGACGAAGCTGAATCCCTCCCTGAACTTAGGTAGGTCTATGAAGATCGCTGGTTCATTTTTTACTTGTAGGCCTTTGGGAATAATGTTAGCCTGCAGGTATTTTGCAAGCAGATGTAAATGTAAGCGTGTTCTCACTAATTTCTTTTCTAATCTCTCTAGTTTGACCAATTTTTCACTGAGGGTGTTGTCTAGTGGAGTTAGACCAGGGCCTAATAGGTTGAGTTCAGTCTGGTCGTTGATCAACTTAGCAAAATATTCCTCACTGTACGAGAGTGTTTCTTTATCGGATATACTAAGCTTTAATCTATGACGTGCAATTAATGTATAAGAACCCTCGCAGGTATGCACCTGCACCAAAATGCGTCTGGTATAATGGGGTAACCCAGTGCCCCTCAGAACCTGGGTGTGTCGAATGGACTGAACGAACTGAAAGAGACCAGTAGACAACTTGGTCTTCTAATTAGAAGATAGGCAAGTACAAGCAGTAGTCTGTGCCTACCCTGACATGTTTTACACACTTCCATGTCATATGGACACTCCTGTTATGTGAGTCCACGCATATTAGTGTGACATGGCCGACTCCCGACTCACATTAGGTATCTTTACGTTTTATTTGAACCAGTATACAAATGTATCTATTTGTAATCTTAATTGTTGACATGTATTGTGGCCCATATTAAGAATAATAGGTCTTGTTCCGTTTATCAACTAACATGTCTGCTTAGTCACTGCACAATTGGTATGACCAACCCCCAACCCACATTAGGCATCTTAATGCTCGATTTGAACCACTACACAAACGAGGCTCTTAAACCGCAAATGCATGTATCCATTTGTAATTTTAATTGTGAAATGTATATACTGTCATTCATCGTGGCCTACATTATGCATATTGAGTCTTGTTCCTTTCATCAACTAACATGACAGCATCCAAAACTGCAATGTAATTATTCAACGTTACAGTTATAAATATCTATTGACATTTATTGTGGTAAAACTCAATCACAACAGCTTTGGCTCAGTTAAAGTTGTGCAATTATTAGTTTATCACATTAGACTTGATGTTCTAAAACCACCACAATGAAATATGTTAAAAGACTATTAGATTGCTTTTTCTTTCACTACAGATCTAACGCTGTAAACCACAAACATGGAATGATGTGTATTTATTATTTTACTGTTTGTAATGTTGGTTCCGAGTGGTGGGTTACGCCACTCGGGTCTCAGAGGGGAGGGGTGTTTGAACCCGACCCCTGGGTGTTGGTGCTAGGTGGCGCGGCCGACGTGGATACGCGGCGCGCACCAGAGAGGGTGAATAAATAGATCGGTGAGAGCCGGGCGTGGGTTAGTTGGTTGCTGGCCACGAATGCAACCTGTGTGTCGTGTCCATTTTTGCTCCCCTATTGGGCCTAGTGTCGTCACCCTGCAGGACACTACATTGGCGACGAGCGGGCCGCTTGCCCATCGCGTGCCCCACCGCACCTTGGCTGCCCAATCTGCCTCGAGCAACACGGATTGAGCCACGGCGCGCCACCTGCGGCGCGACTCTGCCGCCCGGCGTCCCGTGCTGTCGCCCGGCCATCGTCCGTATGGTTCCCGCCTGAGTCACCGCTGCCCCGCAGGTAAGACCGGCCACGCCCCTGCCTCTCCTGGTTGCCGCTGCCGCCTCCACGGCTGTCCGCGAAACATCGCTGACCCCGAGGGAACGTGACTCCGACCCCCTGCCTCCCGCGATCACTGCAGGAGCGCGAGCACCGCTCGTCCTGCTCCCACCACCCCAGACCCGTGGACAACCTGCACACTGCTCCTCAAGCGGGGACCTCAGCAGTGAAAGTGGCCTCAGTCCTGGACACACGCTCCTCTGTTTGGCAGCAGCCCTAGGAGTCCAGAGGGCCATCTCACGCCCCAGCCCCCCCCTCGCAGCTCCAGCACCATCGCCCATCACACCAGAGGCACACCCCATTCCCCGCTGCGAGGGTGCAAGGGCACTGTGGCCACCGGGGTCACCGCCAATCTACCAGCCTGCCAGGTGCCCACGTTCTGCTGGAGAAACCACCAGGGACAACGCCCCGCCAACACGGCTGCCCAGTGGCCCGGCTAGGAAATCCTGAGAGTGCGCCCGAGCATCAAGATAGTCGACACCCGGACTCAGCCACGCCCAGGTGTAATCTGCCATGGCCTCATTCCCATCCCTGGAGCCATTTGTTGTCACCGGCCCCCCCCCTTCAGAGGCAGCGCGATGGAAGGCGTGGGTGGAGCGGTTGGAAACATACTTTGACGCCGCCGAGATTGCGGCCCCACGCTGACGCTCCATGTTGCTTCACCTAGGAGGAGCGGAAATACACAAAATCTCGAAGACGGTGAGGGAAGGAGGCCCCCGAGGAACTACGCCACAATGCGCGACGCCTTTACCGCGCATTTCGAGCCATACGCCAATCCGGATTACGAAAGGTTCCTGCTGCGCCAGGCGAAGCAACAGCCAGAAGAGTCTGTAGACGTTTTTCATGGGCGCCTAAAGGAGCTAGCGAGCACCTGTACCCTCCCGGACGAAGATGATGAGGTACGTGCCCAGTTCATACAAGGGTGCGCGTCGGTAAAACTTCGTGAACGGATACTTCAAGAGCCCAATATGTACATGCGAGACATACTAACGCTAGGTCGGTCCAAGGAATTGTCCAAAGCACGGGCAGCCCACATGGATCCCAACACCACTGCACAAGTCAAGACGGAGCCCGTCAACGCAATTCGCACAGGACCACCAGGAGAAAAACAGAGAACAACGGGGACGATCAAGAGGCCCACCAAGAACACGTCAGCAAATCGCCCATGTGGATGGTGTGGTGGTCCACATCGACACGACGGTGGGTGTCCAGCCAACGGGAAGATCTGCAGCTCCTGTGGCAAAGTAAACCATTTCGCAGCAGTATGCCGCTCGTCCCAGCGCAGACGGCCTCCAAGCGGGCGAAAGCAAGTGCGTGCCATTGAGCCGATTGTGGAAGACTCCCCCGCTAGTGATATGGATGAGGACGATGCGGCCACAGTCCACGTGGTCAGGATGCTCAACACCCTGGCGAATACTCAGGCAGCTGCCCCAGTATGTAAAGTTCAAATACACGACCATCCAATAGCGGCACTTATCGACACTGGAGCCACGATCAACCTCATGGCCGCAGAAGTATATCGGAACCTCCTAGCCAAACCCACACTTCAACGTACAAAAGTGCAAGTCTACGCATTCGGGAATCGTGCCCCGTTAACAATGTGTGGGGTGTTGCAGACGGACCTCAAACATAAAGACACTTGTCAGCGTGCAAAAGTATACGTCTCCCAAGAAGGGTCGGAATTCCTTATCGGATGCCGGACGGCCCAAGATTTGAATCTTATTCAGTTCGCGTTTGAAGTTCACGCAAATGATCTTGACCAGCTGTTGCAGGAGGCCACCTCACTCTTCACAGGCATAGGGTGCCTCAAAGAACCAGCTATCCGACTTCATGTCGACAAGTCCGTAACTCCAGTGGCCCTGAGGCATCGAAGGATAGCCTTCCACCTCCGACCCAAAGTAGAAGCGGAACTCCGCGTACTGGAACAAGCTGGCATCATCGAGAGAGTAGATGGCCCGACGCCGTGGGTATCCCCCATCGTGGTGGCGCGGAAACCGAAGCAACCCGAAGCTGTGTGGATATGAGGGTCCCGAATCTGGCCATCAAGCGGGAGCGACACTTAACCCCGACCATAGATGACATTATCGGAGAACTGGCTGGTTCGAGGTGGTTTTCTAAAATGGACCTCTGCTCGGGGTATCACCAAATCCCTATGCACCCGGAGTCTCGTCCAATCACAACATTCTCGACACATGTGGGCCTGTGGCGCTACACTCGACTCACTTTTGGGATCTCAAGTGCTGCCGAGGTTTTCCAAAACATCATAAAGACAGTGTTACATGGACTTCCGGGTGTGCTCAATGTGAGCGATGATATTTTGGTGCACGCGCCCACGCTCGAAGAACACCTCAGGCAGCTCCAGGCAGTGTTTGCCAGGCTCAAGGAGAAGGGGCTCACTCTCCATCGTGAGAAGTGCGATTTCCTCCGCAAAGACATCAGTTTCTTTGGGTATCGATTTTCTGAGAAAGGTGTGGGTCCTGACCCGGAGAAAGTCGACGACATCCAAGCAGCCGCTGCGCCATCCTTGGTGTCGGGAGTCCGTAGTTTTCTAGGAATGGTAACATATTGCGGACATTTCATTAAGAACCTCTCCGACCTGACAGGCCCGCTGCGAGAGTTGACCAAAGCAGCAAGCCATTGGCAGTGGGGCCCCGAGCAAGAAGAAGCGTTCAGGCGCACGAAGGCTGCCCTATCGGCTGACACCAATCTCGTGTACTTTGACCCTTGCAAGGCCTCCCAGTTGGTCGTGGATGCCAGCCCTACGGGCCTAGGTGCCGTCCTAGCACAGCGCCAGAGCTGTGGCGAGTGGGTGCCAGTAGCCTATGCCAGTCGAACACTTACATCCTCTCACATCGAAAAGGAAGCAATTGCGATCTTGTGGGGCTGCAGGCACTTTCACATTTAGTTGTATGGGCACCCATTTACAGTTGTGACGGATCATAAGCCTCTCCTCCCCTGTTTCAAGGATCATCGTCCAGGCCTCCTCCCCGTATAGAAAAATGGATCCTACAATTGCAGGAGTTCCAGTTCAAGGTGGAATATCAACCAGGCACCAGAAACCCAGCGGATTTTCTTTCAAGGCACGCTCGGCCTGTGACCCCCCAGGAGACCGTGGAAGCGGCTGCCATGGAAGATTATGTGCGCATGATAGTGGAACGGTCGAGACCCCTGCCAATCTCTCTCGAAGATGTCGTCAAAGCCACAGCCGAGGATGACTGTCTACAGCTAGCCATCCGAGCTGTTTCCTCAGGAGATTGGAAAGAGCTGCAAACCCCTGCACCGTATCGCACTGAAATGGCCCGATCCGTGTTGAAGACATTGTATCGTGTCCGCCTGGAATTGTCGTTGACACAGGACGGCTGCCTGCTGAGAGGCCCTCGCCTTGTCTTACCGGAGAGTCTGCACAAGAAAGCAGCGGCACTGGCGCATGGTGCCCACCAGGGCATGGTTAAGTCGAAAAACCGGCTTCGGAGCAAAGTGTAGTTTCCTGGACTTGATCCTCTGATTGAGGACATCGTGAAGAGCTGTCCAGTATGCCTCGCCACGAGCCTCACGGCTCCGCCGGCACCGGTGATCACAGAACCTGGCCCGACTGTCCCGTGGGAACGGGTAAGTGCAGATTTTGGCAGCCTGCCGGGAGGACGACACATGCTGGTGGTGGTAGACAATTTCTCCCGATATCCAGAAGTCGAGATTGTAAACACCACGTCTGCTGTAGAAGTGATATCCAAGCTTGAAAAAATGATGGCCACCCATGGCCTTTTTGGAGAAATCCGCACAGACAATGGGCCCCCGTTTACCAGTAGTGAGCTGGCAGACTATTTTACATCCTACAGAGTCAAACATCGAAGAGTAACGCCGAGGTGGCCACAGGCCAATGGAGAAGTAGAGCGGCTAATGAGAACCCTAAACAAGACTGTTCAGATTGCTCTAGCGGAAAATCGACCAGTGGAGCAAGCGCTGTATCAGTTCCTGAGAGAGTACCGGTTAACCCCGCACTGCACTACAGGCGTTGCCCCAGGACGAATGTGTTTTAATCGAGCCGTCAGTGACACTATCCCTCACCACCCACAGTGGGCTGTCACTCCATGCCCGCCAAACCAATCTGAGTCCCGGCGACTGCACAACAACGAAGAAGCCTCTCGGAGACGGCGTGCCCACCAATGTTCGTTGAAGATAGGTGACCGGGTGCGGGCCCGTGACCGTCATCCAGGCGGAAAATTCCGCCTGCCGTTTGAATTGGAAGCATGGACTGTGACCAAGATCTGCGGCACTCAAGATACTGCCAGAAGAGGCAGAGAGTGGGTGACAAGGAATGTTTCTCACTTCAAGAAAACTCCTGATCATCCCTTAGAACGGAATTCGGATGAAGATGTCGCTGGAGAGGACACACCACTCAGGAGGTTTGATTTGTCGGAAGACGTCGATGACATTCAGGGAGCATCGTCGGAAAGGCTGAGCGGAACTCCTGTTTTAGTCCAGCCCTCGGAAGAGGTCCTGCCCCCCGAAGAGCCCGACAGCAGAGAGAGTCGGCCGGCGGCGACCGGTGGACAGGAGCTGGTATCGCTGTCACCACCCACCAGCGCCAGTCGGAGGCGGTATAACCTGAGGGTTCATCCGAAGCCTTCCCAGAGGTACCGGGACTTTGTAACCTGGTAGCTGAAAGAAGAGACTGTGGGCCATGCCCTGTAGCTGGGGAGCTGCTGCGCGAAACCAAGTAAGACTGTTCCATGTTGTATTATCATTTGAGATGATGGACTAAGATGTTTCCTGTTGTTGTTTGTTCAAGTGTTTATTTTGACCAGGTATAAGAGGAATGTAATGTTGGTTCCGAGTGGTGGGTTACGCCACTCGGGTCTCAGAGGGGAGGGGTGTTTGAACCCGACCCCTGGGTGTTGGTGCTAGGTGGCGCGGCCGACGTGCATACGCGGCGCGCACCAGATAGGGTGAATAAATAGCTCGGTGAGAGCCGGGCGTGGGTAAGTTGGTTGCTGGCCACGAATGCAACCTGTGTGTCGTGTCCATTTTTGCTCCCCTATTGGGCCTTGTGTCGTCACCCTGCAGGACACTACACTGTTCACGTTGATAAATAGGTTCTTTGGATACGATTAATACATAGATCCCTCTAGATGGTTTGGTTCGGTATTTCCCGACTCGCGGATCGTTCTTAATATTCCTCGAAGCTAGAACACCCCTTGCAGAACCTTACTTGTCAAGGGTTCCAATAGGCATGACCGGGCACGAAACCCTGACAGCAACTAGCGGCTGCACACCGGCGTGCACGTAGGCGTCTGGTGAGTCAGCTAAATTGCCACGTCAAGTTTGTCTTCATTACAGCGGCATTCCTCACCGCGTTTGAAACTGACAGGACACTCGCCGCCCCAGTTCAGGTGAGAGGCCACTCTGTGCTGCGGCGCTCGACTCCCAATGCGGCCACTTATAACTATTGTTTACAAACCATTCGTTTTTTCTTTCCTCCTGGTTTAGACTTTCACTCATTGGAATATAATTTCGTGCAAGATCACAACCGGATGGTGGATCTTTGCATTTCTCACCGCATTTGAAACTGACACAGGTGAGAGGCCACTCTGCGCTACGGCGCTAGATTCTTTCCCAATGTGGCCATTTAAAATTGTTTACCAAACCATTAGCTTTTTCTTTCCTCCTGGTATAGACCTTCACTCATTGGAAATTATTTTCGTTCAAGATCACAACCGGATGTTGGATCTTTGCTGCCGTTATTAAGGTGAGAGGCTGCCCTGCGCTGCGGCACATTACTTAATTTTATTATAATTTCAATTGTGTAGAACGTCTGTAATTTATATATATTCCTATTCAGACTCCAACTGCGAGGGTATCAATTCACTTGATTACATTCTCTCTGATGTTAGGTGAGTGGAACACGCGATTCTTTCGTGTTTCTGCCTTTTCACACCGCTACTATGGCCTGATACACTTCGCGCGTTCATAATTTCACATCCTATCAAGATGATGGATCCCAGCACACGCACCACTGTTGTGATATAAGGCATCCTTCTTTACGAGTCACCCTTACCGTTAAAAACACACCGGATTGTGTATTCCATCTGTGACTAATTAATTCCCACACGCTTGGGCGACACACGCATGTTTCAACTTTTTGAATTGAACCGCACCGGTCGGTGTTCGTTCTCATATTACATCACACGGTATGAGTAGCTGGAAATATGATCAGTCCCCTTGGGCCCTCAGTCCTTAGTAGCTTGGCCCTTAGGAACCACGACTAACGGATTTGTGCACTCATGCAACCCCTTCACTAATGGGTGCTTCACTTATAATTGTACTATTACCTTGGAACACACCTAAACCAATCCTAATTTATTTAATTATTTTATAGGCTGTCCATATCCGCTTCCTAAAGTCCTGAAGAAGAGCCGCCGTGACGCATAAGTTGCGCTTACATCACGGTCGAAACGTCGACATGTTTGTGACAATCTCAACCCTACTCCTTCAGCTCCACAAGAAAAAGGAAAACTAAACTTCATGTGCACCGCAGGTTTATGTACATAGGGATGCATGTCATTTAAATAAGTGCTTTTAACGAGCAATACATCACTGTATATAATCTTGACACGACCAGCACTTTCTTTGCACTTTGTCACTTCAACACTTGCGCCGTTTTGTTTTTTCCCCGCGACAGCCTTCCAGTGTCATCTATACACTGTAAAATGTAAAAACAAAAAAAGTGTTTTCTTCTTTCAATATACTCCTTGATTTATTCATGATTTGTGTGTTCCTTGTTTTCTTCTCTCCATTTATTGTGAACGATTTAAATCTTGGAATAAGCTGTTCTGTGTATATATATATATATATATATATATATATATATAGTAATGAATCGCCTCTTGCTCACTCCGTTGGAAAAGACGATGCGAACCCAGGATTTGGTGCAATTCTATTTTATTTTGTGCCCTGCACCGCCGCCATATATATATATGTTATTTTGTATTCACTAAGCAAGAAAGCAATTCGGTTCCCGACAGAACCAACATTACCTCTTAACTTCACACCCAGGGTCTGAGGGGCACTGGGTTACCCCATTATACCAGACGAGCATGTAGGTAAAGCGCGGCAGCGTAACCATCGACACCGCCTGTGCCCTACCCCACATGGAAAAACCCAGCAGGGACCATTTATCAAAGTTCCGTTTCATCTGTGTGATGAGGTGGGTCAGGTTGTCCGTGACCATCCCAGTTAGGCCCCGGTTGACCAAGATACCCAGGTACTTAAGCTGAGACGCTTTCCAGCGGAAGCGGTATCCCTGGATAGCCGCCATTGTGGAGGGGGTCGACAGCAGGAGAGTTTCGCTCTTGTCCCAGTTTACCTTGTAACCGGACAGGGTTGCAAAGTTGTCTCTGACTTACAGTAATGCTGGAAGGGATTTGCCTAGATCTTGCAGGGTGAGCAGGATGTCATCAGCATAAAGATTTATCTTAGAGAGGCCTCCCACGATGGGATGCCAGTTATTAGCGGGGATTGGCGAATGACGGAGGCCAAAGGCTCCACTGCCAGTAGAAATAGGAGTGGAGAGAGCAGGCAGCCTTGGCGTGTGCCCCTCCAGATCTGGAAGGGGGTCAGGGATGAACTCTTCGCAGTTGACCTGGGTCATCAGTCAGTTGTATAACAGCCGTACCTTAGAGATAAACTAATCCCCCAGTTCAAACCGTTTCATGGTGGTCCAGAGAGTATGTGCCAGGGTGCAGAGATGATTCGTGGAGGAACGCCCAGTACGAAACCAACTTGCGAATTATGAATGAGGGAGGGGAGGACCGTTTTTAAGTGTGATGCCAATATGCTTGCGAGGATCTTGATATCGCCGTTTAGGAGAGATATTGGTCGGTAACTACCACACAGCAACGTATCTCTTCCCGGCTTGGGGAGGACCGCGATCACCGCCCTGTTAGTGAGGGATCCCAAAGAGGCCGGCCGCTCTGCCTCTTGGAAGGCCTCCTCTCCCGGGGCTTTGTGATAGGGTGGCTGGGAGATGGCTGCCGCAATTTCCTCCTTACTGATATCCCCCGCTAGGAGCTCTCGCCCTTTTCCGTTAAGCGTGGGAGGTCGACCTTCTCAAGGAATGCGGTAATCCGATCCTCACTCGCCGGTGCCTCCGGGGTGTAGAGTGTGCCGTAAAACAACGCATACTCATTAACAATGGCCTGCGGTTGGGTGAGTATCTCCCCCCCATCGATCTGATAGCTGGTATGGCCATGGCAGCCTCCCACTGCTGGAACTGGGCCGCTAGCAGGCAGCCTGCTATCTCCCCTGCTCATAGTGCCTCCCTTTCATGCACTGAAGGGCATACTCTGCGTTAGAGGTATAAAGGCTGTTGGGGGCCATACAGGCCTGCTCCAGGCAGCGGCGGTTGGGCACAGTGGGGCGGGAGGAGTAGAGGCAGTTGAGGGTGATGATCTGTGCCTCCAACTCGGCACTGCGAAGAGAAGCTTGCTTATTGGCCACGGCGGCATCTCTATTTAGTTGGCCGCGGAGGGTTGCCTTCGCGGCCACCCAGATCACCCTGTGGGAGTCTACAGAGTGCTTGTTGTCCATTATGAATACAGAGACATGGGCCCAAAGTTGGGTCTTACCCTGGGGGGAGCGATATCCTTGCAAGTTCAGGCGCCATGGTTTACGACCAGGAGAGGCCAAGCCCACATCTACAGACAGGAGGACCGGGGAATGGTCAGACAAGGCTGCTTCTAGTATACCGGATTCCCCAACGAGGGCCACTGCCGGGTGTGAGATGAGGGAATAGTCTAGTCTGGATTCCGTGCCATGTATCAATGACAGGAAGGTATACTCCTTGTCCGTCAGGTGGCAAAGATGCCGGTGATCGACGAGGCCGTGGTCAGAGGTGATACCCCCCAGCAAGGCTCTATCTGCATTGCTTCCCTTATCTAGGGGGCCTGTCCTGTCTAGAACCGCATCGAAGGAAAGGTTCCAGTCCCCGCCGATGATGTATTTAGATGCGCTGATCTCCACAAGGAGGCGATTTAGCTGGAGGAGGAAGGCACGTTTGGACCCCGTCAGTGCGTACACCCAACCCACACAAAGAGACCTATCCACCCTTAGCTTTGCAAACGCATAACTGCAGTCCAGGTAGGACCACTTCTTAACAACCATGACGGCAATGATTTGCGAATGAGTATCGCTACTCCACATGTTCGCTGTGGACTGTTGGCGGTGGTGGAGGGGGGTCGAAGTGCTGCTATATATTACTTTATCCACCCAGTCGCGACGCAGTTTATGGTCTTATAGATCGTCCAGGTGTGTCTCCTGTAGGAGGGACTAATCCGCTCTTTTGGCCTGTAGGTACATGAATATCTTTTTCCATTTAATATAGTGCGTGAGGCCATGGACGTTCCAGGAAAGGACACGCAGAGGTTTAAGGGCGCGCAGTGCGGGTGTAGTCATGTGGAGCACGGGGTCTCACAAGTGTAAGAGCGAATGTGTGGGGGTGCTAGAGTGGGTGGCGGGTGGCAGTCGGGGGTGGCGGAATGGCATGCCGGAGTGTGGGGGTGACACAGGCAGCAGAGGACCGTGGACAGTCAGCGGGCAGGAGAGGGGGAGGAGATTAGAGAGTAGGGGAGAAAGGGAGTGGGCCGGACAGTAGTCGAGGGGGGACAGGGATGGGGAGCAGAGGGGGAAGAAGGGGAATGGAGAGGGGTGCGGTGAGGGTGGGAGAGGAAGAGGTAGGGAGGGAAGGAGGGGGTGAGGGCTCAGGTAGGAAGGGTACGGAATAGTTGGGTAGGGGGGCCGGGCATGCTAAAAGGACGCCTGCTGGCTGGATATCGGCCAGGGCAGGGAAGGAGGTATCGTGACAGGGGCGGCTCCTCCATTAGGGCGGAGGGGCGTCGCCCCACTGCTTTCTCGCAGTGCAAGAAGCAGAAACCTAAAATGGTAAAACTACCATTGTATGTTTCTGCTTCTCGCACTGCGAGAAAGCAGAAGTGCCTGGTTGTGGGCGGACGGGTCTGCTGGAAAGCAGGGGAGGCGTGTCTAGCCCAATACTGTGGGCCTTGACTGTTTGGTCGGCCCAACCACACTCTCGCACTCTCCTTTTTCTCTATGTAGGCTGCATGCAGTCCGCACCAATCACAACGCTGCCATTGCAGCGTTGTGATTGGCTTAGGGGAGGGGAGGGAGGCTGCCTGTGGAAAACGCAGACCCGGCCAGGAGCAGCAGGAAAACGGGACCCGGTGGAAGGTAAGTATTTTTATTGTAATTAAACCCGTCGGTCCCCCCCAGCCCCCGGCAAACCCGCGCGACTCCCCCTCCCCACCCGCCCGTCATGCCGGTGCTCAGCCGACTACGCCTTAACTACTCTGGGCCACATGTACCCCAAACCCAGCACCGTAGCCTAATTCTTCGTTTCACCACTTGTGAAATAGAAACGAAAACCATCAGGCATAATCTGGTCAGATGGCGATGCAATTCTCAAATGTGAGCCCTCCATCTGCTTCCGGGAATTACAGGTAGGTGTTTAGAATTTGCAGGAACAGCAGCAGCAGGAGTAGGAAAGATCGGGCCCAGGCAGGGCAGGGCCGTCCTCGGCCTGATTCAAGATTGGTAACAGCAAGCATACTCTGTCGTTTTATGAGTTTAATTCGACATAAAGTACGTTAATTGCTGTGCTGGAGAAAGTGCAAGTGTATTTTTTTATTTGCGATTTCTCCTTGTTTCTCATCCCTTTTTTTTTTATTTTAATTTTTAAATCTCTTGTAGAGGTCGTTGTAAATTGGAAGCCTGTACCTTGTGCTGTGCTGGGTCTGTTCCGTTGTTTGTGTTCTGGACACTTAGTACCGCTGATATTATGGGTTATATATACGTGTGATAGTATTCTTCGGGTACATACACGGTGCGGGTCACATGTGCAGTCCATTTAAGTGCTGCTACTTCGATAATTTACGATTATTTTCTGTAGATAGAAGTAGCTTAGAAAGGAAGTGCACAAGTGGCATTACTCTTTAGCCGTGCTGGTCCCCCATGCATGGTCTGTAACTTCAGTAAAACGTATTCGATGGTTCAAGTGCCGCTGTCACGAGGCATGTACAGCTGATCAGATTCTGTGTGGTTGTATTGTGCTTTAATAAAGTATCCATTCTTTTGAAACTCTGACATCTTCAGTGTTGTGGAAACAACTACTCAAGCAGTAATTGGTTATGGCACTATGAACCTCTATGGTCAGTACTCCATTGCAGTAATATATGGTCTTTATCAGGAACTCAAACTTTACATGAAAAGCCCTGTGAATTTAGAGTCAGGCTGACCTTTTATAATATTATATAAATACTTGTTTTGGGGTTTAATGTAGCACTGTGAGATGTTACAGGCAAGTAGGGCGTTATGTAACACTCTGGAAGGCAAAGCAGATGCCCCCTCCAATCGCTAACCATAGCAGAATGGAGAGGGAAATGGAACCACACCATTTGGGTGGATAAGTGTCCTACTTACAGCATTAGGAATCCTACCCGGCTCTCACCCTTTTTTGGCCCCCTAGTTCCTGAATGTTGGAGTGTATAATGTGGGGTATTCCCTGTCACTAGTGGGATAGGACGGACAGTGAAGGAGGCCACCTTCCTTTTGTTGTTACTGAGTGCAGACATGGCCAAAGCTGAAGGAGGTGTAAGCCGTGGATTCTCTTGCACCTGGTATTTCCCTACAGCACAGACTCACTAAAGTTTATTAGGGTGCAGTGACTGCATGAGAACGTGTGTTGTTTCTGTGTGTGGCAACTCCACCAGTAGAAACGATAACATGGGAAGCCTTTGCTGTTACATGCAGGCATTTTTTACACAGAGTACTACTTGAAATGCATTCATATTTTCTGCACTTTTTTTTAAATGGCGTTTCTTGCATGAAAACAGAAAATTAATTTAAGGAAATAGTGTCATCATATTGATGTACAGCACTGCACAGTCAATGAATGTATTTATTGTATAGTTAAAACCATTACAAGTGTATCAGTGTGTTCAAAAGCTAATATGGGCAAATGATAACATCAGCATACGCAAAGATTGTCCTCTATAGCTCATAAAAATTGGCAATTTCTTGAGTCCTGAGATGTTCCACCACCGGTTTGAGCACCTTGGTGATGCACCACAGAGCCGAGGAAAGACCGAAAGGTAGGGATGCAAATTCGTATGTCTGATTTTTCCAAGTGAATTGGAGGAACCTGCGGTGAGGTGGAAAGATTGGAATCACCAGATAGGCGTCTTTGAGGTCCAAACGGACCATTCAATCTAGAGGTCTCAACACATCCCTGAGGAGATGAATCCCCTCCATTTTGAAATGGTGGTAGCACCCACTCGTTGAACTCGCTTAAGTTTATCACAGGTCTTTGGCCTCCATCGGTCTTGTCGACCAGAAAAATATTGCTGATGAAACCTCTCGGGTGGGGGAAAGCGGGAAGAATAGCGCCCTTGGAGAGAAGGGAGGCTACTTCCCGGTCTACCAGAACAGTATCCTGTTGGGAAAATTGGATGAGGTGAAGGCGGAGTCGCTGGACGGGTTCACCGAAAAACTCTATGTGGAATCATTGGATAGTTTGCAGGACCCATGCATTTCCTTTGATGGAAGTCCACCCTTGGAAAAAATTCGCCAGCTGCCCCCCTACTTTTAAGTGGGAAGAAGGGAGTACACTCACTGAGGAAGTTGCTGCTCTTCTGTAACCTCTGCCCTTGCCACGACGTCCCCTCGTAGGGTACAAGTTACCGAACCTTGTCTGGTCCTGGTATTGTCTGGAGCCTTGTCTCTTCTGTTGGTACTGGTTGGAGCCACGGCCAGTCGAGCAGCCCCTACCTCGACCGGCCACGCGGAAAACCCGAGGGAACACCCTCTTGATGGTCGTCTGCGCTTTATCTAGGGAAGTGAAGGTGTTGATGAACTTCCCTAGTTCTTTTACGAATGGCTCCCCGAAGAACCCTCCTTGTGCCACTGCTCCTGCTTCGGAGTCTGCCAGATCCCCCAATTTAGGGTCCACTTTTATAAGCAGGGAGCGGCGACGCTCTGTTGATAGGGCACAGTTCGCATTACCCAAAAAAATTATAGCTCTCTGAGCCCACCCCGAAAGGGTCTCTGGGGAAATAAGGGCACCTGAAGTTTTCGCCTCCTCCGCCATGTCGAGTATTTTTGTGAGGGGCCCCAGGGCATCCAGGAGTTTGTCCTGGCATGCTCGCCATGAACAATCAATTCCCTTTTTTAGGGTCCTTCATAAATTTCTGCAAGAAGGTGGCCATACGCGGGTCAATTTCAGAGGTAAGGGCCACCTTCCCCTCCAATGATGGGCGAGGACATTCTGCCCGGAGGCAGTTACGTGCTTCCTTTTCGAGAGGTCTGCGGATGCGTCCTGCTCCATAGCATGCGACCTTATCGGCCGGGGCCCATTCAGAAGACCGAGGATGTATTATGTCCTCAGGGTCTAACATGTCCGAAATATCTTGGGAGGTATTAGAAGGCCGGGAGGGGCGGGGCCGTGACTGGAAGGACCAGGTTCATTGTCCGGATCCCCTGAACCCTTGGGGGGGGGGGAGGGAATGGTAGGAGGAACACCCCCATCCCCTACTGGCAAAGCGGGTTGCATCGCAAGAAAAGCTTGACGTAGCCTATCAAAGGCGTCCAAATCCACCCCCGCTTCACAAGTACGTTTTGCGGGGGGCCCGCTGAATCTGATAGAGATGGGGTAGGGCCCAAAGTGTTTGAGGGGGGAATGGTGGCCGTGGGCGGTGGTGTAAACTTTTCAAACGCCTGGGCAATTTGGCGGGAGAGTCATAGCCTCCTCCACTGCCCTATAGATTGAGGCATCCACCGCATAGTAAAAATCATCATCCCAGGGGAGGTCTGCCATAGGATCCTCCGCCCCCTGGGACTCATCCTCATAGTCCATGACTAAATTTTTAAGCGGACTAGCGAGGGAAAAAAGAATAGTTAAGTCTGGGTGGCAGACTGGTAGCCCTTAGCAAGTGGCCGCTTATTGGGGGACTGGGTGGCAGTCCAAATGTCTGTGCGAGGTTTTCGCAAAACATTTTATTGGGTCCAAGCCCTGGGACACAAGTCTGGAGTGTGTGGCAGTTGAAATATGGCCGGCATGAGTAATGTGTCCCTTCAAAAAGGCCTCGCAGGGCGAAGTACAGACCTTATTAGGCGTAAGGAACAGTAATACAGACTCTGCAGCTCACAAACCTTTCCCCGAGCTGCAGAGCGTGCTAGAAATGCGATCGGCCTGATAACAAGGGCCCGATCGTACAGACCCGTCTGGGCGTCTCCCTAATCCGGCAAGATGCAGCGGGTACATGGCGGTCAATAAAATCCCTCTGAGAGGAATTTCAAATGAACGCGCCGCGCCCGCTGCGCCTCCCGTGCCCTCTAGTGGCGGGAGGCCAACCGCACTCCAGGACGAGACGCGTAAGAGAGAAGATCGCTTTCGCGTCCCGCAGCTGCCCGGGTGGCTGGGGAAACCAGAGAAATGGGCAGCAAAACACGGCAGACCCGCGAGAAAGATTACACACTTGGATAAAGAACAATTAGGCAAACAATGAAGAAAAATACTGACGTGAGAAGCAATTTACCACTTGACGTGCTAAACACCACAAAGAATAATAACGACTCGAGAGTCGCGGTAACGCTTTGAGAGCGGCAACGACTCGAGAGACGCAAAGCAGTAATTAACATAATAAAAATTCTCATGCAAACAATGTTTATAAAGAGAGGATGAATCAAGGTACTTATCTTGGATGCGCAGCAGCGAAGAAAGAGGACAAGTGGCCACTGAAAAGGGACCATGTTGGACTGCCTACGTGTTGATTGGACAATGACTTTGTTCCTGTTGGTTGTTTTGAACTACAATTTTCCCGATGTTTCATGGGAAAAGTAGTTTTGATTTAAAGTTCTATGGCTGCTGTTCAAATAAAGGTGAAGAAAGAAGGCATAATCCTTGCCTCCAGTCCGGACATAAAATTCAATCGTATTGCTTTATTAACCTTCCTGCTTTCTCAAATTTGCTTGAAAATGCACCATTTGTCCACTCTTTTTTCAAAATTTTCTCGGGGGGAGAACCCCCATAGAACCCCCGGTAGGTTGTTCAGGCTCGCTCGCTACGCTCGCTTGCCACAGTGCAGTACGACAATAGCAGCTGGGGCTCCAAACTTTGTGCTGCAGGACTAGGCTTGCAGATGCAATGTGCAGGGAGGGCCACTTCCGGGGTCAGGGCAGGCTATAAAGCACATGTATATGGCCACGCGGGATGGAAGGAGGTGACCATGGGTCCAAGGTCCCCTAGGTGCGGTTCGGGGCGGGAGTCCGTCGCCTCCAGCAAAGGGCACGACGCCGAGGGGCTATGCCATAGGAGGGATGTGCAGTGGAGGATCAGTGCAGGAGCACGCACATACGAGTCCCCTGGAAAACTAGACGTGCAGTGCATGGGATTCGGGGAGCAGGGGTGTAATTAGGTGGAGAATAGCGGGGGCGTCTGTGTGCCGCCCATAGTTGAGAGGTTAATGCGTTGGTGCGCTTATTGGTCATGGGGCAGGGGACTGCACACAAAACATGTTACAGTGAAATACATGATAAGCAAACAGCGGTATAAAAGAAACGATGAAAGAACAATGAGAAAGGCATGAAGCATTTATAAACATATCTAAAAGAAAAAAGTAGTCTGCAAGAAGGCATGCTGGTACAGCCATCTGCTGTCTTCAATCATCAGCGCTCCAGATGCAGTCCCCTCCTGATATCGGGGTCGCCGTGGCTGCTCAGACCTCAGGGCTCAATCTCCAGGACAGAGGTGGGATTCAAAGGGGGGGCGGGATTTGTCCCGATCCTGCTCATTCGTGAGTGCAGCCACCGCCTGTAGAGCCTGGCTCCTCTCTCCCTAGGAGCGGGCCGCTCTGTCGTGATCTCTGCCCCTGTGCCGAGAGTCCCTGGAGCCCCGCCAAAGGCCGTTGAGAGCTGCAGCGTGGGAGGATAGTCATAGGGCATGACCCTCCGTGGTAGTAGGGGTGGAGAGGTCAGCCGCGCAGGTACTCCGGATCAAAGAATTCTTTTGAGTCTCTGTCTTTGGTGACCCTAAATCAAGTAGGTTCAAAGAGCCCATATTTGATATCCACCTGCCGGAGCGTGGTGTGGAGGGATAGGAAGGCTTTACGATGCTTGTTCGTCTCCCTGGAGAAGTCCGCCACCATTCGCACCTCGTACCGCTCGTAGACGTGCGGGCCATGAGTTCGGGCAGCTGAGATCAGCTGTTGGGCCTGGTAGTGACGCAGGAAACAGGCTATCAGGAGCCGTGGACGTGTGGGCACTCCCCGCCTTGGCGGATCTATGCGGTGGGCTCGCTGTTTCTCCAAGGGAGGGTCGAACGTCAGGCCGGTGTGCGTCGGGAGCGTGTCTTTGATGAAAGTTTTGGCATCTGACCCCTCCGCAAACTGCAAGATTCCAAAAAAAGGCACATTGTCCCGCCGGCTCCGGTCCTCCAAGTCTATGACCTTGCTGCGGAGGACTAAAGGTTCCTGATCCCGCTCCAATAGGGTGTTGATGCGGTCCTCCAGCACAGAAACTCGTTGGGCCAGACTGTCCAACCTGGTCTGGAAGCTTGCGATGTCCGAGCGGATGGATTTGGATTCAGACGTCAATGCCCTCCAGACGTTGGCGCACCACGGTGATCTCCTGTAGGAAGCGCTCCATGGTGGTGTTGGGGCACTAGCGGCTGCTGTTCAAAACGGGTCCGATGCTAAGGCGGCTGTGCCCGGGGGACGGAGGGGGGCAGACGTAGAGCAAAGCATGTTGAGGGCCTGGGAGAAAAACTGCTGTCGGGCAGGTTTGCCCGTGGTCTTGCCAGGAGACATCCCCTGACCCTGTGCTGCAGCTGGCGGACTCTCCGTGATGGGTCAGGGGGCTGGCGATGGCATGGGCCCCGGGTTGGGTCACAAGTGGTAAAGACTCACCTGTACGTGGTCCCCCAATTATTCAGTGGTGACCTTGTGCACGCTGTGCAGGGAGTCGGCAGTTGCCCCGGTGTCAGTGATGCAGAATCTGTGGCAGACGGGCGGGCAAACGACAGGCCCAGTCTATGCCTGGGCCCAACAGTCCACGGTCTCTGCGACCCCTCGCCCCAGTGTGCCAAGAACCTCCAGGCAGCCACTCCGCTCGGGACCGCGTCCTATATCATGCGGGTGGGGGGGGCACCATTACTCACAAGATGTGGGGGGCGCGGCATCCCTGGTTGCCTTCATTGAGACCCCAGATAAAAGTAAGGCAGTGGTGTCTTCACCTGATCTGTGGTGAAAGGGCCCCCATGACTGCAAATGACCGCTCTGGTTGGACCACTGCCAGGTGGGGCTGGCAATGTCGTGGGTGTAACAGGAGCACCGACCCTCGGGCAGTGGCATAACGAAACTTGAGGGGCCCCTTTGCAAAGTCCATGGAGGGGACCCTCCTCATGCTCCGAGCCAGTCAGGAGCCCTGAGCCCAGGGACCCGCTGTACCGTGGGGGCTATTGTTACGCCACTGTTACCACAGACTGTTATAAGTAGCCCTGGACAGTGGAGTTTCAGGGGGCTGGCGATGGCATGGGCCCCGGGTTGGGGCACAGGTGGTAAAGACTCACCTGTACGTGGTCCCCCAATTATTCAGTGGTGACCTTGTGCACGCTGTGCAGGGAGTCGGCAGGTGCCTCGGTGTCAGTGATGCAGAATATGTGGCAGACGGGCGGGCAAACGACAGGCCCCAGTCTATGCCTGGGCCCAACAGTCCACGGTCTCTGCAACCCCTCGCCCCAGTGTGCCAAGAACCTCCAGGCAGCCACTCCGCTCGGGACCGCGTCCTATGTCATGCGGGTGGGGGGGGCACCATTACTCACAAGATGTGGGGGGCGCGGCATCCCTGGTTGCCTTCATTGTGGACCCCAGATAAAAGGAAGGCAGTGGTGTCTTCACCTGATCTGTGGTGGAAGGGCCCCCATGACTGCAAATGACCGCTCTGGTTGGACCGCCGCCAGGTGGGGCTGGCAATGTCGTGGGTGTAACAGGAGCACCGACCCTCGGGCAGTGGCGTAACAAAACTTGAGGGGCCCCCCTGCAAAGTCCATGGAGGGGACCCCCCTCACTCTCCGAGCCAGTCAGGAGCCCTGAGCCCAGGGACCCCCTGTACCGTGGGGGCTATTGTTACGCCACTGTTACCACAGACTGTTATAAGTATCCCTGGACGGTGGAGTTAATAGTTGGGCTTAGTCTGCTGGCAGTCTATCATAGGAGGTGGTCTATCCACTATAAGGGTCCCTGCCATCAGTGCAGGTGGAGGTTTGTCCTATTTTAGGTGGGTTTCCTGATGCAGACTCCTGATAGGATATGCAACATCAGGCCCACTCATTGTTCAGTTTTGCCAAAAGTGCATCCACTGCTCTTTCTCTTTCACACCTCCTTCCTCCCTCTTGCTTCCTATCTCTTCCTTTCCATTATTTCTGACCATCCTATCTTTTCGCCATTCTTTTCTCAGCTTTTTTCTTTCTATTCCTTGTCACTTTTATCTCCAACTTTTTCTCTCCAATCCCATCAATATCTTTCCATTATGCTTTCCCTATCTCCTGTGCAGTATTTCTCTCCCTTAGTCTGCTCTTCTTTTATACTATCTCCTTTGTATTTCCTTCATTTATTTTCTCATCCTTTCCATTCCCTACCTCTCTTTTCTCTCTTTCTCTTTTATACCCCACCCTCTCTTCCTTAACAGTTTCGTTTCCAGCTGACCTTGTACTTAAAGCACCTCGTGACTTCTTTCCTACATACTTTCTAGCTGTGCCCCTCGATTAGCGCTTCCAGTGCTTTCTCATCTATCACTTTGCTCTCCATCAATCCTGTACAGAACTGGTCCCTGGGCGAAGAGCCTACCGGATTCACAACTGTTTGTTCCCGGATAAATTAATAAAAAGATCTGAACCATAAAAGAGCATGGGCTCTGCAAAATATTTACATTGTAACATTGTTAAAATAATATTCCATCAACACAAGTAAAATTCAAAGTGGTGTACATCAATAAGAAGCACTAGTTACAAGGAGAATGAACCGAATTAAAACGTTCTAGGAAAAATCCAAGGCCTCATTATATCAAGCAGAATAAATATGCCACCAAATACTTATATATTTTATGAACAAAGATATTCTAATTGCACCAAGATTGAAGAAAAGTACATTCACGTTGATTAGTGTGATGGTAAATGTGAGCCTTAAATGTCAAATCACCAACGTATAAAGAGTTATCAGCTTGGAAAATGTAATCCCTGACATAGAGTTGAATTTTAATTATGGAATATGCAGAAGTGGTTCATGAGCCTTAATGAATTAACCCAGATCCTGCTGAGCAGTCTGAGAAGGTAGCACTGTTGGGGGATACGGCAGTGGCTGATCAGACCAGTGTGAGCTATTTACACTTATCTAGAGAACTTCAAACTCTGTGCTCACAATCCAGCACATCACACATGCACTGAACAATAGCAACCAACTCATGTAAAGGGAATACTGATCTCCTCTTTCTCAGTGTTTCCTTTACCTAATTTTCTTCCTGTGTGTGTCCTTTACCCATTGTTTCAGGTGATTTCTCCTTCCGCATTATTTCTCTCTCTTTTACAAAGTCTTAATACTTTTCAGAAGTCTTCTTCTCTTTCCGTTTGTTGTCTTTCACTGGCTCTCTGTTTTACTTTTTCACTCTCTTTGTGGGTTCCAGGTCTCTTCCACCCATTTTCCTATTTGAGATCTTTTTACCATTCGTTTATGGAGCTCTTTCTTTCAACACTTTTTATCACCTCTCTCTGAGCTTGTTCCTTTCACCCTTTCTGCCTCCCTGGGGCCCGTACTATGGCTCTCTGAGGCCCTGCTTCATCCATCCCACAGCGGCTTTTCTTCGCCCCATCTCTCGATCTATTTGAAGGGATTTCTTTCACTCTCTCCTAGGTTGTCTAACATTTCCTTTCTCTCTTTGCTCCACCGTCCCCACCTCCCTCTCTTTATCTATCGCCTGACATCGGTCCACGCAATGCAATCTACCATCTTTTGCATCTTTAATTTTCTCTGCACAACATACGTTGATCATGTTCAACAGAAATAAAACTTATTGTTTATCAATGATTCTTACAAAACTCAAAATTCATATGCTCTCTTCCTGGCTTAGCTGCCTTTCTCCCTCATTCTCAAGGGAGCATCGTTTGCTCTTGTGGGTCTCTTTCATTCTTTCTGTGGCTTTCTGGGTTTCTCAGACTCCTTTAATACTTTCTCTTTGGGGCTCTCATTCACCTTTTGATCTTGTATTCTTTCATATGCCAGAATGTTTTTTTCCTCTGTGCAAATGAATACATTTTCCATAGCTCTAACCCCGTTCTCTTTTTCACATGCACACATTTGTGCTCTTCAATGATTACTTTTTTCCTCTCTGTTTATATATTCACATCTGAGGTTGCTTTAAGGTTTCTCGGGTTTGTGGTCTTATATTTTCGCTGTTACTCTAGATCACTGGATACTTATTTCATTCCCACTTGGTCTTTGGAACTCTCTGATAACCCTCTTCACCTCAAGGCATCTATTATAATAAAGTGTTTTTACATTGTGCTTTGTTCTGCATTTCTACAGTCTCAAAGGTATTACTGTACTAATTTACCAACCTCAAAAAGATGAAACTATGACTTGGCCTAGTTGAGATTCGAATTCATGAACAGCAGATCACAAAACATGTCTTCTCTTTTGGTCTCACTGTATCTTCTCTCTCCCTCTCTCAGGCTACTTCTTCTCTTCTTAGTTCTATTACTCTTCGTCTCTCTCTCCCCCTACCTCGCTTACTCTCATTCTTTTCCTTTATCTCCTTCTCATTATCTTGCTCCCCCTGTGTTTCACTTTCTGTTTTTCCTCCCTCGCTTGTTCTTCATCCTTTATGCTCTTCTTCTTCTGTCACCTCATTTTTTTCTCTGGCTTCTCACATTTGTTTCCCCTCACATTGTTACATGTGAGGGAAATCACATTTTTTCCTTCTCTCTTTTTCTTGCTCTGACTGATGCGCTCTCAGCTCTAACTTCATCTTCCACTGTGACCCTTATATTTCTCTCTGAGAGTTCAGACTTCTTTATGTGTAGACGTCTCACTTTGTACTTGAGAATGAAACTATATAATAAGGTTAGAATCCCATACCAGAGAAATATGTTAAATAACTGCAAGGGCTGCATCACCTCATAGATAGGCAGCATTCTAATACAACACTGCATATAGGTGTTAACAACATAATGTCATCTGAAAATTGCAGCATTTTTGCCCGTACGTTCAAATATGCACTGGCCGGCGGTTTGTGTGCTTGGGATCTCTACAGTGTCTACCATGGAGCTCAGGTCAAGACACCTTTCTCCAGCACAAGTGGACTGCTGTGAATCTAAGCACATTTATACCATTGTGTTAATGAGGCCTGGCATCCCCTCAAAAAATGGAAAACACTTTGCACCCGAGGAGGGACTGCATGTACAGACAACACACTTTAATTTAATGCCAAGTAAGCGTCTAAGTTTCTAGAACAAGAACAGAAGCGCTCACCTTCGTTCATCCTGGCAAATCACTTTGCCTTCCTTAGATGCTTTTATTTCAAATTTCCACTACTGGTTCATTTTTATAAGCTCTTCTAGCTTTTAGAGGAAAATATGTATATAGCAATTGAGCTTGGGAGTGGTGAGTGGCGAGCAGCAAGCATTGCATGTGCGGAAAGTGCTTACCCTGCTTTCTCAGCACCTCCTCTAAAGTGTCTTGATTCTGAACTGCTCTGTCATTGGATGGCTGATGCTGCAGTCACTCACTTATAAAGCACCACAACTCCTGACAAGCAGCCAGATCACCATCGAAATACAGCCTCGCTCTCAGAAATAATCTACAAATTAAACCACTAATCATGTCTGATGCCTATCTGCGGCCAGTCTGGTGCTTTTCTACCTGCCCTTACCTCTCCCTTCCAGTTTCGATCAGCGAGTAGAAACGGAGAGGTTGGCGCAGAGCAGATTCGAGCAAAAACACTGATCTGAGCAGCCAACTAGTAAAATAAATGCAGTCTACACAGGCAAGATTTCCCCCCGCTCCTGACCCCCGGTGCCACTGCACCCACTTCACCACCGATAGCTCTGCCCCTGATTTTGTACCTTCCAATGCGTCCCAGCAGAGTCCTGTTCCAGGAGCTGCAAAAATTCTCCAGACACTGTCAGCTTTGTGCTGCCTCTTCCCTTCTCAGAAGAGCAGTGCCCAGTGGAGAATGCGCTCTCTGGGAGCCCCCACCCCATCCTTGTGAGGGGCCTGGCGTGCTCCGACTAAAGAGAAACAAGGTGAATTGTTACTTTGTTTCTCTTTAGTCCTGGGTCAGCGCGAGGAGTTCAGAGCATGCTGCACACTGCAGCTGCTTTAGAGCAAGACACACACAGCTCTGTACAGATGAGCTGAGGGGGCCCCCATACACGCACTGAAGACTGGGGGGCCCCCCCACTGCGGGGGTGTCTGCTACGCCCCTGCCCTCGGTTTCGGGAAGAAGTAGGTAAAAAAGGGGCACATCAACAGCGTCCAGGAGGTGCACTGAGGTTATATCAGGTCTTCTGGTACTTTCAGCATAGTCCATGACTGGTCTAGCCGTCTGTGCAGCTGTTGAAGCACTGAGGTCATATCAGGTCTTCTGGTACTTTCAGCGTAGTCCATGACTGGTCTAGCCGTCTGTGCAGCTGTTGAAGCACTGAGGTTATATCAGGTCTTCTGGTACTTTCAGCGTAGTTCATGACTGGTCTAGCCGTATGTGCATCTGTTGAAGCACTGAGGTTATATCAGGTCTTCTGGTACTTTCAGCATAGTCCATGACTGGTCTAGCCGTCTGTGCAGCTGTTGAAGCACTGAGGTTATATCAGGTCTTCTGGTACTTTCAGCGTAGTCCATGACTGGTCTAGCCGTCTGTGCAGCTGTTGAAGCACTGAGGTTATATCAGGTCTTTTGGTACTTTCAGCATAGTCCATGACTGGTCTAGCCGTCTGTGCAGCTGTTGAAGCACTGAGGTTATATCAGGTCTTCTGGTACTTTCAGCGTAGTTCATGACTGGTCTAGCCGTCTGTGCAGCTGTTGAAGCACTGAGGTTATATCAGGTCTTCTGGTACTTTCAGCGTAGTCCATGACTGGTCTAGCCGTCTGTGCAGCTGTTGAAGCACTGAGGTTATATCAGGTCTTCTGGTACTTTCAGCATAGTCCATGACTGGTCTAGCCGTCTGTGCAGCTGTTGAAGCACTGAGGTTATATCAGGTCTTCTGGTACTTTCAGCATAGTCCATGACTGGTCTAGCCGTCTGTGCAGCTGTTGAAGCACTGAGGTCACATAAGGTCTTCTGGTACTTTCAGCATAGTCCATGACTGGTCTAGCTGTCTGTGAAGCTGTTGAAGCACTGTTGTCATAGCAGACCTTGTGCGCTCCTTCAGCAGAATCTGAGCAGGGTCTCGCAGCCAGTGCAGTGGTCCAAGCACTGACACCATTTGGGATCTCCTATGAACTTTCACTAGAATCCACCCAGGACTGACAGCCAGCACAGCTGTCAAAGCCTTGGAATAATTTCCAACCGCCCTCTTAACATCATCGCAATCTGGGCCAGGGCTGGTAACCAGAACATCAATCGAAATACTAGGGTCATTTGGGATCTTTGTCCCAGTCAGGGCATGCAGCCAATGTGTAATGTATTGTGAATGCATCGTTTAAACAACTAATCAGATCTCCTAGAAGTGGACTAGCATGTCTTTCTCGTTCTATTGCTCAATTAGGTTGGCGCATATCAACACAGATGCGATTATTTTTTGTCTCTCTTCTCTTACGTCTTTAAGTGGGGATCTCTTCTCATATTTCTTTTAGTGGGGAGAAGATGTAAAGTATTGTGCATGGATCATTTAAAATTAGAGTTTCTATTCTAGACTGTAAAAGACTGGTGGGCCAGTACAGAGAGGCTGCGTGGGAATAAGGACATACATGCTGTTGATGCTGACAATAAATTATATTTAAATAATTTAACACTTCATGACAACTTCTGAAACACAATGGAGCTGTCAAAACACTGGGATCATATGTGTCCTCTTGGATACCTTCACCATAGTCC
This sequence comes from Calotriton arnoldi, assembly GCA_963921515.1. Taxonomy (NCBI): domain Eukaryota; kingdom Metazoa; phylum Chordata; class Amphibia; order Caudata; family Salamandridae; genus Calotriton; species Calotriton arnoldi. The sequence continues at coordinate 132,662 of CAWUFW010003230.1, forward strand.
GTGCTTGGATTCGCATCACAGGCGACAGGTGTTATAAGTCTCAGAGGTGGCAGTGTGAGGAATCAATGTGGACTTGCAATCCCTGCAGTTGTAACTACACCTGCATTTAGACAGAACCAATAGATTCACTCATCTATCAAGTATGCAATATGCATTGTCTAACTATTGTTTTGCATTTTCCATTAGTACAACTCTACTGTGGTTAGGCGTCTGCAGGCTCCACAGTTACTGTAAAAAAGGTATCTTTGTAAAATGAACCAAAACAAAATATTCTAAACTGATAGTAGATTGTAATTGAGAATTTAGGAGTAAATATGTCCTTTCAGCATCTAATAAGGTAAAGATTGAAACTGAAAGACCAAGAAGGAGGAAGGTGATGGGATCAGACAAAGAGGAGGAGACCCAGTAGAGCAACCAGCTTGTATCAATGTTCACCAGTCTATATTAACTAGCGGCAGCATAGCAAGGCTAATCCTGGATTTAGTTTATGTACTAAAAACTGCAACCCAAGATCCACTGTGTAGTCCTTTTAAATACCTGCATGTGTGTTGCTTACAGTAGCCACCCTACACCTAAATAACCCTCATGAGACATAGGCATGAATTTACTACTAACTCTTCTTCTCCCACTGTGTCCAAACCATGGTGGTCCTGCACAGAGCCCCACTGCATTTTGGCTAGTTTTGCACTACTCGAAACACTATATGCAGGGCCACTGGAACTGTGCTGCTGCCGTTTTTTGCATAATTATGAATTTGCCACATAATTCATCATCTGCTGCATAATCTGCAGATTTTAACAAAAAACATTTGTTTGTAGCTCAAACGGTTCAAAAGTTACTAAAAACACAGCAACACGTGTTGCCGCACAGCGGAAGTCCTTTTGAAAAAGTTGACTAGTAACCTTTTTGTTGCTTGTTGCTATATTTAGGTGTTAAACCGTTACCAGTCAGGTGCAGCTGAAATTCATAGTGTGTTAACAAGTGTAAAAATTACAAAATAATGTAATAATACTATCACAAAATGTGCGGCATTATGCCGCATAAGTTGACTTTTCATGCCGCATAGTTTAGTCCTGCAAAAAGAAGAATTGATGGACAGAATGCAGAACAATGTCATACATTCACCCCAGTACAGAGATCTGGGCCTAAATCCATCGTTTTTTTGCTCACCATGCCATTCCAGTTTGGACCCAGCCATATGCAAATCAGTCTTGAACCTGCACCCACTGGGAACAGTCCAGCCCGAACTGCCAGGCCAGGTCCTCCCTGGACTAGAAACAAGCATCCTAGGACCGGTTTCGGGCTTTCAGCCCTCATCAGCCAGGATAGCTTGACTCCAGTGGCATGGAGAGCATGGGACCCACGTCTGGGCATACCCGTCCCACTCGGGGTGACAAATGCAAAAAGAACAATTGATGGACAGAATGCAGAACAATGTCATACATTCACCCCAGTACAGAGTTCTGGGCCTAAATCCATCGTTTTTTTGCTCACCTGTCCTGGCACATAATTTGGTCCCCTCCTACCACATAATTCCGGTGGCCCTGACTATATGCATACCCTAATAATATCTAGTAACTAAGTTCATGTTCTGATGAGACTTCACCACAACATGTGACCCATCATCTATCTAGTGTTTGAAGCAGCATTTGATGCGATTTGACCACAGCTCTAGAGAAAATTCAAGAACAAAAAGATAAATAATAACTGGTTACTAGGGAACTTTCATTTAGGTAATTTCAGGCCAAGAAAGAGAAAGACATAGACGAAATACTGTACCAATGAAAACAAAGAATGAATGCTAACCTTAAGACAGACATTTTAAAATCCTACTACTTTCACTAAAACCATTTTGGACAGCGCTAAAATTAAGAAAGGTGAGAGTTCTGAACCCATGTTCAATGTTTACATCATGTGGAAACTCTATTATATTTCAATCCATTTTGATTAATCAGGGGCAGGGTAATGAACTGTCAATCATCTTGAATAAGAAGATAAGACAACTGAAATTGGGACCACTGTTACCTCTGGAATGGCCACCGCGAACAAGGGATCCCCACCTAGTCCAATACATTTACTAACATTAATATATTATTTTTGTTGTCATTGTGGTTTTGTTGTTGTCGTTATTAGAGATTAGTCTCACTGATGAAAATTACATAGCTAGTATGAGATAACTAAACTGATGTGCAATTCTGAAAAGAAATATCTTGGAAGGAAAGATTGTTATTCGCCTGAGGATTCTGGGGAACTGATGCCACAACTTTGTGCCACAGATGCCAGCGATCCTTTCCCCAGTTTGACCACGGCTAAATCTGGGTGGGTAAACAGCGGGGGGCCCTTCAAACCTCAGACTTTAATCATGACTTGGAGAGCCCATCTAACTGAGATGTTTACATCTGTGCCCGTTATCCAATTTATTTGAGGCCCTATTTAGGAGAAACTAACGCAGCGCGATGCAGCAAGTCATTTTGCTGCCCCGCGCTGCGTTCAGTTCATTTCAAATTTTTCACACCTTTCTCTGTGAAGCAGGTAGCAACTCCAGCACCTTGAGACCCTCACGGGTGATTTGCCACACTTTATAAATCCTGATTGATTGATTGCTAATATTGTTGCCCTAAGTAGGGCAAACAGTTCCTGAAATTCCAAAAATATTAAGATGTTTCACACCAGTTCTAAATTGTGACTGCAGGATTTGACCACTTTGGTGATTTGCTTCTTGAAGGGCAGTTCCTGATCCATCCAGACACCAAGATTATACACACTTTCTGATAGTCTTGAGTCCGAACGCATTGAGTCCGGCCTCTAAAAGGTACATTTTAGGTTCACTGTCACCAGACACCTAGACCCTGGTGTCTCTCCTTGGTTGGAATTAGTTTCCAATTCAAGTTGGGACAGTTATTTATGTTTAAATGCATTTCAAAGGACAAAATTACAGACACCATTAAAAGTGCTGACGTTACTTCCTGCAGGGATGATCAATGAGTATTTGTATTTATTTATGTTTACTAGGGGAGAAGCAATGGTGCACATTTACAGTAATACACTAACAGTATTTACATAACACCAACATAAACATGTCTCATATTCCAAATTATTAAACACAGATAACAATGTGCAAATACCAATAACTGTTGAGTAGGGAATCCCATTCAGAATTGGCATGGGCCACCTTCACACATAATCTTACAAAGCCTCCAGCAAAGGTTTCCAGATAAGTTCCTACTTTTTCACTTGAACAAGCCGCCTACAACAAACCCCTTCCCTGCTTGTAACCATGCAGAAGGTGCCAGGGATTCTGCTGAGGGCCACGGTGTTCCCACATTCACATGGTTCCTGCAAGACAGCAGTCCTGAAGAAAACTCCAACAGAACTGCAGGGCAACAACAACAACAACCCAAGCCTTCTACACAAAAAGGTGACTTTGAGACACGGCGAGTAATTCCAAGTGCACCAGTGCCATTGACCAACCAGAAAACATGATGAAATGTGCAAACATCATTAAGAGAAGACACCCTAGTAAAAAACCTGAGCATGACAGTCAAGAACAGCTGCAGAAATCCTTGACCAGGGCTACCTTGTTGCATACCTTATGGGGCTCACTGGCGTCTCCTTTTCCCTAGTGACTTATGTTGCATGTCTCTGCTCATCCATGTGTCCTTCTGAGATAGCTGAGTTGACTTGATTTATTGTGCCCTACTCCTGTTTGCTGAACCAAAGCAGAATGTCACCAGGTTTCTCAAAGCAGGAGTGGTCTCACCAGATATGTGTCTTTAATAACCTGCAACTGTTGTGGAGCAGCACCTATGCTTATTCCTTCCCTCTGATATTATTCACATAGATATTGGTGCCTGCTCCCAGCTCTCAGATCAGCGTGAGCTCATCTGGAGACTATGAGCCGAAGAATAGCTAGGTCCATCTCTTGGAATTCCAGTTCCCTTTCTACAGGAAGCTCCTTCTCTGCTTTATGCTCTGGTCTAATGTTGATTGAATCAGGTTCATCTTATTTGGTTGGGATGGAGGAGTAGTGCACATTATGGTGGCCAACATGCCCAACTCAGGTGTCCCTCCCTCCCCTTTTAGGGCAGCAGGCCTGACACTATGTCTTTTTTCCACCTTACGCAAAGGACCTTCCTTCATTAAAGTTGGGGTCTTCTGGGATTATGGTGATAACACTGATAAGATGGGATCCTGAGTAAGTGGTGGGCCTGGCCTGGAGTTGCGGGTCTTGCAAAAGTATCATTCAACTGCTGGGTCTCTTCTAGATCAGGCTTAGCAGATACAAAAGCTAGAACTATGGTTGAGGACTGCAGAACTAGCAGAACCTGCAAAATCCAGTACACAGTAGAACAGAGGTTCCACCAGTACAGAAGCATTAACAGGGAACATATTATCAACTGTGCAAGTACAGGCAGGTGCAAGATGGCCAGTGTTGAAGACCCGGGATGGTCAGAGATCACTGGCATTCACTCACACACCACCGACCACCTCCCTGAAATGTCCAAAGAGAATTACCGTCATTGTATGAAATCGTTCTTCAGCTATTAAAGCTTTGTGTTTGTCAGCATTATCGGAGCATCATCCTAGTTCCCACTCAAGACGGAAAGGCATTTTTTCTTTAAATTAATTCATTGCTCATCAGCAGCTTGGCGTGGTTGTACTGAAATTCAATGGAATTCAGTGGTTGCATTCACAGTCTGGCACGCAAGCAGACTGCACATTTCCTACAGCCACCATCTCCGCACAGTGTTGGCTCCTGGATCATGGCTGCCTAAAAGCATGCAAGCTCTCTTCCAACACTGGCAAATTAGGGCACAAGAAAAGGCTAAACAGCATCACAAAAGACCATCACTGCAAAAATATTTCGGTCAGATATGGCCATGGATGATAACCACCGAGACTGCACCGCAGTCCTTCAGCGACATGGTGAACACAGCAGAAGATGTTGTTGCATCCAAGTTCACTCAAGAAGAAAATGGAGGAACTGACAGAGTTGAAATAGATCAGGGTTGTGTATAAGAGAAAGGTACCCCCTAAGTTAAGTCTAAGGTCCAAGAGTCAAGGGGGAAATAACACTTATCAGCAAGAAACACTCTTGTCTGTATATTACTTTACTGGGTGGCCTCCTATGGGCTCATACTAAAAGCAGGTATACCAAACAACACTCAGACCAGCTGGTTATTCAAAAAGTATATATAAAATCATGTCAATACAATTTCGACAAACATTGTACAATAATTCATTGTTATTGCTGCAGAACAAATAAAATGTCCAAAAAATGACAGACAAACAGAAACAAAATACCAATTACATTACAATAAATATCATCATAAATACATTACATTTGACCCCATACACAACCATCCATCAATCATACTATCCAGCCATAACCATCTCATACACACAACACATTCATACACTGAGAAAAATACATTGTCATAGGGACTCCTATTATTTAAGCTGACATGCACTCAATCATAAATTAAGTGGTAAAATTTAATCAGGAGATTATCCACTGGTGTGCTGTCATATGTAGGTTTCCCTTGTAAACGGTCAACGCACGTTTTGGTGGGATGAGATTGTCACCACCTTCATCAGGACCATTATAATTTGTGAAGAAATCGCAGCGGTGGATGGGGCTTCTCTTTGTACAGACTAATACGATAGAATTACTTCTTCCGTCTATGTATAGTGTCCCAACTGATTTTAGACCAATCAGGCTATTCCAAGTGCGAGGGACAAATTCCACTCTCCGGTGGGGAGTGACTTCGCCTGATGTATTTGCTGGGGCGTACTCTCAAATAGTTTGTATCAGCAAGTTTTCAGAGGAACATGCTTTCGCTTCAGTGGTTCGAGATTCTCTCTTGGAGGTTCCTTGGCTTCTCCGGATTATTCCGCTACGGTCCAGTCCTACATATTTCTTCGGTTGAGCTCCAAACCATCATTTGTCATTTTTTGACATATTATTTGTTGTGCAGCAATAACAATGAATTATTGTACAATGTTTGTCGAAATTGTATTGACATATTATTAAAAAAAAGTCTAACATATATAAAACTATCTTAAAAATATTTTGTATATTTAAGAAAATAAAAATGATATATATACTTTTTGAATAACCAGCTGGTCTGAGTGTTGTTTGGTATACCTGCTTCTAGTATGAGCCCATAGGAGGCCTCCCAGTAAAGTAATATAGGTCAGACAAGAGTGTTTCTTACTGATAAGCATATGTGGGTTGTAACAACGTTTATTCTCATACTGAACTTCTTAGGTTACAGTGAATTAACAAGGGTGTGCGAGAAGGCTGGGTGTCGATCAATATCTTAGTGTTGCAGAGACGCGGCCATGCCCAACACGGCGGATGCACAACCAGGAGCAATGGGAATACAGCACTTCTACAGGACAATGAGCAATAGTCAGGGAATGCTGTGGGCAAATACATCATCATCTCAGTAGGGAGCTGAACCCACAGGAATCAAATAATCCATGTGTAGATGCTGACAGAAGGCACAGATGAGAACGTCAACCCAATGGGCGGTGGTGGTACTCAATAAAGGGCTACAGATAAGCAGGCCACTTCAAACGGAATGCTGACTTCTGCAAGCACTGCTGCCCAGCACGAAGAGCATTGTTTACTATGTTGTTGTTCATATCATGCATCTGGGTCTCTAGACTTGCAACTTTCACATCAATGATCAGTGCTATCACTCTGTCAGTCAATACTACAATGTCAAAAAGCAAAACTGAAAAAATGGGAGTTCTTCAGGAGTTGTTTCTGAATTTTAATAGTATTGGAATTGCATTATAAAACTATTAACAACATTAATAGCATTATAATACATAGCACAGATAATTCTCCAGAGGTGGCAATGCTTGATTTCCCCGGAATAATTTGCATTAAATTTCCTCTGAGAGCTAATTGTTGACATACAAAATCTACTGCAGAAAGCTAAACGGTGATGAACATGAGCAAGTTCTCAATCTATTATTTTTAGATGAGATTGCAGTGTTGACGTACAATATTATATGGAGTTTGTATAGCCAATAATAATCTGTTCTGAATTTCAAAGATCTATCATTGGTCTGAAGAATTACCGTGCAGTAGTTTCTTTGGGAACTGAGTCATTCCTCAATAAACAAATATTTAAAAGGAGAAAACTTGGTCAAAGTGGTCACGTTCACACTTAACTTCTATATGAAAAATCAAATAATTTTAGAAAACTTGATATTGTCACCAAGTAATATGGCTGGACCACCAAAAGAAATACTGAGCATCTTTGCAAATTGATTATGAGGATCTTCAAAGATCAGAGCATCGTCGACCATGAAGGTGTAAAATAAATGGCAACAATTTTGAGAAGCTGCCTTACTATCCATACGTTATCAGGAGGCGTATCAAATACTTCTATATTACTCAAATAGAAATGGTCAATAATCTCTTATTGGTTCACTAGCGGGTGGGAGTTGGGTTGTTGTTCAGTATATTTGACTAGGCCAGCATAGACACTGTAGACACAAGACAAACTATGGTGAAATGGCATGGTTGTTCGTGGAGCAGGCTGACAAAATCACATCATATATGATTACATTTATATGGTTGTGGAACATTGCTACCTAATTCATTGTCATTGTCTTGAAGATACTACTGTAAAGAAAGTTTGGACCAGCAGAGTTTACCTGATACAAGATAGCAGGATAAATAACATCAGAGCCCTACAGAAACAGCCTAGTCTGCTCTTCAAAATGGTCCCAAGGGCTCATTCGATTCTAAATTGAAGCTTGGTGATTTTGGTGACGGATGAGAGACGTTTTAAGGCATGGGCAAAGTGAGCAATTGCCCAGGGACCCCAACTTCCAAGGGGTTCCAGGGAAAGTGAACTTCCTCTCTCTGTGTCTCACCTCTGTCTATTCCTTTGCCTCAACCTCTCTCCTTCTATCTACCTATCTGTAGCTCTAACTCTGATTCTCTTTGCTCCATGTCACCTTAAGGATTATGGGGGACCTGGAAAAACATTTTTAAACTGCTTTTATGTGAAACCCATTTCAGAAACTTTATGTGCCATCATGTGGGCTTTAATTAGCAAAATATAGTTAATAAGTCAAAGTTATTAAGATCAAGGAGCGCCAAAATATGTTTTGCCCGGGGCTCTAAAAATCTTTAAGATGACTCTGTGACAGGTACCTTAATATCAGTTACAACAGCGATTAACTTGATGTTTTCTAAATCAACTACGGCAGTTATGAAGAATGCAAAATCTTAGCCTTTAAAGTGATTAATGCAAGAATGATGCTGTTGATAATAGAAATATGGAACAAAAATGAATTGCACCATTTAAATAGATATGCGATTTTTTAAATGGGGACAAATCCTACCAACAGAAGGCAGATTCATTTTTCACCTCCTGTTAATGCTCGAGGTGTCTTCGAGTGCTTATTGCTGCTTCAGCACATATGTGGCAAATGACTGGAGGGAAAAAAAGCTCCATCATTTACTCCAGAAATCACAGGAGTGAGACGTCATCACAGTGGAAGTACTTGTTAATAATGCTGCTAGTAGCTAACTTGCCGTATTTGCGGACTACCTTTGTAACAAACACTCATCTACAACTAGTGCACCCATGCTGTGTTGGCGAATGGAAGGAGTAGTTGTTGCACTGCACTCAAGCTGCAAAGTGAGAATGATGAAGGATGCAACTGCTCAAAGTGCACTGCAAACCAGCTGGTGTTCTAGGGGACATGGCTATGAGTTACCAGGAGCCCACCATAGTCACCTGCAGCTCCACACAACCGAGGGGTTCAAGGCGGCTCTTTTGTGGGCATCGCAGGTAGATGTATCTTAAGGCGAAAGGAGCATCACACTGCAGTAGACAGTTTCATTGCGCTTCACACTTCTTATCCTCCACATACAACGTTGCCTTCGAACATGGGCCTGCCGCCATTTCAATCCACGTGCCTCTATGCAGATCTATAGGTACACATATACCCTTCAAGTGGCAACATGACTGGAATCCACGTTTATGAACCTGATGTTATAGCCTGGTCATTCATCTACCCACCGCCATATCCAAATCCTGCCTCTAGTGTCAGAAAAGTCAATGGAACAAGAAGTTGCTTAGTGTGTATTTTGCATATTTTCCACAGCCATAGCTTTGGGTGTCTCTGAAGCACCCCATCTCTCCTCACACCCTTGACCATTTATTGGGCTCTCAGTGGTTCTGCGTGTCAAGAAACTTGCAGGCAACCCATGCATGCGGTAGATCTGTTTCTTCTATATCAGTTCCTCCAATTCCTTCTCGACTAAGCCTGGATGTCACAACATCTTTCATTCCATCATGACGCTGGATGTCTCTGCTTCAGCACCAGGGATCATCATCACTGCCTATCGTTAAAAAAATGATTTCTTCAACCACCGTGTTTTGTGAACTGTTGAAACTTTTCTTGGGCCAGAATTCGTCCGTGTTGTGTTTGAGAAAAGAATTGCCTCCATGCACCGTCCCATGTTCTTTCGGGACGGCTTTGAGTTTGTTGCCAGAATGAGAAGCAAGCTTCACAAGGTTTTTGGTGCTCTAGGATGAGCTTTTCATCTTTGTTTAATTCAATATTTGACTTCCTACCATCTGTCTGCTCTAAGTTACTTTTGTGGGTGCAGTCACTTTTTGGCCATCTTTGATGTAGTTAGTGTTATTGTTTTCCTTTTTAGTATGTGCCATGTCTTGTTTTTGCTACCCGAAAGCTGTACTACCGGGTAGAAATGTCTAAGTTGGCAGTCAAGATTGTTCTATTATTCAGTTTTTCTGGTCTAATGAGTCTGCAGCTGTTCTTGGCTGTGTTAAGGTTGGTGCTGGTGGTTTGCTGCTCTTGCAAATGTCTGCACGTCATTATGTTTCCTGGGGTGGTCCATGGCACTGCTGCAGTTAGGGTAATTGGAAAGAGTACTTCAAATGGCGCTTGAATTTTATGGGTCTAACTTGAGGAAACATCTGTGGAGAGTCCATGGACTGTTGTTGATGACCTGCTACTCAGTGGACATTTTGTTCAGATATGTCGCCTTGCAGGACATATGCCTGGGTATAGACAAGAGCCTTTCTTACCACCTCCGTGCTGATGATTTCCGTCTCCTTATCTCCTTTTTTTCTTTTACTCCATTATCCACGATACCTTCTCCCCTTGACTTATAGGCAAATACTCTTTTATGTCTTTTCAAAGACTACACTTAAAGCCAACGAAAACTGACACTTTCTTCTCTCAAGGTTCATTCATTCTTTCACGCCCCATTCCCTATCTTTTTCTCCATTTCATTTTCCCCATCTTCTCATAATCTGGGAGTCATTTTTAATTGTAGTCTTTCTTTCCCCCTGCATATTTCTTCTGTTGCTCAGTCCTGTTGCTTTGAACACCACAATCTCCACTAGATTCTGACTTTCCAGGGCACCAAAACCTTTATTATTAATCTATTCCATCTGGACATTTCTTCCACTTTGCTGATAGATCTTCCTATTATCTTGCCCCCATAAAATCAGACTTTAACTCTCCCATCCATCTTCTCTTAAAACTTTCTCACACTGGCTACCTTTCTCTTCCTGTTTTCAGTTCTACTTTTTGAATTGTCTTCAAATGTCCACTAGTCTCAACTTACCTCTTCTCCCTTTTCCAACTCCACATTCCATCCTGCCCTCTATGCTCCATTTCTAAGTTCATGATGCCTGTTGGGACAGAAGTGTCTAGTATCCTGGTGCATGATTTTGTGCCTAGCTTGACACTAATCTAGCATGTGGACAGAAGCCTAAGCATGTCCCCTGACATGAGTGGTGTTCTGGACCCAGCCTCTGATTTGGAGTGGTGCATCAGGTGTGCCCTCATTTTGCTGACAGTGCAGGTAGAGCGGTGCTGACTGCTTACCGTGTTCTGTGAACCAATAGCTGTTACTAGACCTTTCTACCTGTGTCACTGGAGTGAAGGCCTACTTGCCCACTTGTGTAAAGTTCTGCTTCTATGCACTAACCCAGTGCATAGTGCACAAGTGTATATTATGTGTGTTTGTGTATGCAGCCTATGTGCTACATGCATTTTGTGTATGAGTGAGCCAGAGCAATAGAGGCCAGTGGGATCCATTTTTGATACCCTTGGCCTGTCCCCGTGCACAAAAGGTGACACAGTTTTCCCAGCCAGTGAAAGTGTATTTCTATAGTTTGTGAGGGAGACCTAGCTACTGAAGTGGGGAGAAGGGAGTCAAGACTCCTTTAGAATGCTGATTAGTGTTCCTGTAGCACTGCCATTTTGTGGATATTGTGCGTCAAGGAGGGTACTGCAGTCTTTGTTATTCAAGGTAAAAGCAACTATTTAGGTGAGGCCAGCCTTTTGTCTTTCTCCCTAGTCACTATTCAGTGTGGCTGATGATAGCCAGGTGCCGAAAGTTCACACTTCTTTGTGCTTCTATTGTGGGTACTTGAGTCTGGAGGTTTCCGTGCTGTGAGGAGCATCACTCTACACCAAGGTTGTGCCTGCAGAGAAGCCTGGAAAAGACACTTAAAAAAAGAACCGCCCCCAAACCAGTTCTGAAAATGCAGACAGTGGATTCGTACTTCCTGTCTGCTTTGAGTGTATAAAAGTGGGAGCCACTGACTCACTTCTTGTTTCAGTACCAAGTTCTCTATGACCAAGGAAGCGAATGCTCTGCGGAGTGCTCCGTGGACTGCTGTGCATCCAGAGCTTCCCAGCGGTCAGGGGACATCATCTCATATCTTGCATTACTGGAAGAAACTGTTCATCTGACCTGAATTGCATAAAGGCCAGCCAGTCTGCTGAGGGAAGGGATTCTGCCAACCCTGCAGCACAAGCCGACGTGCCTAGAGTGGGTACCCATGCCACTCCTATTTTATTATACGCAGATGACGCGGTGCTTTTATCTAGCTCGGCAAATGCTCTCCAGCAATTGATAAACCATTTTGTAGCCTTTATGGAGGGTAGAGATCTAAAACACAACCTAACCAAAACCTATATCATGGTTTAAAGATTAAAAAAGGGGAAGAGTCATTATGTTCAGGGTCAAAAACTAGAAGAAGTAAAGATCTTTGGTTACCCTGGCGTGTTGTTTTCACAGAAAGGAGACTGGACACCACACTTGAAAACTGCTAAACTAACATTTACAAGGGCCACTGGAGCAGTGTATAGTTTGGCTAAAAAGATAGGTAGCAAATCCCTTAAAGAAATCACGAAACTGTATAAAAGTAAATGCCTTCCAGTTGCATTATATGAATCTCTGGTTTGGGGTCGGACAAACTGCAATGCGTTACAGACACAGGAAAATATCTTTCTACGCAGGCTTTTGGCTGTGCCAAGCTGTACCCCTGCCTAAATTGTACATAAAGAACTTGACACTGGGTATATGGAAGATGCCATCAAGCTCAATACACTAACTAGGTGGCACAGTATTTGGATGAAACAGGGCACCAAGTTCACTAGGGACATCATAAGGGCTTGCCTGGGACTCGACCACCAAGAAAAGATACTAAGGGGCATATTATCAAGAACGGCGTTAAAAATTATCGCCGGTTTAGCGGCAGAAAACTGCTGCTAAAGCGGCGATAATGGGCTTGATAATATGCCCTTGAGAATTCCAATAGAAGTCCATGTTCTGGTGTGAACATGGGCTTCTATTGGAATTCTCAAGGGCATATTATCAAGCCGATTATCGCCGCTTTAGCGGCAGTTTTCTGCCGCTAAACCGGCGATAATTTTAACGCCGTTCTTGATATGCCCCCATGTCTTCAGTATGTTAATGCATTATTACAAGAACTAGGGGAAAGCCTAACCGTTTTAGACCCACATAGTATTTTATAGTTCAGCAAAAAGGAAATAAAATCTATTTACATGGGGAGAAGAGAAGTCAACAGGGAGTGCCAGGAAAGAACTAAGGGGCAGATGTATCAAGGATTGCATTTGCGATTCCTTAATAACGAATTTTAGCGAATTGCTATTAAGGAATCGCAAAATGCTATGTATGTAGGAATCGCAATAATAATTGCGATTCCTTAATATTCCTTAATTGCGAATTGCAAATTGCGATTCGCAATTAAGGAATACCTTCCCATTCGTTCCTATGGGCGTAGAGGCCCATAGGAATGAATGGGAAGACATTCTCAATTTGCGAATCGCAATCTGAGAATCGCAAATTGAGAATGCAATTTCAAGGGTGCCAGGGTGTCCTTTTGACACCCTGTTGCACCCCTGAAATATGTATGTGTGCACATGTGGCGCACATACATGCCCTAAGGGCATGTATGTGCGCCACATGGCACTTTGAAAAATGCTAAAAGTGAATTTTCAAAGAAATCGCATATTACCACCAACTTGAAGTTGGTGGTAATTTGCGATTCCTTAAGGCCAAATTGCACTTTTTTTGTGCTTCTTACATTGCATTTAAGGAATCGCAATTTGCGATTCCTTAAATGCAATTGCAAAATAGGGAATCGCAAATTTTGCGATTCCTTATTTTGCTTGACAGTTTTGCCTTAATACATACCACTAAGCAAAATTGTGTTCGCAAACGCCGAAATTCTGCGAATTTCGGCGTTTGCGAACGCAATTTTGCTTGATACATCTGCCCCTTAGTCCACTATGGATAGATACTATATGGTTTTATGCACACAGGGGTTCCAAGGATACCTGGTAAATGTGACCAATACCCAGGATAGGTTCTTGCTGATGAGATTACGCCTAGAACTGCTCCATCACGTAGTGGCATTCCCCAAACCAGACTCCTGGCCTCTGACCCTCCCAAGCTGCCCATGTGATGGAAAGGCCAGACAAACATCAATTCATTTTATGTTATTTTGTACATTTTATCTTGTACACTATGTCCCCTCTGTTTGACGCAGGGTCTTTTTTATTATCAAGAGGCCTCTAACTTCTTATGAAACTTGTCTAATATCAAAGTATGTTGTATAGTTCTGGCTTACATAAAGAAGGCCATTCGAAGACATAAATCATTGTCACATCTAGACTGCCTACTTTATGAAGACAGTTGCACTGTCAAATGATTCACTCATAACTTGTTTCTTGATAGCACGTTATAGGATTGCTTTATGCACCAGTGGTTCTCTTTTTTCAACTTTTGAACCCTGAATACTCTGTTGATGGCCCTTTCTTTTACACTAAATGTGTTCTTAACAGGAGGTGATTTTTCAATATGTACATAAGGAATCTGTGATTATACTGCTATATTTATTTTGTTCCTTTGTACTCTGAGCTTGCAGTACCAGGCTGTGGCTTCTGTCTTTGTATCTGTTTTTAATGTGAATATTTGTATTGTAATCCCTTGCACCGTGTTACTGGTTTTATTAAATCCAAATACATGTGGATCTATTATGTGATTTTTAACTGTTTTACTTTGCTTTTATGGATTTGAATACAAAACTGAATAAAGAATTTTGACTCACTTCTTGTTTCAGTACCAAGTTCTCTCTGACTAAGGAAGGCAGTGCTCCGCGGAGTGCTCCGGGGACTGCTGTGCAACCAAAGCTGGTGTTTGCCGACAGCCAGCTTCCCAGAGCTCAGGGGACATCACCTCTTATCTTGCATTGCTGGAAGAAGCTGTTCATCTGAACTGAATTGTCTAAAGGCTAGCCAGTCTGCTGAGGGAAGGATTCTGCCAACTCTGCAGCAAATGTGACTGTCCAGGGAGAGCCAGAAGCTGTTGGGGGTCTGCCAGAGAAGAGCAATCTATAAGTTTCATGAGTGGTGGGTTCCAGTCTTTCTGGTACTGTGGTCTGTCATAGATTTCAGATCAGCGGCAGCCTTGCTGCTGTGCCACGAAGTGTGACTGGACAACTGAGCTGCTGTGACCAAGAAGTGTGCCAACTGTCGTCCTTACCTCCAGTGTTAAGAAGTGCGCCTGAGGTGGTACTTGACGCCATTATCAAGAAGTGCTGCACATCGCTGTGGACACCCGCCCTTCATGTGGTGTGGTCTGCCTGCAGCATACCACCACATGACTCAGAAGCAGGTCTGAAGCTGAGAGGGCATCCACCTCATGTGCGTCCCGTGCAACTCCAAGTACCTGTGTTCGTGTCAGGGGACCTCGGACGACAGCACTCACTATTGTCTTTTGCTGGTGCCTGTATGTATTGATAGATGTCTGCTCCTGTGAACAGTGCATCCCCTCCCAGAAATGGAAGGGAGTGAGTATGTGTGTTGGCAGGTCCCTACCAGCTTTGATTTGAACATGGAGACCTACAATTAGTGAGATTCTAGAGGGGACTGTACTTAAAAACGCTGCCTATGCTAATCTGGGTCTTGATTATTGCTGACGTTTAGGTTAAAGGAAGGGGGTGGGTGGTATCCCAAAGAGCCAGTACCTTTACCTGTACCATATATATTTAAATATATGTTTTCTTACCAAAAGTAAAGCACTAGGACGGACAAACAGATACAATTTTGCTTGGTGATTGTTGAGTTCTGGGTTTGTGCACCCCAATACTATCTCCCTGAGAAGCCTGTGACTGCTTGCCATCACTACCGCTAACAGTCAAAAGAGGCTGTACTTGCCCCCAGTGTGCATAGCCGTGGTAGGTCTGGCTCTGGCACATCAGAGGGAAATGACTCTAGCCCTCACGGCTAAGGCCTAGTTCCTGCTTGACCTGTGAACCCTCCCAAACGGGGTCTGACAATGCTCTTCCCTTTGTGCTCCTTCTGTATTTAAATATTTTTTTCTGCTTGTGATTAAGCTCTGAAACTCTTCTTCACGCTCCTCCACTTCTTTCAACGTCGTTGTGCCTCTTTGAAAGCCCAACTTCGAGTTGCATATACTGTCACGCTTCAAATATTACAACTGGCGACGAGGGGAACATCAAGTTGTTAAGCGGGAACAAGATGTATGACGTGACGTCTACACTCCATTCTTCAAGAGACGCTGTACATAGCTATACGAAATAACCGTGTTATGGCCACTTACTGCCACAACTTTCTAAATGTAATACACATTCAACGATACCGAAATTCTAGAACAGGGAGTTTCTTTCTAGGTGAAGTTAGGATCTTTTGAAATTTTAAATACGTGAACAGTGAAATATATTGCATGTTCTATACTTGGGTGCCTATTATGGGGTCTATAGCGGTTTAAAAGTGAAACTCAAATTACGAAAACAAATTGCTGCAAAACAAATATTCAGAGTTAACGCACCCTGCTTTTTGCACTGCATGTTTTACACATTACAGCAAAGATATATTTTTTCGATCACTGTCTCCAACACACATGAAGCCTTGAGCATTGGTCTGGCATAGCTTGTCCTCAGATCTCCTCAGGTGACATTAAGGACATGGTGATTTCCCCACCATGCTCTGTCCTCAGCGAGGGCTTGAGAAATGCCTCCTGTCGACAACTCTCGGGTGCGTTCAGGGATTGCTCCACATTCAATTAAGCGTGGCGGTGAGGAGATTTTGATAAAGGTGATGATAAGGGATGTATCATAGGTAGCACGTGTAAGTACTTCTGCAAAGTCCTCCTTTAAAGGGACTGCGCCAGAGCAGAGAAGAAGGAAGTCTTTGCTGTGCTTGTCTCAGACTGAGCTTCTGCAGACAGTGGCTTTGGGACAGGAGTCTCCAACTTCTGCCACGATGAAATCTCTGCTCATAGTCTTCTCCCTGCTGGGACTGGTGACCTGCAAGGCTCTGGGTAAGTAACTGTGCCAACAAACGGTTGTGTCTGAAGCTGGGGCCCTCATAGATATTATCCTGCAGTGTCCTGCAAGGTCTGAGAGTAACCCGGAGACCTTCCATGCAGGGACTGCGGGAGTCTGTATGAAGATTTATGCAAGAAGCGTTGGGTTGTATCTGGTGAGCCTTGGTGGTACAGAGACACTCTGATAAAACAGTCAAGAGGCAGAGAGGGAGTCAAAAAGGAAGATGCACAGAGGGGGTGCATGTTCAGTACAATGATGGCATACACCAAGTGCACTGGAGAGAGCCATCCCGGCACGGAGAGCTATACTGAGCGAGCCATGCCTGCACACAGGGGGTCTTCAGGGAATAAGCTGTGGCACAGTGTGAGTCAATGGGGAGTGCTACACCTTTCTGGATGGGGCTCCATAGGGCATGCAATGTAAACACAGGAGAGTCTAATGTGAGTCTGTGGTGCAGATACTGGGACAGGGGTTAAAGGTGAGAGAACCAGGCTGGCAGAAAGAGGAACTCAAGTGAGCCCTACAGACAGCCCGGGTTATGTATAGTGAAGGAAGCATAAAAGTAATGGGTGGATTGCTTGTATTAATTAATCTCAGTGCCTGTGAATTATTCTAGGTCACAATTCAGTCCACCTTTTTTTGCCCCCCATGCCACCTCCGACACTAGCGATATGTAAATCAGCCTTAGTCTAGCCACAATACTAACAGTACAGCCTGAACTGTAAGGCCTGGTCCCCTCCCAGAGGTAATACAAGCAACACTAGACCAATTTGGCCTTTCTGGACCTCGTGATTAGGGCAACAATTGAGTCCTATGGCATAGTGAGAACGGGTCCCACGTTTGGGCATACATGCCGCACTTAGCGTGTTGTACTGAGGAAAACAAATAGGTATGCTCAGACATGGGTGCTGTGGTCACTATGCCATGGGACTAAAGCACCTTACTGATGAGACCCAACTGGAACGACAAAACATCAACAACAAACCTTGTGGTCCAGTCTATGACTTCTCTATGCATGGGGATTGGGTCTGGCAACACTGCGGCAAAGCCCAGCAAATTAAGATGGGACCATCTATGTTTAATCACGTTAAAAGTTTCTAGCATCATTTGTTCAGCACAGGTGAATTGACTTTTAGAAAAACTCTTTTCTCTTTGTCTCAAGGAAACATATGGATATGTTTCCTCTTTGTGGACTATCTATTTTGGCTAAAATACACCTCTGGGAGCACTTTCGTTTTTAATATGGAGTATATGGACTGTTTAATAAAATCATATTGTATCTCTGACTACTAAGGACACAGAAAACAAATTAAAGGAAGCATTTAGTGCTCACCATTATATTAATATCAGAACCTAAGGCCTAGAACGATTATCATGTCTTTTTATGTTGTTCATTTTACACTTTGTTATAGAGAAATTTGAGACGGTTTTTCCTGACGAAGGCTTTAACGCCGAAACGCGCGTCGTGTCTTGCATCGACCGCCAGCCTTTGAATCAATTGACAAGATAAAATACTCTTTCTCTTGGTTTTTAAATAGAAGTTTTTGTATGTACAGCACTGTGATGTAATGTCTGTGAAAAATATGTTTTGTATTTAGATGTTTTTGTTTATGAAATGTAAATAATATATCATATGTCTATAAAAAGAATTAATAGAAAAAGTACTATAGAAAAAGAAATAAAAAATAAAAAAAGACATCAATCCATCTATATATATAATATAAAAATAAAGAAATATAAATTTTATAACAGATATCTGTGTTTTTTTAGCTATACACACATGCTCACTTTTGATATGTACTGTATTAACAAAAACTGAGGCCTAAGGTTTTTTATGATTTAATTATTGTTAATCTTGTGTCTAGCTCTTTTTCTTACCCCATATGGTATTGTTCCCTACAGCTAGCAAGACTTATTGTTTCTAGTATGGGTCCCCTTCTTCCCAAACCAAGGTACCTCGAGGACCCGCTCTCGTATTGGGAAGTGGGTAGAATATGTTTTGAGTCATATTTGTAGAAGTTTGTAGATCGAATATATACACAGAGTGATACTAATTTACACGGGCATTAGTACTTCTATAGAGAAAAACTTATTAAAAAATCTGTGACTTGGCATTCAGGAAGAACTTTTGACGAGATAGAACACAGAAGCAGGGATTCTAACGGAAGCATAGATGAATAAGCTTCGGCAAAGCCATAGCCCTGGCATTTTCTGCCAGACTTTTGGCTTTGTCAATGTTTGCTTTGTTTTGTAATGGTTTTTGTAAAACTTTATTGTTGATGGAGCTGCCGGCCTGCATCAAAAACATTGCTAAAATCAACAAATATTTTTTTGTCTCAAAAATCACACATTGCTGTTGCAGTTCTTGGCAGTGAAGGGAACTAATTTACATGTGGATGCGCTCCTTGAGAATGAGCAGAATGCAGTCACTCACAGTGAAGTTAGCCAATGACAAATGGGCTGACCCACTGCCCATGCCGACACAACAAACCAATGGATGAAAAGGGCTGGCTGAAAGACCCTATCAAGTATATTATACATATAATTTTAGTAAAATCAAAAGGTCTTGGATAATATCAGTTCTAAAAGGAGGCACAGGAGGTGCAGGACATGAGAGCATTATTCAGATATGTCTGTATTCTCACATGAGAAGTACAGAGAAATTTGTCACACCATTTCTGCATTAAAATGGATTGGGATGTGAATGATTTTCTGCACCTGATCTAATACAGCAAATATAAACAGGCAACATTCAATGAAATACCAAGCTTAAACCATTTTTAAACTAAAGGAAACAGTGGGCCTCATTTCGATCTCGGCGGACGGGTTACTCCGTCACAACAGTGACGGATATCGCATCCGCTGAAATATAAATCTCATAATATCCTATGGGATTTATATTTCGGCGGAAGGGATGTCCGTCACCGTTATGACAAAGTAACCCATCCGCCGAGATCTAAATCAGACCCATTATTTTATACACGTAAGTGCAGGACGTCAGCAGCACAAATACAAGTGGGAACAGTGTAAGGATTTTCAGTGATTCAAGCCTGCTACACCAATAAACAGACCATTCTTTAGCCTTTATGTTGTAATTTAGTACTACCAACAGGTTGTGCCATAACCCCGCTGTTTAACCCTGCTTTACATAAACAGAGATGCCATGTGCGCCATGTCATCATGAACACGATTTCCAATCCCTGGGTATCAATTTACAAATCACTGCTCCAAGGTGTGTTAGTCTAACTAGTTCAATGGAAACAAATCACAACTACAATACCCAGAAAGCATTCATTTCTCACATGAAACAGTGAAACTGTGTTTGCAATTACATGCAGTAAGGTGGCCTCCCTATACAGTGCACATACATGAAGTACTCATAATAATGAAACTAGGCCAACAATGTTACTTCATTTAAACAACTTAGAATCAGTTTCCGTAATGAAAGATGAGCATATAAGTGATATCACTGATGATGTCATTTGCGATGTCATCAATAAATTGATTTGAAGTATCAATGATTTCATATGTGAGACCATGGTCAGTTTATGGTGGGAGTTTGATTAGTATAGCATATCATAACTGGTGAGTTGTTTATGTTTTGTAATGGAATTTAATTTCTCTCTATATCTATATCTATATATATATATATATATATATATATATATATTGCGTAATTTGCACAATATAACTGCGTATTTGCACATTGCGATAACTGTAGCATTTTATGCTAGTATCTTATCCCTGTACTGTACTATGCAATCCAATGCGACATATAGAAGTAAGAAGGTTATTTGCGTATTTGCACACAGTTTATTGTTCTCAATCGGTGCAGTCAAGTATTAGTGTACTTATATATGCACACTGGATATTGCGGTTTGTGCACTTTGTAATTCCGTATTTGCACGTTTTATTGCTAAAATTCCATGCTAGCATAGTGCTGGCAGAACTGCTATATATATATATATATATATATATATATATATATATATATATATATATATATATATATATATATAGACCAATTGCGTATTTGCACATCGTGAATAATGTAGCACTGTATGTCAAAAATCTATCGTACTGTAAAAATCTATCATTGTACTGTATTATGCTACTCATTGCAATATATACAATTATGTGATATTTATCTATGAAATGCTAATTTAGATCCAGTGTCTGTTTTCCTACATGTATACCTGTTGATATTTTCCTCAGGGAGCAGCCATTAAGCCATTATGTCAGTTCCTTGTAGGTGCGGTAGTGTGTTTTCTATGGCCATTGTAACCATCACTAGTCACATGGGGTGTTATGTTCCCTTTAAATGTTTTGTAAGACGCAGCGTGGTCATGTGATCAAGGCCACAGGACGTGGCGGAAACGCGTCATGGGCAGCACGAGCATGAAATAAATTTGGTATATCAGCACCAGCTATATCTGAGTCCGTTGAATCTGTTTTGGTGCACTCCTGCACTTGGATTGTTGTTTGGATATATATATATATATATATATATATATATATATATATATATATATATATATATATATTCCTCTCCTCGCCACAATCCTCCGGAAAAACGAGTGCAGACCTCATTCAGTGCCAATATTCTTTTTTATTTTTACCAGTCCTCTGCCATTACGCGTTTCGGCCGTACAAGCGGCCTTGATCACATGATATATATATATATATATATAGATATATATATACATAGATATATATACATAGATATATATACATATACATAAATATATATATATATTTATGTATATATTTATGTATATATTAAGTAGTTATAGTTAGGACCATGTTTCCATAGGAAAAGTGTTTTTTGACTTGCCTAGATCTGTGGCGCTGTTTGACGAATCTTCACAGAAGTATTTTTCCCAATAAAGTGCCCCGGTGAATCTTGTTGCGCACGGAAAGTTTCAGGGCGATTAATGAAGCGGGGGCTGAGAAAAATGGGGTTCACAAAAGGGTGCATTTGCAATGTTAATTCCCATATAACCACTCAACACGTCTACAGCCCGAACCACTGAAAGGAATTACACCAAATTTGGCAGAAAGGAAGATTTGGTTATGCAGATCACACTTTCAGTTATTTGGTGTGAATCCATTGTTGGGAAATTTAAGAAAATAAAGTTCGTGATATCTGTGGCCGCGATGATTTTGCAAAAGATAACGAGCTCGTGCAGGGAAATGCAGAGCTCTGATTGGCTGCCAACACTTCAACCAGGAAGTGTTAGCAGCCATCTTGGGGCTCGGCTTAAAAAAAAACATTTTAAAAAAGAAAAGGGGGCAGGGTAGAAATACCCTGACCCCATAAAGTTGCTCCTGGGGTCCCAGAGAGACCTTGACAGGACAAAAAAGCATTTAGAAAAAAGAAAACAAATACCGCAAACTTGCCATATCACTAATTTGCAGGAAAAATTATTTAACAAAAGAAGCAAGGGCTCCTGCTCTTCTTTAGTCATCGACCCCTGGGTGGGCCAGGTGCCATGGGCATGTTGTTAATAAAGGAGGTGGGGGACGCACGCCCCCCCCCTGGGCTTATTAATGCCCCAGGGACCACCACCTCCCCAGGACTTATTTCTCTTTTAAATGGGGGGGCCTCTCTGACTCCCCCAGGATCCGGGGACCACCACCTCCCTGGGGCCACATTCTAAAAATGAATCTAGGGGGCCTCGTGGACTCATCACCTCCCCATACAAGAGGTTGTATGGGGGTATTAATTGGTGTGTGAGTGGTTCTGTGGATGATGTTATCAGTGTTGTAATTTGTGAAAATTCTTCAGTGGTCATCAGTGATGTCACTGACCATGCCATGAGTGATGTAATATGTGAGATCATAAGCAGTGCATTGCGGGGGCGTAAGTTATAGTTAGCTCAGGTAAGTATAACTGCTGCATTTCTATGGTTTTGTACGAGTGAAATCTGAGCCTAATGATAACGTCCCTGTAACCTTTGTTTTTTTAGTGAATGTATATATATATATATATATATATATCTATATACATAACGTATTGCCTGTATTTCTGGATATCGTTCCAGAGAAGAGCAGGTACGGACCACCAGTTTCTTAGTTCGCAATGAAATCCAAGGACGAGAAGTTACTGCTTCATGTTTTTATTTAGCATCACCAAAGTTAGTGCAGACAAGTGTCCGCCCCGTTTTTTATATCTATATATATATATATATATATATATATGCATACATACACAGAGGTGGCAGAGTAATTCGATTAGGATGTTTTTTGCTCCTGCAATTGCAGAAATGATGTCTGAAGATGACCTGATGGACCACTCTGGATCTGATCCCTCACCGAAGCTGAACACTTCTGATGCCTACCGGTGCCCAGTGTGTGGAATTCATGACTGGATCAAGTTCGGAACAACCTGTTACAAATTCTTCCCTCAGAAGCTTACATTCGCCAGGGCTGAGGTGCGTACATCTATATCTTATTTTAATCTATGTTTAATGAGCACTTATTTGTGGAATGGAAACACAATCAGGTTGATCAGCTAGGCTACACAGGTTAAAACATTCTGTAAAGGAAGCTGGGAGGAAGTTGGGATCTTGAGACCTGTCCTGAAGATGAGTGATCTGAGAAAGGGCTGATGGAAGGTTGTAACAGTCCACTTATCCCACAGCAGGGTGCCACTGGTCAAGGGGATGCATAATGTGCTAACCCTGGAAGACTGTTCTTTATACTCCACCTGCCAGCAGGTCTCTTGAAGGAACTCAGGGCCTCATTTATGAAAAGTGTTGCATCGCTGCATGAAAACAGCGATGCAACACTTTTCAGTGCGCCCTCCTTGCGACACCATGGATGCGCCGTATTTACTGTACGGTGCTCCATGTCCCAAGGATTGACAGATACATCAGGAATCCTGACGTATCTGTCAGGGAAAAACCCACGCATTGCTGGAGTTATGTCGTAAGCATGACGCAACTCCAGCAATCCATGGGGGAGGCATATACCTATTGCATTGCGTCACCCTTATGCCTGCTGTGAGGCAGGAGTAAGCTTTTGGCGTAGTGGCGTCCAAGAAGTGGCACAGTGAAATCTGATACATTTCACTGCGCCACTTCTACAAGGCTTTTTTACGTGGGAACGCCCACCCTGCATACATTATACCTGGTGCAGGTATAATGTAGCGCAGGGGTTTACAAAGTGACGTACCTGCCTATCACAGAAGAACTGAGCAGCTCTTCGGACTGCAGCGCTACCTTCCACTGCTCTGCTCTCGCAAGAGTCTGCCCTAACTCAGAGAGGACAGTATTCTTGTCATCCACCATGGCCTCTTGGTTAAGGGCTGTGGGCCTTTCCCTTGAGCAGCTCTCCTCTGTGAAGTTGTTTCAGAGCAGGAGCAATCAACTTATATTTAGAAGGATCAAATACATTCAAGAGTTTCAATGATTTTACACAGACCGTGGTTACTAGTAGTGTCTGGCATGGATCCACGCCTCCTGGTTCTAAGATCTAAGCCTTTCTTGAAGATGGCCATTGGTATGATAGCGCCCAGATTTTGGATTCACTGCCAAATAATTGATATTTGGTTGTGTGTGCTGGCGGCACTTTTTGTGCCTTTGAAGTTCCTTCTCTAAACTCGCAGAGTACATTGCTATGTTTAATTTGAAAACTCAGAGTAGAGTCTCTTCACCTTTCTTTTCCTGCAGGACCAGATTTAGAAGTGGGTCATTAAGTGTGACATTTCTCTTCTTGCCTCCCAACTGGTGTGACATGAACCCTGTTGCTAAAATAAATGGGAGGGTGACATCCACCTCTGGATCTTCAGGAACTAAGGTCCCACCAAGCATTAGCTGTTCAGTGATAAGCACCCCTTCCAGTGTCATATAGTCGCATCGTTGATAGGTAAGTGTCAGGACTCCCTACAGATTTCGACATAATTGGCTGATCAGAAGGATGCAGTGGTACAGTAGGCCATCTTGAAGCTCTGCCGCCTTTCAAAAGTTTCCTGTTTGCCCCCGCTTCAGTGTTTTATTTATTCGTGCTGTTTTACCTTAAAGGCAGAGTTCCCTGACTCTTCATCAAATATATTAACTTCCAGACACAGGGGGATTCACCTTTTTGTACCATCTCAGCTGGACACTTTCTATCGTGAAGAGCAGCCTTCTCCCAGAACTTTCCAAAATGTATCAGTTCAATATATCAGTCTATCGTGGCCAGGGGCAGATAATTATCATATCATGCTTCTGAAAATCAATCAATCAATCAGGGAATTGTGACACGCGCTACTCACCCCTGAGGGTCTCAAGGCGCTGTAAGGGGCTAATTCTCTATTTCAATAAAGTACCAATTGAAATGATTAGGAGCAGATCCTAAGATGGTACCTGCTGTATCCTGGCAGACAGGTTTATTGCCTTGACTGAAGGGCAAGGAAGTTGGGGCAGAAACATGTCAACCAGTTTAGGAATGATGTAGGAGGTTTCACAATTTACTGCATTCCCATCACATAAATTTAAAAGTGATCTACAACATTAATAGAATGTAAGAGGTAGTATCGCTATATACAACTTTAATAATTATGGGACCAAGATAGTATGCACACATCCCATGCTGGAAGAAAATACATCTAAGAGCTCTGAATGAACCAGCCAAGCAACTTTTTTGCTAGCAAGGACCAACGTCTATGATGAAGCATGACACTTGGAGTGGGTGAAGGGTCCACGTCCTTTTTAAATAATATCTTGTCTGAAAAATGCATTGTTGTACAGTCTACAATGCAAGATAATATATTTACATAGGAACAGTATAGCCTTGAGAATTGATGTACTCTGGGCGGAAAAACTGGAATGTTCCCTTAATAAACCTCCCTCTCCCCCATTTTGTCTTATTAATCAGTAGCTTCATGCCAACATGTTTAGGCTGTGGACATATGCAGGGCAGCCACCTGGGCTCTTCCACATACCTTTGTGCAGGTATTGATCTCTCATTGCCTCATCCAGAAGTGATGCGCAGGTCCGTGAAGAGGTTTAATGCAGTATGTTTGTCTAAAGCGTGTTATTTTTTTAATGTAGTTTCATCATTATTTGGGAATGATGGTGAGTTGGGTTGAGCAGAAGTGGGAAAGGTCTGATGACACTGAGAGGTATATTTACAAGCTCCTATCGCCACCAACATGTCACTTTTAGTGACGGTGTGGTGGCGATAGGGGCTTCTCCTTATTTACAAGGCAGCGTTAAGTGGCTTAACGCTGCCTTGTAAATAAGGTACCCTTTCACACTGTAGTTAGCGTGAAAGGGGAGGGCAAAGGGTGTTGTGGTGGGCGTTCCACCGCAACACCCATTGATTTTGATGCTGCCCCCTATTTACAAGGGTGGCGTAAATAGGAGGCAGTGCCAAAATTAAGAACAGGGAAAACCTGGTCTTAAACAAGCAAACGAGGAGAAATGCTTTATTTCTCCTTGTTTTTACTGTTTTTATGTGTGCTGCATTGTGCAGCACACATAGAAACAGCAAAACGCCATTGATTGTTTATGTGCAGGAAAGTGTCCCTTCCTGCACATAAACCATCAAAAAAAAAAATAACGTTTTGCAACTTCTATGTGCTGCATTAAGCAGCACACATGAAAGTGACAAAACGCCATTTAAAGATTGTTTATGTGCAGGAAGGGAGACCTTCCTGCACATAAACAATCTTCCCCTCAACTCAGGCACCCTTGAATTATGGTGCAAGGGTGCCTGCGTTGGAGCTAGGCTGCTAAATTTAACGCCAGTGCAGGGGGAAACGCAGGGCTGCACCATATTGTTGTAAATATGGTGCAGCCCTTCGTTTCTGAAGTGGCGGAGTGCGACGTTAAGCCAAGGAGGCTAACGATGCGCTCCGCAACTTCGTTGTGAATATGCCCCTTAGTGTTGTGCACAGCTTTTGCACTTTGAATTGTGAAAGTTGTGCATGTTATTCAATGACAAAGTCATTGATCAAAAAGGTTTTAAATGAGAAACATTCTACTGCGACTTTTCTTGTGCGAAAATCCTTGGGAAGTTTTGGGTGTTCCATCTAAAAATACATTTTCGGTGGATTTTGTTTATTTCAAACTTCACAAACTTTCTGTAGCTCACAAAGTCCTGCACATTCTCCCACCAACAGTGGTGACCCAGATGGTGGAGTAAGTATAAGTTACCTTCATAGTAATTCTGCTGCTACTAGTCCCTTACTCTCTCCATTTCCACCATCATCACCCCAACCTCTGTAATCATCAGCCCTGCCAGCCTGTTTATTCAAACATATAACCTAGTGAGGTGCATGGTGTGGGTACATGCCCCAGCATGGGCTGAGGCGCATGTGTTTTTGGGTAAAGCTGGTCCACTACTCGTCAGCTACAAGAGAGACTGAGGCTAACATGTAGTAATATTCATGCAGAGCTGCAAGAAAATCTGCAGCACTGGAAGCGCAAAAGGTAAAAACTGCGAAGCTTCTTATTTATAAAGGGTCAGGAGCCAAAGATGTTATAGACAACACTCGTGTTAAGAAGCCATTTGTTAAATGCAAGCTTTGCGACAAGGTGTAGGGGCATGCACCTGGTGTAATGCACGAGATTTCTACCTGAGGGACACCGTCCAGGGAAAATGTTCAATGTATAGACAACTGGCCACTGGAGAATTGCCCGATATGTATAATTTTCGACAATTACGCAGACTATGCATAGGAAAATCATATTATTTTCCCTTTTCTCATTGCATTTGCTTTCATTTGGGCTAGGCTGTGCTATCTTATCAGATCTGGCTGTGCTATCTTATCAGATCTGGCTTTGCTATCTTATCAGATCTGGCTTTGCTATCTTATCAGATCTGGCTGTGCTATCTTATCAGATCTGGCTGTGCTATCTTATCAGATCTGGCTGTGCTATCTTATCAGATCTGGCTGTGCTATCTTATCAGATCTGGCTGTGCTATCTTATCAGATCTGGCTTTGCTATCTTATCAGATCTGGCTGTGCTATCTTATCAGATCTGGCTGTGCTATCTTATCAGATCTGGCTTTGCTATCTTATCAGATCTGGCTGTGCTATCTTATCAGATCTGGCTTTGCTATCTTATCAGATCTGGCTTTGCTATCTTATCAGATCTGGCTGTGCTATCTTATCAGATCTGGCTTTGCTATCTTATCAGATCTGGCTGTGCTATCTTATCAGATCTGGCTGTGCTATCTTATCAGATCTGGCTGTGCTATCTTATCAGATCTGGCTTTGCTATCTTATCAGATCTGGCTGTGCTATCTTATCAGATCTGGCTTTGCTATCTTATCAGATCTGGCTGTGCTATCTTATCAGATCTGGCTGTGCTATCTTATCAGATCTGGCTTTGCTATCTTATCAGATCTGGCTGTGCTATCTTATCAGATCTGGCTTTGCTATCTTATCAGATCTGGCTGTGCTATCTTATCAGATCTGGCTGTGCTATCTTATCAGATCTGGCTTTGCTATCTTATCAGATCTGGCTGTGCTATCTTATCAGATCTGGCTGTGCTATCTTATCAGATCTGGCTGTGCTATCTTATCAGATCTGGCTGTGCTATCTTATCAGATCTGGCTTTGCTATCTTATCAGATCTGGCTGTGCTATCTTATCAGATCTGGCTTTGCTATCTTATCAGATCTGGCTGTGCTATCTTATCAGATCTGGCTGTGCTATCTTATCAGATCTGGCTTTGCTATCTTATCAGATCTGGCTGTGCTATCTTATCAGATCTGGCTGTGCTATCTTATCAGATCTGGCTTTGCATAGGCTTTGCACAGAATCCTAGAGGTGTTTGCAATGTTACCCTCACGTTATGCCCGCTTTGCATAAGTTATCGAGGGTTTGCCACTACACAACAAAAAGCCATGTTAGGGTGCTTCCAAATGAACTTCTAGGCACAGAACCACCTTTGCACGCGCCAGGTGATGGATTCTTATGTTTGCGCTGCTGTGGGAGGCACCACTGTGCATTGCATGAGCGCTGCTACAAAGAGTATTAAATCAGGGTCTGTAGATGGGAGCCTTCAGGTTCAGAGTAAATGTTCCTTCCCATAGCATAGATCTTTCAAGGGGATACCACGAGGTTGTTGCTCACCAGAATGCCTGGGTAGTGAGGTGATACAGAGTACCCTTTAGCCCCTTGATGATGACATCACAGATCGAACAGCTCGCATCGGACCGAACTAGGAACATCTTTCAGCGCTGGCACAAGTTTCGTATCCAGCTTCATAGTGCACTGACTGAGTGACCCTATAGAGTGAACTTCGCCCTCTCCAGGAAAGTTTAAGAGGTCTCCGCGCTCAAAGAAATTTAAAAAAAAACCTCAAACTATGCATTTTTCAGCACAATTTTAGTAATATATTGACTAAAAAATACTGTGTATTCCAGAGTACTTCAAAAAGTGCCAGCTTGTCAGGGGTAATCACTGATGCTCAGCGAGGTCGAAGACGGTCACGAAGACAGGAAGCAGTTCACTATGTCAGGGGGGTCCTAAAGGTGCCAGGGCCATTGTTCAAGGAGCTGAGACTGGTGCATGTAAATTATCACCAAGGCTCAAAAATACGAGTTATTGACTAGGGGGAGGGGGGACTGCCCTAGTAAAAAAACACCCATTGCCATTAAGAAACCATCTCGTCAGGGGTGTGTAATGTTCTAATGTCGTAGCAAAATCCACCTTGTACTGGTATGTAGAGGAAACTGTCATGCTAGAGTACATTTGCAAAGGTATGTGCAGTAACACTGCCATGCCAGAGTACATATTGCACAGGTATATATAGTAACTGCCATGCCAGAGGACATATTGCAAAGGTATATAAAGTAACACTGTCATGCCAGAGTACATATTGCACAGGTATATATAGTAACTGCCATGCCAGAGGACATATTGCAAAGGTATATATAGTAACACTGTCATGCCAGAGTACATATTGCAAAGGTATGTGCAGTGACACTGCCATGCCAGAGTACATATTGCACAGGTATATATAGTAACTGCCATGCCAGAGGACATATTGCAAAGGTATGTGCAGTGACACTGCCATGCTAGAGTGCATATTGCAAAGGTATGTGCAGTGACACTGCCATGCCAGAGTACATACATATTGCAAAGGTATGTGCAGTAACACTGCCATGCCAGAGTACATATTGCAAAGGTATATATAGTAACTGCCATGCCAGAGGACATATTGCAAAGGTATATATAGTAACTGCCATGCCAGAGGACATATTGCAAAGGTATATAAAGTAACACTGTCATGCCAGAGTACATATTGCACAGGTATATATAGTAACTGCCATGCCAGAGGACATATTGCAAAGGTATGTGCAGTGACACTGCCATGCCAGAGGACATATTGCAAAGGTATGTGCAGTAACACTGCCATGCCAGAGTACATACTGAAAGGTATATATAGTAACACTGTCATGCCAGAGTACATATTTCACAGGTATATATAGTAACTGCCATGCCAGAGGACATATTGCAAAGGTATGTGCAGTGACACTGCCATGCTAGAGTGCATATTGCAAAGGTATGTGCAGTGACACTGCCATGCCAGAGTACATACATATTGCAAAGGTATGTGCAGTAACACTGCCATGCCAGAGGACATATTGCAAAGGTATATATAGTAACACTGTCATGCCAGAGTACATATTGCACAGGTATATATAGCAACTGCCATGCCAGAGGACATATTGCAAAGGTATGTGCAGTGACACTGCCATGCCAGAGTACATATTGCACAGGTATATATAGTAACTGCCATGCCAGAGGACATATTGCAAAGGTATGTGCAGTAACACTGACATGCCAGAGTACATATTGCACAGGTATATATAGTAACTGCCATGCCAGAGGACATATTGCAAAGGTATGTGCAGTGACACTGCCATGCTAGAGTACATATTGCAAAGGTATATATAGTAACACTGTCATGCCAGAGTACATATTGCAAAGGTATGTGCAGTGACACTGCCATGCCAGAGTACATATTGCACAGGTATATATAGTAACTGCCATGCCAGAGGACATATTGCAAAGGTATGTGCAGTGACACTGCCATGCTAGAGTACATATTGCAAAGGTATATATAGTAACACTGTCATGCCAGAGGACATATTGCAAAGGTATGTGCAGTGACACTGCCATGCCAGAGGACATATTGCAAAGGTATGTGCAGTAACACTGCCATGCCAGAGTACATACTGAAAGGTATATATAGTAACACTGTCATGCCAGAGTACATATTTCACAGGTATATATAGTAACTGTCATGCCAGAGTACATATTGCAAAGGTATGTGCAGTAACACTGTCATGCCAGAGTACATATTGCAAAGGTATGTGCAGTAACACTGTCATGCCAGAGTACATATTGCAAAGGTATGTGCAGTAACACTGCCATGCCAGAGTACATATTGCAAAGGTATATATAGTAACTGCCATGCCAGAGGACATATTGCAAAGGTATGTGCAGTAACACTGCCATGCCAGAGTACATATTGCACAGGTATATATAGTAACTGCCATGCCAGAGGACATATTGCAAAGGTATGTGCAGTGACACTGCCATGCTAGAGTACATATTGCAAAGGTATATATAGTAACACTGTCATGCCAGAGTACATATTGCAAAGGTATGTGCAGTGACACTGCCATGCCAGAGTACATATTGCACAGGTATATATAGTAACTGCCATGCCAGAGGACATATTGCAAAGGTATGTGCAGTAACACTGCCATGCCAGAGTACATACTGAAAGGTATATATAGTAACACTGTCATGCCAGAGTACATATTTCACAGGTATATATAGTAACTGTCATGCCAGAGTACATATTGCAAAGGTATGTGCAGTGACACTGCCATGCTAGAGTACATATTGCAAAGGTATGTGCAGTAACACTGTCATGCCAGAGTACATATTGCAAAGGTATGTGCAGTAACACTGTCATGCCAGAGTACATATTGCAAAGGTATGTGCAGTAACACTGTCATGCCAGAGTACATATTGCAAAGGTATGTGCAGTAACACTGCCATGTCAGAGTACATATTGCAAAGGTATGTGCAGTGACACTGCCATGCCAGAGTACATATTGCAAAGGTATATATAGTAACTGTCATGTCAGAGTACATATTGCAAAGGTATATATAGTAACACTGTCATACCAGAGTACATATTGCAAAGGTATGTGCACTGACACTGCCATGCCAGAGTACATATTGCACAGGTATATATAGTAACTGCCATGCCAGAGGACATATTGCAAAGGTATATAAAGTAACACTGTCATGCCAGAGTACATATTGCAAAGGTATGTGCAGTGACACTGCCATGCCAGAGTACATATTGCAAAGGTATGTGCAGTAACACTGCCATGCCAGAGTACATATTGCAAAGGTATGTGCAGTGACACTGCCATGCCAGAGTACATATTGCAAAGGTATGTGCAGTGACACTGCCATGCCAGAGTACATATTGCAAAGGTATGTGCAGTAACACTGCCATGCCAGAGTACAATTTGCAAAGGTGTGTGCAGTGACACTGCCATGCCAGAGTACATATTGCAAAGGTATATATAGTAACACTGCCATGTCAGAGTACATATTGCAAAGGTATGTGCAGTGACACTGCCATGCCAGAGTACATATTGCAAAGGTATGTGCAGTAACACTGCCATGTCAGAGTACATATTGCAAAGGTATGTGCAGTGACACTGCCATGCCAGAGTACATATTGCAAAGGTATGTGCAGTGACACTGCCATGCCAGAGTACATATTGCACAGGTATATATAGTAACTCTGTCATGCCAGAAACCAATTTGCCCCAGTATTTAAATCACCATTGTAATGAATGCTTCCTCATTGCCCTGGTTCATACAGCATCATTGACAGTAATGCCAAAATGCCCATTACCCAGAAATGAACAGCAACAGTGTAATGTGAAGAATTTCAATTCCCTGTTGTATAGAAAGAACTCTTTTCATTAGACGCACACTTCCCAACCTACTACCCACCCTAGATCCCTTCCCGCTCTTGTCCTCTCGTCCCCCCTCTTCTGACCTTCTTGCTTAGAGGTCCAGGGCTGCAGCAGGTGCCAGGGATTATCTGGCTCGGATTTCGTGCAGTATGAATGGCACTCATCCCTGACCAGTGCTCCAGCTTCTCAATAGGCTGTTGCAGACACAGACAGAAGTCTGAGCTTCCTTCTCACTTCCCAGTACTTCTTTTTTCAGTACCGCTCCAGCCTTCCACTCAGTTCACCAGCAGAAGGAACCTTCGATGCGCATGTGCGTTTAGATGCCTGGTGCCACCATTTTATAAATTGCTGTATTTTCCAGCCTGGAAGAAGAAGCTTCCTCCATAAGGATGTTTGTGTCAGAAGACCAAGAGGGTTGCTTGGCAGGGGGTGGGCATTGGCAGTCACCTATGGTTAGGATGGGACCCTAGAGGCGTGTAGGGTTGACTCGTAGTCGCATAAGGCTTTATGAATATAGAACCCAAGCCTGCAGCCCAGTGAGGAAGTGGCGGAATAGCCAGTTCGCACATGCACTTGTCCCATCAGGATCCCCTCAACAGCCTCCTATTTACTGCTATGGAACAGGGAAGGGCAACTCTCTGGTCCTGCCACTACCTTAATGTCCACGGTGAACCATGGTAGCAAGGGCAGTGCCAGGAGTCCCAACAGGCAAGCAGCGACTGCTCCTGGTTACCCCCGATTGACATCCTTCTGATTCTCGTCTTCATGAACCAAAGTATGGGACTCTGAGATGTATCCATGAGATGATGGAAATGCATAAATCATTATGTTTGCTTCTACTGATGTTCTTTCTTTCTCCCACTCTTCCTCTCTGCTCTCCCTTTACTTGAACCCACGTTGATGTAGATGTTCTGCAGGCACAAGATCCGTGGTGGGCGCCTGGCCTCCGTACACTCCCGAAGACAAAATAATCAACTACGTGGCTTGTTCCAGGCTAAACCCCAACTTGTCTGGTTAGGGGGGCTCTATCTGCAAGAGGTATGTTTCTCAGAGCGGCACGGCGCATTGCGGCGACATTGATGGGAATGGAAGGGACAGGTGCTTTTGACACCAATGAGGGGGAACAGCTGTCCACTCTTGCCAGAACCGTTTTAGGAACTTTTTTGCCATTGATCAAACATAAACGAACAGAGTGATTTTCATCAATATTACGAACTTTAAGTCTTGAGAACAGAAATCTGAGCTGAAAAGTGTGGTACTACTTTAGCCCTCCGCTGAAGGTCTTCTTACTGGAGAGCATAAAAGGTGTTTTTATTTTGTAAGTATCTTGTACGAAACCACTTTCGCCCCTGCACAACTTTAGCGACCTGGCCACGCTCTGCCCCAGTACTAGCGGACCTCCACTTTCCTCTCCCCCAAGTCTCATAAGTACAACCCTCTCCAAGGATGGGTGAACAGCTGCTCCTCACAACTCTTCAAGTACATGTGGCTTAGTACTGCCACCACAATTGCACAACATGCAGGTGACTCATACAATTTCCATGCCTCATTGTTTCACTGTGATCACACCCCGAAAAGTACCGGGTACAATAAACTCGCTGTGCACCCCCTTCATACTTTCATAGTTTCCTTATGACTCTCCACTTATAGCTTTTCCTCTAACTACTTAAAACATCTCCATTCATAACCGCTCTCACTCAGGGGAACCAGTTTCAATTTTCACTGGAATCTGAGCTGCAAGACACGACGACCTTGGACCAAGGTGACATCTGACCAGGAGTGAGGAACTGAAGCCAAGTGGATGCAGTGAAGACGGGGGCAAAAGGTTTTATGAAGCCACACAAAGTAACCTTGCGTGGCTTTGAGTGGTCTCAAATCAAGAGTAAGTCGTCGCAGTACAAATCGCTGCATCGCCTTACTCTGCGCTCGGGAGGAGTTCCATGGGCGTTGCTGTGGGTTTTCCCAAGCAACAACCATGGAATCTGACGCTGCTCCAGATTTACAAAGTGAAGTAAACCTGGGGAAGCGTCAAATCCATGTGCCTCCTGAGGTGAGGCGTAAGGAGGAGAAATATGTTAATTTCTCCTCATTTTTTCCTCTTTCTAAGAGGAAAGCGCCCTGTAGTATTGTTTTTGTGCAGGAAGGTGCTCTGTCCTGCACAAAAACAAATCCTGCCTGCAATGGAGGTACCGGTGCACGGGTGCCTATGTTGGCACTAGGCTGCCAAAACGGCGCTAGTGAAGGCAGAAAGGACAGGAATGCATGCTTAAATATGGATCATTCCTGCCCTTTCATTTTGGCATAGGGCAGCGCTGCAAGGTGCCTGGCTGCGCTGCCCTACGCCAAAATGCCGTAAATGAGGCCCTTTGTGTGAAAACACTGTGTTAAAGGAAGCACTGTCAGAGACAGATAGGGGCTGGAGGATGGCATTGTAGAACAGAGCAAAAAGGAGCACAGCCAGAGAAATGAAGGCCACAAGCTGGTGATCTTTGAAAGCGTTGATGCAGCAAGGTAGCGAGCACAGCAATGCCCACTTTCTCAAGGGTACGGTTCATTTTTCATATAAATTTACAAAAAGACGACAGGCTCTGAAAGGACACTAATCATTTTCTGAAAAAATAATGTAAAATATTTCAATTTCAGTACAGTTTTATTTCTCTTAAAATTTGCTAAAAAGTCATAGGTGAGACATAAATATATATATATATATATATATGTTCCCAGTAGTGGTCACCACTGGGTAGTTATAGTTAGGACCACACTTCCATAGGAAAAGCATATACCTTTGGCACCATTTGATGAATGTTCATGAAACTTTCCCAAAAAAAGTCTCATCCACGTCAGTTCCTTCCTGGAACGTTTTGTGGTGATCCGTCAAGTGGGAGCTGAAAAAATGGGGTGTCTCAAAACACGGTTTCCTCATATATTTTCCATAGGATATTTAGACACAGCTACAGCCAAAACAGTAGAACGGAATTACACCAAATTTTGAAGAAAGCTAGATCTTTGTCTAGTAAGCGTGCTTGTTGTGTGTAATTCTGTTCACTAGCTTTAGAGATATTGAGGTGAGGAATATATGGATGATCTGCAGAGCCAACAGATCTTAAGATCTGATTGGCTGCCACCACACCAACAAATATGTGGCGACAGCCATTTAGGACTCGGGGACTCAGTCCCAGTCCTGAAAAAAAAATTCGAAAATCATTCAAGGGGGCAGGGAAGGGACTGAAAAAACAAAAAGTTAAGGTACCTTATATTTAGGTGAAAATGTCGGTTAAAACATCACGTTTTAAAACCTTTGAAATTCACTAGTTGTAATTATTAAAAATAACTATAACTTGTGCACTACAGTAATTTGAACTTGTGCCCCTGCCATGCACAGTGTTGGTGTCAAAGTTGTCATTTCGGAAATCATTACGGATGTTATCAAGAATATGTCATGAGTGATTTAATATGTGAGTGAGGGTAAAATGTAAATCGTTGTCACAGATTCTGTGGTATGAGCATTTGGTACCGCAGAATCCAGCCAGGACCTTGTGTGTGCCCCCTTTCTGCCCATGGCACTAACATGGGCCCTTGGGAGAAAGTAACCCTAACATGGTACAGTGGTTCTCTGCAAGCCACAGTACTTTGGTGAGGATACTCGCTCGCAAGGATCCCCGGATCCTTGGGACTGTGGTTAACAACAAATTTAACCCAGTTTCTGTGTGAAGCAAGGTTCGAAGTCTGCAGAGTGCAGGGCTCCCCACTGCTCCCTCTGTGCACTGCCTGGGAATGGGTGTCTGCAAAGCGTGGGGTGCAGGCCTGGTTGCAGTTGAGGCTTTTGCCCAGCAGGGCACGGCCCAATGGTGTCCATAGCGGGGCATCCGCAGAGGGTGGGACACAAGGCCTGACCACAATCCAGGCCTTGTGCCTTTCCTTCACTGTGCACGGCCGAAGGCTGTGGATAGCGGAGACAGATCCTCACGGACGTAGGGTGGCAGGCCCAGCTGGTTCTGTGCCCCAGACACATGTTTCTAAATAGATTGTTACTTAAAGCAAAGCCTGTTGCAAAGAATCTGTGAGAAAAGCCAAAGCTTGTGTTCATAACAGATTATCCACCAGTGGATATGTGGAAGTGTGCCTATGTTAAATGGCTGTTGTGCAGCACCATAGACAAATTCTAAAGTGGACATTTATAAGGTGTGGATGTTTTTGTTCCAGAACTTTCCTGAAGATTTGAGGCTCTGCATATTGTTGAATAATGTAGAAGGTAGGAGTGATCCACTTAGAGGTGGTTTAAACCACACTGAGGTTCTAAGAATGTCTCTATGGTTGTATGTTGCAAGCCATTGTGCTCATTCCAGAAATATGTGCAGTGTGTTTTGCCGAACTCTGGAAGGGTGTCCATAGGGCCTTGCTGAAGTGCCTTAATAAAGGCTAATGCATGCCTGTCAACCTTTTGACTCAAAATTGCGGACCTTGTGAAGTCTTTAAGAGGGTGATCCAATTAAGGTATATAGAGAGTGAACACTTTTTTAGAAGGTGTTCTAGGTTTAAAAAGTGGGTGCCCGGGGTCGTGGCTTGGCCGGCGGGCAAGATGGCTGCTTGCTAGGGCAGCTCTGCCGATCGAGCACTTTTATCCGTCAGTATCCTGAGGTGAGCCGTGACTCCGCGCTCACTAAAAACAGTTTTGGGCACCGGAACGCCTGGGGAGGCATCTGGCTGGCCGCGGGCGCCTGCAGACGCTGGCGGATTTGTGATCTGGCACCCGCGATCGCGGCAGCTCACCAAAATGGCGGGCGTCGGCAGTGACGAGCAATAACGGCTGTGGGGTACGGCCGGACCCCTGCTCGCGTGATCGCTTGCTGTGCCCTTAAGAAATTTGGCGGCCGCGCATCTACGAGGCTGGTACGAACTGCGGACTAGAGTGCCGAGAAACGAGTGCTGGAGAGTCCTGACCGGGAGAGCATCGAGCGGCCGGTAGCGGGAACCGTGTGTGGCCTGATCTGACAGGCACCGAAGTGCGGGACTCAGGTATCGGCATATTTGTTCCTGCTGGGCTGAGGATCGCCTGATGAGCAGTGTAATGATTTGGATGGCCCGTTAGCTCATGGCGTAGGGGAACCCATCTGCTCATAGAAAGTAAGCAGCGCTGTGAGAGGTGCAGTTTGTGGGACCCTTATTTTGGCAGCACTAAAAGAGCTTGGCCCCGTGACAGTGTGGTGAGTGAAGGCCTGGTGCAGCAGCGTGCGAGCAAGTTCTAAGGTGGAAGACCCGATATCTGGGACAAGTTTGAGGCTTTGGAGGTCCTGGATCTGCAGAAGTGGCATTCGGCGGCGAATTACGGGGTGTAGTCACCAGTTTGCTCGGGTCGAACACTCCAGAGATCCGGTGTTGAGTTAGTTGGGTCGCAGACGGTGGTACGGATCTCCCAGAGACAGTGGGCCACTACTCGGTGGAAAGCAGTAAGTGCGTGTGGTGTTGCCCCAACTGTTGACACAAATCTGTTGTGATTTGCCCCCTGTGCTGCAGTTCCTGGAGTATGAATAATTTGGCACAATATCCTACTGTGGCTTTTTCTTCTGACTGCTGCGCCGGCAGCGTTTCTTCAAAGATGGGGAAAACAGACAAACAACAGTCGCGTCTAACTTTTGAGACTAAGAGACTAACTAAATCCCATCAGCAGGCGGCATCGGATTCGGAGCCGGAACTCCCAGAGAAATCATCTTCTGCTCTGGAAGCCACTCTAATGGCAATGCAAACCAGCTTACAGTCAATCGATGGGAAAATCGATGCCCTTAATATGCATATGGATCACTTCCCTGCAAGGCTAGATACGCAGGGAGTACGACTAGGTGAAGCGGAGCAACGGATTTCCACTGCGGAGGATGCCATACAGGCAGTGACATCTAAAAGCCTGGACATGGAAAAAATACTGGCGGTAATGCAGGCAAAGAATGAGGAACTCGAAGCGAGGTCTCTCCGAAATAATCTTCGCATTCTTGGATTGCCTGAATCCACCAACACGGGCAAGATGGAAATATATATCGAAAAAATGATTATGGAGATATTTGGGCCTGAAAATCTTTCAAACGTGATGCTGGTGGAGCGCGCACATAGATCGCTGGCAGCGCGTCCGGTCCCTGAGGCTCCGCCGAGACCAGTGATCGTTCGTCTCCTGAACTATCGGGATCGAGATGCGATCCTACGCATGTCCAGGGAAAAACAGAAAATAACGCACGAAGGCAATGTAATTGAGTTTTATCATGACTTCAAGGCCACTGTTCAAGCTGCCAGATGGGAATTTATTCCTGTGAAGAAGAAGTTGCAGGCCGAAAAGATTCCCTATGCGATGCTGTATCCGGCCCGCTTGCGGGTAGAAGTGGATGGCAAACAGAAGCTGTTCACGAGCCCGAAAAGTGCTATGGACTTTTATTTTAAAATGGCAGAAAAAACTGAGAACCACAGAAGCTCCAATGTCCGACGTCGAGTGAGATGAGATGGACATTGGGATTGGTGAGCATATTGGTCGGACAATGTTCTGAAATGTATCCTTATATTGAGCTTGATTGATGGTATAAGTAAGAGAATTAAAGGGCATTTGCTAGGGGGCATGTTTCATGGGCCTCTAATGTGATGGGACTGAGGGTGGGGGGGCCGGCCGGTGGCTCTCTTGAATCTCAGGTAACAATGCACTAAAGTACATGGTGATGAGTTTATGGTGTAGACTGATCGTAATTACATGTATGTGGGCACGGATCATGGTGCCAAATGTTCGCTCCGTCACCTCCCTTCACC
Organism: Calotriton arnoldi; assembly: GCA_963921515.1. Taxonomy (NCBI): domain Eukaryota; kingdom Metazoa; phylum Chordata; class Amphibia; order Caudata; family Salamandridae; genus Calotriton; species Calotriton arnoldi. The sequence goes on from CAWUFW010003230.1 coordinate 172,078, forward strand.
ACCGGGAGGAAGTGCCTTGTGCCTGCGACACCCCCTAATCGGGTGCACCCCTAATGCCTTGTGGGGATCGTTGTTTAGGGGATGGCTTTGGCCAGTTGGGGAGGCTGAAGTGGGTGGGGGGAGGTAAGGGGGGGTCTGTTTATGTTGCAACCACAGTACTGGATAGTCCTCAATATGTTCGCTGGGTCACTAGCGTGAGCGAAGAGTGTACGCTGTTCAGGTATGCAGGAAGAAAGCATGAATGGCATCAAAGAGTGGGGTGATTAAAATGATAACATGGAATGTGAGGGGCTCAACAATCCGAAAAAGATAAGGCAGGTCTTTGCATATTTAGATAGGTACAACATCGCCATAGCCTTACTACAAGCGACACATCTCACCAAACATACTGAAACTAATGTAGGTAAAAGGTGGGCGGCCACGGCGGTGGCATCGTCCTACTCGGCATACTCCAGATGGGAAATGATTCTAATCAAAAAGGGCACCCCGTTTCGGATGCTTCACAGTGAAGGTGATGAACAGGGTAGGCTTGTTCTGCTGCATGAACTTCTGGGTGGGTCCCTAGTTACCCTGGTCAATAGCTATGGGCCAAATGTGGACGATCCGGCCTATTACAGTGACGTGTGGAGAAGGTTACATGTGTTAGAACCGTCACAAATCATCTGGGGGTGACCTGAATATATATCTTGACCCAGAGATGGATAGATCGGCAGCCACGGATTGGCATGGCAAAATGGCTGCTAGCATGGTCAAAGAAATTATGCGCGAGGAAGGGCTGATTGATATCTGGAGAGTTAGACACCCAGGGATAAAGGAGGGTACTTTTACATCTGCGGTTCATAATTCCTGGTCTCGACTGGATTATCGCACTGCTGGCTCATGGGTGGAGACTGTGGCAGCTTTGCCGAAAACGCTGTCTGATCATGCGCCGGTGACGCTAACCTTGGCCATTCCAACATACATTAGACCCCGCGTTTGCAGCCGAGTGCTCTCACTGACCAGGTATTCCGCACTACTATAGGTGCTGCTATTTACCAACTTTTTTATGAAAATGCTGGGTCGGTCGACAGCAAGGGGATTGTGTGGGAGGCTTTCAAAGTCACGATAAGGGGCGAATGCATGGGAGTTCAGGCTGGTGTCTTACGATCTCTGCGTAACAGAATGCAGGACATAGAGGCTAGGCTGCTGTCACTGGAGCGGCAATATAACAGTGCTCCAACACCTGAGGCCTTGGCGGCTATAAGAGAATGTAATACTAAATTCGCTGAACTAGCTGAACAGGAGGTATGCTATAAATCCCGACGCTGGAAGGCCAGAGCCTTTGGGGAGGGGGGTAGAGCGGGGCGCGCATTGGCGGCTAAGCTAGCTGGCCTTAGAGAGCAGGGCCACATAATTGAAATCCTAGATAAAAACTCAGCGCCGCGCCAGAAATAGTGTCGGTCTTTGCGGACTTCTACACAGACCTGTATAGACGGCAGCCTGAGGCTGAGACAACTGAATTTGTGAAGTATATGGAGGATATTGCTTTGGGGTGGCTCTCATCGGGTCAGAGGGAGTATTTGCTTCAGTCATTAACGGTAGATGATATAAAAAAAAGCCATTCAGAAGTTACCGGCGGGCAAAGCAGCGGGTACCGACGGCCTGCCCAGCGAGTTTTATAAAACCAATGTGGATCAATTGGCCCCTGTATTATTTGAAGTGTATGCGGAGGCATATGAAAGTGGCGAGCTGCCTCCCATCTTACGAGAGGCGTTAATTGTAATGTTGCTGAAGCCCGACAAGGTCTCAAATCAATGCGAATCATATAGACCGCTGTCGTTAATGAATATTAATGTAAAAATTCTGGCAAAAATAATCGCACTGAGACTGCAGCCATTGGTGCCAGCTCTGGTGCTGCCAGACCAATCTGGGTTTCTCCAGGAGCGCTCAACGACGCATAACCTTAGGACACTGTTCGCTGTATTGCACTATCTAGACCCGGAGCTCAAGGCGGCGGCGGTATTCTTGGATGCCGCCAAAGCCTTTGATTCCATAAATTGGGGGTATATGTTCCTGGTGCTGGGTAGGATGGGGCTCCCTCCCGAGTTTGTGCGATGGATAAGGCTACTGTATAATGAGCCGACGGCCAGGGTCAAGGCAAATGGCTGGGTCTCTGACAGTATCCGGGTGGAACAGGAGACTAGGCAAGGGTGCCCACTATCACCAATGCTGTTCTCCCTGGTTCTCGAACCTCTGGCATGTAAGATCAGGCAGCAGCATCGGTATGCAGCGCTAGCATTTAGGCAGAGGCCGCTGGCCATATCATTGTATGCCGATGATATGTTGTTGTTTGTTCGGGACCCAGAGGCTCATCTTGGGCCATTGCTCAGGGAATATGTCAAGTTCGGGGGGTTTTAGGGCTTAACGATAAATTGGAGCAAATCTGTTGTGATGCCCCTCAATCAGAGCACAGCGGAACATGAGATGGAATTTCCATTGCGGTGGGCACAGGATGCTGTCAAATATCTTTGGGTGTGGGTGCACAGGGACCCGGAGGTGGTACTCCAGATGAACTATGGACAGGCACTGTCCGTATTATCCGATAGGGTAGCTGGGTGGATAAGGCTGCCGCTATCCCTGGCGGATAGGATCGCTGTGATCAAGATGAATATTCTGCCGAAATTTTTGTATTTCTTTGTTAATATCCCTATCATACTGAACAAAGCTTTCTTTAAAACACTGCAGTCGTGCTTATTGACTTTGACATGGGCTGGCAAACAGCCGCGATGCAGCTGGGATGTCATGGCACAACCGTACGAGAGGGGAGGGTTTGAGGCGCCAGACATGCGACTATATTACTTGTGTGCGCGAGCCCAGTTTGCTCATTACTGGCAGTTCCCGCAGAATTTTGTTCCTCACTTGGCGGTGGAGGCGGATGACGTTCACCCAATTCCACTAATAGCCATGCTGCTACATACTAGTGTTACAGCAAACAAATGATGGACGGAATGCTGACAATGCAAACATTCTCCCCTAGTCAAAAGATCTGGGTTAAATCCAACGTTCTTTTGCCCACTACGCCACCCCAGTTTGGACCCAGCCATATGCAAATCAGTCTTCACCCTGTGCCCCATGGGAACAGTCCAGACCGAACTGCCAGGCCAGGTCCTCCCTGGACCAGAAACAAGCATCCTGGGACCGGTTTCAGGGTATGTCACCCTTATTCAGCCAGGCTAGCTTGAATCCAGTAGCACAGTGAGCAAGGGACCCACGTCTGGGCATACCCATCCCACTTAGGGCGAAAAGTGTTACAGCAAACAAATGATGGATGGAATGCTGACAATGCAAACATTCTCCCCCAGTCAAAAGATCTGGGTTAAATCCATCGTTCTTTGGCCCACTACACCACCCCAGTTTGGACCCAGCCATATGCAAATCAGTCTTGACCATGTGCCCCATGGGAACAGTCCAGACCGAACTGCCAAGCCAGGTCCTCCCTGGACCGGAAACAAGCATCCTGGGACCGGTTTCGGGGTATGTCACCCTTCTTCAGCCAGGCTAGCTTGATTTTAGCCTTCTCCTATAAGTAGGCAGAGTAATCACTCCTTAGTATACATGTAAACAGTTCCAACACTCATACCCCATCTACTCCTATTTGTTCTCTTCCCTGCTGACACCCAGACTACAACGCCTTAGGAAAGGGACCTTAGTGTGGTGTGCCTTTGGTCTCCACCCCTGCTACTTACACCGGCTCTCAGGTAACTTGACCCAGCACACAAAGGAACATGTTACCTGTCTGTAATCACTAACTTGAACTTATTTAAATTACATTAAATCTAGCTTGATATAAAATATCTCCCTACAACTGCCTCAACATCCCAAAAGCATAAATCATGTCTCTTGTAAAGACAATATCGACAATTACAAAAAACCTCATGGTTGGTCTCCCACATAACTCAATCTTCCCTTTGACCTTTTAACCTTATGCTCTGACAATTCCTTGCCATTAGTCCAAACTTCCCCAGATGGGGCCTCACCCAATGTACTCCAGATCAGTATCTCCACTCTGCTAATCTGCCCCTCCTCTCCATCCTGAAAACCAGCCTGTGCTTTGTATAAATTCGATATTAAGTCTATTAATCAATCAATCACGGCATTTATAGAGCGCGCTACTCACCACTGGAAATCTCGTCCCATTACCTAAGGTCCACCTCCTTCTTCTCCTTATTAAAAGAAGCCCTAAATGATCTCCCCCCTATGCTGGTGAAGCAGTAGCCCTGATTTACCCAACACTGACAGAACTTTGTGGCTCAAACTGGATCCCCACTCCCATGCCCAGCAGGCACCCTTCCAAATGACTTCTAGTTTAATCAAAATAGGGAACGTACACAATTCTTATACTACCTTTGTAGGTGCCTAACTTACTATCTTCATTATCTCGGCGATGTCTCTAAATGTCTTATACCAAAGCAAGGGCTTGGTGTCAAGATGGTGGGCTGGATTAAATGGTTGCTGCTAACAGGTCAACATTTTGAATTTCGACACAGCACACCCTTCGATCCATCTACAGTCGGTAAATTTACCATTCAGCATAGGGTCAGTAAACAGAGTACTGTTAAATTGGTTAATAGTGATATCTGTGATTTACAGCATTTAGATATGACTGACCGAAGTGTGGAATGAAGACCTATATGAAAAACAATATTCACGTGCCGCACACACCAGGTTTCAGGCTCTAAACTGATGTAAAATCTGTCCCCACATCTCCTACAAAACCCAAAAGCATTAATGACAAACTTTACTTTTGTAACTGCCTCCTGGTTGATCTCCCACAATTCTCATTAGAAACAATTCCCTGCCTAATAAATACAAATACAAACAAAATATAAAGTACATCTCATGAGTGATGTTCGGGAGATATGTTCTCTTTCTTTACATTTCCCCCTCACCTGATCTCTCTCTAACTCTGCTTTGAACTACATTTCTCTCTCTCTCCAGGACAAAATGTTTATATGGTCGGATGGGTCTGAATTCAACTACCAGAATTGGGCTCCAGGACAGCCAGATTTCTACGGCAAATATGAACATTGTGTTCAAATGCATGGTAAGAAAAAATACACATCAATGTTAGACCTGGCACTCTCACAATTGAACAACGAGGGCTTGGACCAACCCGTAGCTTTCATTAGCAGAAGGCTACTTCCCAGGGAACAGAGGTGGAGTGCAATTGAAAGGGAGGCTTTTGCTGTGGTCTGGGCGCTGAAGAAGCTGAGGCCCTACTTGTTTGGGACCCACTTCTTGGTTCAGACCGACCTCTGGCCCCTCAGATGGTTGATGCAGATGAGAGGTGAGAACCCAAAGCTGTTGAGGTGGTCCATCTCCCTACAGGGGATGGACTTCACGGTGGAACACCGCCCGGGAACAGAACACGCCAATGTTGATGGTCTGTCCAGATTTTTCCGCCTTAGTGATGAGAACTCCCATGAGGGTGGGTAGTTCCCCCCACTTTTCGGCTGGAGGGGACGCGTGTTAGACCTGGCATATCTTGGCGTGATTACCCCTGACTTTTTGCCTCTCCCTCCTTTGCTTTTAGATGCTTTGGGTACTTTGCCACTGCTGATCAGTGTCAAAGTACAAGTGTTCCCTGTGTAAAGTGTAATGGTAATTGGTTGGCCATGATTGGTATGTTGCCTTACTAGTAAAGTCCCTAGTGATGTGCACTGTGTGTGCCAGGGCTTGTAATGCAAAGGTGCGCGGAGAAGGGAACTCAGGCCTGCAGTGTAGGGCCTGCGCGCAGTTTGCTAAGTTAGCATGTTGTCCTGATAAGTGCAACCACTTGTCAGGCCTTACTTTCCCTTTTGCGTACACAGTGGGCACCCCTGTGGTAGGTCCCGAGTAACCCCTTGGCAGGGTGCAGTGTAAGTAAAAGGCAGGACATATACTGAGGTGTGTGTTATGTCCTGACAGTGAAAAACACTCCATTTCGTTTTTCACTGGTGAAAGGCCATCCTGCCCATAGGACAGAATGGGGGAGGCTGGGTATTGTGGTTGTTAGCCTAGTTTCCCATAAGTTTAAAATGTAGAGGTGAAGTTTAGTATGTATGAACTCACAGCATCATAACACATCTTTCTATGAAAGTGGTTTTGTCAGTGTGTCCAGAAACCACTCTTTTAGAAAGTGGCTGAGTTTTGTGCTTTAAGCATTTCTGCGCGTCTCTGCTGAATGTGGATTGACTGTCTGGATCTGAGAGGGGAGAGGAGCCGGGGGAGGTCTTGAACCAGGGAGGGGTTGAGATGGCACCAGGCTGACCTGCATCTGGAGAGTAGGCGGAGGAGAAGCCCCAGGAGGTGAAGAGGCCTGGGTTGCGGCTATAAAACAATTGACCCATCTCCTGCTGAGTGATTAAGGATCCAGACCCCCAGTATCAAAGGGAGAAAGGTGACACCCAGAACTGATTTAGGCAGGGGTCAGGAACCCCTGAGCACAACGAACTTCAAAGACATTTAGGGGTATAACTATGAGAGCTGAGACCCCTGAACGTTGGAACAGAAATGGATTGAGACTGAAAAGGCTTGGACCCATTTCGTGGTCAAGAGGAACCTCTGCTAAGGAAGGAACAACTGAAGAGACTGCTGGGAAGGACCGACCCTTGCTTCATGATCTGGGGCTGGTCTTCAGTTTGCTGTTTTAACCAAGGAAGAGGCTGTTGGGACTGTGCTTTGTGCGCTGGGTCCCCCTGCTTGAAGAAGACTGTGCTGTGTCTTGTTACCCCAAGGGCCGGAGGTGAGCTGGCTCCCTGTTTGGAAACACAGGAACATAAAAGTTTCTGGAGAAGTTTCAAGCGACGCGGTGGGCGCATGTTGTGGCAGCTTGAGACCCTCGGAAGGTGTGCCCTGTGATCTTGGACACACGGAGAAGTGAGACTCGGACGAGCTGGGTGCGTGTCGTGGTGCACAGGAGGCGTTGGTGAAGAGCGCCTGGTCAACGTGTGCATCGAAGGGGAAGTGAGACTCGGACGCGCAGGGTGCGTGTCTTGGTGCACCGCAGGCGCTGGTGAAGAGCGCCTGGTCAGCGGGTGCATCGGAGGTGAAAGGAGTCTCGGACGCTCGGGGTGCGTGTCGTGGTGCACCGCAGGCGCTGGGGAAGAGCGCCTGGTCAGCGGGTGCATCGGAGGTGAAGGGAGTCTCGAACGCGCAGGGTGCGTGTCGGGGTGCACCGGAGGCGCTGGTGAAGAGCGGCTGGTCATCGAGTGCACCGGAGGAGAAGTGAGGCTCGGACACGGTGAGCGTGTCGGGGTGCGGCCGAAGGCGAGGGTGAAGAGCTCTTGGATATCGGGGCACCGGAGTTGAAGTAAGTCTCAGTGAAGCAGTGTGCGTGCTTTGGTGCAACCTGTGACTGTGGAAGTGATGGGCTGATCATCATGTGCACCGGAAGAAAGTGAGTCTCTGCAACGCGGTGTGCGTGTCGTGGTGCCAACTGAGACTGCAGGAAGGAGTGCCTGGTGAAAGTGCACTCAGAGTCGACGTGAAGTCCCGTCAGCGTTGTGTGTGTGGCTTCGTGCCAGAGGAGACCCGGAGGGTGCTGTGGTGAACGTGCACCCGGAGTAACGTAATCTCAGGGGCGTGGGGTACGTATGCCCCGCGGCCGCCTGAGACCTTCCTAACAGTCGCGGCCCGGTCCGGCAGCCCTGGAGGAGCTGAGCTGCCAGGCCGAGCCGCTGAGGCCCATTGAGAAAGTTCTACACGGAAGGCCCAGTTCGCTGAAGGAGGAGAGGAGAGTGGGGTCGCGCCCCCAGGTAACGTGGATCACTGCCTGGGCGGGGTGCGGGCTCGGAGGGACACTCTCTCGGCCTCTCAGTCCTTCTGGCGACGTGAGCCTTTGCTTCGGCTCAGATTGGGGCCCGTACTGCGTTCAGGAGTGGCAGTACTGGGGCCAGAGTGAGAAGCTGTACTTTATGTCATCGTTGATGCGTGTGGGGGGCAACTGTTATCCAAGAGGCTGACTGTCGTAATACACATTGCCAATATTGCTGCTAACGAACTGCCGGACTGTCTTATGACGCCTGACATTATTTCTGCATATCGAAGTACACGATTGTAGCGCTACGCATTGCATTATTTCTCCATTGCAAAGTACAGGATTGTAGCGGCCTGCATTGCATTATTTCTTCATTGCAAAGTACATGATTGTAGCTACGCATTGCATTATTCCTTCATTGCAAAGTACATGATTGTAGCGGCGCGCATTGCATTATTTCTTCATTGCAAAGTACGTGATTGGGGTGTGACACATTGCATTATTCCTTCATTGCGCAGTACATGATTGTAGCGGTACGCGTTGCATTATTTCTCCCATTGCAAGGTACCGGGGTGTATCGTTACGCATTGTATTATTTATCCTTTGCCCAGCACAGGATTGTATCGTTACGCAGCGCACTATTGTTTGTCCATTGCAACGTGTGTGATTCTAGCATTGCGACCAGCATAGCATTTTGAAAGCGGTGGTTGGGATTTGAACCTACCGGCCAGCCGGAACGAATATTACCCTTTATTATATGTTGGCTTATGTATCGTGTGGTCTGATCGTATATCTTTGTACATAAAGTTTATACTCGTTTTATCAAACTCGTGTGGAGTCCATTTGTGGTGTCACCAGTGGGTTGCTGGGAGTGTGGTTGCACATACTGTACACTCGTGCCTTGGAGATAGGCCTGGCTGCTCGTGCCAAGCTACTAAGGGGGTGAGCAGGGCTATCTCAAACGGTGTCCTTACTTGGCCTAACGTTGAGTGAGGAGTCCCGGGTCTCGCCTTTGGTGACAGTGGTGCGGGACTGAGACTCCGGCTTCCAACATTTGGCGGCAGAGCGGTGGGATACGATCCTAACGTAATTGAAATGCGTGTGTGCAAAACCACTCACAGTAATTGGTGTACATCATAAATTGATCGCAGACCACGACGCAACAACATATTGTTTTAAATTGTTGGTTCTATTGTTGAGTAACCTTTAAACCACACATCATGTCTCAGGAGGGGAGTCAGATAGCCGGTGAGGCTGCGGCTGCAGAATTAGAGTTTAACATTGAGGCATTGTTTACCTACAAGGTTGATCAGTTGAGGAAATTCTGCAGAGCTTTGGGATGTCCCATGAAGGGTAGCGCCAAGAAGGAGGAGCTGCAAGTGGCCTTGAGGGCCTGGTGGGAAGCCAAAGAGGCTCAGGAGACGGGTGATGTTGAGGTGGATGAGGATGACCCAGGGAATGGATTTGGTCCACAGGATTTGCCAGTGGAGGGACCAGTCGCAGGGGCTGGTAGTAGCCATTCAGGGAGGAGTTTTTCACCAGAGGAGTTGGAGGAAAACCAAAGGGTCAGACTGCATGAGTTGGAGGTGTTAAAACTTAAAACTCAAGCAGAGGAGAGCAGGAACGCTCTCGCGTTGGAAGAGAAACGGATTCTCTTCGCTCATGAGGTAAGCATGAGGGAACTGGACATTAAGGGTAGACAAGCCGAGCCCAGTTCGAATGGTGGCAGCGCACCACCAGTGCCAGTAGGGAAGGTGTACATTCCCAAGGATTTAGTGCGAGATTACCAGAGGGGTGATGACATTTATGCGTGGTTCACGGCATATGAGATCGCACTAAGGATGAATGAGCTGCCTGAAAAGCATTGGGGGGCGGGCCTATGGAAACACTGAGGCTTCGGGGAGGGACGTTCTATCACCTTTAGAGAGGGCGGGAACCCTGACCTACGCCAACATGAGGGAGGGTTTATGCCTCCAGTATGGGCTCACTCCTGAACAATACCAGAAGAAGTTCAGGTCCTCCAAGAAACTAGAATCCGGTACTTGGGTAGAATGTGTGAATGAGTACACACGGGCACTGGATGGTTGGATGCTGGGCAGCAAGGCCAATGATTTTAAGGGCTTATGCAATTTAATCAGTTGGGAGCACTTGAGTAGTCTGTGTGTTCCAGAGCTGGGCCAGCATCTATTGGATAGTAAGCTGACTGATCCCAGTAAGCTTGCTGAGGAGGCGGACCGCTGGACTAGTACCCGGGTCCACAAGGGGATTGGGAGTACCACTGCCAAGAGTATGCAGGGTCCCCCGCCGAAGGTGGGGAGGACAAGGGTAACCACAAGGAGTCCTCTAAAGGGCCCCAAGGTGGTTCCCCCAAGAAAGGGTCCCAGTCCCCCAAGGCCAAGAGGGCCTGGGCCTTCAAGGGCAAGAAGGAGCCCCAAGGTCCTCCTACGTGTTACTTCTGTAAAGAAGTGGGTCATATTTCCCCTAAATGCCCCAAAAAGTCATCTGCACCCACTGGTGCTCCAACACCTGGTTTAGTGAGTGTAGCGTTGGGGGAGAAATTGAGTCCTTGGAATGGGGAGTAGCAAGCAGTTATGACCCTAGTATCCTTAGGAGATCGAGAGATGGTCCAGGAAATCCCTCTGCCTGAAAACACTAAAAAGTACAGGCAGTGAGTGACCATCAATGGACGGAGGGTGGAGGCTCTGAGAGACACCGGAGCCAGTTTGACATCTGTCAGGTGTCAGTGGGTGTCTGAAGAGCAAGTAATTCCCGATGTGCTTCACCCTGTAATGTCAGCAGACAATTCAGTGCGCCTCTGCAAGGTGGCGCTGGTTCCCTTTGAATGGGGAGGAGTCTCAGGTTCCTTGAAGGTTGTTGTAAGTCCGTCCATGCCTGTAGACTGTCTGCTAGGGAATGACCTGGAGAGTTCCCCCTGAAAGGAGGTGGAGCGCCAGGCGCATTTGGAGATGTTGGGTCTACCTGAGTGGGCGTGTGTGACCACTCGGTCTATGGTAGCCAGTAAAGGTATTCAAGAGAACCTGGGGCCTGAAACAGTGGCCCAGGTGCCTGCCAGGAAGAGAAGAGGCAGGGGGCACGGGAAACCGGCCCCCACAGTTCCCATGGTCCAGGAGGAGGCACCCTTTGAGGGGGATGCCCTGGAGCCTACGGGGGAACAAGTGGCTGAACTGGGGGACCTACCCGGGCTGACCGAATGGCAGCAGGAAGGGGGGGGCCCCCAGGGAGGAATTCTGTGAGGAACAGAAGAAGTGCCCTTCTCTTGTAGGTTTGCAGCAGCAGGCAGCAAACCAGGCAGCAGGTGATCAGTCGGGATCACACTTTATTTACTGGGAGAACGATCTCCTGTATAGTGAGCCTGGGTCAGCCCAGGCGCTGGTGGTACCCCAGCACTTCAGAGCCTTCCTATTGGGGTTGGCTCATGATGTACCTTTGGCGGGACATTTGGGGCAGGAGAAGACCTTTGAGCGGCTTGTCACCCACTTCTACTGGCCCCAGATGCGCAAGAGTTCTGATACTCATTGCAGGACCTGTCAGGCGAGTGGTAAGAGTGGAAGGAAGCGAAAGGCTCCCCTCCAACCTTTCCCTGTAGTCAGCACACCCTTTGAGAGGGTCGGCATTGACATTGTGGGGCCTCTGGATCCCAAGACGGCCATGGGCAAAAGGGTCATCCTGGTCTTGGTGGACCATGCCACCCGGTACCCGGAAGTCATCCCTCTCCGGACGGTGACAGCCCCCATGGTGGGCCGTGCACTGATGGGGATTTTCTCCCGTGTGGGGTTCCCCAGAGAGGTGGTGTCCGACAGGGGTACTAATTTCATATCGAGGTATATGAAATCTCTGTGGAAGGAGTGCGGTGTAACTTATAAGTTCACCACACCTTACCACCCCCAGGGTAATGGTCTGGTTGAGAGGTTTAACCGGACCTTTAAGGGCATGAATATTGGTCTGGAGGAACCCATGAGGCGTACGTGGGACGTCCTCTTGCCATGCCTGCTGTTTGCATATAGGGAGGTGCCACAGAAGTCATTGGGGTTCAGTCCCTTTGCGCTCCTGTATGGGCACTCGGTCAGAGGACCCTTGAGTTTGGTGAAGGAGGGCTGGGAGAAGGCTCCTAGTAAACGCCCCCAGGATGTATACAGCTACATGCTGGCCTTCAGGAACCAAACTAGGCGTTTCAGGCAGCTCGCTCAGGCGGCCCTGGAAGCCAACCAGGAGGATATGAAACGGTGGTACGACCAGAATGCCACTCTGGTCGAGTTTCAACCTGGGCAGAAAGTGTGGGTGATGGCGCCAGAGGAGCCTTGTGCGCTCCAGGACAAGTGGACTGGGCCTTATGAGGTGGTGGAGCGCAGGAGCGAAGTGACCTATCTGGTGGACTTACGGTCTCCTAGGAATCCTTTGAGGGTTCTCCAGGTGAACCGCCTCAAACCACACTTTGAGAGGTCTGAGGTGACCATGCTCTTGGCTACAGATGACGGGGCGGAAGAGGAGAGTGAACCTCTTCCTGACCTCCTGTCAGCCAAGGAGAAGGATGGGTCAGTGGATGGGGTGTACCTCTCGCCTATCCGGACCCCGGAACAGCGGAGGGACTGTCGCCAGGTATTGGGTCAGTTCGCCTCCCTGTTCTCCCTGACCCCAGGAGTCACCCATTGGTGCTTCCATGATGTGGACACTGGAGACAGTCTGCCTGTAAAACAAAAATTTTACAGGGTAGCTGATAAGGTCTGGGCTAGCATCAAGGAGGAGGTTTCCAAGATGCTGGCGCTAGGGGTGATTGAGCCATCCAGCAGCCCCTGGGCCAGCCCAGTGGTCCTTGTGCCAAAAGCTGCTGCGTCGGGTGCCACTCCCGAACTTCGGTTCTGTGTGGATTACCGTGGACTCAATGCGGTCACTAAGACTGACGCGCACCGCATCCCCAGAGCTGATGAGCTCGTGGTTCGGCTGGGAGCGGCCCGGCACCTCAGTACATTTGATTTGACATCTGGGTACTGGCAGATTGCCTTGACCGAGGGGGCCAAGGAGAGGTCAGCGTTCTCAACGCCAGAGGGGCACTACCAGTTCAGGGTTCTGCCCTTTGGGTTGAAGAACGCCCCTGCCACCTTCCAGAGACTGGTTAACCAGGTGCTGAGTGGGAGGGAGGAATTCAGCGCCGCTTACCTGGACGACATTGCAGTGTTCAGCTCCGGTTGGGAGGAGCATTTGCAACACCTCTGTGAAGTATTGAAGGCCTTGCAGAGGGCGGGCCCAACTATCAAGGCCAGTAAGTGCCAGATAGGGCAGGGTTCCGTGGTGTACTTGGGACACCTGGTGGGGAGCGGCCAGGTGGCGCCCCTACAAGCAAAGATTGATACCACCCTGGCTTGGGAACCCCCCAAGACCCAGACAGGAGTGAGGGCCTTTCTAGGACTCACTGGGTATTACAGACGGTTCGTGAAGGGGTATGGCACCCTCGTTGCCCTCTTGACAGAACTGATGTCCAAGAAACAGCCCAAGAAGGTGGTCTGGACTGATGCCTGCCAGACCGCCTTTGATGCCCTGAAAACTGCCATGTGCAACGCACCCGTGTTATGGGCGCCAGATTTCTCCAGAGAATTTATAGTGCAGACAGATGCTTCAGAGCATGGGGTGGGAGCAGTACTCTCACAATTGAACAACGAGGGCTTGGACCAACCCGTAGCTTTCATTAGCAGAAGGCTACTTCCCAGGGAACAGAGGTGGAGTGCAATTGAAAGGGAGGCTTTTGCTGTGGTCTGGGCGCTGAAGAAGCTGAGGCCCTACTTGTTTGGGACCCACTTCTTGGTTCAGACTGACCTCCGGCCCCTCAGATGGTTGATGCAGATGAGGGGTGAGAACCCAAAGCTGTTGAGGTGGTCCATCTCCCTACAGGGGATGGACTTCACGGTGGAACACCGCCCGGGAACAGAACACGCCAATGTTGATGGTCTGTCCAGATTTTTCCGCCTTAGTGATGAGAACTCCCATGAGGGTGGGTAGTTCCCCCCACTTTTCGGCTGGAGGGGACGCGTGTTAGACCTGGCAGATCTTGGCGTGATTACCCCTGACTTTTTGCCTCTACCTCCTTTGCTTTTAGATGCTTTGGGTACTTTGCCACTGCTGATCAGTGTCAAAGTACAAGTGTTCCCTGTGTAAAGTGTAATGGTAATTGGTTGGCCATGATTGGTATGTTGCCTTACTAGTAAAGTCCCTAGTGATGTGCACTGTGTGTGCCTGGGCTAGTAATGCAAAGGTGCGCGGAGAAGGGAACTCAGGCCTGCAGTGTAGGGCCTGCGCGCAGTTTGCTAAGTTAGCATGTTGTCCTGACAAGTGCAACCACTTGTCAGGCCTTACTTTCCCTTTTGCGTACACAGTGGGCACCCCTGTGGTAGGTCCCGGGTAACCCCTGGGCAGGGTGCAGTGTAAGTAAAAGGCAGACATATACTGAGGTGTGTGTTATGTCCTGACAGTGAAAAACACTCCATTTCGTTTTTCACTGGTGAAAGGCCATCCTGCCCATAGGGGTGGACAGTCAAAATATCGATTTTTAAATATCGAAGCACAGTTATATCGAGTTTTAAATATCGTAGGGACAAAATATCGAAGTCAAGAATATCTACAACCAGAATATCGAAGTTAAGGTAAGAAATATCCGTGTTGCAAATATCGATGTTAGTAATATCGATAGTTAAATTATCGATGTTAATAATATCGATATTTATATGAGTGTTATGTATTTTAGTATGTATTTAATATGTATGTGTTCTATATTTTTTAAGTATTGTACTGTTTTTTTAAATATATGTATACATTTTTTAGAAATTAGTAATTTTAAAAAAAGTAAATTTTGCGTTTTACTACCGTAGCGGGTTGTGGGTTTATAGGGGAATAGGGTGGGAAGTAATTTAATTATAGTAAATTAAATAATAATTTTTAGGAATTATTAATTTATTTTAATAAAATTTTGTGTTTTATTTCTGTAGCGGGTTGTGGGTTTATAGGGGAATATGGTGGGAAGTAATTTAATTTTAAGTAAGTAATTATTAATTTTTAATTATTGTTATGATTAACTAATTTATTGTTAATTAATTATTAATTGGTAATTAATGATTATTAATTGATAATTATTTTATTTCTATTCATTTATTATTGGAGTGGGTTGTGTGTTTTTAGGGGAATAGGGTGGTAAGTAAATTATTTGAAATTAAGTAATTAATTAAGAAAAATTGAGTATTGATAATTTTTTTGTTAATTTTTAATTGGTTAATTTTTATTAAATATCATTTATTGGTATTGATTTTTTTTGTTAATTAATTATTAATTGGTTCTTAATTTTTATTAAATATTATTTATTGGTATTGATAATTATTTTTTGTTAATTAATTAATAATTGGGTATTAATTTTTATTACATATTATTTATTGTTATTGACTTTTTTATTTAATAATTGCAAATTAATTTTTATTAATTGAAAATTAATTTAATTGTGTGAAATTTTATGTGGAGTGTGTTGTGTGTTTATTGGGGAATAGGGTGGGGAATATTTAATATTATTAAAGTAATTATTATTTTTGATATATTTGTAATTTTTTTTTCATTTCTAAATTTATTAATAAATCATTATTTAATTACAATATTTATTTCATTTATATGTATGTTATTTTTAACATCTACGTTGTCCAACGCTTTCCCTACTGTTGCACTCACTGGATTGGGAATAGTAATTTTTACCCCTACGCTGTCCAGCGCTTTCCCTACTGTTGCACTCTCTGGAGTGGGAATAGTGATTTTTACCCCTACGCTATCCAGCGCTTTCCCTACTGTTGCACTTACTGGAGTGGGAATAGTAATTTTTACCGCTACGCTATCCAGCGCTTTCCCTATTGTTGCACTTACTGGAGTGGGAATAGTAATTTTTACCGCTACGCTATCCAGCGCTTTCCCTACTGTTGCACTCTCTGGAGTGGGAATAGTAATTTTTACCCCTACGCTATCCAGCGCTTTCCCTACTGTTGCACTTACTGGAGTGGGAATAGTAATTTTACCCCTACGCTATCCAGCGCTTTCCCTACTGTTGCACTCTCTGGAGTGGGAATAGTAATTTTTACCCCTACGCTATCCAGCGCTTTCCCTACTGTTGCACTCACAGGAGTGGGAATAGTAATTTTTACCCCTACGCTATCCAGCGCTTTCCCTACTGTTGCACTCTCTGGAGTGGGAATAGTAATTTTTACCCCTACGCTATCCAACGCTTTCCCTACTGTTGCACTCACTGGAGTGGGAATAGTAATTTTTACCCCTACGCTATCCAGCGCTTTCCCTACTGTTGCACTCTCTGGAGTGGGAATAGTAATTTTTACCCCCATGCTATCCAACGCTTTCTCTACTGTTGCACTATGTGGAGTAAGTATATATATTAATTTATATGTATATGTTTAATTTATTTTAACATTTAATGTATTAGTTATTATTTTTAAATATCTTTTAATATTTTTAACTATATTTCTTTTAATTATATGTATTATTTACTTAATTTTACATTATTAAAACATTTAAAAAAACGATATTTTTAACTTCGATATTTTTGACAACTATCTTTTTTCTCCATATTTTTGTACTTACCTTTATGTAGATTGGACTTCGATATTTTTGACTTCTATATTTCTGTGTCGATACTTTTGCAGGTCGATTTTCTGTCCGTCGATATTCTGTCATACATTCGCCCATAGGACAGAATGGGGGAGGCTGGGTATTGTGGTTGTTAGCCTAGTTTCCCATAAGTTTAAAATGGAGAGGTGAAGTTTAGTATGTATGAACTCACAGCCTCATAACACATCTTTCTATAAAAGTGGTTTTGTCACTGTGTGTTCAGAAACCACTCTTTTAGAAAGTGGCTGAGTTTTGTGCTTTAAGCATTTCTGTGTGTCTCTGCTGAATGTGGATTGACTGTCTGGATCTGAGAGGGGAGAGGAGCCGGGGGAGGTCTTGACCCAGGGAGGAGTTGAGGTGGCACCAGGCTGACCTGCATCTGGAGAGTAGGCGGAGGAGAAGCCCCGGGAGGTGAAGAGGCCTGGGTTGCGGCTATAAAACAATTGACCCATCTCCTGCCGAGTGATTAAGGATCCAGACCCCCAGTATCAAAGGGAGAAAGGTGACACTGGGAGGGAGACACCCAGAACTGATTTAGGCAGGGTCAGGGACCCCTGAGCACAACGAACTTCAAAGACATTTAGGGGTATAACTATGAGAGCTGAGACCCCTGAACGTTGGAATAGAAATGGATTGAGACTGAAAGGCTTGGACCCATTTCGTGGTCAAGAGGAACCTCTGCTAAGGAAGGAACAACTGAAGAGACTGCTGGGAAGGACCGACCCTTGCTTCGTGATCTGGGGCTGGTCTGCAGTTTGCTGTTTTAACCAAGGAAGGGGCTGTTGGGACTGTGCTTTGTGCGCTGGGTCCCCCTGCTTGAAGAAGACTGTGCTTTGTGCTGTGTCTTGTTACCCCAAGGGCCCGAGGTGAGCTGGCTCCCTGTTTGGAAACACAGGAACATAAAAGTTTCCGGAGAAGTTTCAAGCGACGCGGTGGGCGAGTGTTGTGGCAGCTTGAGACCCTCGGAAGGTGTGCCCTGTGATCTTGGACACACGGAGGAGAAGTGAGACTCGGACGCGCTGGGTGCGTGTTGTGGTGCACAGGAGGCGTTGGTGAAGAGCGCCTGGTCAACGTGTGCATCGAAGGTGAAGTGAGTCTCGGACGCGCTGGGTGCGTGTCGTGGTGCACCGCAGGCGCTGGTAAAGAGCGTCTGGTCAGCGGGTGCATCGGAGGTGAAAGGAGTCTCAGACGCGCAGGGTGCATGTCGTGGTGCACCGCAGGCGCTGGTGAAGAGCGTCTGGTCAGCGGGTGCATCGGAGGTGAAAGGAGTCTCAGACGCGCAGGGTGCATGTCGTGGTGCACCGCAGGCGCTGGTGAAGAGCGCCTGGTCAGCGGGTGCATCGGAGGTGAAGGGAGTCTCGGACACGGTGAGCGTGTCGGGGTGCGGCCGAAGGCGTTGGTGAAGAGCGCCTGGATATCCGGGCACCGGAGTTGGAGTAAGTCTCAGTGAAGCAGTGTGCGTGCTTTGGTGCAACCTACGACTGTGGAGGTGATCGGCTGATCATCGTGTGCACCGGAAGAAAGTGAGTCTCTGCAATGCGGTGTGCGTGTCTTGGTGCCAACTGAGACCACAGGAAGGATCGCCTGGTGAACGTGCACTCGGAGTCGACGTGAAGTCCCATCAGCGTTGTGTGTGTGTCTTCGTGCCAGAGGAGACCCGGAGGGTGCTGTGGTGAACGTGCACCCGGAGTAACGTAATCTCAGAGGCGTGGGGTACGTGTGCCCCGCGGCCGCCTGAGACCTTCCTAACAGTCGCGGCCCGGACTGGCAGGCCCGGAGGAGCTGAGCTGCCAGGCCGAGCCGCTGAGGCCCATTGAGAAAGTTCTACACGGAAGGCCCAGTTCGCTGAAGGAGGAGAGGAGAGTGGGGTCGCGCCCCAGGTAACGTGGATCACTGCCTGGGCGGGGTGCGGGCTCAGAGGGACACTCTCTCGGCCTCTCTCAGTCCTTCTGGCGATGTGAGCCTTTGCTTCGGCTCAGATTGGGGCCCGTACTGCGTTCAGGAGTGGCAGTACTGGGGCCAGAGTGAGAAGCTGTACTTTATGTCATCGTTGATACGTGTGGGGGGCAACTGTTATCGAAGAGGCTGACTGTCGTAATAAACATTGCCAATATTGCTGCTAACGAACTGCCGGACTGTCTTATGACGCCTGACATTATTTCTGCATAACGAAGTGCACGATTGTAGCGCTACGCATTGCATTATTTCTCCATTGCAAAGTACAGGATTGTAGCGGCCCGCATTGCATTATTTCTTCATTGCAAATTACATGATTGTAGCTACGCATTACATTATTCCTTCATTGCAAAGTACATGATTGTAGCTGCGCGCATTGCATTATTTCTTCATTGCAAAGTACGTGATTGGGGTGTGACGCATTGCATTATTCCTTCATTGCGCAGTACATGATTGTAGCAGTACGCGTTGCATTATTTCTCCCATTGCAAGGTACCGGGGTGTATCATTACACATTGTATTATTTATCCTTTGCCCAGCACAGGATTGTATTGTTACGCAGCGCACTATTGTTTGTCCATTGCAACGTGTGTGATTCTAGCATTGCAACCAGCATAGCATTTTGAAAGCGGTGGTTGGGATTTGAACCTACGAGCCAGCCGGAACGAATATTACCCTTTATTATATGTTGGCTTATGTATTGTGTGGTCTGATCGTATATCTTTGTACATAAAGTTTATACTCGTTTTATCAAACTCGTGTGGAGTCCATTTGTGGTGTCACCAGTGGGTTGCTGGGAGTGTGGTTGCACATACTGTACACTCGTGCCTTGGAGATAGGCCTGGCTGCTCGTGCCAAGCTACTAAGGGGGTGAGCAGGGCTATCTCAAACGGTGTCCTTACTTAGCCTAACTTTGAGTGAGGAGTCCCGGGTCTCGCCTTTGGTGACAGTGGTGCGGGACTGGGACTCCGGCTTCCAACAATCACCATTTCCCATCATTTAACATGTTTTATAATATCATATGAGTGAATGAATGAGAGAATTTAAAGACTGCATCCACTAGGATGAAATCCATCGGCACACCTAAGTATCAGATGGCATTCCACCTTAAGATCAGCTCAAAAATACTATTTGATAATAATATTGTGGTCAAAATACTGTGGCTACAAAAATTGCATGGAATAAAATATCAAAAGGTAGATTTTCTTTTTTTTACTGTTTTAAGATAATATTGAAGCTTAAAATGGTTTACTTTAATATCTTTTTAATATATTGTTTAATTGTATTTTATAATGTTTTTATTTTACAGCAACAATTCTGCTCAAGTGCGATGGGGCAGGGAGGGGAAACTGATGGACTGCATTAGTATCAAGAAGGGGAATCCATCAGGGATGTGTACTAGCCCCCATCTTATTTCCACTATATATTACCAGGCAATTGATATACTCCATAACTGCACTATTAGCCCCCCCTAAATTGGCTGGCCAGAGAATCCCTGCTCTGCGGTTCGCATAAGATATGTTTATTTATCTCAAAAACTCCAATGGGATTACAGAACTTAATCGATAGGTTCTCTATAACCTTTGAACAGTTTGGCTTGGAAATAATGTCACTAAAACCAAATGTATGTCTTTTATTCCGCATAGATCCTTCAGAGGGAAGGAAAAGTAGTGACCCACTGATTTGGAGCAAGTCAAGGATTTTGAATATCTGGGTGTGCGGCTGTCATGGACATCCTAAATATTGAAACGCCTAATGACATTGTTCCACACAGGGTCAGCTGTCGTGAAGAAATCAAATTCATCTAATTTCTGACCGATATCACCAGCATTGGCGCAAGAAGGCTTGGTGAAGTCTCACATCCTCCAATCCCTCAAAAGTACACACATTCCCCACCATTTTTTGGATTTGGGTTAGAATACTAAGGGGCCGATTCCGATTCGGGCAGGAAATCTCTCCGACCGAGCCGGACCCGGAGAGATTTCCGACCGAATCGGACTCTAGTAGCCCGACCGAACGAGTACGATGCGTACGTATGCTATCGGACTCGATTCGGTCGGACTCCCATTGAAGTCAATGGGAGCCGGTCATACAACGCGTACACGGGCTCCCATTGACTCAATGGGTACGACGCGAACAAGGGCGCCCCCTACAGTAGGTTTGCGTCGATGCGGGTCGCGCCGTACATGCACGTGTAGGGGGGACCCATAGGTCCCCCCTGTGTGCGACTCGCGCGGCTACGCGTGCAGGGGGGTGCGACACGGACCCCCGAAGTCCGGCTCCGACTGCTCTTTGGAGCCAGACGGCGCGAGTCGGTCGGACTGCTCGAGGCGCGCATCGTACTGGCTCGGTCGGGGAACGTCTCCATTGCGCGGTGCGAGTCGTGTCCGTGCGAGTCGGTCGGAGCGGTTCGGACCCGCGAACGAGTCGGTCGGCGATTTCGCGTACGCTCGCATCGTACTCGCTCGCCCGGACGCATGCACGAATCGGTCGGAAAAGAGGCCTCCGAATCGGATCCGGTGAAGCCGAATCCGATTCGGTGACCTACTGGCCGAGATCGGAATCGGTCCCCGAGTCTGCCTTACACCCATGCATGCACTTTCCCCAATGTTTGTTAGAATGGAGTAAGAACAGTAAATTTGACCCCATGCAATGTAAGCACTGTCATCAACAATTGGTGCTCCAGAGTTAGAATAGTAAATCTGCTCGCACCAAATGTATGCATTTTCCATAATGTTTCTTAGACCCGTGTTAGAATAGCAAGCCCACCTTCCCCCCCAATGTGTGCACTTTCTCCACTTCATTTATGCACTTTCCACAGTGTTTGTTAAACTAGAGTTGGAATACTATATCTGGCCCCCATAAAGTATGCAGCTGTTGAATGTAATTAGAATAGTAAATCTGGACCCCAAGCAGCCTCCACCCTGAATATATGTATTTTTAAAAAAAATTACATGATTGCTTTTGCATTGTTTATTTTTTTCTAATTTTTGGGGGATTGGTGTTAAATTTCTACTTTTTATTTATTCCGAGATTTTGTCAGATATGTTGAGGATACTAATGTAAAAACATATTAATTTTTCGATTTAATGATATATTTTATTTATTTTTATTGTGTTTTTGTAATTAGTTTCTATTTTTTGTTAAATGTTTTAGTGTATAAAATATGCGTCTTAGTTACATATTTTTAAAATATATTTGTAACGATTTAATAAATATAAAATGTTTTTCACATTTTAAATTATTCATATTTACTCATAACACAGTGTTTTATTATTTAATGTAAATCAATGATATATTTTTTATTTGGGAATTATATTTATTTGCATAATAAATGTATTGCAATGTATAATTTAATATTAGAATTTGCTTTTATTTATTAATTGCTTTAATTATTTTAAAGTTACATGTATTCTTGAGAATACATATTTTTAAGTTAATACAATAATGTTCACGTGTTTTTAATATAGTACATTTAAAACAAATAATTTACCTTTATTTATAAACTGCAATAATGTTTATCACAATTAAGTAAATGTAGTATCGATATTTTGGATCATTATATTTTTTTAGTCGATATTTTTTCACGTTACGTTATATAGATGTAAAGTCGACATTTTGGGTGTCAATATTCCAACTGTGATATCTTTATAGAACAATAATGTTGTGGTTGATATTCTGGCATGCAACCATATCAAATACACAATAGTAAAAAGTTATCTGATGAAGAACTCAAAGAGACTTCAGCACTTTTCACTACTCTGGCAAATTCCAGCCTGCCTGGCCTAATCATCTTGTCTTCTTTACTTAACTTCAGTTCCCTTGTAACACAAACAACGTGACAACACTTGGGGTGAGAATCTTTTTTTATTATTGTTATTTAAAACTCGCATTTTTCTTTGCATGGGCAACAAACATGGAACAATAACTCGAAGGAATAGTTTATAGCACCTAGCAGCAAGAGTACCTTATTCCATACACCAATCAGCAGATAGAGGAGTCGAGGAGACAATACGGGTCATCAAACCTTTTAATCAGCTCACCCCTCCTCCATGTAATGTTCTATTGTTGTAACTGAGGGTAACTGTTCCCATTTCATCCTCCAGTTCGAAATATTCTCTCCAGGGCTTGCAAATCGTCTGGAATTTGAGAGGACAACATCTGCAATCATAAACCACCTTCTCTTCCATGCATTGCTCCATGCCTGCAGACCTCTCCCAGCTTGAACACTGTGCATTGTCTGTGCTTGGAGGTGTTGTCTGATTGAGGTGGCCATCTTGAATCGTGAAGCTGGTGAATTATTGGCTGTAGTATGCAAAGCTGTTTTCCTTCATTGCTTTGGTGCCTTTTATGAAAGTCTGTACTTTGAATTTCAGTCTGCGGAGTATAGTAACCGTTGGCAGCATAGCTGGAATACTAGAAGGATTTCTGAGCGGCCAGTAATCTGGAATTCATTTGAGTAGGGCTGGAAAGAAGTTTGTCTTGGTACACTCCTCTTGTTGAAATGCTGTTCTAGAATAAATAGAGGTTACAGATGCATAGTCAGAGGATCCAATTGCAAATGATTCATATATTCTTCCCCTAGATAATGTAATGGTAGCACTCTCAGACACTTACCCCGGGTTCCCTCAAAGGAGCGGGTGCTTTTCTTGTTTTACATGGGTTTGTTGACTGGATGCATGCCACAATCCATGGCAGATTGACAAGTCTGTCTGTGATAACACGAAGATACATACCCTCTCAGCATTCATGTGGGGAATTTATAAAGAGCAAACCTATCTACAGAAGAACAGGGCCATGCACAGAATATGACCTTGGAACTGAGTGTAGAGAAAGGGTACCGGACAGGCAGGTAGGGATGTGGGCAGGGTACAGAGGTCAGAGGAAGTACAGTGGTTTAGACGAGAGAGGTGGAGAAAGGAGGGGACTCCAGTGGGGTCCTTTTGTGTGTGATTTCTATATTTTATATTTAGGGATGAGCATCTAAACATATAATTGATGGTAGATATGAACTGTTGGACAATTCTAGCTTGCCGATTTGCAATTGGCTCTTGACACACAGGTCTTTCATGGTCCTCATCGCTACTCTTGCTTACTCAACACTCTCCGGTTCACTGCCCAGGCTTTTCTTTAAATCACTGACTCTTTGTGCATCCACCACCTTGTCTTCAGTGAGGCTGTTCCATTTAGTCCTTACCGTAGCAAATTCTAGGGTTCTGTTCCCTTCCACATCCATTACAACCTTCTCCAGCCTCAAATCCCTCTTCCCTTCCTCACATGACACTATGGCTTTCTCTTCCAGCTACCGGCACATGGAATGACCTGTGGTGTGCCTCGAAGCTTGCCTTCATGTGCGAGTACCGCCTATCAAAACAGGAGCAGGCCAGAGGGG
This sequence comes from Calotriton arnoldi, assembly GCA_963921515.1. Taxonomy (NCBI): domain Eukaryota; kingdom Metazoa; phylum Chordata; class Amphibia; order Caudata; family Salamandridae; genus Calotriton; species Calotriton arnoldi. The sequence goes on from CAWUFW010003230.1 coordinate 195,864, forward strand.
AAGAGAAGCTGCTCTGTTAATCATCCGCCTCCTGGAAGCTGAAAGCCCTCATGCCGCTGATTCAACTATGAACCACTTCCATGAATGCACTCCAACCACAGGGCAGTAACGACTCCCAGAAGAAATACAGATACTGCGCAGTCGCGTCATTTCCGGTGGCACTTTTCTAATACAATTCTGAACTTTCCCAGTCGAAATGGCGAATAACATCCAATTTTGACCTAACTAACCTGTAAAACAATGTAGTATCCCACTTTCAGCATTGATTTCCCCACGCAGATGTCTCCATCTCAGGTGTGGAGGAATTTGTGAGGAGAAAAACTCCAGGTCCGAGCACAATTTGCACTCAAGAGGCAATATTAAATTATCGATTTACCACACACTTAAGAAAGCGCTCCTCGGTGGGAGGCAAAGATAAAACCTGTCTGCGCACATTGCTTTTTTCTCCTCCTTGCATTGCATATTCTCTTAATAAAATGCTTGCTAGCATCTCAACATCCTTTCAATTTGATTTTTATTTGCCATAAATGGGAAACTTTCCTGAGCCAGTACAAATCAATGTATTGTCTGAAAATAGAAAACGAATATGCGAGGAACAATTTATTTATTTATATGACAGAATTATTTCATTGTTGTAGATAAAGTTGGTACACTCCTGACATGAGAGCATGACTGCAATAGTAGCTCAAGAGAAAAAACTAGAAAAGGAAAGATTTTTCAAAACAATACTAGGATTTCAAATGACGTCTCGTCAACCTTGTTGTTTCATTGTAAGCAGGGCCACTGGAATTATGTGGCAGGGAAAACCAAATTATTCGGCAAGGCTGAGTAAATTATGTGGCAAGAAAATGTAAAGTATGTGGCACAATGCAGCACATTTTGTGATAGTATTATTTAATTATTTTGTCATTTTTAGGTCTCGCCTACGCAGCGCTCAAGCGCTGCTTTGGAGTGACCTCTTGGAATCACTCCGGACTTTTTTGGAAACTCGTGCATGTTCTGCACTGTTTCCAATGAGCACTCGTGCATGTACGGCGTTTACCTTGCGGGAGCGAGCAGCGGCGCCATCTGTTTGCAATTATCGCGCTCGCGCTTTGGAAACAGATGGCACCGCTGCTCGCTCCCGCAAGGTAAACGCTGTGCATGGACTGAGCCTCAAAGCCGCGCCCCCGTTCCCCACCGTGGCGTTGCCGGCCCCGCTCCCCGCTTATCTGTTTATACAGTGGCGTGGGAAGGCTCTCCTCACGCTCAGCTGCTCGAGTGTTAACATGCCTGTAAATCTTGTTTAGCGTTGGGGGTATTTGGTTCTTGTTTTGGTAACTTATCCCAGTTGCTTATGAAGCCGATATGCACTTAAGTTTCCAGACAGTTGGCTTTATATTTACTCGTGGAATTACATTTTTTAACCTCACTTTCTGCTTTTTAAAATCGAGATGTTAATTAGGTTCCTGTAAACAGATATACAAAGCGATGCAAGGGCCTATTCATTGTAATGTGTTCAGGTTTGCAGTGAATCCGCAAGTTTGGTTGACGGGCGCTTTTGGTTTAGTTTACCTTAAACGCTCGTCCTTAGATGTTTCTGCGCATGCGCATTTCTAATTTCATAGTATTCACGCAGGATTACACTGCAGTCTGGATGTGTGTAGTAAAAGAAACGAGCTGTACCTCACTGGTCTTCTGATCAAGCTTGGGTTGAAATGTGTTCCGTATGCTATGAGCTAGGGCTTCCTCCTGTTGGGGCGCCTTTTCCACACCCAAAGCAAGCATTATCTGGTCATGGTGTGATATTGGTGATGGGCTCTCCGCCACGCGGGTGGCTGCTGCGTACATTGCCAACTGTCGAGAGCGGGCGTAAGCAGCCACTGTGCTTTTCAATAGTCCATCTAATGTTACTTTTGTCACCCTTTATTTTTAACAGAATTTGATTGAACCTGTGTTTTTATTTTTTATTGTGGAACTTCAGTTCTTCCAGTCTTTTCTTTTTTAAAGTGTAACTTGTTGCACACAATTTTGGATGAAAACGCTGTGGCACATTTGGCGAGCAGTCAGAGCCTGAATACATTAACTTTGTTGGCAGTTTTGAGGTTCCTGTAGAACCTGCTCCAAGAACAAAGCTATTGTACGCACAACTTTACCCCAGGTTTTTGTCATTTCTTAGGTTCATATGAACGTGTCTGTGCACTAGTCCTTTAATGGCAACAGTGCTTTGGCATTCACGGATTCAGTATTTATTAATGACTTGAGCCTAGTCGCTTAACTGCTTTAAGACTTTTTTTGTATCCTTGCATTTTACACAGCACTCAATCACATGCAACTAACGCCGTTGATGGCTCCTTTTTGGGCGTTTATCCGATAACCAAACGGTTTAACTGACATCTAATGAGTACTCGTATATTTTTATATTTTTTTTTCAGTTTGTTTATAAGTTAGTCAAAAGTTCTGGATGCAGCCGGACAGTGCTCAGACACTTTACACCGGTTTAAACAGTATAAATGTGAGTCTAGGAAATCCTTCCAGGTACTGCTTGGTGTGCACTCTTGAGCTGACTGGCTCAGTTATGTTTTACGTGTCCCTTCAATCGGGGAATTGTGCTCTTGGAAGCGTTAGTGGGGGAAAGTGTTTCGTTTTGTTGATCCCCATAGTCCCGGATGCATTTCATGTAAAGATTTTAGAATTTGTATTGTTGAATAAAGTCTATAAATTGCCCACGTACCCCTCGACTGCTTCTATCACGAGTATTTATGAAAACATCGGAGACGTCATTAAATAAGCTTATGTAGCATCTATATAACACACTTTAAAGCAAGCATTATGAAACCTAAAAACACCTTAATGCTTCATAACTGTTCTACTAAAAACCACACTCGTTTATTTGTTTTTGGAGCAGCTTTAAAAACAAGTACCCCTTAATTCATGTTCAGTAATGGCCTAATATTTTCAGAGACTAGTTATCCTTGTCTAAAGAGTACAGATTACACAGAATCTGATGCTGGTGTACATATGAAATTGGTAATAAGTGTTAATAGTTAGGGAAGTGTAACATATCAAACCTTTCTTCTGGTAGGGATTGTAGAAACAACATACATATAACCACATGAGGCGCAATACTGGGCTACCAACTTTCAATAAGTTCTGTGACTGGAAAGCCAGTTAAGGAGCTTCCAAATTAATTCATAATTTTATCAGACATCCAAAGACTTTCTACAGCCAACAGTACCTATAAGAAACCCTTGTGTTCAAAGCTTAAGGCACCAAACAGCTGTGCTGATGCAAATTTATAAGTACAACTCTAGCCAAGCACAAAAGATCTTACTAGAATGAACTTGTTTTGCTTTTTTTCCTTTCCATTAATTCGCAAAACTTGAAACGCCTTGAGCCTACAGGCGTACGTTTGTTTTGCTTGCAATCTCCTTAACACCGCCCACATAGCTACCTAGTGCTACACGTAGTAAAACCTGTAAATGTTAAGCACCCAGAATAATGTGCTGCATGGCTAAAAACTCATTAGGTAAAAACTCATAGGTGAGACCTATTGGCTATGCCAATGCTTGTTATTCTTGTTAACACGGTCTGGGCATTTGTTGCATCTCATTAGAACTAGTTTAACACCCAAAAATATAGCAACAAGCAAAAGAAAGGTGACCGGTCAACCTTCGCGAAGAGCCTTCCACTGCGCGGCAACACGTCGCTGCGTTTTTAGCAACAGTTAAACCGTTTGAGCTAGAAATTTTTTTTTTGTTAAAATCTGCAGATAAGGCAGCAGATGAACTATGTGGCAAATGTAGCCAATCTTTAATTATGTGAAAAACACCACGGCTGCACAATCGCATAATTCCTGTTGCCCTGGTTGTAAGTCAGAAAATCGAGGGCAGAAATATTGTGGGGCAAAAATATCAAGGCCTGAAATATTGAGAAGGTAAGAACATGCAGGCAAGTTTAGGTTCACTATTCTTAACACGACAGATATAAATATTGTTACGGTACATATGTGGATTTATGTATAGTAAACATATAATTAAAAAACAGCAGCCAGACAGCCGACGCGTTTCGTCCATATATATGGACTTCATCAGGGCTTAAATATATGTCGTTTGTCAGCAAAGATAATCAGTCAAGTATGAAACACGCGAAGTGATGAAACAAACTATATATCAGTTTGTTTAGCAACTGCACCCTATTTGATCCAGGGTCAGTTCCAAGATATCAACGGCTCCTGTGCCGCAAACCGCTCCATCAGCGTCCTGTTCGAATATCCCCGTTCGTGTTCAAAAGAAAGAGCCTTGCCGATCTACCCATGAAACTGATGTGGGTGCCATGTCCCATTAGGAAGGGCACCGCAATGAGGCCATTTCCAGTAAGCAAGGAGATTGATCCAATAGCAGAGATGTAAAAGTCCAAATTCAATTCCAGTTTCAAGATAATCTGCATACAGTGGGGGTAGCTGTAGTAGAGAGATAGAAGGATTGAAATAGACAGAGCAGGGCTTAGAGGTAGAAGGTAAATAGATTTGGAGCAATGGCAAAACCCTCCAGTGAGATGCGTAATGGGGGGGCGAACATGGTCTATGTTAGAAAGAAAACATATAATTCAAGGTCATATACTGAAGATGAGCCAAGTTAAAACAACTGAGATAGTAAAGCAGCACAGAAATCATCTTGTCAAGATACTGATGACACAATTCAGCTTTAGACTGACGGAGCACCTGGAGGAGGCCTTGGCTTGGAAGTGTTTACCAGCAGTACATACATGCGTCGGTTTGCCTGGATTCAACCTTAACATTGGAAAGACAGAGGCCTCGATCACTGGCAGTCTCCATCTCCTCTTCAAATCTAGCTTATGGCCAGCAGATTTAGGCTCTTATTGTACTCCAGTTAAGACAGTTAAGAGCCTTGAAGTAAGCATACATAGCATGCAGCAAACGGAGTTGTTTCGGGTGGCCACACTTCCTTTCGATTCTCTGGAAAGTAGACAGCTGGGTGTGGATGACCTTACTGTTTGGGTTACTGCCACAGTCTTTATCTGGGTACCAAAAGACCATTTATTGGCCATTTGCAATCAATGCAAAACCAACCCAGACTCAGCTCCTAGGTCCCACATTCTTAAATTGCTACAGTGGCTCTCTATTCAAACCTGTGTTTAATTTAAGGTGATGTACCTTCTACACAGATTTATTAACAGTAGAATCCCTCAGGTTCTGTCCAAACATCTTGTTACTACTATCCAGCTAGACCCCTCCAGTCAGCCAAGCTTCAACTGTTTTAAGATTTTGTAGATGTCACTTGGATGGATGCACTTTTTGATGGATTCCCTGGCACTTCTCTATGGGGAATGTTGCCTACCAAACTGTAATTGATTCACTGTCTCCTTTAGTTTAGGAGCGCTCTTAAAATGTGACTGTTCTCAAAGTCATCGGTATAATTTCATTTTATTTTAATTTTATTTATTTAGGTTTTATATAGGCCGAACATGACCCTTGAGGGTATCAGAGCGCTTTACAGGGGGAAAACAAAAGACAAAAGTACAATGTATGCCATTATTATGTCCTCCACCACTTCTCTCCGCTGCATCAGTTCTAGTGGCAAGGGTCCATCCTTGGGTTAGCTATATCAAGTCTTTTATAACATAAAATGAAATGTAGACAAATGATCTAATCCTATCCACTTGGTTCTGGAGATTATCACATGTAGCGATAAAACAAGACTCTACCCAATGGCAGGTGTGGAATGCAGCCTTGAGTTCTGGTAGTTGAATGTATTTAATGAGCTGCATAGATAGCTTACCTAGTAAGGGCCTGTTCACATCTGGTATGAAGTTGTCTGAGCCTTTTGCATCAACAGAGTGTTTCTTTAGGGGTGCCTGGATGTATATGATTTGAGGTTATTTAGATAGATTCCATCTTGAAAGTAAGCGGTAAGGATGATTCCTGTTACTAGAGATGTTGAAGGGAAGGTGAGGAGCTCCTTCAAATTCACTGAAGTTCAATGGTGATCAACAGATCCCAATTTCTGAAAATTGCATCCAGCCTAGAAACACCACAACCAGACAACTGAGAATAGTAGTGGAGCATAGCAAAAGGATTTAGTGATAGAGGGGACAAGGATGTCAACAACTGTTGTCCAGGGTCGTCACCTGTTCAATCATCCAGCCTAGAAACACCACAACCAGACAACTGAGAATAGGGGTGGAGCATAGCAAAAGGATTAGTGATAGAGGGGACAAGGATGTCAACAACTCTTGTACAGAGCCATCACCTGTTCGATAATGTGAGACTCAAGCTACAGAACTGTATTCACAAGGTTGTCTGCCAAAATATTGCAGAAAAATTGTGAAAGATTTCATTAAGTGGCGTTTGATTCCAGATTATGTAGTTGGGCAACTGGCATTGGTAAGGAAGGTGGCGGAGTACCTATTCTTTGTATTCTAGGTCAAGATTCCCATAACATCTGCTATGTACATTTGCTTGTTGGCGGGATACCATATGTTCTTTCATTTATGCTTATTTCAATGTTTTTTTCTATTTCGATTGATATAGCTCGCGTATACCAACAGTCTCTAGGTGCTTTCTAAGCATCAAAGGACAGGCATTTATGAGTTTACCATAGACCTTCATAAAGAACTAAGGGCCTGATTACGAGTTTGGCGGACAGGGTGACGAATATCCCACCCGCCAAATTACAATTTCATTATATCCCATGGAACTTGCAATTTGGCGGACAGGACATCCGTGGCATTTGTGACGGAGTATCCCTTCCACCAAACTTGTAATCAGGCCCTAAGTTTTGATGCCACATCTGAATTGGAGAAAGTTTGTTTCTGCTCACAGACTGAATAGAATTGAATTCCATAATTTAGGAAAAACAACTGAGAATGTGCGCCCGCGATGCAGGCCTTGTGATCCTTGAGGATATGAAGTAGGTGATCATCCATTGATCTCAGCCTTCTTGAGGAACTGCACTGTCAGTCAAGATTTTAGAAACAGTAGCCCTGCCATACCAAGATTTATGAATAATACAAAGAACCCAAAACTGTATTGTCTGCTTAATCAGCAACCAATGTTGTTGTTCCAAAATGGGATGAATGTGACTATGTCTAGGGACACCAGTGACAAAACAAGCTGCTGAATTTTGAATAATCTGTAGTATTTGAATTAAAAAGAAATGCAAAGCTAAATAGAATGATTTGGCATGGCCTAGTCTGGACCCTATCAAGGCTTGAGAGACTAATCGCCTGCTGTCAGGACAAAATAGGTGCCAACATCTGCTCAGCAATAGTGAGTCCAGCATCAATTTTGAGCCAAGGATTTTTACCTCCAAAGTAGAGTGGGAGGAGATCCTAGTTCGACAGGCCAGTAATTATCGGACCACAAATCACAGCTGTTGTTCACCACCAGTACTTCTATCTTACCTGCGCTGAACTGGAGCATGTCGTTCCTCATCCACGCTAGGATAACTTGGGAGACTGATAGATAGGACTCTTCCTGGGTCTCAAGTCTCAGCATTAACTGTGTGTTGTTGGTGTACTTGTACTCCATGATTCGCTGACTGATCAGCAAGAGGCTTCACATAGATGTTAAAGAGATGGGGAGAAATTGAGGATGCCTGCAGGTCCCTGCAGGAACTAGTACTTCCACAAGAGATGACTGCATCAAGATGGATCACTTGAGAATGATCTGTTGAAATGAGCTAAACCACTACAGGACAACCCCCACAAAATGTCTGTTGCTGTTATATGGTCAGATAAGATGGTATAAACCACTGTATTGAAGGCGGCAGACAAGTCAAACATTATCAAGGCAGCAATGTGTACTAGGTCCAGTTCCAACCCCAAGTTCTCAAGAACAGAGACCATAACAGATTCTGTACTATGACATGGGCGAAAGCATGCCTGCATCCCACCCAGTACCTCGTGAGTCTGTTAAAACATACTAATGGCGTTGGCTACAAGCCTTTACACTACTTTTGCATTGAACAATAGTAAGGTTATTGGGCAGTAGTTCTTTACTGCAGTCAGGTCAAGCCCAGATTTTTTCAGCAATGGAACTAATGTTGCCTGTTTCAAGAACTGGCAAACAACGCCTTTCTGTAAGGATGAATTAAAGAGGTGACACTAAGGCTGATCAATATCAGAGGCCAGGTGATTAAACACACATGGAGGACAGGGGCCATCCGGGGATCCTGATTTCACCAACTGCATCAAAGTGTCCTTTGCAAAATATGTGTGCATTCATGTTGTATTTCTATGACGTGAGCCTAGCCAAAAAGTAGGAGAGCGCTGTACAGGGTCAAAGACAAGTACAAGTCAACGAGAGATAGAACACGTAGCTGGGTTGTGGACAGGTAATGCATTGTGATGTATTGTTCATTAAAAAGGTGTCTTCATCTCTTTACTAAATTGAAGCAGAGTTGGGACTGTCCTGGTGGATACGGGGATGGTGTTCTACATCTTTGGTCTCCTTCCTTATTCCTTTTTTTTTACACTTGAGTAAAGGAGGCATTAACAATAATGAGTACGGTGAGAGAGTGTCCTCATAGAAAACTTAGATGAAGAATTAAGGGTAAGAGATCATCTTCATAAGAACTGGTTTGAGGGAGTTGAATATGGAGTCATGAGTCTGGTTTTGGAGCGTAGGCGCCACCAAGGTGTTGACGCCACTGGTGTTCCAATTGTTGAGGGTCAGTACTATATGTTCCACTTAGATGAAGGTCTCTAGAGAAGAAACTGACTTGTTCAGGAGATCTATAGCCTGGAGTCACATTGTTTCTTCCAGGGCCGGGTGATGCTGCCAGAAGAAAGGAGGAGTAGAAGAGTCCTGGATGGCATAGGTTTAATGAAGGGCATGATGTGATGTGATGTGGGTATGGCTTACTGTCTTCAATGATCACAAGAAATTACATTATGGCAGAGTGATTAGGTCCAGAGAAATGCTAATGACGGTGGAGTGCTTCCACAGAAGGAATGATAGATTTTGTTGGGCCATGGTCAGGAGGATTGTACCAGATATTAAAATAGAAGTAAATGAAACTAAAGACAGGATTAGATGTATGTGGATGGTAGCACTGAAGGAAAGTGAGAGAAGATTAAGAAGAGAGGTTATTGGGGGTCATTAAGTGCTAGAACTGAAAGTAAAGATTTGTGGATACGGAGACCTCACTGGCTTGCTTGTTTGTTAAGTTTTAAAGGACAATATTGTATCCAGGTTGGACAGCCTTTTTTATGATGCAAGCCACTCGTTCACTTATTTGAATGATTTAGGGGGAAATATTGTATCTCACTAAAAACTTAATAATGGGAGCCCCAGGATTTGGCAATGAAGCATAGCTCAGATCTATTATCAAGATTGTGTTTTTAGTATCAATGTTTTGACATAGATCTAGCATTGATGAGAGTACAAGGGATGGGTGGAGAACGCTTAGTCTGACAAGAGTGGGAAGAAGATGGAGGTGAGGGTGCACGACAGGCAGCTGGCAAGATTAAAAATTGGGAAAAGGGGTTGGCTGTCTCGAAAGAGACAGAAACTGAATCTTTTTCATTGGGGTGGGAAAGAAAGGAGGTGTTTGGACATTCAAGAGTGAAAGCCTGAGAAAGAGTATTAGTGGTGAGGTGCCCGGGCATATCTGGGAAGGGATGGAGGCAAAGAGTGAGCGAGAGGCGATAAATGAGTAGATAACAGACTTTGGCATTGTGGGTACAAGTGGATGTTTTAGGGGCAGAAGGGGTGGGAGAAGGCAGAGAAGAGTACAAGCTGGAGTGTGGCTTGATACAACGTAGACAGGTGACGAGTTTGAGATGATGTAAACTGTAGGGGTAATTTGGGGAGGCTGGAAGTGTTCCAAGGCTGAGTTGGTGGATTTGGAGAAGGTATTGTGGAGGCATGTGGTAAGAGCAAACAAAGCAGGAAGGGGCAAGGTTTTAGAATGACATTATCATGTAGTGAAGGAGAGGAGGACAAAGGAGGGGACAGGAGTCTGTAAGGGAAGCAGGGGCAGAAGAAGCTTTAGGAATCGAAGGAGCAACACATGGGAAACCGTTGTAAGGGTGGGTGAAATTTAATGGGAAGGGGGAAATTGGGAGACATGAAAGGAGACTGAGGTGTGTTTGTAGGGGAAGAGAGGGTACACAATGTATGTGGAAGTTGTGAAAAGGAGTGGCAAGGCGGCTGACATAAGATAGGATTGAAATGGTCATGATGTGGGTGGGTTGAGCTGAGAGAAGATTAGATTAATAGCTTATAAAGCGCCTGGTTACTCCAAACGGAGTGTCCCAGCGCTAGGAATTCTCCTCTCTGTAGAGTGGCGCCCCTATCCGAAGAACAATTCTCTGGGATGCCCTAAAGAACCAAGTTTTGAGCTGCCAGCGGAACAGCGCTTCTGAGGGCTGCATCCTAAGATCAAGCGGTAGTTGGTTCCACGGTTTAGCTGCTAAAAAGCTGAAAGACCTGCCTCCCAAGCGTGCCTTTTGAATTTTCGAAACTGTCAACTTAGCATTACCTGCAGACCTAAGGTTCCTAATAGGTCTATAGGGAGTGAGTAGAGGCCGAGGATAGCTAGGTCCTTTCTCATTCAGAATTCTATGGCAGAAGCACAACGCTTTGAAATTCACCCTGTCCAGCACCGGTAACCAGTGTAGTTCCCTAACGGCCGTTCCCACCGGAACTCGCCTTGGTATGTTCAAAAGTGAACGTGCTGCAGCATTCTGAACTCTCTGCAACATTCTCATGCTGCTTTTGGTGACCCCTGAGTAGAGAATATTGTAGTAATCTAAGCGAGATATAATCAGAGCCTTAATTACGGTTTTCTTGCTGCCAAAGGTAAAAGATCTAACATTTTCCTTAGCATTCTTAATAGGCCAAAGCAGGTGCCGGCCAAAGCTGATATCTGATCCGCAAAAGAAAGGGTGTTGTCGAACCATACTCCTAAATTTTTAATCTTTGGTTTGGGAACCGGGGTCGGACCTAATTCTTCCGGCTACCAGATGTGAGACCAAATGGAAAGTTGTTTACCAACTACCATAATGTCCGTTTTTCCTGCATTTAGTTGGAGGCAACTGTGATTCATCCAGTTGGCTAGGTCAATTAAGCAAGCTTTAAACTTAGACGCAGCCTCTACATCCCTCTGTTCTAACGTGATGATCAGCTGCGTGTCATCGGCATAGGACACCAGCTTCACCCCGTGTTTTAGGACTATGTCCTCTAGTGGGCGCATATAGACGTTAATTAACGTTGGGCTAAGGGTAGAGCCCTGTGGCAACCCTGTAACAGGGGGTGAATTTCCGACTTAAAAAGCCGGTGTAGGACTTGGAAGGATCTGTCCTGTAGGAAATGCTTGATCCATTCCCAAGTGCAACCTCTGATTCCGGCATCCCACAACCGTTCCAGGAGAAGGTCGTGTGATACTGTATCGAATGTTGCACTTAGATCCAGCAGGATCAGTGCTGCTGTCCTCCCTTCATCTGCTGCCATTTTTAGCCCTTCAGAGCCCAAAAGTAAGGCTGATTCAGTACTATATAGAGCTCTGAAACCAGACTGGGTTTCGTGGAGTACCTGGTTTTCTTCCATAAATTTGGTAAGTTGGAGCATGAGAAATTTTTCTGCTATTTTAGCAAAGAAAGGTAGCAGTGATACTGGTCTCAAATTTTCTGGGAGCGTGGAGTCTAAAGACGATTTCTTCAATAAAGGAACCACCATCGCAGTGGGTTGGGACTTTCCCAGAGCTAAAAGATGAGTTCAGCAAGTTTGTAAGCACCGGCACAATAGCATCCTTCCCTCGTAGCAGCATGTTTGGGGGGATAATATCCATGGGAGAGCCCAATTTCACTTCTGAAATGAGCTTTGCTATATCTCTTTCAACTGGAGGTTGAAAGGTGAACAAACCCTGATGAGATGTTTCACTCTTAGGGGGGGGAGAATTTGGAAATCCTGCTGGCTTCTGGGAAAGTGGCATAGATTGTGTCTATTTTTCCCAAAAAGTAACTAGCCACTTTGTTACAGTAATCCGTAGATGACAGCATCCCTGCTGTAACTCGCTCCAAGGAGGCAAGTTCTTTAACTATACAGAAGATGTTTTTGGGGCGTTCTTAGCAGATTCGATTTTATGTACATAAAGGATAAAGAGTGGTGGTGAAGACGAAGGATAAATGGAGTGGAAGAGTGGAAGAGGTGAAGAGGTGAAAAGCTCAAAATAACCCATTCACATGTAATGCTGATGGAGTGGATGTGGGCATGCCAAATTGCATCCAACTTTGAATTAGGAACAGGATTTGCCAGTGGCAAACAAGAGAGAGTAGGATCAGTGTAATGAGTAGCATCCAGGGGCAGGTAGTCCAAAAGAATGTTTATTAATCTACATTGGTATCACCCAGCTGAGATAAATCAGGTGCCATACAATTTTTTGCCTTTTTCTGGACCCTATTTTTTTCTGGACTTAGACCTCTGTGCACTGCTACTACTGATTAATGAGTAAAGTGCCTGTGCTCCGCCTTTAAACATGACTAAATTGGCTCATCACAAGCCACTCCCTCAGGGAAGCAATTTGCCATTTTTAAGAAGAGGAGGTGTGGTCTACTGTGGGAAATGTGAGGTAGTTTTTGTCCATCAATAAATACTTACATAGAGATCTGTAAGCACTGAAAACAAATTACAATTTATTCAACTTTTCTTTAAGTAAAGCAGCTGCAGCAAAGGTCAATAATGAATCGTGGGGAATGGAACACAAAGTAATTGTTGACTCAAACTATGGGAATCTGCTTGGAACCATCTTTACCGCTTGGAGAACCTTACGCTTGACGCTTGATATGGTTTGATTCTACCACTGGTGGTGTGGCCTAACAAATTCAACTTCACAATGAGAACAGGTGAACTCGATTATTATTTTTTCCCAACTATCTTTTCCCCATTTAAAGACACATTTGAATAGCTGGACCCCTAATTCTCTTGGGGCAGTGTCTAATGATTCGTAACTCTTGTTGCATTGATCAAATCTTAATAGGTTTTTAGGTTTTAATAGTCATTAAATACATTTCTAGGTTAAGTATGGCTCTTAAAGTTCTTTATTTCTAATGACAATGTTGCTGTGTAAACTATGACACATGTACACTTCTTTCCCTAAAGGATAGCCTGGCTTCAAAGGTCAAGTTGACAAAGGTGAGGCAAGGATATCTAATGGAAGACTGGTTGGGCTGTTCAGGAATGGACTCTGGAAGTACCCCATGAAAGGAGTTCCTTCCAGATGAGAAAGAATAGGATAGAGGCAAATAACACAGGGACTCTAAGAAGAGGTAAGAATCATGGGGAGTGACTCAAAGTGGGGAGAGGATGTAGCCTTACGGTTAGAGAGGTCGACCTCGACGCTGGGGAACCGGGTTCGAGTCTCGGCAACGACGCTCAACATCCTGTGATTCTGGGCAAATCACTTAATCTCCCCGTGCCTAACAAAAAAAATGAATGTGTCCATCTGTAATGAAACTGGTGCTTATGTAAAGCGCTCTGATACCCGATGTCTCGGGTCTAGTTCGCGCTATATAAAACTCTAAAAAAAAAAAAAAATGTAGCCCATGGGGCATTCCCAAATGACATTGGATTTCAAATATCAAAGGTGTAATAAGGCATCACGTAATAGTACATGGTAGAATGAACCAGACACTCAAAGAAGGACAAAGAGACACAGGAAGTGCCGCACAGCGATTGATAAACGCACAGATACAGGCCATAGCAGTGAAATACAGTATAAACACTGAGGGCCTCATTTACAAGGAATTAACACAGCGAGGTGCTGCAAGCCATTTGGCTGAGCTGCGCTGCGTTAATTCCGAAGCACAGGGATGTGTCATATCTACAACAATATGACTGATCCCTTTGCTCTCCCCTGCGCTGGCGCACAATTTGCTGCTATGCGCTGACGCAGGCACCATAGTGCAAGGGTGCCTGCGTTGAGAGGAATGATTGTTTATGTGCAGGAAGGTGTCCCTTCCTGCACATAAACAATCTAAAATGGTGTTTTGGAACTTCTATATGTGCTGCTTAATGCAGCACACATAGAAGCTGAAAAACATCATTTTTTTAAATGATTGTTTATATGCAGGAAGGTGCTTCCTGCACATAAACAATCACAAGAGGTGATTTCTTCGTTCTATGTGTGCTGCAGAATGCAGCGCACATAGAAAGAGGAAAAAAACGAGGAGAAATTAAAACATTTTTCCTTGTTGCGCCTCCCTACGCCTCCCCTGGGGAGGCGTAGCATTCAGAAGCATTCCCAGGTTTACGATTGGGAATGTGTCAGGTTGCATGGGTGTTGCGTGGGAACACCCACAGCAACACCCATGGACGCCCCTTTCACGCAAAGTGCTGCATGTAAAGGGACCGTACTTACAAGGACAGGAAAAGCCAAACAGGGTGACTTTGTGTCCTTGGAAATATGGGGCAGCAAAATGCGCCGCCGGTGCGTCACAAAAAAGTGATGCACCGGCGGCACAAGGGGCTTGTAAATAAGCCCCGAGGATTTTCAGATGGGATGGGGTACCAGAAGATACAGGGCTACCAGAAGATACATGGCTATCTAAAGAGACAGGGCTATGAGAAGATACATGACTACCAGAAGATACAGGGCAACTAGAAGAAACAGTAGAAGGGTGTTGGGAATGTCACAAGTGGTAAGGAAGGTCTGTGGTGGGTGGGGGGGGGAGGAGGGGAATGTGACAAAATGGAATACATGTTGTATATATGTAGGAGGTAAAAAAATGTAGGAATAAAACTATGGAGGAAGACAAAAAAGAGTTGAGATCCAGGGAACGGTACACACAATGATTTAGGTTGGAAGAAAATTTTACCTACGCAAACAAGTTATGGCAGAACCACTTAACTGTTTTATATTTGGAAGATATTACAGAATAAAGCAGAAAGGATGGAGGTAAGTATTGAATTTCAAGCAAGTGTTCAGTACTTCAGACCCAAGCAAGCTGAAGACTGGACTGAAGTGAGGCATGTGGATATCAAACAGTTGTGAGAACTATTTTCTTTCCCTGAGGTCACTGTGGGTATGAACAGTCTTGTCGTACACAGACATGGAAGCAGTAGCCCATAGCTATGAGTCGACATGTCTGAACGACAGAGCTAGCCTGTACTCTCGGCTTCTTTAAGCTGGATGTCGAGGCCCCAGTGCCAGAGGAGAGGAGATTGTAGAGATCGCAGCAGAAATTGCCAGCTTGAGCACAACAATACAAGAAGTGTAGCATGGCACGGGTCAGCGCTGCGGCAGGAGCGACACAGGCACAAGCTGGGAAGTGAAACTAAAGACAGGCACAAGTGTTCAAAACTCCCTTTCATTAGAAGAGTCACCTGACCTGGTGAAGAAGTATGAGGGGACGAGTTTATCATAGGTGAATTCCAGCCCTCCAAGAGAGGGCGCTGTCCTAAGAGCATGTCTTGGTGGGCAGAACATTACTGCACATGGAGAACCCGCAGCATCTCTGAGTGACTATAATCTTTATGAAGTTTACTGTTACTGAACCACAGGCCCACAATAAGTCCTCTTTCCCTTTGGTTTGGCGACAAGACCTATATATGTGTGTGGGTTTTCCTTTGAGTTTTATCCTGGTTTGCCCAGACAATATAGTTCCAGGGGAGGAGGTAGGGAGAGCTTTAACATTGAAAACAAAACAAGCCAAGAGCTAATGCAAATGGCTCAAGAAGAAACCAAGCTGGCAAGAAACACCCTCCTCCCAAGAAGAGAAGCAGCCCTGGCACTCCTGGGCCTGAGCCCCCTGAAATATACCCCTGGACCAGCACCCCCTGGCGTATACCCCAGGACCAGGGCCCTTGGCATATACACTAAGTGGCGCGGCCTTCTGCAGCTTCGTATTTCTGCCTGCAAATAATATTATTACCGTCTTCATGAGTGAAGAGAGGACATCTGGGGTGAGCAAGTTTTGAAAGGAATGATATTTTCCGTGAAATTATATGCGAAGGAGTTACCATAAATCCCACAAAGAAATTAAGAAGAAGAAAAATGGCTTCTGGCCGCCTTTCTAAGAGTTTCAAATCCAAACTCTGCCAGAGGAAATTCCTGGGGATTATGGGACATTTGAAATGGAAGCATTGCCCGTTTCCTGAATTCTGATCACAGTGAGACTTGGCATGCTGACCCAAAGGACTTCCGGCTGCCTCTGGTGGGCAATGCCAGCCAGGTCACAGGCGGGCTGTCCGATGCAGTGATTGGGAGCATCTGCCACAGGCCAGTGTCTCTGAAGGACAGAGAGACAGGAGCAGAGTTAGTCCCATGTAAAGAATGGTCTGACACTGGACCAGCCCTACCGTACTACTCCTTGGCTTCCCATGCACCCACCACATTTATTCAACAGCCCTCCATGTAGGAGAGTAGAGTATGGTGTGCCCCACTGAGATACACTTTGGTTTAGGGGGCCCAATTTGGCCCAACGTCAACTAAATGAAGTTTTAGGGTTCCCTCAACACATTTTGTAGGGGATTCACATAATTTTGAATGATATCACTTCATCCATGTCTCTCCCTGAGCTCATCATGTCTCCCTATCGGGTTCCCAGCTTTTCCTTCCACCCCCTTTGTCTCTCTATGCAATCAGTGTCCGTGTTATGCAAAGTGCCTCAGGAGTGACAAGGCCATGTGTGCATGCTTTTTGTGCGTCCGGGTCACTCCGGTATCAACAAAGGGGTCGCAGGTGTTTCCGCTGCCCTTTCTGTCATATGGACTGCTCTGGCACTAAATGTGCGCCACCATTATCAGAAGGAGGTCTTCCCTGCAAGCCCCCATGCAAATGAGGGTACTATTTCCCTTTGCATTCTTTCTATATTACGGATGCGGGCACAGAGGCAAAGAGGCCGTCAGCAGGCACCCTGTCTGTGCGCCACCAAGAAGTTCTGCTCAGTGCATGCCTGGAGTAGTCACAGGGTGCCACCTGGCATAACCCTGCAGGCGGGTGCCATCACACATTGCTCCGCCTGCGGAGGGATTCCTGCCCCCACCGGCAGCTTCAAACAACACGCGCACTGTCAACGGCACAATTGCTGTGAACGAGCACACTGTCCCGATCTGCGGTTTGCGCGCACACTTAAGGGTACACGGACGTAGAGTGGGACAGTGCTTTTTGCATTGCACGCGCTTTAAGGTATGAGCCAGGGGTCTCCATGTGGATCCTCGCCAGAGATATTCTGCTATGAAAGGTCTAATGTGTGGAAGCAGCCGGGAAGCACCCATGGGCGTCAATTCACCAAAATGCCTGGGGTAGCAGAAACAACATCACATGCCATTTGACGTTTACTTTCACCCACACATTCACGCATACACACACTGCCTCTCGCATAAACACACTCTCACCCAGAAACACACACACAACATACATTTAAAAGCATTTTTGCTTACCTTAGCTGACAAGTAGAGTCATATTCCAGCCAACTGTACTCCATTTATCACACGAATAGTGAATCATGTTATATTATTCACTATTAGTGCAATAAACAAATTGACAGAAAACAAGGAAAGTGGACCCCTAGCTGCCCGTGTTCCTGTCACTGGTTTTGCCACCTGTTGGACTTGGCCCTTTTTGCAGGGTCATCCCTGAACTTTTTGCCTTCCTCCTAGTATTTTTTCTGACCTGGTGTTGGTGGTTTTAGGACTTTGGGCACTTTATCACTGCTGTCCAGTGTAAAGTGCATGTGCTCTCTATGGTACAGCGTGGTAAGATTGGTCTACACCTGTTTGGCTAATTTAATTTACCTATCAGTCCCCAGTAATGTGGCATCCCATATACCCGGGGCCAGTAAATTAAATGCTACTGGTGGGCTTGCAGCGCAGATTGCGCCACCCACCAAAGTAGCCTTTCAAACCGGTCTCAGGCCTCTGCCATTGCAGGGCCTGCGCGCGCCGTGACGTGGTACATAAAGTGGGTGCCACATCTGTGACTCCCCTTTTACTACATATCAGTCACCCCTAAGGTAGGCCCTAGCTAGCCCTATGGGCAGGGCGCATTGTAGGTAAAAGGTAGGACATGTGCCTTAACTGTGTGGCATGTCCTGGAAGTGACAAACAGCCATTTTGGTTTCTCACTACTGTGAGGCTGCCATCTCATAGGAATACATTGGGGATTCCCTGATATGTGCTTCAGTGGTAATTCCTGATCTGAGAGGAGTAGAGTGGTCAAGTTTGGAATAGTGGTAATAAATGCTGCGCAATGGTGTTCGCAGATTTATTATCACTATTTTAGAAATGCCACTTTTAGAAGTAGGCATTTCTGTGTGCTATGTGTCTTTGTGCCTACCTGATGTGTATTGCATGTCTGGCTCTGAAGTGACAGGCGCTGGTGAGGTGCAGTGGCTCTAGAGGGGCTAGGTGAGTCAGCGCTAGGCTGAATGGGCCTGATCTGCATTTGGAGTAGTGGGAGGAGTAGCCCCTGACCCTGAATAGGTCTGTGCCTGCCTGGGACAATGCTGGCTCTGCCCCCCTGTTGTGTGTCTGGGGCCAGAGCCTACACTTACAAAGGAGTTTGTGGAGCACTGTAAATAAAATATTAAGTGCCCCCCCAGAACTGGTTTGAACTGGGACCCAAGCCCTGTGCCAGGGCAGAACAAAGGACACAAGTAGTATAAGTATTGGGGCTGTGACCCCATGTGATGTGCTGTGTGCTGACTTGGAACTGGTGGCCGGCAGGCTGCTGGACCGCCAGGAGGAACCGCCACTGGGGATTGACCTGCTGTCTGCTGGGAGGGGAACTTCAAGGACTTCCCCCCTGCTGAGTGACCCGGTGTGCCTATCCTGCCTGTGCCCAACGCTGTGCACTGTTTGGATCCAGCGCGTGGTGGGCGCTGGAAATTCACCCTGCTCTTCCTCCTGCTGATCGTCTTTTTTTAATTGGGGAAAAGAGCGTGCAGAGCCTTGTGGTGGCTGAACCAAAAGCACAAGGTGAGCGTTCTAACTTGTATGTGGCCAAGTGCCCGGAGCAGCGTGTGGCCGTGCAGCGTGTGAAAGGCTGCACCATCTGCCCGACAGTCGAGGGAGACCTCGCTCCGTGGTTCCGTGAAGAATCGGAAGCCAGGCGAGGAGCGCCTGACCTGGGGTGTGCCCGAGCGTAAGGAGCAGCGCCAAAAGGGAAGTCAGGCAAGCCTCCTGCCTGGAGGTGGGTGGGGCTCCCGTGCCGGTGAGAGCCATGCGTTGCTCGGAGAAAAGAAGAACGGGGATGGCGGCCCGAGTCTACCTGATCCGAAGGGCCGGACCGGAGCACCGCCATTTGCAGCCTCCCGCCAAGGAATACAGGAGCCAGGCCATCTGTGCAGCGGACGGCTGCGACTTCACCTGCCCAGCCCCCAAGGAGTGGTGAGTGGGGCTGGACTCTCTCGGAGTGGGCTCTGGTTGCTGTGAGGCGGGGACATCGCCCGTGTGGGATCAGGACAGAGGAGGGGGGAGCAAGGTGTCAGTTTCCCTCCCGAATTGACGTCCGAGACCGGGGGAGGTCTCGTGTGACGAGGAGGCTGTTTGGGCCTCCGTTGGTCCCCGCCATCATAGGCCAGAGTCGCCGTAGTGCTGCTCTGAGTTAGAAGTATTGGATTTCGCAGCTGCACCGCCAGATCGCGGGCAGCTGCTTGGGGACTACGCACTGGCCGAGCCCCGACTGTGACAACGGGGCAGTGACTATGCCTTCTAGGGGGATTGTGGCCCAGGCAACTATGGGCCTGATGTATTTACACTATGTGGCCACCGAGGGTGTTTACTGAGGTACATTCTACCAGCGTTATGCGTGCAATGATGCTTATGCCATACTGACATGGTTATGATCTTGCTAAGGTGGCTATGCGTAATGTGCTTAGGCTATGATGGTAAGGTGTGCACCTAGTAAGTGACTAACGTGCACTGCTAATGATTTGGGGCACTGTTACTAATTAGGATGTTTGGCCTAATATGTTTATGCAAAGTGTGCCTTTACCAGTAGTTACTGGTCGTTTTATTACTTACCTGTTCTAATGGTTCTGACAGTGGCCCGATTGGCCCTGTCCTGTATATGATCCCCTGTAAAGTATTACCTAGTGCCAGGTGGCACAGTGTACAGATGTGATTACGTTCTAATGTGATTTTATGCTAATACAAAGGCTATTTTTATATAACCTTGGGTGGAGTTGCTCTTGTGGTGTGCCTAGTGTGTCGCTGCTGTGTGAGTGTGTTGCGCAAACGCTTTACACATTGCCTCTGGGATAGGCCTGACTGCTCGTGCCAAGCTACCAAGGGGATGAGCAGGGGTTAGCTTCAGTGTGTAACTCCCTTGCCCTGACTAGAGTGGTGGTTTCTGCCTGGCTTAGGCGCTTGCCCTAGCCGACCAGAAATCCCATTTCTAACACCACCTTTGAGGCCAGGGGTCGCAAAGGCAGTGCCAGGGGTCGCAAGGGGCAAGCCAGGGGTCACAGCTGCGACCCCTGAATGACGTCCATGGAAGCACCGCTGGCCAAAGCATCTCCATGTGAGATAGGCAGTGATGCCTGTCCGAGGCCAGTAAAGTTGGTTGAACTCTTCGGACTAGCAAAATCTCCATGCAAACTTACTTTGAAAATATTTAAAACGTGCAGGTAAATTAAGCTGTAACTGCATGATAGTATTGCCTGTCATTTACCACAATAATTTCTGCTGAATTTAGAAGCCAAACTGGAATTTACGGGAAGAATTGGAGATAACTGTAAAAAATGTACCTGCATTTATGTAGTGGTACTTGTGTAACAGAGGAAAGCAACAGAGCATTTAAGAAGAGGGAGAGCCCAAGAGCTGATACGGTCACATAAGGGAGGTAGGGAACAAAAAATCTAGTGGTTGGGGTAATGACCTCCAGTAAGCGTGTGAAGAAGGCCAACCACATCAGCTCGACATTGTAGGCCCTATACTAGCTTCCATATCAGGCCCCTATCATCTTAAAGGTCAGCTTCATCACCTACAAGGCCATGAGGAC
The DNA here is from genome assembly GCA_963921515.1 of Calotriton arnoldi. NCBI lineage: Eukaryota > Metazoa > Chordata > Amphibia > Caudata > Salamandridae > Calotriton > Calotriton arnoldi. The sequence goes on from CAWUFW010003230.1 coordinate 216,812, forward strand.
TAATAGTCTGACATACATGGCCAAAAACTAACACCTTCTAGAGGGTAGGGCCACACCTGTGGCCGGGACAATGCTAATCTCAAGGCCAAAAGTGGCAGGAAAGGAAGAAACTGGTAGATGTGCTTTCTCCACCCATGCAGCCAGTAACTAGACATGGTCTCAGAGCCTCAGTGTGACACACGCGATATTCCAGGCACGGGCAGGCAACATAACTGGGCATCTCTGGCCACCATGAAGCCCCCAACAATAGTCAGGATCTGGATGCCCCACAACAAAATGCCATACAGTGTTTTAAAGAATGAATAACAGACAGTTTGATCACGAACCAAGAGCCTTGCGGCTCAATATGAGACCGCGTCAGTCACACTGAACTCTTTTGGCTGATCATTCACATCCCCAGGTGAAACACTGACAATGGACAACAACACTTGTGACCCTCAAATCAATGACATCCTTCTTCAACCTTCTAGCTTCCTCAACACCCCACCTAAGCTGATTAAAAACCATCCCAAATTTTTGTGGGACAAACTTGATTGATGTATGCAGGCTGCCCGAAGTCTGTGCTCGTGAGCAAAGAGTAGGCCGCCGGAGAGAGCCGCCTGCTTTCTGCCCCATTGTGCTGTTCAACGAGCAGTGTCCCTCCCCTGCTGCAATGCAAGCAAGCTTGTGGGCCTCCAGGCAGGGTCACTCCCCTGCAGTGATGCAACCAAGCTTCTGTGCTTCACAGAGGGAAGAAGGTTAGTTTCAGCTGGGCAGGATTTCCCCTCATGCACAGGGCTGGACATATTTGTTGAGCGATCTTGGTACATCACGCCAATATTGATATAGAAGGCTGCCTGCAGGTGTCACAAACCTAAGTACTCACAGATATTTGATAAAGGAAACAAACACATGTACAGGTCAACACCAAATGTTACCATTTCTGGTACTGGTTCATCTATTTCTTGGAGAACTTGTATTCTACCATGTTGTTCCTACGAGATCTCACTCTAGAGTATCTCTCACCACTTTACTTCCTGTCCTCGGGACTGGAAGTAGTCTATAGTGTCCCAGGTATAGATTTGAGAGTGTTTAGGGATTCTTGGTGCTAATGCCGACCTCATGGGTTCTTGGGTTTTAGTGCCTGCTTCACGACATGGGATAATCAATGTAAATAAAAATATCATCGTAGAGAGGCAACTCCTAAGTCTGTAAGTCACAACAACCTGTTTATTGATACAAGTAATAGACAACATAGACAACATGGTAAGCAGACGTCCACTGGTCTCCTTTCAGCGACGTTCACGACTCTGTGGTATGCAAGATTAGCTAACATGAAGCTAAATCATTAAGACTATATATGCCATCCTACTACAGGACCCCAGCCCCCAACGAACCAGAAACAAACCACTCACATCCTTTTCAAAGAATCTCCCTTTACGAAGGAGACTTCTCTGTTGGGAGTATGGACCCACACTTGTGAACGTCCTCGCACCAGCCCTCAATACCACTGCAAAACTACACCCTTAAAACAACAAGACTGTCTATATCACCTTCATACTGGACTCCTGCCCTCAACCAACCAGAAACAAATCACTCACATCTTTTTCAAAGAAGCTCCCTTCACAAAGGAGACTTCTCTGTAAGAGGAACAACACTTGCGAACGGCCTCCCATCAGTCCTTAATACCACCGCAAAACTACTCCCTTAAAATAATAAGACTGCCTATGTCACCCTCCCACAGGACTCCCGCTCCCAACCAGCCAGAAACAATTCACTCACATCTTTTTCAAGAAAGATCCCTTCACAAAGAATACGTCTCTGTTAGAGGACCAACACTTGTGACCTGTCTCCCACCAGTCCTCAATACGACTGCAAAACTTCTCCCTTAAAACAACAAGACTGTCTTTGTCACTTTCCTACGGGACTCCACCCTCAACCAACCAGAAACAAACCAATGGCATCCTTTTCAAGGTAGCTCCCTTCACGAAGGAGAATTCTCTGAAGAGGACCCACACTTGTGAGCAGCTACACACCGGTCCCCAATATCACAGCAAAACTACTCCCTTAAAACAACAAGACTGTCTATATCTCCATCCCACTGGACCCCCGCCCTCAATCAACCAGAAACAAATCACTTGCATCTTTTTCAAGGAAGCTCCCTTCACAAAGGAGACTTCTCTGTTAGAGGAACAACACTTGTGAACGGCCTCCCATCAGTCCTTAATACCACCGCAAGACTACTCCCTTAAAAATAATACGACAGGCATAGTCCACCTATTTAAGACCATAGGTTCTGGACTTCTGAGCACCTTTCGGACGGTACTTGGAGTTATACCAAACTTCATACACTCAGTATTCGGAAGCATCTTTGGAGGATTTCCGCTCATCCTATTTCTAGTAGCAGGTATCTTGATTTTTTTATATTTACTACGCAATGGACGTCCCAGTCACCAAGGAGATGGAAAGAGCACTCCTGGAGCATAAATACTGTGACCGCATGGTACAACATCTAGGCACGCCTCGACTAACAGAACTAAGTGCATCTTGGTTCTTGTCATTTCGACCAGTCTGGATGGACTGCATCTTACCTGTCCTCCGATGCTTGTTTTGCGGAGAACAATGCCTGTTAGACCTTTGTTTGACACTCCCATCATGTGCGCAACCGGACGTGAATGCTTTACTGGACCCGATAACGGCCCATGTTCTGCAGTGTCCTCAGCGTATTCCGATGTTGATGGCGGCATTCCTTGAGCCCCCACAGGTAGTAACAGCACCTGTTGGTATGGACGCCGGCTCCTCCTCTGACACCCAGGCTTTGGACGGCGCACAGGCTGCCCCAGCACCGGCTGCGGACAGTGTGAAACATCATCTGTGCTCAATTGACGTACTCTGTGAGGTGCTTCAGGGGCCGTCTACTGCGGAAGCAAGCAACGAAAATGTTGCGTCTACCAGCCAGGACACATAAACATTTGACTCATTTGGCTCGTCGTGTGCTGGAAGAAATTTGCCCTTTTTCAAAACAAGCTCAAATTTGGAAATCAAAACAAAAATTGACGTTCCTTTCATTTAATGGGCATACATGGCTTTCTAATGCTTATAGTGGTTCGAACTATAACTACAAACACTTTAGAGCTATGGCTTGAAAAATTCTTTTTAACATTTTTAAATTTAAAAAAAATAATTTTTAAACATTTTAGCAAAACAGATGTTTTTTAAACTAATATCTAGTTAGGCTAGTAGTACGGTAACAAGTTACATATGTCATCCAGTCGGAAGAGGAGTGGGTGTTATATTCCATATAGGTACCCTATATAGGCGCAGGTAACATTGCAACCTTTCACCTATATTCTTCCCTACATTACATACCTAACGGTTCTTAGGGACTGACCTTTTACCTAGATACGACACTGCATTCAGAACGCGGGTTTCCCCCTAGTTTGAATCTCATACATTAGGCATGAGGCTTCTTGGAAGCACAGCAGGACTAACATCTCCTGTATAATATCTCTGTATAAAGTTCAGGCCCGACGTCATACTTTAGGCCGACACAGTAACACAGCAAGATAGGACCCCTGGGGAGACCAATGGGTATATATACATCACATCTTGCTTGGAGACTTCCCGGCTGACACACTGACCAGAGACGCTGAGGTTCCTGCATGCAGACGCTCTAGCTCGCAGTGGTCTAACATCCCTCGCGGGGTGTCCAACTCGAGACCAGGACGGGGTCCCATATTTTCTCATTCTCAGGTAATGGGGTTGACTAGATCCTAGAGGGATTCTTGGCATAACACCTACACAGATGCTAGGTACATGTAGGTACATCTAGTTAGGGAGGCATTGTAGGAGTACGCACTTTTTATCATGTGTTTTATGTACTTGTATATATTCATGATTTCTGCAAGATGGTAGAACTTTACCATCCCTTTACTTCCTAGTACTTCTAATCATATATCTCTGCTACTGTCTAATGGTTGTTGCAGCTCATCTATTCTACTCTAGAATAACAACTGTTCAATAAATACTTATTGAAAACGCCCAGCCTGTTTATTCTGTGTATCTCTCTGAGACAAACTAAGTGAGCACGAGTGACTGAGCGAAAGGTAGTATATTGTTTCCACGATTCTGGGGGATCAGGGTTGTCATGTTCTGAGGTTGCCAGAATCTATTCTCTCCTTGGTAAGAGGAGATTATAGTGGCACTGTGAGCTAGCTGATACAGACAGGCTAACGTATCCGGTGAGTGTGCACGGAATCAGTCCGCCACCAATCCCACAGTTTATGTTATTCAAACGCGCAGATCCTGTATAGGTTATATAGGAACTACAGGACACTGGGGGTCGCATTACAAAGGCTGCCAGGCCTTTGAAGCGCTTCCTGGCCTGGGGGAGGTGTGAACACCCGCCCAGGAAAGGCTTTGTTTCTGGGCTCAGGGAACGAAGGCTCCCACCCTAGGGGTCCAGAAACATGTCTCGTGGTGGCAGGCTGGTGTGTACTAGTCAGGGAACCCACCAGAGGCTGGTCGTTTTTCAGGGGGCATCTCTAAGAGCTGTTCTCTGAATAAGCTGCTGCACCCATGGAAACCAGTTAGACAGTGCTTAGCGACAGGACACCTTTGGGTAAAAGTGCGCTTTAAAAGCTTTAATAACATAACATAAGATGCCCTCTGAGTGCATTTTTCATTAAATCCCACACTGGCATCAGTGTGGGTTTAATGTGCTGAGAAGTTTGATACCAAATACCAAACTTCTCAGTTTTCAGTTTAGCCATTATGGAGCTGTGGAGTTCGTAAGGACAAACTCCCAGCACCGTATACTCTTAATGGCAGCACTGCACTTACAATGTCTAAGAATGGACTTAGACACTGTAGGGGTACAGGGCTCATGCACCTGTACCCTCACCACTGGTATAGGGCACCCAGCTAGAGGGGTGACTGATCTATGCCAGGGCAGTGGGTTGTAGGCATGGCACACAGGGATGGGTGCCATGTCGACTCTTCACTTTGTTTTGCACCAAAACACACAGCCTGCAATGGCAGTGTGTGTGTGTGTGTAAAGGTACAGAGCCTCTAAGGGTGGCACAATAAGTGCTGCAGCCCTTAGAGGTCTTCCCTTGTCACAGTCCCCTGGGTACCTGTGGTACCATTTACCAGGGGCTAACCTGTGGCCAGAGATGGCAATTGGGTCTGGGTACAGTTTTGGATAAAGAACACAGACCCTGGGAACCTGATTGGCAGGGACCCAGGGCACATCAAGTCAAAAGTGCATCAGTAGTCTGGCAAAAAGTTGGGGGGGTTACTGCAACAGAAACCCAGCTTCTCACACAAGCCCTCCCCGCCCCCCAGCCCAAAGGCCAGGAGACTCAGCCAAACCTGGGAGAGTCTTTCAGGCGAGGAAGAGTAGAGGAAGTGGGTGAAAGTTGCAGGGCCTACTCTGCCTTACATCCTTCTGTCCAGGTCAGTTCCTTTGGGGAGCTGGCCTACCTCAACAGTTTCAGGACCTAATTCCCAATGCTCCTTTCCTAGCTCTTTAGTGTCTTCACCCCACCTAGTTTGGGTTCAGAGGTGCCTATCTCTGCAAATTCTAGCTTAGGTAGGGCAAAGCCCAGCTTACCCACAGAGGTTACCCACAGCTTGAGCAACCCCACCATGGCCAATAGGGTCAGGGGCCTAACTTGCTATTTGGCAGGGGGCTAGGCCACCATGGCAAGGACAGTGCTGCCATGAAGGCCAACACCCAGCAGAGGCTACTGACAGCTGTCAGTGTCCAGAACCACACCTTTAGCTCTTCACTGGTAGGTGAAGTGGCTAACTTACATGCTTCTGGTGTCCTGTCTGCTGTTTTAGGGTAGGGGGTCACTACACTTGGTAGTGAACACCCTTCTTCCACCCTCTATTCTGCCAGCTGAGAACCCACCACCTCAGGCTGGACAGTTGCCTGACTAGTCAGGTCTCTTTGTTGGTTAGGGGGGACTTCACCAGTGCCAATTTTGGAGTTCTCCCTTACTGGGATAGAATCTCCCTGGCCCACTGGAACTGTTGTCCACCTTTCCTACACTGTCTCTTCTTTTTCTTTTGGGGCTTAGCTGCACCAACTGCAGGTTGAGCCCCCCACCCCCCAGGTGTCTTGGGTGAGGTCTGGCATTGGACCAGTACCTCTCTTTGGCTCAGACCAACCTCTGGGTGGTCATTCCCAAGGAGACAATCAAGGGGGAGATCTTTACTGACTACCACCTTTCTCCATCTAAGGGACCCAGCTATTTCTAGGAGCATTACAGCCACAGGCCTAACAGTGACACCCCCTGGGACAGCCCTTACTCTTTTTGTTTCCCCTGGGACATACTGGTTTGAGAGAACCAACCTGCCATGCACCACAGTGTGACTGGCACAGGCATCTCTCAGGGCAGTGGCTGGGATTCCATTCACCAGCAGGTGGTGAAACTGTCTACTCCCCTCTGGACTCAGCAACTCACCTTTTGGGCCCAGTTTCCAGTTGAAGGCTAGGAGGACTTCCTCATCTGAGGAATCACCCTCCAAAGCTACACTGACAACCCCTGGAGCTACAGTAGGGGCTGTAATTTCTTTAGGACAGCTAGTGTCCTTGGTGTGGTGTCCTGTCTTTTGGCAGTTGTGACACCATACCTTGTTGAGATCCCAACTCTTACCTTGATACCCAGTTTTGGTTTGTGAGGTGCCCTTGGGCCCACCTCCTGGAGAGGTTTTTGGGGGGCTACCTGAGACTCCTTACTTTTATCTTTAAGAGGCTCGCTGTCTTTTCTCTGGGGAGGTTTTGTAACCCCTTTCTTTTGGTCACCCCCAGTGGACGTCCTAGTCACCCTTGCCTTGACCCAATGGTCCGCCTTCTTTCCCAATTCTTGGGGAGACATTGGACCTAGGTCTACCAGATACTGATGCAACTTTTCATCAATGCAATTACTTAATATGTGTTCTTTCATAAACAAATTATAAAGACCATCATAAGCTTGCACTTTACTTCCAGTCAACCAGCCACTTAGTGTTTTCATTGAGTAGTCTACAAATTCCACCCAGGGCTGACTATGGGTTTTCTGAGCCCCCCTGAATCTAATTCTATACTCCTCAGTTGTGAGTCCAAATCCCTCAATCAGAGTTCTCTTCATGAGGTCATAAGACCCAGCATCTGCCCCATGAGGGTCAGAAGTCTGTCTCTGCACTTACCAGAGAACAGTTCCCAAAGGAGTGCCCCCCAGTGAATTTTCTTCACGTTTCTGGCTTCACAAGCCCTCTCAAAGGCTGTGAACCACTTGGTGATATCATCACCATCCTCAAATTTAGGGACAATCCCTTTGGGGATTATGGGATCATAGTAGCCTTCTTTTTCTACATTTTTCAAATTGTTGCCACCATTGATGGGTCCTAGGCCCATCTCTGCTCTTTCTTTTTCTAGAGCCAGGAGCCTGGTCTCTAGGTCTAATACTTTGGTCAACCTGGCTAGCAGGATGTCCTCTTCATTGAGTCTGTCATCAATGTTCTCAGTAGTACCTGACCCACCTGTGTGGCTTCTAGGTACTAAATGGTTTACTCTTGGAGTAAGGGGCACTTGGGACCTTTTCTCCCTATGAAGTGTGGGAGGGGGGTTGGATTGCATCTTCATCCCCTCCATCTTCTTCCTCATCTGATTGGTCTTCACCATTTTCAGATGGGTGGTCCTTAGCATACCCAGCCAACAGCTCCTGGAGCTTTTGTTTGGTGGGATGGGACCCCATGGTTATGTTTTTAATTGTACATAGGGACCTTAACTCCTTGAAAGACAAGTGAAGGTAAGGGGTGAGGTCAAGCTCCTCAACCTGGTCCTCTACATATACTTTGAATGGGCTTTTTAGTAAAATGACCAGTACATTACTTTCAGATTACTTTTCTTACACAGTGTAGTATACCTGGATACTACACTGGGACATTTCCTTTAAACAGGTAAGTAAAAGCGTTTTTGTTATTTAATACAGTTGTAAAAGATTTTCATAGATTTTCCAACTCCACACTTAAAAACTTTTCATAGAAAAACAGTCAATGTTATCCTATGGAGGAAAATAGTGTTGTCGGTTCAAAGGTAAGTACTTTGTTGTGGTAGTTGGTATTCTGGGGTTAGACTCAGGGCCCCCCAGGGTCAAGGATGCACTCTTGTTACACCCTCAGCGGCACTAGAGCGGCCGGGTGCAGAGTGCTGAGGCCCAATGTTATCCAATGGGTGTGGGGAGCCTCCGGTTGGTGGCTGCTGATGAGCAGGCCACTGGGTTGTGGGAGCAAAGCTCCTGGACTTAAGCTCAGGGCAAATGGGGGTTTAGGCCAGCACAAAAGATGCACCCTCAGCGGCACTGGGGCGGCCAGGTGCAGAGTGCTGTTTTGGCGTCGGAAGTTCTGTAGCTTTCAATGGGGAGTCTCCGGTTTGCAAAAGCACTGCAGGCTCGGGGACGAAGGTGTTCTGGGTGCGACCACCACTTGGAGAGGTAAGTTGGGATCTTGGGGGTTGATTAGGCGCCGTCGGTTGGGCCACCCAAGGCTGTGGGGCATTGGGTGCAGGGGTGCCTTTTAGAATCGGATCTTCTTACCAGCTCCTGGTCGCGGTTGGGGGGACCTTCCGGTTTGAGGCTGCAGGCGTCCGCTGGAGGCATCAGGCAGGTCAGGGGTCACCGGAGCTTGGATCAGGATCGCCGGAGAGACCTCTTGGTGTTGGGCCACTCAAACTCGGGTCGTGGGCCTCGGGTGCAGAGTGGTGCAAACTCGCGGATCTTGCGGAGCTGGAGTCCGTTGTTTGAACAAATCCGGTGTTCACGGGAGACAGAGTCTTTGGGATTGAAGGCAGGCAGGTCCTTCGGGTTTCTCAAGGTTGCTGGCTGCCGGACACACCGGGATTTCGCTGGAGCAGGTTCGAGGTGGGGACAGGCCGGTAGGGCTGGGGCCAAGTCAGTGGGCATCCTCCTCTTGTTCATCCCTTGAACCAAATTTTAAAAAAATAGAGCCTTCTGGATGGCACAGGGGCTTTTATTACCCTTGGACCAACTTGCTCCAGCAGGAGCAAGGCTCTGATTGACTGCATGAAGAAAAATGTTGCTGGCAGCCATTACAGGACCTGGGGACTTAGTCCGCTGTCCTGAAACTTTTTGTTTCTTTTAAACGTATAAAAGGGGTCAGGTCAGGGATGCCCTGCTCAAATAGCCCTTGTGGGGGCCCCAGAGAGTTAAAAAAAAAGCATTTGCAATGCTGCGGGACTCCCATGGGAGAAAAAATAAAAATAAAACAAAATGGCAGTCCGCCATTTTTAAAATTAATATTTGGGGAGCGTGCATGAGTGTGGCCCCTCCTCCCCACACTGTTTCTGGTCCCGCAAGCCAATGCCTCGGTCCCGGCTACATCCATTAAAGGGAGGGGGTATGCGTTCCCCCAACCCCAGCCTTAAAAGGCCCTGGGGACCCCATCCCCCAGGCCCAATTGCATAAAAAAGGGTAAGGGGGCCATGTGGCCTCCATCCCGAGCATTAAACGGCCCTGGGGGCCACATCACCCGGGACCAAACTTAACTTTGAGAAATTCTCTCAAAGAACATGTCATGAGTGATGTAATATGTGAGGTCATAAGCAGTACATGGCGGGGGCACAAGTTATAGTAAGCTCTGATAATTATAACTGGTGAATTTATGTGGTTTTTTTTTTAAATGTTACGTTGTCACTGACATTTTCACCTAATTATAACTCACTTTAACCTTTGCTTTTTTCAGTGAAAATAAACCACCCTTTCTGACAGAGTGACGCATAAATTATGAAAAAAAGAAGAAAAGAATTCTGGGTAGTATATATTCACTGGAAAAAACAAAAGTTAAAGTGACGTTATAGTTAGGTGAATATGTCAGTGACAAAACATTTTGAACTGAAACAAACCACAGACATTCACCAGTTATAGTTAGCAGAGCTAACTATAACTTGCGCCCCAGCCATGCACTGCTTATGACCTCACATATTACATCACTCATGACATGGTAACCGACATCACTGATGACATCATCCACAGAACCACTCACACACAGATTCACACCCCTATATAAACTCACATACACCCACTCCCACACAACCACTCACAAACCCATTCACAAACTCATACAAGTACTCACACACCCACTCACTGATTCATAGAGCACTCACACATCCACTCACTTATACAGCCACTCACATAACCACTAACTCACCCATACAGCCACTCATGCACCCACTCACTCACCAAAACAGCCACTCACACATCCAGCCCTACAGACATAGGGCCCGATTCACAGAACTAACTTAAGACAAAATCCTAAACTTACTACCATTTTAGTATTCACAGAAGGCACTTACTCATTTTGGTATTCACAGAAGGCACTTACTTACTCATTTTGAGTAACTTACTCATTTTGAATAACTTACTCATTTTGTGTAACTTACTGCTTTGGTATTCACAGAAGGCACTTACTCATTGATGAGTAAGTGCCTTCTGTGAATACCAAAATGAGTAAGTTACACAAAATGAGTAAGTTACTCATTTTGGTATTCACAGAAGGCACTTACTCATTGATGAGTAAGTGCCTTCTGTGAATACCAAAATGAGTAAGTTACACAAAATGAGTAAGCTACTCAAAATGAGTAACTTACTCATTTTGGTATTCACAGAAGGCACTTACCCATCAATGAGTAAGTGCCTTCTGTGAATACCAAAATGAGTAAGTTACACAAAATGAGTAAATTACTCAAAATGAGTAAGTTACTCAAAATGAGTAAGTGCCTTCTGTGAATACCAAAATGAGTAAGTGCCTTCTGTGAATACTAAAATGGTAGTAAGTTTAGGATTTTGTCTTAAGTTAGTTCTGTGAATCGGGCCCATAGACACTAACACACCCACTCATACACCTATACAGCCACTCACACACTGAATCAGTCATCCATACAGCACCCTACTCACACACCTACTCACTCACCTATACAGTCACTCATACAGCCACTCAGTCACCCATACAGTTACTCATACACCCACTCACTTACTCATACAGATACTAACATTTGTACTCGCTTGCCTAAAAAGTCACTGACACAAGCACATACTCACACATACAGCCACTCTCACATGCACTCACTCAATCACCCATACAGTCACTCATACACCCACGCACTCATCCATACACCACTTACACACCCACTCACTCACCCATACAGCTACTCACACACCCCATCAGTCACCTATACAGCCTCTCACATAACCATTTACTCACCCATACACCACTGACACACCCACTCACTCACACCGCCACACACACAGTCACTCGCCCATACAGCTACTCACATGGCCACTCACTGACTCATACAACCACTCACACACCTATAGAGCCACTCACACACCTACTCAAACACAGATACACACAGTCACACAGCCATTCACATAATATGTGTTACCAATAGTATTACTCTTTAGTGGTACACAAACTATACTTTAAGTTTTGTAGAGTCTTAGTGTATACCTTTAACACTCAGAAACTTTCAGAAAACACTCACGCTCACTGGATGATGTCATCAGTGATGCCATTTGAGATGTCATCAGTGATGTCATCGGTGATGTCACTGGCCATGTCATGAGCGACGTAATGTGTGAGGTCATAAGCAGTGCACTATGGGGGCGTACTTTATAGTTAGCTCAGGTATCTATAACTGCTGAATTTCACTGGCTTTGTACAAGTAAATATAACTTCCCTGTAACCTTTGGTGTTTTCAGTGAATTTCTAAGGTTTTTAAAAAGTTTATTACTTAACTAGAACGTCCCTGTAACCTTTGTTTTTTCCAGTAAAGTTCTAAGGTTTTTTTAATTCTATTTCTTAACTATAGCATCCCTGTAACCTTTCTTTTTTCAGTGAATTTCTAAGGGTTTTTTTATTCTATTTCCTACTGTAACCTGTAACCTTTGAAAATGAGTGCAAGAGTGCCACAGTGGGTGTGTGACTGACTCAAAGGGTGTGTGACTGGGTGTGCCTGTGTCTGAGTGGGTCTGGGACTATCTGCATAAGTGTCTCACTGGATGTGTGAGTGGGTGCATCACTGTCTGAGTGAGTCTCTGACTGTTTGAATAGATGTCTACGTGGGTGAGTCAGTGACTGGGTGCATGAGTTTTGAGTGGATTTGACACTTGAGAAAGGCTTATAACATGCCAGGTGAAGCTTGCAGTGAGAGAGCACAGCCAGGGTCTGCACTAGTAGCCATCACCCATGTTTGAAGGACTATTTCTGTACATGTTTGAGAAGGCTGTGCCAGTACTTGCCTACATATCTCAGAAAGAGTAGGAGTACACCCCTATCAGTGCCATGAGATGTTTGAGTAAATGTGCTGGTACGTAACTGCCTACTATAATACCTCTATGGCTGCATAAATGTGTTTGTAAGTGGCTGCACAAATACTACAGTGCCTGTGTTAGGCAATAGAGAACTATGTAGGTGTCACTGCAAGTACATTTGAAACTGCTGCATGTATAAATAGTTTCTGGTGAGTGACCGAATGTATAAGTGCTTCTGGATCAGTCTCTGTAACTGAAATAGAGGGCCTATCCTATTTTGAACATCATTGAAAATTGTTTTAGGGATTGTATACTCTATGAAGTACTTGGCATGGAGGCCTGCAAGTGCACAAGTACCTTATGCAACTCAAAAGTACATCTGTCAATGTTTTAAGCACAAAACAGCATCCTTTATGGCATACCTACAGCATATCTTAGAAGTGTGTTATGTGCACTAAAACATGGGTTTGACATTTCAGAAACACCTATAACATGCCCAGTGGAAGCTTGCAGGGACAGTGCACATACAGGGTCTGCACTAGTAGCCATCACCCATGTTTGAAGTACTGTTTAAATACTTCAGGGCCTGTGTTAAGCAATATAGAGCTATGTAGATGTCACTGCAACTACCTTTGAGTATGCTGCATGCATAGATAGTTTCAGGTGAGTGACTGAATGTGTAAGTGCTTCTGTAGCTGTCTCTATAACTGAAAGACAGTTTCTATGCTTTTGTGAACATGTATGTCAATTGTTTTAGGGATGGCAAACTCTATGTAGTACTTGGCATAGAGGCCTGCAAGTGCACAAGTAACTTATTCAACTCAAAAGGACATCTCTCAATCTCTTATTGCATACCTACATCATATCTTAGAAGTGTATTATGTGGTCTGCAACGTGGGTTTAATACTCTAGAAAGACCTATAACATGCCAAGTGAAGCTTGGAGTTAGAATACACAGACAGGGTCCACACTAGTAGCCATCACTCATGATTCACAAACTATTCTTCTGCATGGTTCAGAAGGCTGTGTCAATACTTTCCTACATATGTAAGTGAGTGTAGCAGTACACCTGTATAAGTGCTATAAGATGTTTAAGTAAATGTGCTTTAGTAGCTCTATGGCTGTCTAGAAGCGTATGTAAGTGGCTGCACAAATACGTCAGTGCCTCTGTAAGGGAATAGAGAGCTATGATCATGTGACTGCAACTACCTTTGAGTCTGCTGCAGTCATACGTAGTTTCTAGTAAGTGACTGAATGTATATGTGCTTCTGTAGCTGTCTGATTAGGTTGCAGAGAGGGTCTATTTATATAGGTTTTATATAATGCTAGCTAGACCCGTAGGTGTCAGAGCGCTTTACATGATTGTGATAGAATACAGTAATGTAGACATGCAATTAACATATGAGTCCAGAGTTCAATAGACAAATGGTACCCATCAAAGGTGCTAGTAAAGTGACCAACACTATAGACACAATTCGAGAGGATCTAAAAGTCAGCGAAGCACAAAAAAGAAAAAGAGAACCGCTGCTTCAGACAGAGGGTCTTGGTTTGATAAAGCGATACTTTACTAAGACCGTAGACTAGGAGTTAAAGTATTTGTTGAGGAGGAGGAGTCTCAGGTTCAGACAGAGGCTCCAGGTCTGATCCAGCGATACTTTACTAAGATCCGTAGACTAGGAGTTACAGTATTGGTTGAGGAGGAGGAGTCTCAGGTTCAGACAGAGGGTCTAGGTCTGATAAAGCGATACTTTACTAAGATCCGTAAACTAGGAGTTAAAGTATTTGTTGAGGAGTAGGAGTTTCAGGTTTCTCTTGAAGCAAGTGAAGGAAGGGTTGCATCGAAGGTCACACGGTAGGGAGTTCCATATGCTTGGAGCATTTCCAGAAAAAGAGCGCAACTTGGTTGCAGTCTTTTTTAGAATGGGAGGTAGGAGCAGAAGAGCATTGGAGCTTCTCAGTGATCTAGTGGTTCCTGCTTTCGTCAGCTTGTTTTCCAAGTAGTTGTGTGCATGAGAGTGAAGGGCTTTGTGGATGATACATGCAGTCCTGTAGGTACATCTTCCTTCAATAGGAAGCCAGTTGAGGCTCTTGAGTGCAGGAGTGATGTACTCGAGGACACGGCTGGTTGCTTTACAGACGGATCGCTTCGTTAAGCGAGCTTGCCTAAATTGGATCAAATTAAGATCCCATACAAGTTTGGAGCTGGAATACTTGACCCTAACAGCGGATATCTTCTATTGTTTTTTGTGGGATGGAATTATCACTACATGAGAAATTTCTACCTGAGACATTGGAGCCTTGAGAAAGTCGCAGGACAAATTCCCAATGTTGCGACGAAACACGTGTTGGCTGACAAAAAACTTTATGAATTAACGGAAGAAAAAGAATAAAGGAAGAAAAAAAGATTACAAATACTGTGTTTCTAATTTGTGAACACTATTATGCATTACTATTGTTTTTACCTTGCAGACGTGTGTTGAGGATTGCATTTATCTGTTGTGTTGGCCTCGGCCACATTTTTTGGGGAGGTTGGTGGTTCTCCTCACCTTACAGCACCGTCCTCCGATACTGTTTATGACCGATATATGTGTGACTTCTCCTAAGTAGGCGCCATTATACCTAGTATTATACCACTGATCATTGGAGTCTTGCAGGAGTGATGTGTTCAAACCGTTTAACGTCTGAGATGAGCCAGCCTGCCATGTTAAGAACTGATCTCAGGGGGGCGAGGTGAGTTTTAGGCGTCCCAGTGAGTGTGGCATTAGCATAGTCTGGTTTAGAGAGGAACAAAGATTGCACCACATTTTTTAAATCATCAGCAGGAATAAATGGTTTAAGTTTCTTGAGGTTTTTGAGTGTGTACAGTGCTCCTTTTGCTGTATTCTTGATGTGCTCTATCATTGACATGTTGTTGACTATGCTTTTGTGAACATGTGATGGAGCAGGGTTTCGCAAAAATGAAACCTGCTCGGAATTGATACCCCCATAATGCGTACTAACAGTAAGTAGTTGTTGAAAAACTAATGTACACCCAACACGGACATAAGGGAAATTGCTTTGTGCATGTCTGAACTAACACATAAACAAAATAATCTTGTAATAACATTTGTGATTAAAGAAAAACGAGAAGCGTTGGATAAATAAGCTGCATATGCTTCAGTAATCTGCATGTTGCATTTTGTTTTAAACTAATAAATAATACTAATTTGGCACAAAAGCTTATGCTAGGTAACATTAATGGGGAACAATGCAAGGTGGGTGGTAAACAGTGAAGGTTTCATTATCATATAATTAATAAATGTTCATTTTTGTTTATTTTAGTGTGCTAGAGGAAGCAGCCATCTTTCTAAACTTGGCTAAAAAGGGAGGGGGAAGGCACGAGGAGTGAGTTCGCTCTGTCAGAAGCAAGACAGACGCACAGTGCACCGCAGAGGACATGAGAAGGGTGAAGGCCAGAGTGTCGAACAACTGCCAAAACCAGTGCCCAAGCATGGGACTGGAGAGACAGACTGCGGATGATGTTAAAGAAATGAATGAAATTGTTACATTTTGTATTATATGTAATAAAGTGAGAACAAGCTGAGAACCATACCCTGGGAATGAATATGAACAAGGGAATAGTTGAAAGAAGGGTGAAGTCACAGTGGTGTGACAACGCCACCTCCCAAATCCACCAATCCCTTTACAAGATTCAGAAATGTTTGCAACAATTGTGGGATGGACATGTTAGTTTAAGGGTATAATTGGGGTGCCTTTAGGGGTGTGGTTTTAAGCTTAGGCTGACATGAGAGAAAGAGGGGAGATGCGTCGCTGTCCGTCGGTTTGCAGAGAGGCCTAGCTGTTCCTGACCTGTCCCGATCCTGTTCTTCTTATCCTTTGTTTCCTGATCTTATGTCAGGGAACCCCTATCATCCCCTATGCCGAGGGGTTGGTTTTCTTACAGACCAATAGGTTTGTATTTAGTCTAACTTGTTCTCAGAATTTATCTTATTGTTGTATTTTTGTCCTTGAATCTTTTGTCTCTCCACCTATCCACTCCGTCAATTACATGTATTAGTAGATGAACTTATTGTCTCTTCATCTATCCCCTCCGTTAGGTATATGATGTTTCGCATACATATTTTAGCTGAAACTTTTGTCTCTTACTCTATCCACTCCTTCATTGCGTAAAGTCATTGCTATGTTTGGATGAGTTCGCGTTTTCCATTTGCACTGCATATGTAAAATTTTCTTTTCACGTGAGATTCAGTGTTTGTATTGTGTAACCAAATGCAGTTGAGCATAATCTTTAATTTCTTGAGATAAAATTCATTATTAACTTCACCGAGAGTCTGTGATCATTTTAGATTTATTAAATGGTTGGTAAGTCAGAAGTTAATCATTGCCATCAACTATTCAACTAATTGGTCCATCCACCAAGTGGAAGGAAAGTTGATGATAAAAGTTAGTTGGGATGTCATAATTTAACCCATGAAAGGAAAAAGAATTGATCGTACATATAAATTGACCCCAGCGCATCAGGGATTCTGGGTGAATGTGTATGGGCCATTGTATTATGATGTATTGAGTATTGATCCCTGATAATTATTGGAGTAGCGCTGGATCAGTTTCTTTGGCAGCAGAGGAAGTTTTAAATATTGATTAGTTTGGTAATGATTATTGATTGTATGTTCTTAACATGAAAAGTTAGTGACATGTTCTATGTTGTCTAGAAGTTCAGGTACGGTGATACCCGAGGAATCCCGGGAATGGAATTTAGCCTGAAGTAGGCAGAAGAAGAGTGTGGTAAAGAAGCCACACTGCAGAAGTACTTTGTCTGTTGTAATAATACCTAAAAGCTACGGAGGGCTGTAGGTGTTATATTAGGAAAATTTTGTATATAAGAGGGGTGATTGAAAAAGCGAAGGGTCCGCTTCCGAAACTCTAGCCTTATCCCCAGGAAAGTAACAAGACCCCTTTTCACACCAAAAAGTCCTCTTGTGAAATTCTGGCCATATCCCTAGAGGAGTAATAGGTCCACCCGGAACTTGTTTGAAGAGTAAAAAAGCACTGGTCGCTATTAGTACTCATAGTGAGAAAACCTCTTGAAAAAGTGAAAAACTATCTCTTTATTAGTGGAACAGACAAAGTAGCATTGTTTTATGTTGTTACTAATAGAATTTTTGTTTAAGAGTGCTTAGAAAAATATTGCCGTATTATTTTGTAAAGGGAGGGTCAGTAGAAGGAGTAGTACTGACGTCAGAAAAGCTGCGCTGGTATTGGACAAGCAGCGGGCATGTACTGAGCTGTGATTGGTTGGTTGGTGTGAGCCACGCTAGTATTGGTTGAGATTTTGCGTACGTAACAGTATTGTGATTGGTTGGTTGGTGTGAGTCGCGCTAGTATTGGACGAAAGTTAACCAATCGAATAAGGAAAAAATTACGGAAAGGTTGTTGTTATATAATAAGATCCGTTAGCGGAAAGAGTCAGAAAATGAAGTTAATACAGAAAATAAAGAATTTCTTTAAAAAGGACAAACCAATTGTGATTAGAGAGGGAATTCCAATTCCACCTCCAAAGACGCCTGCCTCCTTTATGATGTTGGAGCGAGGATATCATACGTGTATGTGGTTGGAAAATTGGGTGGAGTATACAAAGGATGATGGTGTGCTAGCTTTTCCTCAGTATGGTACATTTAATGTAAGGATATTGCAGAATTTGAGAAATCGAATGGATTCTTTAGAACCGAACCCTAGGCTGACACAGTACGAAGCCCTGGAGGAATGGGAAGTTGAGGCATTTGAGAGAGAAAAATATAGAATGGGTAACAGAGGTCATAGGAATATGATGTTCAGATATCCTTTTGAGAATAGGGAAGAGAAGCTGAAATGATGGAGGAGAGCTGTGGTAACGGAAGGGTTATACCCAGTTTTAACAGTTGATGAGCAAACAGGAAGTAAATGTAAAGAGAAAAAGAAGAATATAGAAACCTCAAGTGCAAGAGATGGTGTAAATGATTCTGATGAGTTACTAGAGGATATTATGATCAAAAGACCTCCGCCATATCGAGAAAATTCAGTTGAAGTGACTCCGAATGCACCCTTTATGGGAAATCCATTGATCCCACAGATTGCAGACATGGCTAGGAAATGAGAGAAAAAGAGTTTGAAATGCTAAACAAGGCAAATGTAGAGCAGATTCAGAAAATAAACCAGTTAAGTTCAAATGCAGAGGCGTTGACGGTACTGGTTACAATACGTCCTGTAGTTCCTTTGTTTGGAGAAAACCCAAATACACCTAAAGTACATACATTAGCAGTTCCAATGGGTAATGTCAGGAGCGGATTGGAGACGATAATCAATGAGAAAAGACAGGCTGACACGAATGTTACACTATTGGATCTTCCAGTTTGCGAGATGATAACAGAAACCCCTAGAAGAGACATACAAATGAGTCCAAGAAGAATAGAGACAAATGTCACTCCAATGACAGGGAGTTCAGCAGGTCTTTCATCAGAAGAATTGAATGATTGGATAAAGGAAAGGGAAAAGAAAGAAAAACAAACACAGAGTATAAATGTGAGCCAATTGAAGGTAGATTTGGAAGAAATGATTATTGGTACGATCAGTCCAGACAGGTTAGGGACTTATCGAGATGATGAATTGTTGTTCTTGTGTAAAAGCATTACTTGGAGAGCGAAGAATCTTCATGAGAAAATATCTGAAGCTGCTAGTGAGTATGGAATAGACATAGAAAAGTCAAAGGTGTTGCAGAAATCATACAGATTGGCATTTACTGAAAAAGATTTGGAGAGTTTGAATGCGTCTGGAAAAAGGTTACAGATAAAAGAGTTGATGAACATTTTGAAGAAATGGGGAGATGTAGATCGATGGAGAAATAGATGGGTAAGAAAGAAGGAAGAAGCAGCTAGTAAAGGAGTGTCTATGTTCCCGTTAAAGGAAACAGAACAGGTTGAAAGGGCGTGTCCGATGAGAGAAGTACCAGGTGGCGGATATGTTCATGTTCCGTGGTCAAGACAGGATATATTATCATTTACAAATGATTTCCCTAGACTAAGAGAAAAACCTGTAGAATGGTACAAACAGGTAGAAAGGTTTGTGAAGGTCTCGAAGGTTTTGTTAAAAGATTTATATGGGTTGTTTGAAATTGTTGTTCCGGCAGACTTATGGACAGAGTGTAAGATCACGGTTGATTGGCCAAAGGATGAATATCCTAGGATGCTAAAACAGGTGCACCATCAGAGGAGGTGATGAAAAAGTACAATCAGGTAATCACGTTTCTGAAGGGGAAAATTTCCCCAAAGGAAACAGATTGGGTTAAAATTGACAGGACCACACAGGAACCAAAAGAATCAGTGCACGCCTATTATGAAAGGTTGTTTCAGGTATTCAAACAGTATAGTGGATTCGAAAATATTGGAGACAAAGACATGGGACATTTTGTGTATCGTTTTGTGTTTGGATTAAAACCAGATATTAGTAATATGATTCAACAGCATTTAATTTGCTGGCAGAGCAAAACGATAGACGAAATTTTGAGGTATGCAAAGTATTGTAGTGATTATAATGAATCAAGACATAAAAAGTTAAAAGAGAAAATGATGTGGGCACAGGTGAAAGTGGCAGAACAACAAGAAGCAAATAATAATCCTCAAACCAGTAATCAGATGGGTGGTCAGAATCAAAATGGACAGAATTTCAGTGGAGGCAAAGGTAGGGGAAAATTGAGTAAAGAAGAAGCTATGAAGAAATTTCCTTGTCATGTGTGCAGAAAGCTTGGACATTGGAAGAATGAGTGTAGATCCGCTAAAAAGATTAATGGGGGAAATCAAAATTTGATTCCACAGATGCAGAATGAGGTGGGTGTAAATCAACAGCAGCAGATAGTTACTCAACAGTTACAGGTGCTGCAAGCTCCCATGCCAAATAATGTGAATGCTCAAGTGCAGAGGTACAGTGTGAACACTGGATATCACGGAGGTGACCAGGTTGGTAAGAATCAAGGTGTGATTCCGCAGTATTGGGTGCAGTGCAGTGGGAGTGATTCAGACTCATCTCAATGACGGTGCCTCAGGGGGGAAGAAGAGTGCGTACTTGGCGCATCTTTGGCGGTAAATCAGTTAGGTCCATTTGCTGACGGAAAGGTGGAAGGTAATGACATTACATTTTTAGTGGACACTGGTGCTACCCGTTTTACTGTGAGAGCAGCAGAAATTCCAAACCTACCCCTCTCGGGAGAAACTATCCAAGTTGTAGGAGTCTCAAATAAGCACATTAGAACACCTGTTACAAATCCAATTGAAGTTCACATTGGTAACTTCAAAGACATGCATCGGTTTGTGGTATGCGACTCAAGCCCAGTAAATCTTTTGGGAAGAGATTTGCTATGCAAGATGAACTGCACCATCTATTGTACACCAGATGGAATTGCATTTCAGACCCCTGATGAGGATGTTGAATTTAAAATGATGCTAGCAAAGCAAGGAACAGAAGTGGATGAATTATATTCACTTCTCACAGAAGAAAGTTTGCCTGAAGAATTAAAAAGTACTGTGAAATCTGATGTGTGGGACTTTTCAGGAACAGAGATTGGCCTAATGACAAAGATAAACCCAATTCAGATTAGAGTAAAGGATGGTGCTATATATCCAAACACACCACAGTATAAAATGAGTCCAGAGGTAATTGCAGGAGTCACTCCTGTGATTGACCAAATGATTGAACAAGAAATTTTAAAGGAAATAATGAGCAGTCCCTGTAATTCACCTATCATAGGTATCAAAAAGCCCAGTGGGAAATCCCGTATGGTGCAGGATTTGCGAAAAATTTATAAAATTGTTGTACCTTGTTGTCCAGTAGTACCAAATCCGGCCGTGATTCTTTATCAGATCCCATGTGGTGCTGAATGGTACACAGTTATTGATTTGTGCAAACCTTTTTCTCAATTCCTTTGCATCTGGAAAGCCAATATTTGTTTGCATTCCAGTTTGGAGACCGTGTTTTGGCATGGTGCCGAGTTCCTCAAGGGTATACAGAGAGCCCCTCAATTTTTAATCAGATCCTGAAAAAATGTCTGGAGACTTTAATCATGCCAGGTAATTCGGTTTTGGTTCAATATATTGATGACCTATTAGTGGCATCAAAGACACAAGAGGCATGTGTGACAGACACAATTGCCTTATTGAACCATTTGGCAGAAAAAGGACACAAAGTGTCCCCAGCAAAATTGCAATTTTGTAAACAGGAAGTACAGTACCTTGGACACAAAATAGAAAAGGGAGTCAGAAAAGTAACTCCAGAAAGAATCAGTGTGATCAAACAAATGAG
The DNA here is from genome assembly GCA_963921515.1 of Calotriton arnoldi. Taxonomy (NCBI): domain Eukaryota; kingdom Metazoa; phylum Chordata; class Amphibia; order Caudata; family Salamandridae; genus Calotriton; species Calotriton arnoldi. The sequence goes on from CAWUFW010003230.1 coordinate 238,435, forward strand.
TCCACTTAAAACACAGAAAGAAGTGCGAATGTTCTTGGGAATAGTTGGATACTGTCGTCAGTGGATCTGTGGTTTCTCAATAATTGCAAAACCACTACAGAGATTAACACGAAAAGATGTGAAGGATCAGATTGTCTTGGATGATGAAAGTATGGAAGCGTTTGTAAAATTGAGAAGTAGTCTGTGTCATGCACCTGCATTGGGAATGCCAGATTATTCTAAAGAGTTTGCATTGTACTGTTGTGAGAGAGATGGGTGTGCACTCTCAGTCCTAACACAGAAACATGGAATGGCACGACGGCCAGTAGCATATTTGTCGGCTACTTTGGATTCAGTGGCTGCAGCGTTGCCAGGATGCTTAAAAGCGGTAGCAGCTACTTGTATGAGTCTGGAACAGAGTGAACCAATTGTGATGGGATATCCAGTTAAAGTGTATGTGCCACATTCTGTTGAGATTCTTTTAACCCGTACCAGGACACAGTATCTTACATCTAGTCGGCTGATTAAGTAAGAGAGAGTGATCCTGGGTGCTGAGAATGTGACTGTGGTAAGGTGCACGACTGTGAATCCAGCAACTTTGTTGCCTAATTCTCGGTGTGAGGAAGTGAGAGAGGAAGCTGATCATGATTGTCTGGATATGACTGAATATTGCACCAAACCTAGGCCAGACATAGAAGATTGTCCCTTGGAGGAATCAGATTGTGAAATGTTTGTTGATTGATCCTGTTTGAGAAATGAAAAGGGTGAATTATGCACTGCCTATGCTGTTTGCACCATAGAAGGGGTTCTTGAAGCATCCTATTTGAGGGGAGTAAACTCCGCCCAAATAGCTGAGCTGATAGTTCTGATTAGTGCATGCAAAATTGCCAAAAGCCTAAAAGTAACAATATTTACAGACAGCCAATACGGATTTGGAATTGTTCATGATTTCGGCCAGCTATGGATGTTAAGGGGATTTCTGACCTCTTCAGGTTCCCCCATTAGAAATGGTAAAACTGTAAAAGAACTATTGGATGCTTTACAATTGCCCAAAAGAATTGCAGTAGTCAAATGAGCCGCACATAAATCAGGAGATGATTATGTGACAAAGGGCAACAGATATGCCGACCAAATAGCACGTTACTGTGCACGAAATACAATGGCTTTGAACAGATCAATTGGTAAGGGAAATACCGAATGCCATCTTTTGTTTACAACCACATTTGAAACATGGGAAGAAGTTAGACAGATGCAGGAAAAAGAAATATGGAACAAAACAGGCTGTAGCAAAAGAACAGAAGATGACCTATGGGTCTATCTTGATGGAAGACCAGTGTTACCAGATTCCTTACTTTCCCATATGGCCAGAGTTTACCATGGAATTGCACATGTCGGAAGAGATGCAATGATCAGACTCTTCAAGCAGTCATGGTATAATCCAACCTTCAGGGTCATTGCAGAAAGCCTTTGTCAGAGGTTCGTGATCTGTCAGCAGCAAAATCCAGGCAGAAAGACAGTTGTAAGTTGGGGACAAATTGGGAGAGCAGGAGGTCCATTTACCCGGCTCCAGCTTGACTTTATTGAGCTTCCCCCGTGCAATGGGCTGAGATACGTATTGATCATTGTCTGTCTGTTCTCTCGCTGGGTGGAAGCCTATCCCACGAGAAGGAACGATAGTTTCACTGTGGCTAAACTACTTTTGAGAGAACTAATCCCTAGATTTGGAATTCCAGTCACTTTGGAGACAGATAGAGGAACACACTTCAATAATGAGATAATTCGGCTAATTTGTGCAGCATTTAAAATTGAGCAGAAGCTGCATTGTGCCTATCGACCCGAAGCCTCGGAAGTAGTTGAGCAATTGATTGGCACTATAAAATCAAGATTAGGAAAAGTGCGTGCATCCACATCACTGAAATGGCCTGACGCTTTACCCCTTGTACTGATGAGTCTAAGAAGTATTCCTGACAAAAAGACCGGATTAAGTTCTCATGAAATTCTCATGGGAAGAGCAATGAGACAAGCATATATACCAGCAAACAAACTAATGAGTATATCTGATGATCTAGTGCTTGACTATTGCAGACGATTGGCTGAACTGGTATGTTCTGTGTCTCACCAGGTTAGAGAAGAAGCCACAACGATACTTCAAAATCAAGCTCATGATCTGAGTCCTGGTGAATGGGTTTTTATCAAGAAGCACGTAAGAAAATCGTGTTTAGAGCCCAGGTGGCACGGACCTTATCAAATCATACTGGTGACGACAACGGCAGAGAAGTGTGCTGGCTTGCCAAATTGGATTCATGCAAGCCATACCAAACGAACCCTAGATCCACTTGAAAGACCGAAGGGGCAACAACTGGTGAAAGAAAAACAAAGACCAGTGCTTGAAGTGTGTGAAGCTGATAAATCTAGAGTGATAGATTCTGACAAACACCCAGATGGTGAACAGCCGAGCACAAGTCAAGTAGAGTGGGCGCAAGATTCCAGGATTCGAGAGACTGCCTTTGAACAAGAAAGAAGCGAGTTTACTGTTGATCCAGAAGAAAGTGAACTCCCAGCAGAACTTGAAACAGATGAGATTGTTCTTGATCCAGAAGGAAGTGAGTTCACAGTTGAAAGAGAAATTATTGCTGAATCGGAAGAACCACAAGAAACTGAAACTCAGGAAAAAGAACAATCAGAAGTGAGAGCAAATAAAAGGATCTGTGAAACAAATGCAGAAAATGACCAAGTGATCAAAGTAAAGAAACCCAGAATGGATGAAAGGTGGCCAAGTGGAGTGAAAAGACTGAAATACACTCTTGTGAAAAGAAGGTTAAGAAAAAGACCAGAACAAAGCAATGAGGTCTCAAGTCAGACAGAACAAAAAGAGTCAGGAAAAGAATTAGTACGAAAAACAAGAAGAGTAAGAATATCCAACAGGAAATTCAGAGCACCTGAATGGACCTATGTTATTCTGAAAGAAATTGAAAGTTCAGATCCAAGTGAAGAAAAAGATAAATCTGACACTGAGCAAGTTGATGAAAACAAGCTAAGACCTCCTTAAAGAGTTGTGACAAAACTAAGGTGCAACCTTGCTGATTAAAAGAAAAATGAAACAGAGACTCGAAGAAAATTGAGGAGAAAAAATATATATATATATATATATAAAAGAAGGGGTAAAGACGAAAGCCTTGAAGTGTAGGATTTACACTACTATTTTTAAGATTTATTTTTTTTAGAATATTATAGGATTAGATAGATTTCTTTTTTTTCCTAAAGAAACAAAATGACTGAAGCAGAAGTGGCTGAACTTCCAAAATCTAGTCTAAAACGTAGATGTATTAAAGCTTGCTTATGTAGTGTCTTGATGTTTAAATTTATATGGTTATTATTAACTGTCCTTGTACCTATTTTAATGGTAACTAATAATGGAAACAATTCTAATAATGTGACAAAAGAAAGAATGAATGATGTCACTAATGAGATTCCTAATACTAACATAGAACCGTTGGATGGAAGTATTCTCCATCATGATAAATCAATTGGTGATTTCTCCTTAAATGTCTTTACTAAATTAATATACTCATAAAGTAACACAATGAACGTAAGTGATTGTTACGTGTGCATGCAATTACCTTCATCTGTTTCAGAAGGCGTGACTTATCACCACCTTCCGTTAACCTATGGTGTGTCTTGCAGTATACTCACAAGCCTGTTTTACGTGACGGGAAAGCTCGAGTACTATTTTTCCAATATAGATTTAGTATTTTCTGAAATTCCTATTATTAAAGAACTAAATAAGGTTTTGAGTGGTAAAAATGCTCGATATATGGGGGAATTTTTCCATATTACTAAAACTTTAGACATAGAATATGCTTATAAGAATAATTTAACCTGTAGTTTGCGGGTAGAAGAGAAGATTTTCATAGAGATGGTAGAAGATAGAAGAGAAAGTTTCAAAAGGAAGGCTGCTGAACAGAAGTCACGGGTACCACCATGGGATTTTAGGGAAGGAAATTATGAGAAAGGCGAAGGGTACGCTGCAATGTCCCTGGACTGGTCACAGAAGGGAAAAATTTCTCTGCTTAGAACGAAAACTAACTATAATAATTATTTTATTGGTTCTAGTGAATGTGAGCATACTTTCCAAATCACTGGAGGTTGGGGATTGAAAGGTGGAACTGATCCTGTTTTTCCAGCAATTTATTATGTGTGTGGTAAGAAAGCCTATTATAGGTTGCCTGCACATTGGTATGGTAGTTGTTATTTTGCTATTGTCTTCCCCAAGGTCTATCATATGGACCGAAGCAGTCATAAACTGAACGAAGTAAAGCAAGGACTAATACGTAACAAAAGAGCGAGCCTTTCAGAAATAGTAAGAGATATTTTTGGTGCACTGATACCCTCAGTTGGAGTCGTTCTGAATTCACATAAAATTAGAAAAGTGTCCACAGTGTTTGATCGGTTATCTACAGATACCGCTGGTGGGTTCTTGACGATTGACACGGAAATGGTTGCAATCAGGTCAATGGTTTTGCAAAATCGACTTGCCCTTGATATATTATTGGCAAAGGAGGGTGGAGTCTGTGGAATGTTGAAAGTCCAACATTGCTGCACATATATCCCTGATAAAAGCAAAGGAATCGAGGGATATATAAAGAATATTACAAAATTACATGAAGATTTGACCCAACTGGAGGTTGCTCGCCCCCATCATCAGAACCTACGGACTCAACATTGTGTCATACGCAGACGACACCCAACTCATCCTCTCCCTATCCAATGAACCCAATACCGCCAGACACAACTTTCGAGAAGGCATGGAAGCCGTTGCCAAATGGATGAAAAACAGCTGCCTACAACTAAACATCAACAAAACAGAAGAACTCATCATGGGCCCAAACCCCGACGCCTGGAACGACACCTGGTGGCCCCCCGCCCTTGGAAGCCCTCCCACCCCCACGGACCACGCACGCAACCTGGGAATCATCCTGGACTCCGAGCTCAAAATGGACCGCCAGATCAACTCCGTCTCGTCCTCCTGCTTCCACACCCTCCGCCTCCTACGTAAGACCTTCAAATGGATCCCCCTTGAACACAGAAAGACCGTCACTCACGCCCTGGTCACCAGCAGACTCGACTACGGCAACGCACTCTACGCCGGAATAAACAAAAACCTCACCCGCAAGCTACAGAACATCCAGAACGCCGCCGCAAGACTGGTCCTCGACCTGCCAAGACACTGCCACATCTCCCAGCACCTGCGCACACTCCACTGGCTCCCCATCGAAGCTAGAGTCACCTTCAAGATGCTCACCCATACTCACAAGGCCCTCCACGACACCGGACCAGCATACCTGAACAGCCGACTCAAATTCCACGCACCCCAGAGGACCCTACGATCAGCCCAGCTCTCCTACGCCGTGGTCCCCCACACCTGAAAGACCAGTTCGGGAGGCCGCTCCTTCTCCTTCCTCGCGGCCAGAGCGGCCTTCCGCTCCACCTCACACAGACAACATTGCTCCCCATCTTCGCAAGAAACCTCAAAAGCTGGCTCTTCGACAGACCCCCCCTTGATGGACTGGAACCTGCCAACCCCCCCCCCTCAGCGCCTTGAGACCCTTACGGGTGAGTAGTCGCGCTTAACAAACGCCTGATTGATTGATTGATTGATTGATGGTGTTTGGGAGAGACTGGGTAAAAGTTTCTCCACTATAGGTAAATGGTTTTCTACCTTTGGAAGTAGTATATTAGGAAGAAGAATAATACCAATGGTTTCAGTAGCATTAATAATTTTAGTAATAATTACAACATATAAGTGTTGTAAGAATAAGAATAAAAGAAAAGAAGTGACAGAATCAAAGAATAAACGAAGAGCAAGAAAGAGAAAAAGAGAAGAAATAGAATTAGAGGAAATGAGAGGGGAGTACTATGACTTAATGAAAGATTTGGATGAGGGTGCCATAAAAAGAGAGAAGAATACAGAGATATAAATGATTAAAGATGGCACTCAGTATGGTAGGTATTTTATGATGGCTTCTATAAGCCATCAGAGGGGGGAATTGATGGAGCAGGGTTTCGCAAAAATGAAACCTGCTCGGAATTGATACCCCCATAATACGTACTAACAGTAAGTAGTTGTTGAAAAACTAATGTACACCCAACACGAACATAAGGGAAATTGCTTTGCGCATGTCTGAACTAACACGTAAACAAAATAATCTTGTAATAACATTTGTGATTAAAGAAAAACGAGAAGCGTTGGATAAATAAGCCGCATATGCTTCAGTAATCTGCATGTTGCATTTTGTTTTGAACTAATAAATAATACTAATTTGGCACAAAAGCTTATGCTAGGTAACATTAATGGGGAACAATGCAAGGTAGGTGGTAAACAGTGAAGGTTTCATTATCATTTAATTAATAAATGTTCATTTTCGTTTATTTTAGTGTGCTAGAGGCAGCAGCCATCTTTCTAAACTTGGCTAAAAAGGGAGGGGGAAGGCACGAGGAGTGAGTTCGCTCTGTCAGAAGCAAGACAGACGCACAGTGAACCGCAGATGACATGAGAAGGGTGAAGGCCAGAGTGTCGAACGACTGCCAAAACCAGTGCCCAAGTGTGGGACCGGAGAGACAGACTGCGGATGATGTTAAAGAAATTAATGAAATTGTTCAATTTTGTATTATATGTAATAAAGTGAGAACAAGCTGAGAACCATACCCTGGGAATGAATATGATCAAGGGAATAGTTGAAAGAAGGGTGAAGTCACAGTGGTGTGACAACACCACCTCCCAAACCCACCAATCCCTTTACAAGATTCAGAAATGTTTGCAACAATTGTGGGATGGACATGTTAGTTTAAGGGTATAATTGGGGTGCCTTTAGGGGTTTGGTTTTAAGCTTAGGCTGGCAGGAGAGAAAGAGGGCAGATGCGTCGCTGTCCGTCGGTTTGCAGAGAGGCCTAGCTGTTCCTGACCTGTCCCGATCCTGTTCTTCTTATCCATTGTTTCCTGATCCTATGTCAGGGAACCCCCATCATCCCCTAGGCCGAGGGGTTGGTTTTCTTACAGACCAATAGGTTTGTATTTAGTCTAACTTGTTCTCAGAATTTACCTTATTGATGTATTTTTGTCCTTGAATCTTTTGTCTCTCCACCTATCCACTCCGTCAATGACATGTATTATTAGATGAACTTATTGTCTCTCCATCTATCCCCTCCATTAGGTATATGATGTTTCGCATATATATTATAATTTAGTTCGTGTTTTCCATTTGTACTGCATATGTAAAATATTCTTTTCACGTGAGATTCAGTGTTTGTATTGTGTAACCAAATGCAGTTGAGCATAATCTTTAATTTCTTGAGATAAAATTCATTATTAACTTCACCGAGAGTCTGTGATCATTTTAGATTTATTAAATGGTTGGTAAGTCAGAAGTTAATCATTGCCATCAACTATTCAACTAATTGGTCCATCGACCAAGTGGAAGGAAAGTTGATGATAAAAGTTAGTTGTGATGTCATAATTTAACCCATGAAAGGAAAAAGAATTGATCGTACATATAAATTGACCCCAGCGCATCAGGGATTCTGGGTGAATGTGTATGGGCCATTGTATTATGATGTATTGAGTATTGATCCCTGATAATTATTGGATTAGCGCTGGATCACATGTGTATCAGTTGCTTTAGGGACGCACACTCTATATAGTACTTCGCAGAGGGCCTACAAGTGCTCAAGTAACTTATTCAACTCAAAAGGACCTCTGTCAATCTCTTAAGCACAAAGGAGCATACTTTATGGCATATGTACAGCATATCTTAGAAGTGTGTTATGTGCACTACAAGATGGGTTCAGAAACACCTATGATATGGCAAGTGAAGCTTGCAGTGACAGTGCACAGACAGAGGCTACACTAGTAGCCATCACCGATTTATAAAAACAATTTCTCTGCATGGTTGAGAAGATTGTGTCAGTACTTGCCTACAAATCTGAGAGAGTGTAGAAGTACACCTCTATCAGTGCCATGAGATGTTTAAGTACATGTGCTGGCATGTAACTGCTTGCAATAACACCTCTATGGCTGTCTAAATGTGTATGTAAGTGGCTGCACAAATACTTCAGTGCCTGTGTTAGGCAAAACAGAGATACGTAGGTGTCACTGCAACTAGCTTTGAGTCTGCTGCATGTTTGAATCGTTTCTGGTGAGTGACTGAATCTATACGTGCTTCTGTAGCTGTCTCAATAGCGAAACAGATTCTTTATGTTTTTCTGAATATGTATGTCAGTTGCTTTAGGGGTGGCATACTCTATGTAGTACTTGACATAGGGGCATGCAAGTGCACAATCAACTTAGTGAACTGAAAAGAACATCTCTCATCTTTTAAGCAAAACCAGCATGCTTTATAGCACACCTACAGCATCTCTCACATGTGACTCGTGCATACTGAAACTTGGATTTAAGACTTGACAAACAGCTTTTACATGGCAAATCAAGCTACAAGTGAAAGTGCGCACACAGGACCTGTGCTACCAAGCATGATCCATGTTTGAAAGAGTATTTCTCTACATGAATGAGAAGGTTGTGTCAGTACTTGCCAACATATCTGTGAAATTGTAGGAGTACACCTGCAGCAGTGCCATGAGACGTTTACGGAAATGTGCCGGTATGTGACTGTCTATTTTAGTATCTCTATGACTCTCTAAATATCTATGTAAGTGGCTATAAACAAACATCTCAGTGCTTGTGTTACAGAGAAGAGAGCAATAGAGATGTGACTACAACTATGTTTGAATCTGCTACATGCACAAGTAGTTACTGGGTAAGTGATTGAATGTATATGTGCTTCTGTAGCTGTCTGACAAAGCAGTTTAACAGAACTACAACACCAGAATTAAAAAAAAAACACTCTTTGAGAACAGCATCTAATATATACACAGGTAAATATTTCCACATCTTCTAATGCCTTGCTAACTAAATGTTTAACTCTTAATCTACAGTTCTTTTACTATCAATCACACCATGTAGTAAGCAGCAAATGTATAACATACTAATTCAAAGCAACAGATTGTGAACCAACTTCTCACACACCTAGTCTACAAATCAGACAAACTGTCATATTCTCATACACTCATAAAGCGTCTTACTCACCTGTTATTAAACATATAAAGCCACTCACAAAACCACTCATACATTACCTCATATAGTTCCAATAGTTTATCAAAAATATTTGATACTCTCTTATAACATTCTCACATACACATATACTTTTTCAAGCATTTTTTTCTCTAAATTAAATGTAATTCGCATACCTGAAAATTGAGTTTATTGATCAAATAATATTTTTTGGTCTTAACAGATGGATACAATACTGTCAGGAAATCTAAAGACTTAGCAGAAGAATGGCACACCACTCTCCATTAATGGCTGCATTTTTAACTTTGCACTCTTTGATGGTGCGGAAGGCAGCAAATAAAAACATATCTTTCATTTTTTTATTTTGATACTCCATTCCTGAATGGTTAGTATGTGTTAACCCTCTCATGCACTTTTATAAAGAAGCCCAATATGTGTGGATGTTTTGCACACTTCGGACAATGGGCTATGCTTGGGCTACATTTTGGTGATATTTCTGAAATCAACTGACAGGCTGCTCCTGTTGAAGTACTACAGGAAGATATTTGAGCTCTCACTTAAAAAATGCCCTAATTTTTTTTTCTCAAACAAATAAGTCAAAAAATTGGCCACCTCTATATCATCCACCTCCACCGGATCCAAATTCCTTCCCATGCACCAACATACCCAAATTCTCCATGCTCCTCTGTACCTTCTCCTAGTCCCAGGTGCCCAAGATTCATTGAGTAAGACAGAAGCTGATTCTGAAATACCTGACATTCCTCATGAATACCTGATATCTTCCAAACTAGAAGGTTGAGAAAACCGGACTCCACAATGAGATGTTCCACTCCATCTACCCCCATCAAAAGACCCTCTACTGCGTCTATCAGAAAAGGTTCTTTCACTGCCAATTCCATATCTGTTGGAAACCACGGTTGGCACTTCCAACACCCTCTGAATCATTGAAAAAGGAGGAAACGCATACCCCCTTAACTTCCTCCAATTCTGCATTAAGGCATCTATCGCCATAGCTCCTGGATCTGCTCTCCAACTCACATACTTGGGCAATTGAAAGGTCAGTCATGAGGCAAACAAATCCACATCCAATGGCCCCAACACTTTTACAATCTTCTCGAAAACAATCCTGTTCAATTTCCAATCGCTGTAATCTATCTGGAATACCAATCTGCATCTATATTCATCTTTCCTGGTAAATATTCCACCTTCAAAATTATCTTGTGTTCCAAGCAAAACTCCCATATTTTCTTTGCCAATTCTGTCAGTCTCTTGGATCTCCTTCCTCCCAACTTGTTCACATATGTTACCGCTGTTACATTGTCCATACATAGAAGAACTGAACTTCCTCTGAAAACTTTGCAATGCTAACAAACCTGCCTGCATCTCTAAACTGTTTATGTGTTCCTTCCTCTCGCTCAGGGACCAAACACCACCTGTCTTCCTTGTTAAGCAGGATGTCCCCCAACCTAGACTGCTCGCATCGCTCTCCAATACAAAATCTGGTTGAGTGCCAAAAATTGCTTTCCCGTTCCATGCTTCTAAATTCTCTTTCCACCAAACCAATTCCTCCTTTGCTTTTTTGTTCAAAAGAACAATATCTCCGTACCAAAAACCTTCTGCTAACCTCTGTGCCTTCAACCGCTGAAGTGACCTGTAATGCACTGGACCTGGAAATACCACCTGTATTGATGACGACAAAAGCCCAATCACCCTTGCTAACTCTCTTAATTTTACCGATTCCTTCTTTGACATAGAGGAAACCTCTTGCTTTATTTTCTTTACTTTCTTTTCTGGCAAGCATAAACGACACTCCTTTGTGTCCACCACAAACCAAAGAAATTCCATGCTCTGAGAAGGTAACAACACAGACTTCTCCACATTCATCACAAAACCCAGACCACTTAACAAATTCGCTGGGAGATCTGAATTTCAGATCATAATGCCCTCACACACCTGTTAGGGTGTCATGCTTCATCATCGGGCACTCCTCGTCAGACCAGCGCTGCAATGTCTGATGGGCCTGGTGGCTTCTTAGGCGGAGTTCTGACCTGGATTATTGTAGCCTTTGCACCACTACCCACACCTGTGGGATGACTAGGCTGTTATTCGTGTCACTGATTTTCGTGTGCACGGAGTATACTTTAGAATTTTTATGTCGTGTTTTCCTTTTTATTTTGTCTCCTCTTCTTCTTTCCAGGTGGAGACTTCTTACTGGTTCCTCATTGGGGATCAGACACACTTAATTCGGACATCCTCGATTCCCGGGGAGTCCCCCTGCCCCACTAGGGTGCTCCTTTCTTTTGTTTATTAAGGTCCTGAAGAAGTGCCGCCCGGCGATTGGGCTTTAATGGCACGAAACATGTCGACCATGCACCCATAAAGCTATCCAGGTACCTTAGGACCTCTAGATAGCGCCACTGTTTTTACCTAGCCCTGGAACCATATTGAATTAAAAATTTCTGGGTTCCGGTGCCTATTTTAAGTCACCCTTTACACATCACTATTCACTGCATTTTGCCCATGTGCACCCACCACATACAGCGTCCTCAGATCTAAAGAACTCCGCCAAAGAAGCCACCAGGCCCGTCAGACATTGCAGCGCCAGTCTGACGAGGAGCACCCGATGATGAAGCATGACACCCTAACAGGTGTGTGAGGGCATTATGATCTGAAATTCAGATCTCCCAGCGACTTTATTCCTGGCCAGGTAGCAACCCCCAGTGCACCGGCTTAATAGAGGAACAATCTCCTTCCCTTGTTATACATGAGTACTTGGAGGAGCACAGGAGGAGGACCTCTTTAAATAACCTGCTCTTCTGGCCCCCCTCTTTGATTTAACACTTAACAAATTCTTCACCACTTCCAAATCCTTCAATAGAGCATTCACATCCTGATTCATCAGTAATATATCGTCCAGATAAATTATCAACCTTATTCCTCTTTCTCTCAAATAACCTACTACTGGACGCATCACCTTTGTGAAACACCATGGCGCTGCTGATAAACCGAACGGTAGGCACTGAAATTGAAACAACTGGTTCCTCCATCTGAACTGCAAAAACCTCTGACTCTCTTTCGCCATCGGAATGGTGAAATAAGCATCCTTCAAATCTATCTTCACCATCCAAGCTAAATCCTGCAGTAAATCCCTTAAGGAGTGAATTCCCTCCATTTTGAAATGCCGATACTTTACTTTACGGAGATTTATCACCGGTCTCCAACCCTTGTCCTTCTTTTCTACCACAAACAAGGTGCTCACAAACATTCTCTTCTGTTCTTCTACCTGAATAATAGCATCTTTTCCAACATCTGATTTACTTCCTCTTGGATCACCTTCTGTAAATCCTTTTGAAAAATCAACTCTTTTGGTTCCTCTTTTTGAAAAGGAATTGATTCGAACTCTATCATGTACCCTGTTACAGATTGTAGTACCCAGGCGTCTGATGTTATTTCTTCCCATTTCTGTCTGAAATATTTCAACCTTCCTCCTACCATTGATGGGATAAAACCAAAAGCTTTGTTCGTACTCACCTTGTCCTCGCCCCCGACCATAGCCTTGTCCTCTTGAACGTGTTCCACGCCTTCCCTGAATCCTTCCTCTTTGTGGATAGAACTGACCATTCCCTGGTTATCCTCTGTATCCCCCATATCCTTGGAAATGTGAATTTTGATATTGGGCCCTGAATCCTGCTCGGCCAGCAGTTTGCCCTCTCCTACTGGCCCTACCATAAAAACTATTATTTTGAAATACCCTTCGCATTGAGAATTGCTCCTTATCAAGACTTGTAAAAGTCTTCACATATTTAGATAAAGACTTTACCAATCCTTCCCCAAACAATAATCCTTTAGCATCATCCAATGATTACTTTCTAGCCAAATCATTTAATTTTGGGTTTATTCTCATTAATAACGTCTTACGTCTCTCTGATAAAAATCCTGCATTTGCATTACCCATGAAACAAATTGCCCTGTGGCACCAACCTCTCAAAAGTAACAAATCAACCTCTGAACCTTTCAAAAAAGCTTCCTCAACCATGTCAAAAATCCTAGCTAACGGACCCAATATGTCAAGTAACTTGTCATGACAAATCTTTAATGATTTTTCCAATCCCTTTCTGGGATCCTTTCCCAACTTGGACACGTAGGTGATCAGATCAGGATCCAAATTTGGTGTCCGAGTCACCTTCTCATCAATCACTGGTCTTGAGCATTCAGCTCGCATGAGATCATGCTCCTCTCTCTCTAGTGGCTGCCTTAATCTTGTTTTAATATATTGAGACACATGCTCCATGGGCCACCAGTCCTTACCTCTTGGCTGCCTTATTTCCCTAGGATCAAATAGTTTCTCCCCAAAGGGATCCTTAACAGTAGAAATATCCTTACGGCCAGATCTAGATCCTAACTCACTCTCCTTCATTCTCATATTCATCCTTATATTCTAGATCCAGGATGTATTCATCCATATTCTCATTAGATCTTCCACTTTGAATCCCAAACTCATCAACATGAGTTTCTTCCAATTCAGCGTTTTGCTGGCTCCTCCGTGTGTGGCCAAGGACACCTGAACTATGGCGCTTGGGCCTCCTTTATCTCCTCTTTTATTCTCCAAATGCCTTTTCTTTTTCAGACACTTACCTCCAGGACCTCTATTTTCAGATTCACTGTCTGAAACTGTAACATACTCCTCTTCCTCTATACTAATCCTATCTCTTTTTCCCAAAACCTGTTTTAATGTTTCTTTTACTACTGTTTGTACCTCATCATTCACCAGTTTTCTTAACCTTTCCTCCTTTTCTTCCTCACTCATCTGAATATTTTCCATTTTTTATAAAATTATTAATATCCCAAAATTCACCACTTATATACTCTTCTCACTTGGATTAACACAAGCTTTCTTGCCCAAAAAAATCAATTATCTCCGCTCACTTGAATGAGCAATCTCTTTCTCACCGGTAGAAAAATGATTGTTTTCCTTACTGGCAACGAGCTAACTGAACGCTCCATTGCATAGATAGCAATGTGCCCCACCCGCCTGTAAAAACAGGTCGGAAAGTGCTCAACAACCGCTATTTCCCTTAAAAAACTAATGGAACACACATAACGATGTGGTCGTCCGTCTACGTGCATACGAAGGCGCCTCCATTTTGTACATCGCGGTTCTCTTTTCGTGCGCGAGCCAGCGCTCGCTCTTCACACCGAACAATGAATATTGAGCTTGCCTGATCGTGCGCGAGCTGGCGCTCGCTCTTCACACCGTTTTCAAGGTCAGTTTGAATCCTGACTAATCCGTTTTAATTATTTTAAACATTATTTCAAGCAAAAAAATATAACATTAACGATTTTCCTCTACTAAATACTTCCTATTATATCTTGGATATCTTTTAAATACGAATTCTTTAAAAAAACGATTTTTAAATTAATCTTTAAATGAACCTCCAAAACTTTAAATTATAATAAAATGGATCATTCCACACAAACATAAACCAATAAATTGGGTAATCAACGGTCACTCTCCCAAACTCACAAAATTACAAACAAATCAACTTAGAGTATACTTATCTTGCTCAGAAGCAGAAACAAAAGAGGAAGAAGATGGAGTTCACAGAGCCTGTATATGGATTGAACATTCTTTTAAATGTGATGTTTTTTAAAGTTCCATTCTGGGAGCTTTTAAGTTGTGTATTGCTGCTCAGAAGGAGTTAATAAAAGATAATGCATAATGCTAGCCTCCTGTCTTGACGTAAAATCAACTGGCGGGCTGATCCTGCTGGAAGTACATGCTTTACTGAGAATGTCAGACTTCATTCTCATATGGCTGAGAAACATAGGGGTATATTTACAAGGGAAGTGGCGGAGAGTGATGATAGCCTTCTTGGTTTAACGCTGCGCTCTGCCATTTTGGAAACGCAGGGCAGCACCGTATATCAACAATACGGTGCAGCCCTGCGTTTCCCTCTGCTGTGGCGCTAATTACAGCTGGCTAGCGCCAATGCAGGCACCCTTGCACCGTAGTGCAAGGGTGCCTGCATTGTCTGAATGATTGTTTTATGTGCACATAAACAATCTTAAATGGCGATTTGTAACTTCTATGTGTGCTGCTTTGTGCAGCACACATAGAAGTTGCAACTCGTCATTTTTAAAATGGTGTTCCTTCCTGCACATAAACAATCATGCATGGCATTTGCAGTTTCTATGTGTGCTGCATAATGCAGCACACATAGAAACAGCAAAAACGAGGAGAAATAAAGCATTTCTCCTCGTTGCGCCATGTTAAGACCAGGGTTTTTTATCGTCCTAATTTTGGCGCTGCCCCATATTTATGCCACCCTTGTAAATATGAGCAGCATCAAAATCAATGGGTGTTGCGGCAGAAAGACCACCTCAACACCTATTGCCCACCTCTTTCACGCTAAGTATAGCGTGAAAGGGTGCCTTATTTACCAAGCAGCGTTAAGGCACGTTAAGTGACTTAACACTGCGTTGTAAATAAGGCGAAGCCCGTATCGCCACAGGAACGTCTTTAAAAGTGACGTTCCTGTGGCGATAGGGGCTTGTAAATATGCCCCATAGTGTGAATTTACAGAATATATGCTCTCATTTTAGCTTCTGGAGCACCTTCTATAACCTCTATGAGAAAATCATGAGAAAACAGTTTTCTCTCAAACATGATAGATGCACTCCCAACAGAAGACTTTTTTACAGGGTAAAGTCACCTTAGAAGACACCACCATTCCTAAAATTATTATGGTAAAATGATTTCTCCTTTTTGTGACCCTCAAAACCTGCCATTCACTACAGTGCATTCCAATGGGGCGCTATCATGTATATTGGTCCCAAGATGGCTGCCAGCACTTTCTGGTTGAAGTGCTGACAGACAATCAGATCTCACCATAAGATCTGTGCTTAGGCTCCGCCCAGATATCCTTATTTGCTTTCGCTCAAATTTCTCAACAACTACTGAACGGATTTACACCAAATAACTGAAAGCGTGATCTGTGAACCAAAATCTACCTTCCTGCCAAATTTGGTGTAATTCCGTCCAGAGGTTCAGGCTGTAGTCGTGTTCAAAGCTCCTATGGGAATTAACATGGGAAATTGCATTTTTTTCGAGACCCCTTTTTCTCTGCCCCAGCTTGACGGATTACCCCAATATTTTACATGCACAACAAGACTCACTATGACACGTTTTTTGGAAAAGTTTGTGAAGATTCGTCAAACGACACCAAAGATATAGGCAAGTCAAAAAACACTTTTTCTATAGAAACATGGTTCTAACTATAACTACCTACTGGCAACTGCCAGTAGGTAATATTCCCTCACTGCATATGTTAAGCTATTATTCCAGCTCACTGTGTGTGAAGGTAGCACACTTTGTTCCGGCGCCTTTGCTGACTTTAATGGGACTCATAAAACTATTTTTTAGCCATGATCAAGGGAACAGAAGCAATCTATCATCGGTGTAAACAATTCTGCAGTAAGCAGTTGACATAAAAATATCTTACTGGATCCAACAATCCAATTAAGGCAGGAGTAAAATATGTCTATTGAGGCACCTGCCAGCTGCCCAAGCACTCCAACATGTAAAATGTTGTTGTAGTTTTATGAATTAATTGAGCCGAGCTTGCACCCTACACAACAGTTTTTAACATCATTATTCGTTCTACAGAGAGATCCTTTCACGTGGCCTTTGACGTGGAACCGGTCAGTAATCAGGCCAGTTTCAAATGTTTTTATGTCATACACAAGGTGTTATGGCACACCTGTAAAACCCTTCTCTATACCCGCCCAAGCTGAGCATTCGCTCAGGCCCGCACCCTTCCTGTCCAAGAAGGCGGGTCCAGTCCAGCCATAAAATTTTAAACAAACATCTTCTGGGAATATCTCTTGGGCGATTCGAGACAAGCCTACAATGCATGTCAGGCAGTCCTTAATTTGAGCCGGTGGTTTCCGGTGCTTGTCACTGGCACTTAATTTTAAGTATCTGCGCTTATGACAGTCTGCCACATGGTGGCGCTGTCTGGCTAATTTAGGTGTGAGCACAACAACAACTGTTTATGAATTCAATATACATTAACAGTGACTACCACCTGTCACCCAAACCATTCTTAAAGCGTTGGGGGCCTGGAATAATATTACTGGTCACACTTGTAAGAGTGTGATAGTAAGTAGTTGTGTTGGTACTGTCATTGGCAGCACTGGCAGGGGCAATGCATGGTGCAAGCTGCAGTGTCCTTCTGATGAGAGCCCTGGCATCTATTTCTTTTACAAATTAAGCACGGATTGTCATGGCTCCATCCTATGACGTATACTTGAAGAGTTTAAAAATGTTTGTCATTATTGAAAAGGGATGGCTCTTGAAAATGGATCTAAGTCAGACTATCATTATATTCTGTCATAGTTCGGAGTGTGCAAAGTTGCAAAGCTGAGGACCACGCAACTTTGCTTAGTTTTTTTAACTTCTTTAGTTTAGTGCAAGAGATATTTTTAAAAGAAAGAAGAGAAAAAGAGACTGGTTTTCTTTTGCTTTAACCTGCCATGGTCTCTGGGCGCCTGCTTGCTGTCTTTAGCTTTTAGTTAAGATCGTCAGGGAGCACAGGCTTTGATCCTGTCTATAGTCACTAACCAAATTAGTAAAGGTGGCTCCGTCGTCCTACCCTTAGGATGTCACAGTGTACAATATATACATCATTTGTAGGCCTGTCATTAGCCAAGATCTTTTGATTCTACTCAAATTATATGTATGATATACTTGTAGGGGCTTTCAGCCAGCCCTCTTCACCCACAGGTCTGTGCTTGGTTCATTCATATTTTTCTTCCATCCCCTACAGCAAACAGCACGAGACAGTTGGCTAGCCCACTTTAGCCATTGGATAACTTCACTGCGAGTCGTGCATTCTACCCTTTCACAAGGAGCACTTGAACACTTCAAGTAGTTACCTTAAGTGGCAGAGACTACTGTGGCAATGTGTACCTTTTGAGACAAAAAAAATATTTTTGCTCTAACCAATGATTTTTTTTAGATGAGGGCCTGGCAGCTTTCCCAAAAAACAACTTTTGACAAAACCGTGACAAAGCATACCAAGTATCAACAAATCCAAGATGCTGGCGGCCACTGCAAGACCTTTTGGCTTTGCTTGGCTCACAGTGATTTAGAAGCAGCCATACTTTACTGAAGTGGCCATGTCTTTAGACTTGGAAGATCTGATTCTGGAGCTACCATACTTTATTCACCAGTTGTTAGACTTTAGTCACTAATCTTTAGACTTTAATCTGCCTTACGCCCTTTGGGAGCATATGAGGACCACGATTTTGTATAACTTGTTGATGTTGTCAGTCAGTCAAATTTCTTTATTTCGGTTACAAAGAACCATAAAAGAAGCAACCTTACAAGAAAATAATAGCACATAATAGAATAAAAGATCATTCAGATAAAAGATGGGAGATAAATAGACTAAGAGAGCCAATGCTATATAAACGTAGTTAATTCAATGCCAAAAGATATCTATCAGAATACGCTCTCAAGCACAAAAATTGATTAGCTCTTGTTTCTTTCTTTTTTTTTTTTTAAAACCATATAAATACAATAAAAACGAGTTAATAACAATTATCATCTCGAACATGATTAAAACGCACTTTGCTGTGCGGAGCCAGCTCCAGTTTCCAGACTGGGTAATGACAGCATTTCTAGCTGAACTCTCCTCCTTATTGCCCAAAACTGGCCCAGGAATTTGGCTGTTGCACACACAAAGATGGGTCGAGCATCCGATTTTAAGATTCGTAGGGCTTCTTAGGAGCTTCGGGTCCTTAATTGCCTGCACACAGGTGTTAACCTGTCCTGCAGTGAATGCCCGGGCTGGAGATCTGTTTGTTAAGCGCTAGGTGATGGCAGCATGTGGCGAGACGGCCCGTCACCGCTCTGGTGAGTGAACGAGGGTCTTGAGCGCGGAGCGTCCCGCATGTTTTCTTTCAAATATGACGCCTGACACGGCGAGGGACGGAGACCCGTATGACTGTTGACGATGTGCGCTCCTGCTCTCCGAGTTGATTTCCTGGGGTTGCTTCCCCCTCCCCCACTGCCGCCTCTTTGTGCCCTGTTTGCCCTGACTGTGCGAGGAGTCTTAAGCGTGGGGGCTACCGACTCAGCGAGACGCTTCAGAGCGAGTCGCAACGGTCTGGCCTGCCCTCGGGGGCTGCCGGCTCCTCTGGACTCTACTTGTGGCTACCAAGCGAGCCTGGCCTGTTTGGAGACTCTTTTTGGGCTGTTGTTGTGCATTCTCGGGCGCCCATTTTGTTTTTGTCTGTGGCCTGATGTTGTTGTTGTTTGGCTGCCACTTCGTCCCCCTACCTTAGGATATGAAGACTGCACCCCCTACCCTGGGTTCGATGCACTGCAGGTCACGGAAATAGAAAAGAGGCCTGCCCCCACTAACAACCTATGGCGGACATCTTGGAATGGCAATACTTTCTACCTATATTCCCACACTCACCAAAGGTGGCATCTTGAGGTGGGGCACTCATTCTTTCTATATTCCCTCACCCGGCCCTGCCGTATTTACCCCAATACCACATATTATGCGGTGGTTATCTCTTATGATGTTCAGGAACAGCTTGCCTGGTTTGCCTCCCATATAAAGAGGTAATGCCATTCTATGGATTGCCCTTAGTCATCTTGGTCCAACCCCTGGTCTCCTAGCCCTAGTTAATCTGGCCATCATGAGACTAGTCGACCCTAAGGAACCCGAGGGGCGTTGTTAGCAATAAAGATTCATTTCCATGTCTGCCGCCACGTTGAACTCTTGCGTCACGTCCACGAACGACCCATGCTCGTGACACTTGGACTACCTACGCCTCCTATGGTTGGGGCTGAACTCTGCCCTGACGCCTGCTTACCCACACCTCCTAAGTGCGCTGGCATGATGCTGGCAAATATGGAGCCTAAGCCTGCGAACCTATTCTCTCCTAACCTGGAACCGACTAGCCACAACGCTTTCCGAATCAGATATCCCACGGAACCTATCTAAAAATGCTGCAAAAAACTTTAAACATAGACTACTTAAATCGCAGCCGGAAACCCTCATCTCAGACCCCTACTTCTCTATCAGAAAAGGTACTACCATAAATGACCTCATCTTCTACACTAAACGGCATGCTCAATGGCGGATGGCCATTCACTCTCTGCTCAAGATCTCCTCTTCCCTGAAAACGCCACATGGTCTTAGATTGATAGTTGCGCCCTCCTCGGATTTCAGTGCTGAAGCCACCATCTCCCTCTACAAAAATGGAACCATCCTTATACAAGCCTCAGACCGCAATCTAGTGTTATTTGACAAATTTTTCCCCACCATCCTGAATACAGTGGCTAACGTCAATTCCGCCCCCAGTGCAAGGGCGGGACCCCCAGCGGTCCCCCTGCCCTCGCAAACTCTATCCCCTACCTCGCCACCACCACCACCTGCTGATCCCACATCTGCTTCGAAGGGCCCCCTGCTACCTACCCTAACACTTAATAGCAACTCCCTTGCAATGCACGCAATGAACGAGCTTCGCCAGCACAGTCATCTCTCTAATCCGCCCGCTCCCTCCCCCGTACTGTTTGCTAGCCCTAACCCCCCTCGCCCCACTGCGCACAGCACCGCCCGGATTCTCCCCAAGTCACCTTCCTCCAGACCAACACACAATCCCATCGGGATCCCACCGGCCTCCAGGGGTCTCTATCCATTAGTCCCCTCCTCCCCTATCCCACCCATCCTTCTGGGCTTGCAGCGCCATTTCCCAGAATCCCTTCCCTTGGGGCACACTCAGTCGCCTTCCGCCATACTTTCCCCCGACCTCACTATCTCCTCCCCTATCATACCCATTCCGAGCGTGCAGCTCCATTGCCCAGATTCTCTTCCCGCTGGGCACACTCAGTCCCCACCCGCCCTTTCTTCCCCCCGACCTCACTAGCTCTCTCCATCTCCAGGGTCCCCAGGACCTAGCCTCCCAATCCCTTCCACACACCTCTCTGGAAGGCCGCCTGAGCGAGATAGCACTCTGCCTACAACAACTCAAGACAGAGGTTCGGAGTCTACTACATATCACTGAGGCTTTGTCTGCTAACTCCAGACCAAGCTGTGCCACCACGAAAAATCACCATCTCCACTCGCGCACCGATTGAGGGTGTTCCGGGCTCCATCCCCCCCTGACGCTCGGAGGTCCCCGTCTCTTGTCTCCCACATACCTCATAGGTGGGCCTCCGTTCCGCTCCCTAACGACCCTGCGCGCCCCTCCAGATATAGAGCCTCCCTTTCCGATACGGATAGCCATTCTCTCCTACATTCGTATGTTCCAGCACATCCCCCCACCTTAGCAAACTTGCAACAAATTGAATCCATCCCCACGGATCCCTTCAGGGAACCCAGGCCTAACACCAGAACCTTAAATGAGAACAACCTCATGCGAGTCACCACCACGCTACCCGCTCTAACAGACACCATCATTAGCCTCAAATGCGTGCTCCTAAATTGTAGATCGGCAGCTAAACACGCTGCGGACATTGCCGACCTCACCCTGGCGCAGGATCTTGACCTTGTAATGTTGACGGAAACCTGGCTAAATGACTCAGCTGCCCCCTTCCTGAACTTTTTAATACCTCCCAACTATGATATCATTAGGCTGGACAGATCATGTGGGCAAGGTGGAGGCATTGCATGTTTACTTAGGAGCAATCTTACAGTGAAGGTACTTCAGACTGACCTACTTCTGTCCTGTGAATACCTATGCATTGAAGTGACTGGTGGCAACAATCACTCCTGCAAACTTCACACGTTTTACCATCCCCCTCGTGACAACCTTCCCTTCACAGAACAGATCATGGACATTATTTCGGCCAATGCAGACTTCCATGGCACTCAGATCTTCCTGGGAGATTTCAACCTCCATTGGAATGATGCAAATGACGTGGTGGTCAATAGCCTTAAATCCTTCCTTCTTGACCTCAACCTAATCCAAATCTGTGACAGCCCTACTCATATCAAAGGAGCTACCTTAGATCTTGTCATTGGTAATCCCAACTCCATCCTCCTTGAGTCGATCCTCCCATGTGACTGGACAGACCACTATTGCATCACCTTCTGTATCCTGGAATTGGTAAGATCAAGTAAAGCCCAGCCCAAGAACCCAAAACAGCTAAAAAGATGCCTAAGGAACATCAACCCGCATGATCTGACGGCTCTCTGTGATAACATCCTGCCCCCCCACCGAACATGTCGGATGTCCACGACCTTACAGCCCACTATAATCACGCAATGCTGAACGTACTAGACTCGGTCGCTCCACTACAGCTTAAAAGAATCTCCTCTAAACTCTCCAAACCATGGTTTACTGATAGTCTCAATTCAGAAAGAAGAAGCTTAAGACTTGCTGAAAGGTTATGGCGGTCCTATCCCTCCCTTGAGCATCTTTACCACCTAAGATCCCTGAGAAGCATATATAACAAACGCATCAGATGCTCGAAGGCCACCTTTTTCAGATCTCAGCTAGACCAAGCAAAAAACCGTCCTAAAAAATTGTTCGAACTCATCAAGTCCCAAGCCAATAGTCATCCGAACTCCGCACCTCTGGGTCAAGGGACATTGCCTAATTGCGATGAATTCGCTGATTTCTTCACAGATAAGACCAGTAAGATTGAAACTGAATTACGATCTGCCCGTAACCTCCTGTCATTCAGTCCACTGATTTCCCTCTGTCCACCTGGTAGGGATTTTATTGGCCTGTCGCAACCCCACCTCCCCAAAAACAATGCATCTTGGAGTCTCTTCCAAACCCTGGATGAATGCGCTATACGCAAAACGCTATCGACTCTGAAACCTTCCAACCACTACAACGACCCGCTGCCATCGAACCTTTTCCCGGAAGTAAGATCCTCCTTACTAACAATGTGGACCACGATTGTCAATGCATCACTTCGGCAAGGTGCTATTCCAGATTGCCTTAAATCGGGTCAAGTAACCCCGATTTTAAAGAAACCTACTGCTGATCCTACGGACCTTCAGAACTTTCGACCAATCTCCAACATCCCCACCTTAGCAAAGCTCCTGGAGAAATGCGTGCTTGCCCAACTCTGCAACCACATCGACCATTTCCAACTCCTGGACCAATGCCAATCTGGTTTCCGCTCGGGCCATAGCACAGAGTCGGCTCTAACGCACATTGTCGATGATGCGTTAAGAATGCTGGACCACAACGAGTCGTGCCTACTGATCCTTCTTGACCTCTCATCAGCATTTGACACTGTCAAACACGATAACCTAATTGACCTCCTGGAACACAGGATGGGGTTGTCTGGGCCTGTGCTTAATTGGTTCTCTTTGTTCCTCCTGAATAGATCCCAACGCTTCACGGTGAACCAATCCCTGTCCCATCCGGCACCGGTTACGCTGGGGGTTCCCCAAGGTTCAGCACTCTCTCCCACGCTCTTTAACTTGTTCATGGAGCCTCTAACAGAAATGCTGAAATCATCCAGCATTCACTATCACATGTATGCGGACGATACTCAACTTTACCTGAAGATCGCCTCCCCTGAGGCCATCCAGTCCCTCAACTCAGTCCTGCTGCAAACACAAAGCTGGCTGACACATAACCATCTGAAACTAAATGCGCTAAAAACAGAATTCCTCCTAATATCACCCCATAAGCAATCTCTGATCATTGAACAATGGTTGAATCAGCTTACTGCTTTTAACTGCAGACCCCACCTTGTGGACTCTGCATCCTCGCTTGGTATTATACTAGACAAAAGTCTGAACATGGAAAAGCACATCAGTTCCCTCACCAAAGGAGCGAACTTCCAACTCAGCATCCTAAGGAAGCTCAAACCCTTTCTCCCGGCTCATGACCTAAAGGTTGCAGTGCAAGCATTGGTGATCGAAAAGCTGGACTATGGCAGTGCAACGCTCTGTGGCCTGCCCAGAGTGGAAACGGCTCCCCTTAGGTCGGCCCTCAATGCTGCCACTAAGCTAGTAACGGGCACTAAAAAATTCAACCACATATCTCTGGACCTGCTGGCCCTGAAATGGCTCCCATATGAAGCTCGGATACAGCTGAAAATTGCATGTATGACACACAAAGCCATCCACCTCAAGACCCCGATGTACCTCGCCCAGAAACTGGAGCTCTCTTGTGATTCAAGAGCCTCCAGAAGTGCCAGCACCCTCTTACTTAAACAACAAAAATTCAAGAAAAAAAAGACCTACAATCGAGCATTTTCAGGTCTGGCGCCAAGGATCTGGAACTCTCTTCCCCCTGAAGTCAGGGTGATCCCTTCCACTGTCCTCTTCAAAATAGAAGTTAAAGGGCTCTTGATGAAGAAATATCTGCCTCAGGCTGCCTTCCCCACTTGACTCCCGGGCTATCGACGCTGTTTTATGGCCGAGCGGCTGGGCTCACAAGAATGTCGGACAGTTTAAATCTATGTACTTTTTGCTGTGTTGAATATGTTTGTTTGCATGTACACGTCCTTTTGCACACTCTGTAAAGCGCTCTGATACCCTCGGTGGTCAGGTTTGCGCTATATAAAACTTTCTAAATAAATAAAATAAATAAATAAACCATTTTCTCCTTGAGTTGACGTAGGCTGGGCAGGCAAAAAGAACGTGGCCTACGGTTTCGTGTGGGCTTGGACAAGAGGGACACCGCATGGTTTTAGTTTTAGTACTCTGCCAAGAGTTGGTGAAAGAATTAATAGGCAAAGTGCCATGCCTAAACTGTGTATATAGTTTTCTATCTGCTGGCACTTTAATTATGTCAAAATAGCTCTCCAAGCGACAGATATTTTTCAAATCAATAAAAACTTCTGTCAGCCTACCATGATGCCTATTCAAGACAATATTCTCTTCCACCCATGCCCAGTACCTAACTTTCAGTTGGCCCTTAGTAAATGATGGTGGTTGGCCGTTAGCCTGCCCCGGTAACCTAATGCTGTGAAATAGGCCTGCCACCTGTTTTATCCAGCCGATTTTTCTTGAGGTATCTAGATTTATGACCTCACTCAAAGTTGCGGCGTAGGGTGCCAATTCAGGTGTGGTAGTCAATCTATGCCAAAACAGCAAGGGACGGAGCTTCGCGAGGTCATTAATAGACTTGATACCATAGTCTAACTTGAGGGGAAGTAGAGGGGTGCTTTGAGGAAGGGATATTATGTTCCTGAGAAACTTATTTTCCACGACTGCAAGGTCGCCAGCAGATACGGTGCCCCACAACTCGGCCCCATAGAGGGCACTGCTCACGGCCTTGCAGCTGTACAACTTAAGAACAGGTGCCACTGGTTTGGTGAAAGATTGACAGTGCTCCCGCCTCAGTGCCCCCGTAAGCTGTGAAAATCTCAACAATACCCTTCCTAGGTGATTCTTCCAAGCCATACCCTCGGATAACTTAACACCCAAATAATCAAATGAGCTGACCCTCTCAAGCTGAACATTGTCCAGCGTCAAGGTACCCTTAAAGGTTTTGTGAGGGTTCAGCATCATTAGCTTGGTTTTGGTAGTATTGATAACCAAGCCCCTTTCATCACAAAAGGCCTTAAATTGATTTAACAATCTCTGGAGGCCCATGGGAGGTGTCATCGGCGAATAACAAGGTTGGAATCTTGTTATTCGCCAAAGTTGGGGCGTCAGCGGGTGTGGAGCACAGGAGATCGGCTACCTGATTGACATACAGAGAAAAAAGTGTGGGGGCTAGAACACACCCCTGTCGGACCCCCCGCTGGATCATAAAAAGCTCAGTGGTCTGGCCCTGGTCCCCCCCATCTTACACGGGCAAAGTTTCCCTCATGCAACCGAATTAAGATTTCTACAATTGCCAATGGCATTCCCATGTCCCTGAGTACCCGCCAAAGCGAGTCCCTGGGGACGAGGTCGAAGGCTGTTTTTAGGTCAATAAAGGCAAGATATAAACTACCTTTGCCCAACACAACAACTTTCCAATATAGTGTGACAAGACGAAACACCTGATCGATTGCGCCGGTCCTCCTCCGAAAGCCTGCCTGGAGTGGAGAGAGAATATTATTCACATCCATCCAGTCCTGGATTATAGCCAGGAACGAGCGGCAGAAGACTTTTTGGGCACAATCGATCAGGCTGATTGGTCGGTAGTTGGAGGGCATTGACCTATCCCCTTTCTTAAAGATTGGTATTACTTCGGCCCCTCTCCAAGAATCAGGGATCCTCACCCCACCGGCAATGTCGTAAGCCAGTGCCATGAAGTATTGTGCCCAGTTGTCCCTGTCCTCTCGAAAGAGATCACCAGGGACACCGTCCGGGCCTGGGGCTTTTGCAGGTACAATGGCATTTATAGATAAAAGAATTTCCTCTTTGGTAAAGGAGAGGTTGCATATAGGAAGGCCTATGTCACAAAGCGGCTGTGGACTGACATGAGGGTTGACAAGAGTGTACAGATCACTAAAGTGCTTATGCCATTCAACTGCTGGGATATTATTAGCCAAAGGGGGCGATCTCTCAAATGTGCCCTTAGTCAAAAGAGACCAAAACAGCCTGCCATCAGAATACTGGATGGCCTCCCCTAGTTCTTCCCACCTCTTTTCTTCCCAGTCTCTCTTGGCTTTGATTTGAGCCTGCTTATATTCCTTCCTAACCCCTCGTATCCTTAGGGCATCCCTGTTTCTTATGGCAGTCGAGAGTCTCCCTCTCAGCACCCTACACTCCCTGTTGAACCACAAATTTGAAACTAAAAGTCTCCCCTTTTTTTCCGGGTCTTATTCTGTTGGACATAAAAGTAACTGGCAACTTGTTTAAAAAAGACACTATGCCGGATACTGCAGCTAGACTGCATAGTCATATTACCAGTGTCTGCAGCCAAGATCTCCAAATGCTTTTCCCAGATCATTGGTAATGGATTTGATCTTGGTTTCATCTGCCAGGATAACACGCCACTTGAGCCGACGTTTGTCATTAGTGGGAAGTACCTCCTTGGTGTATAGTGGAGTCGGGGTAACCCTCTCCCTTCCCCCTCAAGGATGTGACATAGTCAAGCTCAGGGGATTATGATCACTTTCACAGGTAGTACTTATGACCATATCCTGTACCAATGGCCATAAAGTCAAATCCACTAATAGGTAGTCAATCCTACTAGTCCCCCTTGGCCCACAAAAGGTCATCTTCCCTCTTTTGTCTGAGCTAGTTCTCCCATTAGCAGCCCTTAACCTATGTTCTAGGGATATAGCATTCAACTGTAGGGCTGCTTTCGACCATTTTTTTATGGGGCTTAGTTCCAAGGGTGGTACCAACCACACATTGTCCTCTGCGCTCACATCATGAGACTCAACCCAATCAAGTGGCTCAAAGGTGACATTAAAGTCGCCGCCCACTAGTAAGGGATAATCGTTATGCTTTGCTTCCAAAAGACTATCCAGGGCAGTAAGAGTAGAAGAGCTGCCTCCTCTTGTACTTCTAGCATACACATTATAGATTTCTACAGGCTTACCCATGCCACAATTAATCCGGACCCCTAAAGTATATGAGCTATTGGTGTCCAAGACCTTAACAGTACAATTAAGTGAAATGCTAAGTAAGATAGGCAGCCCACCTGCTGGCCGGCCATATTTGGATGGAATAGCTGGTCTGTGATAGGACATAAACCCAAGAATGTGTATCGGGGTCTGGCTCCAAGTTTCCTGTAAAAGACAAATCTCGTGTTCGTTAATGAGATTGAGCCAGTGGGGGCTATCTAATTTCCCCCTTATGCCTGCCACATTCCATGACACTATTTTCAGAGTCATGCCATTGGCCTCTAGTTGTTGGACCTGGGGAGATGATGGACTATTTTGATGGTTTAATTCAAGTGATTCAAAGTATGATGCATCTACCCCGCCAGCTTGACCATAATTACTTGGCCCTGGCTCAGAAGCAGTGTCTATAGCTAGCAATGGATTTAAAAACATAATCTCAATCTCTTGAGAAGGGGTCTCCGGGTTGTTACATGCTAGGGGGGAGGAGTACTCCACGCCTGTACTTAGGATGTGTGGAAGATCCCTATTGGATGCTAAAGGGATGAGTCAATCATTCTGGTTGTTGATGTCATTTTTAGATTAAGGCTACTAGGCAGTGCCTACGTGTCTGTTGCGAGGCATATTGTGGCTTACCAGGAGCATAGAGGCACTTAGAGCCTGCCCATTGTTTACCATTGGTTGGCTTTCCTGTCACTCTCATTTGCCTGCTTCTAACTTGTGTCCCAGTTTGTCAATCTTGTGGTTGTATTTCCCTTGGAATATTGCCTCTTTTCCATCTTTTTTGATTGACTGGCATCTCTGCTTTCACGGACTGGTTTTCAAGCACTATGTTTTGTGTTAAGCACACCATGAGTGCGCATATGATTTTGAACTCCCTCCCTCATGTACTTCACACCCCTGCACTCTGTGTTGTTCTCTGTAACCCCTATGCTTTTCCTTACACCCTCCTGTTGCGCTCGCTCTTGTCCTTCTCCCCGTTGCCTCCCTGCCCCCTGTGTTGCATCCCCTACCTGCACAGTCCTCTCTCTCCGTTGTTCTTGCCCTCATCTGCGCCTTACATGTTCCTTTCCTTCAACACCCATGTTGCTTCCTCATCCCTACTGTCCTCCCCCGTGTTGCTGTCATGTTCAATGGTTTTTTGTGTGCCTTCCTCTGTATTGCTTTCACTTTTCCCCACCCTCCCTCGTGTTGCTTTCACCTCCTGTTGCTTCCATCCCCCGCTCCTTCTACAAAAAAATCTTTGCGCGTTACAGAATTTTTAAATTACTGATCCAAGTCGGATCAGTAACTAAAAAAAAAAAAGGTACCCACATCATTTTGTAGATGCATGCATGCATGGTGAGCACCTACAAAATGACGCAGGTAGCCGTGTCAAAGGCTTTTTCTTATGTTATGTTATGGGTCATTTATACAGCGCACGTTCACCAGAAGGTCTCTTGGCGCTAGTATAGGAGCCGTCATCTGGTCGACTGATTAGCTACTATATGCCTGAGAGAAGAGCCAGATTTTCAGCATTCTTCTAAAACTCGTGTAGTTGTCTGCCAGTCGAATTGCAGTAGGCCATGGATTCTCAAAGTACGGCCCGAGGGCCACATGTGGCCCTCCTGACCTTTAATTGCGGCCCTCCTGGTGAACAGCAGCACAGGGTTGCTCTTCCCTTGACAGATCAGGAACATTTGGAAAGCTGTGAAACGGGCATACTTTATTTGCAGGTTAATAAACTAAAGATGAGAAGTAAGTAATGTTTCCTAGACATCTTATCTTTAGCATGTATCTGCTTCACGTCCCTCTACACCCACCTTTCAACACCCCGACCCTCGCCCTGCTGGCATCGGTGCAGCCCTCGGGAAGCCACAGACAGTAGTTCGTGGCCCCCAGAGAAATGTTTGTGAGTACCCATGCATTAGGCAATGACTTCCAGACCTGAGGACCTTGAACTGAGAAGCGGAGCCCTCCTAGTCTCTTTCATTTGAACCTTGGGATCGTGAGAAGATTCATTTGAGAAGACCTAAGGCTACGTTTTGGAAAATATTTTTGGATTTTGGTGATTATGAACTTAGGACATTTGTTATGGAGCACTTTGTATATAATGCAGCCTGTTTTGAACATGGTACGTTGAGTCACTGGAAGCCAGTGAAGTTTCTTCATTAGCAGTTTGATGTGGCGGTGTCGCGGTTGTGGGAAAATAATTCTAGCTGCTTGGATTTGCACCAGTTGGAGTCTATAATTTAAATTTTCTGGAAGCCCCAAATATAAGGCGTTTCCGTAGTCAATTCTGGACAGGATTAATACAACGACAATTTGGATACTAGCCTCCATTGAAAAAAATCTCATGATTTTCCTAATTTGGAGGAAACAGGAGGACGTCACTGTGCCTATCTGAGATTTCATGGATAGGTTATTATCAATCTGGATGCCTAAGCTTTGTACAGAAGTCCTAGGGACAGGGGGTGGAGCCATATCTGTTGGCCAATAGGCGGGGTTCCAGTGGTTTACTTTATTATTGGTTACGCCTATCTCCTTTTTATCCGGGTTGAGCTTTAACTGATAGTCATTCATCCAATCTCTGATGTAGATCATAGTGTTTTGAAAGAACTCTCTCGATTCACGTGTCTCATCGATGGTGAAAATCAGTTGCATGTCGTCGTCATAATTATATATTTTCACCTTTTTCTGCTTGAGGCTGTTCATCAAGGGACGAATATATAGGTTAAAAAGGTGAGGAGATAGAGAGGAACCCTGTGGTACTCTGCAGTTCACGTGGGCTAGAGATGAGTAGTATGGAGCGAGGCGGACCAACTGGGTTCGATCTTTCAGAGAGGATTTCATCCATTGACGGGCTGGGCCTTTTAGGCCAGCATTGGCGATTCGGTCCAGCAGAATGCCATGATCCACGGTGTCAAATGCTGCGGATAAATCCAGCAGGACCAGCGCTTGAGTACTGCCTTCATCGGCCCCATGCCTCATATCGTCTGCCACTGAAAGAATGACTGACTCGGTAGAGTGGGAAGGGCGAAACCCTGCCTGATGGAAGTCGAGGTAGTTTGTCTCTTCTAAAAAGGAACAGATGTGTTTTGCTACATGTGCTTCTAAAATTTTAGCTGGGTATGGAAGGAGGGAGATAGGTCTGTAATTCTTTACCATCTGTGGGTCCTCTCCATATGTTTTTTGTAGCGGGATTATCACAGCTTCTTTAAACGATTGGGGAACATATCCTTGCATGAGAGAAGAATTTAAAAGGGATAGAATCACTTCTGGGAAGGATGAATGGATGATTTTTTGTATTTGGGGGGCATATGTCTTTGGGGGAACCAGATTTTATTTTTATTATTAGTTCAGCTAGTTGTTCTTTGCTGATGCAGGGAAAGGTGGAAATGGAAGCGTGGTTCCTATTTCCTGAGGGGGGTTTAATGTCTGATTTGCTCGGGGGATATTAGCCTCTTATTTCCTTTATTTTGTCTATGAAGAAGTGATTTAGATCATCACATAATTTCTGTGTTGGAATGGCCGGTGGTATTACTCGGTCTGGGGCAGATAATTCTCCCACTAATTTAAAAATGTCTTTAGTTTTATTGTTGGATTCTAATACTTTGTTTGAAAAAAAAGTAATTTTGGTTTGAAGGATAACTTTTTTATATTCTTTCATACATTGTATGAAGATTTCTTTGTTTTCTGGCGAATAGGAGCTTTGTCATCTCCGTTCTGCCTGTCGCGTTTTTATTTTGGCTATCTTTAATTCTTTGGAGAACCATTTTGACGCCTCATGCTGGTGGGAGGGTCTGATTTTTTGAGAGGGGGCGTGAATATCGCTGGCCCTTCTTTGCCATTGTGAAATTTCTTCCTCGTATTTGTCCAGGTTCTCCGTCATGGAGGGAAGGTTGGATGCTAATGTATTGCTTATATTTTAAAACTTTAGCCATGCTGCACAGCATTATGGATGTGGTGCAGCGTGGCTAAAAACCATTGACAAAGCCAATACGTGACAAAGATTAGACTGATTTGCTTTGCTAATACTTGTTTATTCTTGTATCAATTTTGTGTTACAGATGGGAACTCAGGAATCATACCAGTGTCAACAAATTATTCTTATTAAGTTTTGTTTAAAGTTGTTAATATTTTTAGATCAATTTTCTTTGTGAGTGAGCAAAAATGCTGAATATCAACGTGTCCTTGTTTTAACTTACATTTTCTGAGAAAACCCATTATAAAGTGGGGAAAGGGGAAGAATGTATTTGGGCATTATGCAAGAGTGTATGGCACCTCACTTAGCGCGGGGAGGAAAATGGCACCCCTTACCCATTATTTTGGCCAGAGGGACAGGAAGTCTTTGACCATGCGAACTTCGTGGGCTTGAATGAATATGAAATATATACCTAAAACAATTAGATTTGCACTATTTGAAAGATATTATTTTGGGAAAAGCATGCAGAGGCTGGGTAAGACAGTCGAGGATTATCTGACTGACCTAGGCAAGATGGCCACTACATGTAAATTGAAGATAATCCATTGTCTAATATTGCTGAACCTCTCAGCTGCCTTGGACACAGTTGACCGTCCCATCCTTATATGCACCCTAGAGTCTCAAATGGGATTCACAGGCAATGTCCTTCACTGGATCTCCTCCTACCTTTCCAACGACGCCAGGTCCCAAAACATCTCCAGGTCCCAAAAGATCCTGCAGAGTTACCCAGGGATCCATACTGAGCCTGGTCATCTTTAACCACTAAATGGAGCTGGTAGGTGCTCTACTCACAGATACCAGCATCAAGATTCACCAATATTCCGATGATACACAATTCTACGTGAAAGTCTCCTCTGCTTTAGACATCCAATGCCTCAAGCACTGCCTGCACATCATCCAGACCTGGATGTTCAGCGCCTTCCTGAAGCTCAACCCAACCAAGACAAAATTCCTGTCATTTGCCAAGAACAACAAACATGAAACAGTACAAACATGTCTCAACGACATGAATCTTGACGGCTTCCAACCCCAACTTTCAATGAATGCCAAGTTACTTGGATTCACCTTGGAGACCACCCTCCCCCTCTCGGTTTTAAAGAAAGTGAAACCATATCTCCCAGAAAGAGACCTCAGAACTGCTGTTCAAGCCCTCGTACTCTCATAACTGGATGGTGGCACCATTCTACTCCATGACCTCCTAGACTCCACACTGGAATGCTTTAAGGGCATCCTACAAGCTACAGCACATCTCATAGAGGGACTAAAGAAATATGATCACATCTCCCCCCCCCCCCCTTTTGGTGGAACATCATTGCCTCCCCTTACCGGATCACACCATCTTCAAAACTAGCTGCATCATTTGCAAAACCATCAAGACCAAGACTCCTACTTATTTTTTTAGGCAAGCCCACCATCTCTGGAGGGTCTTGGCACACCCGCAGGCAGAACACCATCAGACAGCAGGCTGAGAAGTGTAAAAAATAAAAATAAAATAAGGCAGCAGGCCTTTTCCATCTATGCACCAGGATCTCACACAGTTTCCTCCCATTCCTTTGGAGACATCCTTGGAGATTATGAAAGGCCTCAAGTCAGGCTCTCCCTCGGACCCTTGTCCGGCCAAAGTGCTGGCATCTGCAGCAGAGATCATTAATCCAGCTGCTAATACTGTCCTCAATTCCTCACTGAAAAATGGCCAGGTGCCGGGTAGATGGAAAAATGCGAAAATCCTCCCATTATTAAAAAAACCCTCTGCAGACCCCTTGGTAGCATCAAATTACAGACCAATATCACTGCTTCCTTTTTTCTCCAAAGCCCTTGAGAAATATGTGAATTTAGTTACCACAGAATACGTGAAAACTAACAATCTGCTCCACCACAGCCAGTCCGGCTTTAGAACTAATTTTAGCACTGAGACTGCCTTGCTTGAAATCTCTGAGGTTATTAAGGAAAAAATAGATAAAGGAGGCAAAGCAGTGCTGATCTTGCTGGACCTCTCCGCAGCTTTTGATACTGTGCCCCATGACCGACTCCTGCAGAGACTTCGGGAGTGCGGCCTGGGAGGCATGGTACTCAAGTGGTTTACCTCCTTTTTGGAGGGCAGACATCAAGAGATCTGGTCCCCTCCTTTCGCTGCTTCCATTCCCCCCTTGAAGGTGGGTGGTCCTCAGGGTTCCGTTTTGAGCCCTTCACTTTTTAATCTATATATGGCTCCCCTTGCTCCCTTAGCTGAGGCATGCGGCGCGACAATAATTTCGTATGCTGACGATACTCCGCTTTTGTTCACATGCGACAACGACGACGACTTCAGAGGGGAGGAGATTAACAAATGTCTGACAGGGGTTTTCACTTGGCTCAGAAAGAATCAATTAAAGTGTAACCCAGAGAAGTCTGAGACAATTTTTTTTGGCTCTTCATCTTGTGACGAATGGCATTAATGGTGGCCATCAGACATGTCACCCCCCTTACGTCAGTCAATACAGTTAAGAACCTGGGGGTCAAGCTGGATGACACCCTTTCTATGAAAGCTCAAATTCAGACAGTGGCCGGATCCTGTTTCGGCCTATTAAGAATGCTCAAGAAATTTCTACCCTTACTATCGATCACCCACAGGAAGACCGTAGTCCAAGCCCTCATTGTCTCCAGGTTGGACTATGTAAACGTCTTGTACCTGGGTCTCCCAGAATACCTACTGAGTAGAATTCAGGTGGTCCAGAATGCGGCCGCCAGAGCGATTCTCATGTTGGGACCCAGAGATCAGGTCTCCTCTCACCTGAAGGCTTTGCACTGGCTGCCCGTTCTAAAGAGAATTCGCTTCAAGGCCCTGGTCTTAGCTTTTAAAGCTCTACAAGACACGGGCGCCCATTATATCAGAAAGAGAGTTCTACACAATGTCCCCGGTAGAACCTTGAGGCCGCTCTTTCCAAGTTCAGGCTGCCCGTCTGTGGAACTTTCTGCAGGTGTCACTCAGATGGGTGCCTGACTTACTCACCTTCAGGAAGTAGCTGAAAACTACTGGCTATTTCAGCAATAGCCTGAAGGCTTCCTCCCTCTTTCAGCAATAGTAACAGTTCTGCCCTGAGGTTCTTTAGCGCCGGGACACTCTCTCTGGGTAGCTCTGCGCTCTATAAGTACCAATTAACATAACATAACATCTGGAACAACATCCCCGTATCCATCAGGATCGCCCCAGCGCTGTTCCAATTCAGGAAAGAGTTTAAGATGCACTTCCTTAAGGAACACTGCATCACAATGCATTAACCGTCCACAACCCAGGTGAGTCTTCTATCAGTTCCTGATTTTATGATTGTATTTGACCCTGTACTGCACTAAGCTGACTTTGGGTTACGTTTGCGCTATAGAAATGCCACATAGATATATACATATGCTTTAGACTTCTTATGGTGCGGGTGTCGAAGAGGTTCAACCCATGATATATCAAACTGCCTACACAGCTCTTCACTCGCCTTTCCTCCTTCGATCTACATACCTGCCAACAGACCCGATTTAATTCGATCTATTCAGGCTGTCCCCCGCTTAAATAGCCTCTGCTTCCATGTAAGTCAATGAAGGAAACTAATTTCCCAATTTTCCTTTAGGATCACTGATCCTACATTAACTCCAATCCAGGACACTCACCATTGATCACCCCAATCCTGAATGAGCAGAATGCTACACAGTTTACTAAATATTCACATCACAATTTTTTTAAATAAAATCCTTATATCAAATATCATTACAATTTATCAAAGGATTAAAATACATTCAATAACGCATTTGTTGTGCCAAGTTTAAAGAGCAGATGAACACATTAGAAATGGAGTTGGTTACCATCGTGTTTTAATTGATTCCCACAAACTAGCCTAAATCAATGACAGATATGATTGTCTTGTATGTTCTCTCTCTTTTTTAAACACATTGGTTTCGTGTATTGTTTATGTATTATTAAAGTAACATTTGTATTCAGTCCTCCTTTTTTAAATGTATTTTAATCCTTTGATAAATTGTAATGATATTTGATATAAGGATTTTTTTATTTTTTTTTAATTGTGATATGAATATTTAGTAAACTGTGTAGCTTCCTGCTCATTCAGGATTGGGTCGATGAATGGTTGCCGTGTGAGTGAGTGTTCTGTGTTGGCGTTAATGAAGGATCGGTGATCCTAAAGGGAACTACTTTTGACTTGATAGTCTCACGGAGCCCTGTCCCTTTGGTGGGGCCCCTCTCGTTGCACTTACATGTATGTATTTAGTCCAGCAAGTATCGAGCCTGCCCCTTTTCTCTGCAGTCAAGTTTACAGCTTAGTGAGTGTGCTGCCAAGTTTTCACATTCCTTTTCCTAATCCATGTCTGGATCATGGCAGGCGTCAGCCTACTGTGGAAGCCTGCTAACCTTCCCCATCACTTACCTGCCCGGTCTTCACTCTCCGCGCCCCTGACCTTGGGCCTCCATCTTTCAGCTGCCATTTTAGGGGCCTGACAGGACACAGTGGGGCACTTTCTTTGCCTGGGAGGAGGTTGACTCCATATGTCAACGAGGCGGAATAGGCCTGTGTTGAAAACCGTCCTTGGCTCGTGCACAATGGCTGAATGGCATGCGGCGTATGCGTGTGCCGAGGAGGGGCGCTCCGTGTACCTCTGCCTGGGCCCTGCCGCCGCCGTAGGCTGAACAAACCTTTGAAAGTGCCTGCGGGTCAAAGCGTTTGAATGTATTAAACGGGGTCAGATGGATAAAAAGCCTCCCTGATGGAACGTCGCACCTGAGCTCACCTGCGCGGGCCAGCGTCGGCTGCCAGTCTCTAGGCCTAGCGCGGCGCATGGCATGATGGGAGATTCCATTGCATGGTGCAAGGGATGCTGGGAGATTCCTAAACTGTGACTCTTCTTTCAGGGCTGTGTTGTTGGCGTTCGATGCCTCTAAGACACACATCAAATAGGCTACAGGTCACATGACCAAACAGAAGTCAGCAAACTCGACTCACAGGTCAAGGGTTCCTGCATTTAGTGCTGCACTAGTGACATGCCTAACTACAGCTATTAATGGGCACTTCCGGTGTTACCAGTAAAGCATGACCATTTTCCCCACACAAATTCCTCCATGTTATACCTAGTGGAATTTGCTCCAGGAAAACGTCCAGGCCCAAGTGCAATTAGCGCTCAGAGTCTCAAATCAGCGCAAACATCATTTACACCTGATTGTAGCATTCCCACTTCACTCACAGTGACCCCTCAGAGTTATCTACATACTTGTAGACTGAACTGTATTTGCCCTCGTTTGAGCACTAGCACAGTGTGTAAATTACACGTGCATGTTTGTGCTCACACTTACTGTCAGGATCAAGCTTGTGCTAAGTGCAAGCCTAAAACAAGAAACAATTTAAAAAGCATGTGAAAAATCCATTATTCCTCACTTTTTTGCACCAGTGTAAAAGTTGGATGCAACACCTGTCAAATATCCTGTTTAAATTCTAAATAAAGCGTGGTGCGTCCCTCTGTCTCAGACAACCATTCAACTTCTCTTCTGTTCAGGAGGAGTGCTTATTAATATTTTATTTGTATTTTCATTTCATTTTTATTTTTTATTTTAGGTATTTGTAGAGTGCACTGCTGCTGGAAGATCCGGTTTACCCAATGTATACTAAAAAGACAATTTTCAACAATTTGTGAAATATCAGATGGATATATATAGAAATCAGAAAGACAAATCAGGGAGGTTAGTTTTTATGTCTGGCTTGATGGCATAGCTGTTCTTTACCTTATGTGAGCAACAGAAAAAGAGAATTCAGAAGCACTACAGAGAGAGGCGCTTTGGCACCACCCACATGCTGATTTTATGGAGTACAGCGTTTGATTGTTTGCAGAAGATGTGAGCTTCTGCTTAAAAAGTGCTGGTATTGCACTGTTTGTCTTCTGGGAAAGCTTATGCTCAGTACAACAGGACTTGGTTATGGTGCCAACTCCGTGATCAAGACTATACGCCTGATCTGTTTATTTTGTAAAGTTATTGAAAAGGCCGTAGGCTTGGTATACTTATTGTCAGGTTTTACGACGGAACAACGCAGGGAAATACATCGCATGTCTTAACCACACATTTTTTACCCCACATTTCTTTACAACGCTTATGCTTTTACAACGTATGCCATTACCAGGCTTTGTTTATATATATAAAAACAATGTATTTGTGGGGGGAGACCCCAACTTACCATAAATCCATTGTAAAGGCTTGCGTTGTAAAACATACAAGTGGTAAAAAAATGCATACTAAAAAATGCGTGGTAAAGGCACAGCATGGTAGAAACCTCATTGTAAAGGCTGTTTCCAGTGAAAAGTATATGTCAACGCCAACTGGCGTTGAGGGATTTAACTGCCATTAGAGAGGGATTTTCTTACATGGAACCCATAGATTACTATTACCCACTCTGACAAACCTTGGGGTAGAAAATCTGCACTGTGACAATCCTTGTTAGGCCTCTTTTTAGGATTGCATTTTGTTTTGCTACTGTACTTGTGTACATATTTGTAAATCAATGAGTGTATGCCGGATGGGTGCCTTGTGGGTATACTTGTACTCAATACAGCAGGACTGAGGTGGTTTTGGCGACAAGCCAATGGTAACAGCTACATTGGTTCTCTGTGAAAAGTTATATTGGGATGCATAGGTCAGATTTGTTTTTTTATAAAAAGTTATGAGAAAGGCATTAGGCCTGAGTTGTTTATTGTGAAAAGCATTTGTTAAAGCAGATAGGCCTTTAAGGGTAGATTAGTATTAAACTGTTGTAAAGGACTTAGGGGTCCATTACAATGGCGGGCGAAAACACTACCGCCGTGCCGTCGGAGGTAAAAACCGCTAGTTACCGTCCGCCAGCAACTGCCCGCCCTCCCGCCAAATTAGGATGTGAAAAGCCAGGCAAATACCGCCCGCTAGCCTGCGATGCCGCCCGCCATCAAAGTGCGCCCGTTTACGTAGCGGCGCCAGCCAACGGAGGCACACCGTCCGACGAAATGACGTACCGCCCGGCGTACAAATTACGATGACACAACCAAACAGCCTCACCGGCAAAGAGACACCGCACGAGAACAGGAGGCGGAATCCACATTGTTGACCACAGAAACACCAACCCGGCCTACTCCGACATGAATCCTGCTCTCCAGGCCATCCCAATGCTGTACCTGATGCAGCACCTAGGAGTGAACGCGCAACGATGACGCAGTTAGGCAGACACACAACAAGGGCATGCAAACACCGCACACAATGCAAGGGCGGAAAAACTGTACATGGGCCCCCTAGACACCCCTGTGGGGACAGGACACATCCAACACTGTACCCACACATATCCCACCTGTAAAATATAATCAACCCGCAACATCCAGGGCACCCACCACCCCGGACCAGGAGGAGACGTCCCCGTCACGGCACCGCAGCGCCCCGGCGATGACGCACATGCGCACAACGCAGAGGCCAACGACAGCGCCACGCATGGGCTGCACACAAACACCACAGGGTCACAACAACACACCACACACACCAGCCCCACCCTGAAGGCACATGTCACGTGGTCCCCCTGCGTAAATCATGACCACAACCGACAACTCACAGTTGCCAAAACGTAGTCACACAAGTGTGCCGAACAGGGGAGCAAAGTGACGTCGAAAGAGGACACACACCGGTGTGCAAAGCATGGAGAAGCACACGGCAGCTGCTACAGAACAGCACAAACAATGGACATTGACCGCAAAAGGCACGCCAGTCACAATAAACAATACCTATACCATCCTGCACGCAATAACAAGCCATGCAATGTACAAAACAGAGAAACCCTGCTGCCTGAGAACAGGTGTTCACAATCACTAGTCCCAATGTACAGCGGAAAAGAAGTGACCCACCCACACACGGGAGAGCAGATAGCAGTGAATGTCCTTCCATTCCCACACCCAAATCACATTGCAACATATCCTGCAGGAGAACGGAGCCATTGGAACAACCACAACCCAAACATAGCCATGCTGAGTCAACCTTCCACTGGCAGATAACGCCGAACATGAAAGAAAGATAAAACCACAAAATACAATTATACCACTGCTCCTTGTGGCTCAAATGCAAGTAATCAGGAAAGAGTCAGACACCACTGGCCTTGACCATTCATAGGAGCATGTGGGATGAGGGCCTGTGTCCGCCTCCCAAGCCATACCCAAAGTCCTGCTGCCTAACATCCATTCAAGAACACACAGCATCGACGGAGGTTGCACTCAGCAGACAGCCCAGGCAGCCGGAGCACGCCATCACAGCACCCTGCAGCAAAATGGACGGTGCCCCAGTACTATACACCTACGCCAGACAGATGCAGCTGTACAGCAATAGCTTGCTACAGATAGTGGGCTGTGCAAATCTGGCTATGCTGAATGTAAGTTATCGAGTAACTTACCGCATTGAAATGTTCAGCTGCGTCATCCCCGTTTTCTACTGTCGGAGGTGCCCGTACCACTGGCCTGTGGATTTATGTCTCTCCAACCCGGCATGTCCAATTGGGGACCTGGTACACCTGTTCTCACCCCTGGACGCCCACGACAGGAACTGTTCAGTGTATGGGGGCATGGCGTTTGTGGCTGCAATAGGACACACACTGCAATGGGACCAGTGTGCCTCCGCACAACGTATGCTGGATTACAGTTTCATCGAATGTCACCCGACATGTCCCATCAGGATTCTACAAGGGACAA
This sequence comes from Calotriton arnoldi, assembly GCA_963921515.1. NCBI lineage: Eukaryota > Metazoa > Chordata > Amphibia > Caudata > Salamandridae > Calotriton > Calotriton arnoldi. The sequence goes on from CAWUFW010003230.1 coordinate 278,716, forward strand.
CTTACGAGGAACACGTTGCAACCCACCATCCGCTTCATTGGATGTCAACCATAAATACCACCAATGCGAGGGATGCTCTGCAGGAAGGTATCGCATACCTGACAACCTGTCAATTCATGGGTCCCCAAATCAATACCCACAATTGAACATTCATGTGCAACACCGTACCTATGCTTGGCGTCCGCACGCAGTGGCCAGTTAGCTGTGCAACAACTATACCATGCACTCGGAAACAAACACCTTACCATCAACTCCACCGTCATGACACCTGACATTTCCGGGACATGCACCCTGTCCATCACCATATCCCGTGTCCCTGCATGAACACGGGAGGCTGAGGAATGGGACCTGTGTACAGTGACCACATGGCCAACATTGCACGAACCACAATGCTACAATATGCATGCCGCGCACCTGAACACATGCTCCTGTAAGTGCACGCTTATCTGTCTGCTGAATAACTTGAGAACTGTCATCTCGCCTCCTTCTGAACTTCCGTGCCAGGACATTTGCATGGACAACAAATGCAACACCCTACAACATGTCCCCGGGCATTGAGTCATGTTCAGTAGCCACCATATCGCAACAACATGTGAGACTATGCTGCATGCATGTAGGCTCATGCTCTGATGTCACCTCTGACGCACGTGTGTCAGAGTCACTATTGTTGTAAACCTGTACCATGGGACTTAGATGTACTGTGCCTATGATGTCAAGCTGTCTGGTAGGGTAAACCAATACTGTCTGTGTCACAGCCTAGGGCACCTCAGTAATGAGCTGATGGAGCAGGGTAAATATAAAAATTTTAAACTCCTAATATTTTCGTACAATATTAATAAACATGTTCGTTTAAGTAAATAACCAACAATGTATGTTAAGGGTTAATGGTAACACGCAATTAAGTGTGCAAATTAATTGACTTATAATTGTTTACGTTTCTAACATAACATAATATTTGCGTACTAATTTAATAATAAATGCATGATTTGTGCTTTTAAATAAAACGTGTGGTTGCAAAATAAAGCGATGGTAAGTAAGGGACAGTTTTATATGTTGCTTCTGCTAGGTAATACCTAATTGGGGTACGTAGAAAGACGGGAGGGAAACGAAAGGGTTTATATTTCTTTGTTTTAATAACATTTTGCTTTCTTTAAAAATAATGCGCTTAGGCCTGCCGAGCAGCAATATAAAATGGCCGCGAGTTACTAAGAGTGCGCATGAGCGGATGCGACCATGTGATAGAGGAGAGAGGCTGTAGAAAAAGGATGATCACGTGCTGATGCCGAGAGGCTAAGATGAAAGTATGGTCAAGGCTGCTGTGACCCTTCTGAGCAGATGTGTGCCAAGATGATCAGCAAGAAGCGTGAGAAGCCTGGTTGAATCAATAGAAGGAACTGTGTTATACAAAATGTAGCAGAAAAAGATACAATTTGGACTGATCGAAACGGATGAGCAAGTGCATGAACTGTGGGAAACGATGCTTGCATGGACATTCCACACGGAACTGGTTAAGACCAGGAAGTTTGATTAAAATGTATAGGGACCTGAGTTTTTGACCAATGAGAATGAATCGCGCCATGTAAGAAGAAACATTTTATGCTGTAAGCTAGAATTAGGGTATAAGAAGACCTACTCTTGGTGGGAGGGGAGAGAATGCTGGAGTAGATGCTGCGGGATGCTGCGGGAGATGCTGAAGAAGTTAGATGCTGTAGATGGGAGAGTTTGCAGTTGCTGATGCTGACGAGCTGATGCTGCTGCTGTTATTTTCCTTTTCCAGTTGAGTATAAGATGCTGCTTTAGGAGAACTTTTATTTGATAGATTTTTATTAGAATAATTAGGATTTCCCAGAGAGATAGATAGTTTGATCTATAGAGTTCTTAGTATGATAACCTCAATTTTCTGTCTAATAAAAGTGCCATGCAATTTCAAACTATTCTTATATTGATGATAAATGCAATGATCTGAATAATAAGATTAATCTCAAATTTCCTGCATTCAAAACTTTATATAAACTATATTATTCTTTAAACAAATGACTCATTGATTTTCTTTAATATAATGACTAATAATGAAATGGTAAAGAGTTCATTGTGATTGAGCTGGTCTTAATCACCATCAACTGATTCCTACTAGTTGGTCCATCGACCAATGAGCGGAATACCTTAAAAGCAAATGAGAATTATTGTGTCATTATAAAAGAGGTATCCCGTCTCCTTCCAGCGAATCGTTTTTCTCCTAAGTTTCATGACGGAGGAAATCCAGGGAACAAATGAGTAAGTGAATGTATATGCGGTGTTATGGGCCCCACCATCATATGGATATAGTGTGTGTGTGTTAGAGAAATAATTCCACCTGGATGACCAAAAGCATAATAGGAGAAGTTATTTTTATTGTAAGCGCTGGATCAGAGCTAATGTACTGTAGCATAGCAAGGGCAGGGCATTCTTAACTCTGAAGCCTTATTTCCACAATTAACGACTTATCACATCTACCTGTACCCCCTTTTGTATGTGTAATCATGCTAAGTATATCCTCCACATGCATTACGCTGCCTGTAGTGTCCACATCCTGCTACACAGAGGAAGTAAGCTCAAATACATGCCTTAAAGCTAATGTCTGACTCTGGAGAATTACTGATCGTAGACAAGTACGAATGAGAGAGGATGAGAGTGTGTGAAGTACACGGGACTCGTGAGATTACCATGTAGTCAAGTGACATTGGATGTCAATGCATATGAGTTGCTGCCACTGTGGAGAAGTGTGGCTCAATGGTTAGAGCGGCAGACCCTGATGCAGAGATCTGGCCCGGGACCAGGGTTCAATTCCCGCCTCGGCGGGTCTTGGGCTCAATTTCCTCGGACCTGATAATTCTCGCCTCGGTGCCTATTCTAATCATGGGTCCCACTCTGCAACTCTGGGCAATAGCTTGCTTAATCTCCACAACGGCCCCAACGGCCCCAACAGCGCTGGGATGCCTGGCTTCACCCTGGGGGTGCCCAGGAGTGGACATTTCACAGGGGAAAAAGCCAGGAAGGGTTCCACAGCGGTATGCGTACAGCGCCTAGACACCCCTTTGGGGGTATGGGTGCGCTTTACAAGTACAAATTTCATTTCATTTCAAGTGACATTGGATGTCAATGCATATGAGTTGCTGCCACTGTGGACCCAGTAAAATACCACAGGTTGTGGGCCTTGGCATGTCAGAGTCTGACGTGGCCCAACAGATCATCACATCAACACTGATGGCCTGGTCACTACAAAGCACAGTCCTACATATGTGTACCTTCACAGTCTGACATCGCACTCAACAAGCAAATATAGGAGCCACGCCAGTTGCACGCCACATCAATGCATGCCAAAACACACACAATATCAGTGTGGGTGGGCAGGGCTGCACAGTGAGTACGATCCGCCGAAATGTACATACATGCTTAATTGAACAATTCACAATCTTCACATTCACACACCCTGCAGACCCTCAATGGCCAATACATATCAAGTAGGAGTCATCCTGAACTGCAAGGACACACCCACACACTGTGCAACAGACAATACACACATGTGCTCACATTAACAGACCCGAACAAGGATACAAACAGCGACCATGCCCCTGGGTGACACATGTGTGTAGTCGACATTGCCAGAGCGCACACACACCAACACTACCCCAAAGTCACACCACACACACCACACACACCTACACCTCCCACATGCACACATTGAAAGTAAGCCATGTGCCCAGGCTCGATGTTCATCACAAGATACACATACACCTACACTGCTGGCCAGAAAGTAAGCACACACATACCCGCACACTCTGCACATGCTACCTGTCATCCTGTGGCTAGACACACACCCTGTGCTTTGCATGCACGCAAACATGACACGTATACATTAACACAGAAATACCACCAAATACATGCAGACAATCCGTGTTACAGACACACGTCTTCATCACACACACAAGTAGCAGAGTCTGAAAGAAGTGAAGTCCCAGCCATGTATTATACACATAGGAATGTGAGACCAGACATTGCAATTGTTGAGGTACCATTCACGGCATGTGCCTCACTTAACTATGTACACACAGTAACAACTGCAAACAGCAACTACACAGACACAACCCACTACAGGACCAACAGCATCCAGTCACAGAATACATAGACAGGCGGCAACAATGTACAACACCAGGGACAGTGGCCAGTCCGATGTGCAGAGTACTGATACGAAAAGCTACGTATGCATTGTGTGTGAGTGTACCCTGCCATGGACAGCAACACTGCCATGGCAGTCACGATAGCCAGCACAGCCACCACTGTGGCACAGGTAGTTGTGTGAGGGTGCCTAACATTCAAACAGGATGCCAGTCCGACTGGGTGCAGTCTGTATGCTACGGGACAGTTGGATGTCCGCCCCTGAGAGAGAAGCACAACTGTGGAATACACACATGTGGCATGTGAAGCGGGAGGGCTTCTTGGCACAGGTGGGTCTGTGGCACGGGTGGGTGCACACATGCAGTGTCGATACAGACTGTGTGGGGACGAACCCGGCGGGGTAGATTACCACTGTTCTGGGTATGTGGAAAGACCAGCTGTCTGGGGATGAATGTGGACTAGTGTGTGCACAACAGGCGGGCACACGACCTATGCTGCATCAGGTGTGGACGTTGGCCCTCCCTCTGGGACATGCTGGATACTGCTGTGCATCAGCCAGGCCCTTGCCGAGACATTTACACCCCTGGCCTTCAGGTGTACCCCTACATCGTCCACCTGCACAGGCTACCCAGGGCATGGGATGGCAGTGGAGCTTGGTGGGTGGGAGGTCATGGCACCCTGCTCCTGGTCACATCTCGCAGGCAATACATTCTCAGTGTGCAGCAGGGCACAAGTCTCGAACAAGACGTGGGGGGACGCAGACGTCATGACAGGTAGTGACGTCACGGAAGATGGCTTGCACCATCAGACTCATTGCCTCCCCTCGCTCACCCCACTGATGCGATTGCATCATAGGAGCACGCGCGTGAGCAGCAGCTCCAATCTCACCCCAGAGAGGCCAAAGAGTGAATGTGTGGCTCCATTCGCTCCAGTCACCGAGCTCACAGTAAAATAAGTGGTGGGACGCCGTACACCCGCATGGTACCCGGACTCATCAGAGTCGTCGACATTAAGGTGGACAGGTGGCAGCAGCAGCAGGTGTTGTTGAGAGGTGGCAGTCAGCAGTCCCTGGAAGCTGTGGTAATGCCTGTCACCCTCCCACACTGATATAGCCCCCTTGGGGCTGTTTCTGCGTGTCCAAGCTGCTGCGATTGGTGTACCGCTCGGCCTGTGTACGTTGTGTTGTTGGTGTGTGCCATACTCACCCAGCCTCGGAAGCGGTGTCAGGCACAGCAGCTAGGTATATTGCCGTGGTGTTGCCGCTACCCACATATGCAGTCTGAATCCATCATCATGCCTATCAAGCAAATATGGCCTTAATCCCCATGTGCATGCTCATAGCAATGGTATGTGTCAGTGGTCCTTGCTATTGGTAAGGGGACCTGTGTAAGAGTAATGTTGCTGTGCTGTCCCTACTTGTCAGCTGTTCAGTGATACAATTGCTTTGTCAGTGATCTTTGTTTTATGTATGTGTAAATACCATGTGGTGTGTTGCATTGACATGTGTCCACTTCCATCTGTCCTAGGAGGAGACCAAACATACATCGCCCCTACCAATTGCTGGCAGTCATGGAGGATGTGGAGGTCATAAGGAAGTTCCGTCTGGACCGGCCCACCCTGCATCGCCTATGTGCCATGTTGGAACCCCACCTTCGTCCTCGCAGGGTGTATCCTACAGTACACCTTGATAGAGGAACGCAGACAGACATTGGTAGTCTTAGGAAACCCCTCACCCACCTACCTAGTAGGTGGCATGCTTCATCATCGGGGCCCAGCTGGATTGCCGAGTGCAAACCAGCTGTGCTTCAACGCCTGACTTACAGCGGAGCAGGTTATTTTGTGAGAAAGAGGAAGTGCTATGTGAATTGTGAATTAAATGCATTTATTTTTAGCATTTAATTCACAATTCACATAGCACTTCCTCTTTCTCACAAAATAACCTGCTCCGCTGTAAATCAGGCGTTGAGCTACAGCTGGTTTGCACTCGGCAATCCAGCTGGGCCCCGATGATGAAGCATGCCACCTACTAGGTAGGTGGGTGAGGGGTTTCCTAAGACTACCAATGTCTGTCTGCGTTCCTCTATCAAGGTGAAGGTCAACAATTATGACCCTAACCAATTAAGGACTTGTCCAAGTTGTTTTTTGTACATTACTCTGGGAAAGGGACAAGTTCCTGTTCCATTTCCTTACTCTTTAGTTGTTCTTTTGTATCCTACAGTATTCACCCCCACGGCTAAGGTGATGGCTGCACTGCATTTCTTCGCAACCGGTTCATTCCAACACACGGTGGGCAGTGGAGGTGGGATGTCCCAGCCCATGTTCAGCAAGGTGCTACGGGATGTCCTGTCAGCTATGATGCTGTACAGGAACCGGTACATCCGATTCCCCAGGGCTCGTGATTTGCCTGCGGTGAAGGGTGCTTTCTATGCACTTGGACGCATCCCCCAGGTTGTTGGTGCAATTGATTGCACCCATGTTGGCCTTGTTGCACCACAGGCCATGGAGCACATCTACAGGAACCGGAAACATTTCCACTCCCTGAATGTGCAAGTGGTGTGCCTGGCGGACATGATAATCACACACGTGTGTGCGAAGTTTCCCAGTTCCACCCATGACTCGCACATCATGCGCCACAGCATCCTCCCACGTCTGATGACCAATCTGCAACCAGACCGTACATGGATTGTTGGTGACTCTGCATATCCTAATGGGCCTTGGCTGTTAAGTCCACTACGCAATGCTCGTACACCAGCTGATGTCAGATATAATGAGGCACATGGGAGGACCAGACGTGTGGTGGAGCGGACTTTTGGACTCCTGAAGTCCAGATTCAGATGCCTGGTCCACACCGGGGGTGCACTGGCATACTCCCCACAGAAGGTGTGCCAGATAGTTGTGGCATGCTGCATGCTGCACAATCTTGCGATTCGCAGGCAGATCCCCCTGATAGTGGATGACGGTGATCAGCCAAGGCCCCCGCCTGCAGGCCAAGCCGTGTCCAGTGACGAGGACAGTGGAGAGGAGGAAGCAGTGAATGAGCGTCAGCAGCTCATCGCCCGCTACTTCACTTGACGGTGAGTGACCATGTACGACGGCTGATGTCGCTGTAGTTGTGTAGGTGTATGTGTGCATTGTCAGGGCGGCCTATTGTTGACTGAGTGCTGTGTGGCAATGGTCCATGTCCAGGGTAGTATGCCACTGAGAGTGGCTGTGACATTGTGCCCTGTTGCTGTGTGAGATGTGTGTACATTGCTTAGGCCTGATGACAAGTACTGTGTGATGAGTGTGTGACACACACAGTCAATGGACTCTTGTTCTGTTTGTCACCCCTAGGTCCCTACAGCCTCTCCTGGCCTATCGACAGAACACACTACAGATGAATTTCTGAACATGCTGACGTTTGTGCACCATTGATAATAAACATAGCAGATGACATAGGATGTGATACAGGTGTATTTATTTTAAAGGTGACATGTGATTGTGGGAAAGGTGATCAAGAAGGTGGTGCATGCTGTACAATGAGTTGACGGTCCTGTCCGCGTGATGGTCAAGGTGTACCCATGTTGTCCTGGGTCCGCAGTCCAACAGACATTTGCCACTCGACTGGCAGTGTGGGGTGGGATGGTAGTCCAAGTGAATGCAGGGGGTGGCCACCATGGCTGGCTGACTCACTGGCGTTTGGAGCGTGCCAAGTCCTCCTTGGACATCTGTTTCCTCTTCGGACGGCCCCTTCCACGTTTGAGAGGAGGGGGTTGTTGTTGTGGGCTGCTGGTGGTGGCTGAGGATTGCCCACTCACTGTGGACACAGGGGAACTGGATGTTGCACGTCCCTGCGCCCCAGCAGGTGGTGGCGTAGGTGTTGTGGTTGGCCTTGAGTGGGCCCTCACCTCCACCACTAGCTGGCCCATGAGGTCCACAAGTTGGCCCATGTGGGCGTCCATAGACCTCAACACCCCAAGGACTTCCCTCGTGTCGGAAGCTGACCTGGCCCATTGTCCCTGGGCCTCTTCATAGGCCCCAAGGACTCTGGCTATTTGCGGCAGGGCTTGGCTCCCAGGCTCTGTTGGCCTTGGCCTGACCCTGCTCCTCCCACCTGGACTGCTGCCATCGACCTGCCCACTCGCCACATTGGTCACCCGGGCCTCCTCCTGGCTCCCAGGGTAGATGTGGAGGTTTGTGCCACCTCTTGGGATGGCCGAGTGGTCAGGGAGGCCCTGGTGGTGGTGATGGTGTTGGTGGTGGTGGTTGCGGCGGTGGTGTTGGCCGCAATGACCGTGGCAGCAGGGGCCTGGGACTGGTCACCAGCCCTGGGAGATGGGTTGGTGGGTAGGAGGGGTCCTGGGGTGCTGTTGCGCCCTGCCACGCCTGATGTGCCAGGTTGGGAGTCCTCGTCCGTAGAGGTGTCCAGGCTTTCCACATCCGTGAGTCCGTGTGGGGGCTTGTGGACTGGCTGTGATGGCTGGTGTCTCCATCCGCAGCATCATGCTGTTCGTCACCTGTGTGGCGGAGACGAAAAGTTATTGTGTTGCACCTTGCAAGGTTTGTGTTAGATGTCTGACATGCACAGTTCGTGCACAGTTGTGCACTGATTTCCCAGATGCGTGTGTATGGCTCTACAATGTGTGTGCATGATCAAGGCAATGGAATAGTGTGATGGGTGCATATAGCATGGGACGGATTTGGAATGCCAATCGGTGTGTGTTGCAGTACCCCTACATTTTGTGGCTTTGGTGGGCACGGGGTACAGCCCCATGAACGCTTTTGAGATGATATATGTTTTTGGGGTTCAAATGAGACGCTTAGAAATGCAGATGGCAAAAGGGGTACAGCCCCATGGACGCTTTTGAGATGATATATGTTTTTGGGGTTCAAATGAGACGCTTAGAAACGCAGATGGCAAAAGGTGTACAGCCCCATGAACGCTTTTGAGATGATATATGTTTTTGGGGCTCAAATGCAACGCTTAGAAACGCAGATGGCAAAAGGGGTATCGCCCCATGAACGCTTTGGTGTTGAAATATGGTACTGTGGTACATACTGTGACATATGGGTGCAGAAGGGGACATGTGTTTTGGCCACACGACACTACAGAACAGAGACAAAGGTGTGTGTATGTCTGACTTAGCCAGCATATCTGCTCACTGTTGTCATTTAAGGGCATTCCACAGCAAGCATTTTAGTGTGTGAGTAATGGTTGTATGCCACACGACGTATTGCAGATGGTACAATTCCTTGGTGTGCGTGCTACTCTCACCCATGTGCAGCAATGCAGTGCTCTTGGGGTGTTGACTACATTTTGTATGTTGTTACTCACAGTGTGACGAGCGCTTCAGACACAGCAGACACATTATTGGTCATCGGCAGGACTCTTTGCTGTACTACTGTCTATGGGGCAACTGTTTAGATGATATACCTTTCATGACTCTGGGGCTGGATGATGAGATGGATGAGATTTTGAATGTGCATTGTGTAGCTGTGTGGTTCATGGGTCCAGTGGTGTATGTGACATTACTGGGGTTCCACTATGTTTCATTTGGACAAGATAGACTTACATGGGTGATGTTGTACTATGTCAAGGGTAGAAGCAGACACGACTACATGGACAAGACTTGGATGGTGTTGCTGAGGTGTGTGATGACTGGCACAGTGCACGCCATGTGGGTCAGTACTCCAGCTAGACTTGTGCATGCAGACGTGACTCGTTACGTGTTACTGCATTTGAGATGGCTCATGTGGGCTATGACTCTGTAATTGATGTCCGGGTGCACATTGGTCACATGTTTGTGACAGGGAGCAGTGCTACCTGTTCCTCTGCTAAGTGACATGTCCCACATGTTAGTCGTAGTACAGTCCTCATGCCTACAGACACCACGCCCTGTACAGTAGTCTACCTAATTGTTGGTTTTGAGGGTGAAATGCAATGGCTACCACATGGTTATGAGAGGGAGGGGTGCTCCATCTTGCTGGTCTGTGGGTGTGGGGGCCGTGTTGTGGGTCGTGGTGATGGTTTACCATCCACAGACAGCCCTCCATGTAGGGTAACATATCTACCTGTCGGGTGTAGGTGTGCACTGCAATAGCTGACACATGGGTGTGGGGAGTGATCCATCTTGTTGCGCTGTAGGAGTGGGAGCCTGGTGGGCGGGTACTTCTGCAGTCCCCCCTCCGATACACGGGCCTTGTGGTAAGGCTGCTTAACTGTTACTTGTTGGTTTGTGCAGCTATGGCTGCCACATGGGTGTGGGTGTGGGTGTGGGGAGCGCTCCTTCCGGCGCATCTGGGGTACAAGGGGAGCTGGTGGGAGTTGTGGTGCTGGCTGACTGTACACATGCCCCCATTGTTTTGTTTGTTGGTGCCTATGGGCTGAGTGTGTGTGAGTGTCTGTTGCATATGTGAGGGATGTCTTGTGAATTGTGTACTGGACATGGGGGTGTTCGGCCCTCGGAGCTATGGCATTGTGTAAGTGCATGACTGTACATGGCGGTGTGCTGGTATACATTTGTTTGTACTTACCAGCCTCCACTCCCCCTGGTATTCCGATGAGACTCTCCGGATGTAGTATGCCTCGCACCTTCTCCTCCCACGCCTTGAAAGTCTTGAATGGCGCGGGAGTTCCGCTGCCAGTCCTGTCAGCCAGCTCACGGTTCTTGGCCTCCTTCTTCCTGACCACGCTTTTCAGGTCCTGCCACCTCTTGGTTATTTCCCCGGTTGCGTGGCACGTTCCCAACTGCATTCACCTGGTCTACGATCCTTTTCCACATCCTGTTTCTGGTGGCTACTGTTGTCTGTTGGACCTGGTTCCCATAGATTTGTGGGTACACCTTGATGACCTCGTCGACCATGACCGTCAACTCTGTGGCAGTGAACTTGGGCATTTGTTGTGTTGCCATGGTGCGTAGTGTAGTTTTTGTGGTGGTGGTGTGGTGTGTTTGGTGTGTGATGTGCAGGGGGTTTGTGGTGCCGGTGTTTAGGTGGTGGTGGTTGTGGTGATGGATGTGATGTGTGTGTGCGTGTGGTATACTGCTTTCCTCTGTGGCTCTCCATGTTCTCTGCTGTGGTGTTGGCTTTGTCGTGGTGCAAGGGTTTGTGGTCTGTGAGGGGCTGCTTTTGTACTCACCTATGTGGGTGTGTCATGATGGTCTGTCGTTTTCAGGTGTGTTGGGCGTGGTGTCCTGGGATTTATTCTGATTTTTTTTTGGGCAGGGGATGTGTCTTTGGGATGGGTTCTGTGTCTGGGTATTTTGGCGTCGTTGACTGTGTGGACTTGTTGGCCGTGTTGTGTGTATTTGTTTGTGCCGCCACTGATTTCCATGCACGGACGTGGCTGCCAGGCCTTCCGCCTTGTCAGTTATTCATTTCTGTTGTTCACCGTTGCGGGCGGGAAATGTGTTGGTTTCCCGCCCTCATGTCGGGGGGATCATAATTTGACGGGCGGTGTGTAGTCCGTCCGCGTGGTCGTATTTGGCTTTTTCGGGCGGTATTGCGTCCGTGGCGGACAGATTGTCTTGGACTCTGACATGGACGGGCGGTATTCTGTGTTTTTTTTCCGCTGCGGGCGGTGGTTGCTTCGCGTCATCATAATTGCTCGGTCGGTATTCCCATGTTGCAGGCGGGCGGTCTTTTCAGGCTATGGCGGTTGCCGGTATTTTTACCGCCGGTTATCGTAATGGGCCCCTTAGATCGCTATTTTCTTACATAGAAAGTCACAGATCACAGTACTTGTCAAGGATTCTGGTATTGGTTCCCCCATTTGACAAACCATGGGGGTAGAAGATTTGCACTATGAGAATTAATGTTAGCCCCCGTAAGTGGGAATTTACATTTCTTACCAACTGTAATTTTGTACATGTATATAATTTCATAACTGCATGTCTGATGGTTGCCTCTACGGGAAAGCATATGCGCCCAGTAGAGTTGGCTATGGTGGTCAGCCAATTTGAAAGGATATAGGCCTGATTCGTTCATTGAGAAAAGTTATGTAAGATGCCATAGCTCTGATTCGTCATGAAAGTTACGACAAAAGCAGTAGGCCTGACTTTTTTATTACGAAAAACCATATGTCAAAGTTGACAGGCCTTGATGGTGCACAGTTATAACATCCTTTTAAAGCTGGTAAACAGGTATTTAGTTACATGTAATTGCATTAATTCTGTTAATCTGCAAGGGTTTTGGGGTGCTGGTTACCCCCTTTGACAAAACCTTGGGCTAGAAGAGTTGCGCTGTCATAACCCTAGCTAGACCCACTTAGGAGGGCCTGAAAGGTGTCGTTGTCTGCAGGCTCGCTAACAAAATATAGCTAAAAAAAATACATACAAACCCATACATACATAAACATGCTTACATATACATATAAAGAGGGGCTTTGGGGAAGCAACCCCCTTCTGCCATTGCTCTGTTAGTGTCATCCTCACTCTGCTTCCGTCCATTACAGCATACAGCATGGGGAATGAGTCCGCCCGCTTCAGGCATTGGCTCTACTGCCTATGAGTGACAGCATTTTGTCTGATCATGTGTACACTTCTGCCTAAACATGAATGTGCTTCAGTGCCAGGGTTGACGGACCAGTCCTTTAGTTTTCCATTTTCTGTTTTAGAAGCCTGCCTATGGAGGAGCGAATATCTCTGTGAGGCTTATGAACTTTAAAGATGTTTTGAAGAAAACTGGAACCAATTCCAATCATGGCCTGTGACAAGTGCATGTGGTGGTCTTATTCAAAAGTGACTCTCTTAGCCACCGAAAGCAAGTGAAGTCTGGCTAAGTGCCTCGAGGTATTGATCCAGCAGGGGAGGTCAAGAAATACACTTGAAGGTGTATAAAGTGATGGGAACGTCAGCAATGTGTGTACTATGTGATCTCTACCCTTAACCCCTCCCTCCCCTTTCTTTACCCCCCTCTTTCCCACTGTAATGTACTGAATATAGCATTTTGTTCCAACCTGTGCACATGTTATGTGATATCGTTTGCACTAAAAAATTACAACACAAAAAGAATTGCTTGCTATCAAAGATAAATCCCAGGTTACGTACAAGGAATGCGATTCAAGCTCACATGACGTAAACAGGAGCAGGGCCCATGTCGGTGACCACCTGAGATTGCTCTAGCTCAGCGTTTCCCAAACATTGCGAACTGATTCTGGTGGCTTACCAAAATCCAGGCAATAAATAAAGATGCCTTTAAATTCTGTATTTGTCTGTCACATTTGAGATGTACATGGGGGTCTACTGTGAATTATGTTAGAATCAAGAGGGATCACCAAGGGTCTGTTGGAAGGTACCCAAGGGTTAAATAAAGACTACACAAAATGTCTGTTGTGATGTATATGAGGGTCTTCAATGAAGTAAATGAAGGTGCCCTGCGAGGTGTGTGACACAAGACAGGTGTGAACTAACTGAGGATTTGCTGGTAACTATGTGATAGCAGGCAGGGGCTACATGTAAGTCTGCTGGGAGGTATGTGATAGCAGGCAGGGGCCACATGGAGTCTGATGGGAGGTATGTGATAGCAGGCAGGGGCTACATGGGAGTCTGCAGGGAGGTATGCAATAGCAGGCAGGGGCTACATGAGAGTTTGCTGGGAGGTATGCGATAGCAGGCAGGGGCTACATGGGAGTCTGATGGAATCACTGACAGAATATCGAGAGTCAGAATATCGACCTACAGAAATATCGACGCAAAAATTTCGAAGTCAAGAATATCGACATCCTATCTACATTATGGTAAGTACAAAAATATCGGGAAAAAATATCGATGTCAAAAATATCGTTGTTAAAAATATCGGGTTTTTTTAAGTTACAAAAATAATGTAAAATAAAGTAAATAATACATATAATTAAAATAAACATAGTTAAAAATATTTTAAAATGTTTAAAAATTATAACTAATATATAATGTAAAAATAAATTAAACATATACATATAATATATAATATATATACTTACTTAATAATATTTTTTAATAATTATTTTAATAACTTACAAATTGTTTAAAAATATCTTATAAATTACAAATACATCTATACACATAAAACAATATTATAAATAAAAATTAAATAAATATATATAACAAATTAAAAAAATTACAATTCTTTTTAATCTTTTTAAAATTAATTATATACTACATTAACTAAAATAATACAAAAAATATTAGACAACGGAGGGAATAAAATTACTATTCCAACTCCAAACAGTGCAACAGTAGGGAAAATGTTGGATGGCGTAGGGGTAAAAATTACTATTCTCACTCCAGTGAGTGCAACAGTAGGGAAAGTGTTGGGTAGCGTAGGGGTAAAAATTACTATTCCCACTCCAGTGAGTGCAACAGTAGGGAAAGTGTTGGATAGCGTAGGGGTTAAAATTACTATTCCCACTCCAGTGAGTGCAACAGTAGGGAAAGTGTTGGATAGCGTAGGGGTTAAAATTACTATTCCCACTCCAGTGAGTGCAACAGTAGGGAACGTGTTGGATAGCGTAGGGGTAAAAATTACTATTCCCACTCCAGTGAGTGCAACAGTAGGGAAAGTGTTGGATAGCGTAGGGGTTAAAATTACTATTCCCACTCCAGTGAGTGCAACAGTAGGGAAAGTGTTGGATAGCTTAGGGGTAAAAATTACTATTCCCACTCCAGTGAGTGCAACAGCAGGGAAAGTGTTGGATAGCGTAGGGGTAAAAATTACTATTCCCACTCCAGTGAGTGCAACAGTAGGGAAAGTGTTGGATAGCGTTAGGGTTAAAATTACTATTCCAACTCCAGTGAGTGTAACAGTGTGGAAAATGTAGGATAGGAAAGGAATTAAATTAACATACTTCTTAATTAAATAATTTTTGTAAAATAAATAAAATATTAAAAATTAATTAACAAAAAAATTAATAATAAATTCCAATAAAATTAAATTAATATTTACTTAAATAACATTAAATTACTTCCCACCCTATTCCCCAATAAACGCACAACCCGCTGCACATAAAAAATAACACAATTTATTTAATTATCAATTAATCAATGAATACAAATTAATTACCAATGAAAAATTAACTAACAATAAATGAATCATCAATACCAATTAAGAAAAATTAATAATTAATTAATTATAATAAATTACTTCCCACCCTATTCCCCTACAAACCCACAACCCACTACACATAAAAATAACACATTTAATTTAATTATCAATTAATCTATTAATAAAAATTAATTACCAATTAATAATTACTTAACAATAAATTAATAATCAATACCAATTAATAAAAATTAAAATGTACTTAATTATAATAAATTACCTCCCACCCTATTTCCCTATAAACCCACAACCCGCTACACATAAAAAATAACACATTTAATTTAATTATCAATTAATCAATTAATAAAAATTAATTACCAATTAATAATCAATTAACAATAAATTAATTAACAATAACAATAACTAAAAAATAATAATACATTAATTATAATTAATATAATTATAAATTAATCAATTAATAAAAATGTATTACCAATAAAAAAATTATTAACAATAAATTAATAATCAATAAAAATAAATAAAAAATGTTAATTAATTAATTATAATTAAATTATTTCCCACCCTATTCCCCTATAAACCCTCAACCGGCTCTGATACTAAAACGCAAAATTTACTTTAAAAAAATTACTAATTTCTAAACATTTAATACATTTATTTAAAAATAATTAAAAACATTACAAAAAATGTTAAACACTTACATATAAAATACATACTAAAATACATAACACTAATATAAATATCGATATTATTAACAACGATATTTTTACAAACGATATTACTTACTTCGATATTACTTACTTCGATATTACTTACTTTGATATTAAAAAAAAGGATATTACTTACCTTAAGGTTGATATTCTAGTCACCGATATTCTTGACATCGATATTCTGTCCCTACGATATTTTAAACTCAATATTAGTGTAGGTCGATAATAAAAAATCGATATCATGTCTGCATACCATCATGCTGGGAGGTATGTGATAGCAGGCACGGGCTACATGGAGTCTGATGGGAGGTATGTGATTGCATGCAGGGGCTACATGGGAGTATGATGGGCGGTATAGGATAGCAGGCAGGGGCTACATGGAGTCTGATGGGAGGTATGTGATAGCAGGCAGGGGCTACATGGGAGTCTGCTGGGAGGTATGTGTTAGCAGGCAAGGGGCTACATGGGAGTCTAATGCGAGGTATAGGATAGCAGGCAGGGGCTACATGGAGTCTGATGGGAGGTATGTGATAGCAGACAGGCTACATGGAGTCTGATGAGAGGTAGGTGATAGCAGGCAGGGGCTACATGGGAGTCTGATGGGAGGTATGTGATAGCAGGCAGGGGCTACATGGGAGTCTGATGGGAGGTATAGGATAGCAGGCAGGGGCTACATGGAGTCTGATGGGAGGTATGTGATAGCAGGCAGGGGCTACATAGGAGTCTGCTGGGAGGTATGTGATAGCAGGCAGAGGCTACATGGAGTCTGCTGGGAGGTATGTGATAGCAGGCAGGGGCTACATGGAGTCTGATGGGAGGTATCTGATAGCAGGCAGGGGCTACATGGAGTCTGATGGGAGGTATGCAATAGGAGGCAGGGGCTACATGGGAGTCTGATGGGAGGTATGCAATAACATGCAGGGGCTACATGGGAGTCTGCTGGGAGGTATGTGATAGCAGGCAGGGGCTACATGGGAGTCTGCTGGGAGGTATGTGATAGCAGGCAGGGGCTACATGAGAGTCTGATGGGAAGCATGTGATAGCAGGCAGGGGCTACATGGGAGTCTGCTGGGAGGTATGGGATAGCAGGCAGGGGCTACAGGGAGTCCGATGGGAGGTATGTGATAGCAGGCAGGGGCTACATGAGAGTCTGCTGGGAGGTATGCAATAACAGGCAGGGGCTACATGGAGTCTGATGGGAGGTATGCGATAGCAGGCAGGGGCTACATGAGAGTCTGCTGGGAGGTATGCAATAGCAGGCCGGGGCTACATGGAGTCTGATGGGAGGTATGCGATAGCAGGCAGGGGCTACATGAGAGTCTGCTGGGAGGTATGCAATAGCAGGCAGGGGCTACATGGAGTCTGCTGGGAGGTATGCAATAGGAGGCAGGGGCGTCATGGAGTCTGATGGGAGGTATGCAATAGCAGGCAGGGGCTACATGAGAGTCTGCTGGGAGGTATGCAATAGCAGGCAGGGGCTACATGGAGTCTGCTGGGAGGTATGCAAGAGCAGGCAGGGGCTACATGGAGTCTGATGGGAAGTATGTGATAGCTGGCCGGGGCTACATGGAGTCTAATGGGAGGTATGCAGTAGCAGGCAGGGGCTACATGGAGTCTGATGAGAGGTATGTGATAGCAGGCAGGGGCTACATGGAGTCTGCTGGGAGGTATGCAGTAGCAGGCAGGGGCTACATGGAGTCTGATTGAGGTATGTGATAGCAGGTAGGAGCTACATAGAATATGCTGGGAGGTATTTGATAGCAGGCAGGGGCTACATGGAGTCTGTTGTGAGGTATGCAATAGCAGGCAGGGGCTACATGGAGTCTGATGGGAGGTCTGTGATAGCAGGCAAGGGCTACATAGGAGTCTGCTGGGAGGTATGTGATAGCAGGCAGGCGCTACTTGAAGTCTGATGGGATGTATGCGATAGCAGGTAGGAGCTACATAGAGTCTGCTGGGAGTTATGTGTTAGCAGGCAGGGGCTACATGGGAGTCTGATGGGAGGTATAGGATAGCAGGCAGGGGCTACATGTGAGTCTGCTGTGAGGTATGTGATAGCAGACAGGGGCTACATGGAGTCTGATGAGAGATATGTGCTAACAGGCAGTGGCTACATGGAGTCTGATGGGAGGTATGTGATAGAAGGTAGGAGCTACATAGAGTCTGCTGGGAGGTATGCGATAGCAGGCAGGGGCTACATGGAGTCTGATGGCACTACATGGAGTCTGATGGGAGTTATGCGATAGCAGGTAGGAGCTACATAGAGTCTGCTGGGAGTTATGTGTTAGCAGGCAGGGGCTACATGGGAGTCTGATGGGAGGTATAGGATAGCAGGCAGGGGCTACATGTGAGTCTGCTGTGAGGTATGTGATAGCAGACAGGGGCTACATGGAGTCTGATGAGAGGTATGTGCTAACAGGCAGGGGCTACATGGAGGCTGATGGGAGGTATGTGATAGCAGGTAGGAGCTACACAGAGTCTGCTGGGAGGTATGCAATAGCAGGCAGGGGCTACATGGAGTCTGATGGCACTACATCGAGTCTGATGGGAGGTATGCGATACCAGGCAGGGGCTACATGGAGTCTGCTGGGAGGTATGCGATAGCAGGCAGGGGCTACAGGGAGTCTGCTGTGAGGTATGCGATAGCGGACAGGGACTACATGAAGTCTGCTGGGAGGCATGTGATAGCAGGCAGGGGCTACATGGAGTCTGCTGGGAGGTATGCGATAGCAGGCAGGGGCTACATGGTAGTCTGCTGGGAGTTATGTGATAGCAGACAGGGGCTACAGGGAGTCGATGGGAGGGATGTGATAGCAGACAGGGGCTGCATGGAGTCCGATGAGAAGTATGAGATAGTAGGCAGGGGCTACATGGAGTCTGATGGGAGGTATGTGATAGCAGGTAGGAGCTACATAGAGTCTGCTGGGAGGTATGTGATAGCAGGCAGGGGCTACATGGGAGTCAGATGGGAGGTATGTGATAGCAGGCCGGGGCTACATGGAGTCTGACGGTAGGTGTGTGATAGCAGGCAGGGGCTACATGGAGTCTGTTGTGAGGTATGTGATAGCAGGTAGGAGCTACATAGAGTCTGCTGGGAGGTATGTGATAGCAGGCAGGGGCTACATGGGAGTCTGATGGGAGGTATATGATAGCAGGCAGGGGCTACATGGAGTCTGATGGGAGGTATGTGATAGCAGACAGGCTACATGGAGTCTGATGAGAGGTAGGTGATAGCAGGCAGGGGCTACATGGGAGTCTGATGGGAGGTATGTGATAGCAGGCAGGGGCTACATGGGAGTCTGATGGGAGGTATAGGATAGCAGGCAGGGGCTACATGGAGTCTGATGGGAGGTATGTGATAGCAGGCAGGGGCTACATAGGAGTCTGCTGGGAGGTATGTGATAGCAGGCAGAGGCTACATGGAGTCTGCTGGGAGGTATGTGATAGCAGGCAGGGGCTACATGGAGTCTGATGGGAGGTATCTGATAGCAGGCAGGGGCTACATGGAGTCTGATGGGAGGTATGCAATAGGAGGCAGGGGCTACATGGGAGTCTGATGGGAGGTATGCAATAACATGCAGGGGCTACATGGGAGTCTGCTGGGAGGTATGTGATAGCAGGCAGGGGCTACATGGGAGTCTGCTGGGAGGTATGTGATAGCAGGCAGGGGCTACATGAGAGTCTGATGGGAAGCATGTGATAGCAGGCAGGGGCTACATGGGGGTCTGCTGGGAGGTATGGGATAGCAGGCAGGGGCTACAGGGAGTCCGATGGGAGGTATGTGATAGCAGGCAGGGGCTACATGAGAGTCTGCTGGGAGGTATGCAATAACAGGCAGGGGCTACATGGAGTCTGATGGGAGGTATGCGATAGCAGGCAGGGGCTACATGAGAGTCTGCTGGGAGGTATGCAATAGCAGGCCGGGGCTACATGGAGTCTGATGGGAGGTATGCGATAGCAGGCAGGGGCTACATGAGAGTCTGCTGGGAGGTATGCAATAGCAGGCAGGGGCTACATGGAGTCTGCTGGGAGGTATGCAATAGGAGGCAGGGGCGTCATGGAGTCTGATGGGAGGTATGCAATAGCAGGCAGGGGCTACATGAGAGTCTGCTGGGAGGTATGCAATAGCAGGCAGGGGCTACATGGAGTCTGCTGGGAGGTATGCAAGAGCAGGCAGGGGCTACATGGAGTCTGATGGGAAGTATGTGATAGCTGGCCGGGGCTACATGGAGTCTAATGGGAGGTATGCAGTAGCAGGCAGGGGCTACATGGAGTCTGATGAGAGGTATGTGATAGCAGGCAGGGGCTACATGGAGTCTGCTGGGAGGTATGCAGTAGCAGGCAGGGGCTACATGGAGTCTGATTGAGGTATGTGATAGCAGGTAGGAGCTACATAGAATATGCTGGGAGGTATTTGATAGCAGGCAGGGGCTACATGGAGTCTGTTGTGAGGTATGCAATAGCAGGCAGGGGCTACATGGAGTCTGATGGGAGGTCTGTGATAGCAGGCAAGGGCTACATAGGAGTCTGCTGGGAGGTATGTGATAGCAGGCAGGCGCTACTTGAAGTCTGATGGGATGTATGCGATAGCAGGTAGGAGCTACATAGAGTCTGCTGGGAGTTATGTGTTAGCAGGCAGGGGCTACATGGGAGTCTGATGGGAGGTATAGGATAGCAGGCAGGGGCTACATGTGAGTCTGCTGTGAGGTATGTGATAGCAGACAGGGGCTACATGGAGTCTGATGAGAGATATGTGCTAACAGGCAGTGGCTACATGGAGTCTGATGGGAGGTATGTGATAGAAGGTAGGAGCTACATAGAGTCTGCTGGGAGGTATGCGATAGCAGGCAGGGGCTACATGGAGTCTGATGGCACTACATGGAGTCTGATGGGAGTTATGCGATAGCAGGTAGGAGCTACATAGAGTCTGCTGGGAGTTATGTGTTAGCAGGCAGGGGCTACATGGGAGTCTGATGGGAGGTATAGGATAGCAGGCAGGGGCTACATGTGAGTCTGCTGTGAGGTATGTGATAGCAGACAGGGGCTACATGGAGTCTGATGAGAGGTATGTGCTAACAGGCAGGGGCTACATGGAGGCTGATGGGAGGTATGTGATAGCAGGTAGGAGCTACACAGAGTCTGCTGGGAGGTATGCAATAGCAGGCAGGGGCTACATGGAGTCTGATGGCACTACATCGAGTCTGATGGGAGGTATGCGATACCAGGCAGGGGCTACATGGAGTCTGCTGGGAGGTATGCGATAGCAGGCAGGGGCTACAGGGAGTCTGCTGTGAGGTATGCGATAGCGGACAGGGACTACATGAAGTCTGCTGGGAGGCATGTGATAGCAGGCAGGGGCTACATGGAGTCTGCTGGGAGGTATGCGATAGCAGGCAGGGGCTACATGGTAGTCTGCTGGGAGTTATGTGATAGCAGACAGGGGCTACAGGGAGTCGATGGGAGGGATGTGATAGCAGACAGGGGCTGCATGGAGTCCGATGAGAAGTATGAGATAGTAGGCAGGGGCTACATGGAGTCTGATGGGAGGTATGTGATAGCAGGTAGGAGCTACATAGAGTCTGCTGGGAGGTATGTGATAGCAGGCAGGGGCTACATGGGAGTCAGATGGGAGGTATGTGATAGCAGGCCGGGGCTACATGGAGTCTGACGGTAGGTGTGTGATAGCAGGCAGGGGCTACATGGAGTCTGTTGTGAGGTATGTGATAGCAGGTAGGAGCTACATAGAGTCTGCTGGGAGGTATGTGATAGCAGGCAGGGGCTACATGGGAGTCTGATGGGAGGTATATGATAGCAGGCAGGGGCTACATGGGAGTCTGATGGGAGGTTTGTGATAGCATGCAGGGGCTACATAGGAGTCTGCTGGGAGTTATGTGATAGCAGGCAGGGGCTACATGGAGTCTGCTGGGAGGTATGTGATAGCAGGCAGGGGCTACATGGAGTCTGATGGGAGGTATGTGATAGCAGGCAGGGGCTAGATGAAGTCTGATGGGAGGTATGCGATAGCAGGCAGGTGCTATTGGCAGTCTGATGGGAGGTATGCGATAGCAAGCAGGGGCTACATGGGAGTCTGCTGGGAGGTATCTGAAAGCAGGCAGGGGCTACATGAGAGTCTGCTGGGAGGTATGTGATAGCAGGCAGGGGCTACATAGAGTCTGATGAGAGGTATGTGATAGCAGGCAGGGGCTACATGGAGTCTGCTGGGAGGTATGCAGTAGCAGGCATGAGCTACATGGAGTCTCATTGAGGTATGTGATAGCAGGTAGGAGCTACATAGAGTGCTGGAAGGTATTTGATAGCAGGCAGGGGCTACATGGAGTCTGCTGGGAGGTATGCAATAGCAGGCAGGGGCTACATGGAGTCTGATGGGAGGTCTGTGATAGCAGGCGAGGGCTACATAGTAGTCTGCTGGGAGGTATGGGATAGCAGGCAGGGGCTACATGTGAGTCTGCTGGGAGGTATGTGATAGCAGACAGGGGCTACATGGAGTCTGATGAGAGGTACGTGATAACAGGCAGGGGCTACATGGAGTCTGATGGGAGGTATGTGAGAGCAGGTAGGAGCTACATAGAGTGTGCTGGGAGGTATGCGATAGCAGGCAGGGGCTAAATGGAGTCTGATGGGACTACATGGAGTCTGATGGGAGGTATGCAATAGCAGGCAGGGGCTACATGGAGTCTGCTGGGAGGTATGCGATAGCAGACAGGGGCTACATGAAGTCTGCTGGGAGGCATGTGATAGCAGGCAGGGGCTACATGGAGTCTGCTGGGAGGTATGCGATAGCAGGCAGGGGCTACATGGGAGTCTGCTGGGAGGTATGTGATAGCAGGCAGGGGCTACAGGTAGTCCGATGGGAGGGATATGATAGCAGACAGTGGCTTCATGGAGTCCGATGAGAAGTATGAGATAACAGGCAGGGGCTACATGGAGTCTGGTGGGAGGTATGTGATAGCAGGTAGGAGCTACATAGAGTCTGTTGGGAGGTATGTGATAGCAGGCAGGGGCTACATGGGAGACAGATGGGAGTAATGTGATAGCAGACAGGGGCTACAGGGAGTCGATGGGAGGGATGTGATAGCAGACAGGGGCTGCATGGAGTCCGATGAGAAGTATGAGATAGTAGGCAGGGGCTACATGGAGTCTGATGGGAGGTATGTGATAGCAGGTAGGAGCTACATAGAGTCTGCTGGGAGGTATGTGATAGCAGGCAGGGGCTACATGGGAGTCAGATGGGAGGTATGTGATAGCAGGCCGGGGCTACATGGAGTCTGACGGTAGGTATGTGATAGCAGGCAGGGGCTACATGGAGTCTGTTGTGAGGTATGTGATAGCAGGTAGGAGCTACATAGAGTCTGCTGGGAGGTATGTGATAGCAGGCAGGGGCTACATGGGAGTCTGATGGGAGGTATATGATAGCAGGCAGGGGCTACATGGGAGTCTGATGGGAGGTTTGTGATAGCATGCAGGGGCTACATAGGAGTATGCTGGGAGTTATGTGATAGCAGGCAGGGGCTACATGGAGTCTGCTGGGAGGTATGTGATAGCAGGCAGGGGCTACATGGAGTCTGATGGGAGGTATGTGATAGCAGGCAGGGGCTAGATGAAGTCTGATGGGAGGTATGCGATAGCAGGCAGGTGCTACATGGCAGTCTGATGGGAGGTATGCGATAGCAAGCAGGGGCTACATGGGAGTCTGCTGGGAGGTATCTGAAAGCAGGCAGGGGCTACATGAGAGTCTGCTGGGAGGTATGTGATAGCAGGCAGGGGCTACATAGAGTCTGATGAGAGGTATGTGATAGCAGGCAGGGGCTACATGGAGTCTGCTGGGAGGTATGCAGTAGCAGGCATGAGCTACATGGAGTCTCATTGAGGTATGTGATAGCAGGTAGGAGCTACATAGAGTCTTCTGGAAGGTATTTGATAGCAGGCAGGGGCTACATGGAGTCTGCTGGGAGGTATGCAATAGCAGGCAGGGGCTACATGGAGTCTGATGGGAGGTCTGTGATAGCAGGCGAGGGCTACATAGTAGTCTGCTGGGAGGTATGGGATAGCAGGCAGGGGCTACATGTGAGTCTGCTGGGAGGTATGTGATAACAGGCAGGGGCTACATGGAGTCTGATGGGAGGGATGTGAGAGCAGGTAGGAGCTACATAGAGTGTGCTGGGAGGTATGCGATAGCAGGCAGGGGCTACATGGAGTCTGATGGGACTACATGGAGTCTGATGGGAGGTATGCAATAGCAGGCAGGGGCTACATGGAGTCTGCTGGGAGGTATGCGATAGCAGACAGGGGCTACATGAAGTCTGCTGGGAGGCATGTGATAGCAGGCAGGGGCTACTTGGAGTCTGCTGGGAGGTATGCGATAGCAGGCAGGGGCTACATGGGAGTCTGCTGGGAGGTATGTGATAGCAGGCAGGGGCTACAGGTAGTCCGATGGGAGGGATATGATAGCAGACAGTGGCTACATGGAGTCCGATGAGAAGTATGAGATAGGCAGGGGCTACATGGAGTCTGGTGGGAGGTATGTGATAGCAGGTAGGAGCTACATAGAGTCTGTTGGGAGGTATGTGATAGCAGGCAGGGGCTACATGGGAGTCAGATGGGAGGTATGTGATAGCAGGCCGGGGCTACATGGAGTCTGATGGGAGGTATGTGATAGCAGGCAGGGGCTACATGGAGTCTGTTGAGAGGTATGTGATAGCAGGTAGGAGCTACATAGAATCTGCTGGGAGGTATGTGATAGCAGGCAGGGGCTACATGGGAGTCTGATGGGAGGTATATGATAGCAGGTAGGGGCTACATGGGAGTCTGATGGGAGGTTTGTGATAGCATGCAGGGGCTACATGGGAGTCTGCTGGGAGGTATGTGATAGCAGGCAGGCAGGGACTACAGGGAGTCTGTTGGGAGGTATGTGATAGCAGGCAGGGGCTACATGGAGTCTGATGGGAGGTATGTGATTGCAGGCAGGCGCTACATGGGAGTCTGTTGGGAGGTATGTGATAGCAGACAGGGGCTACATGGAGTCTGATGAGAGGTATATGATAACAGGCAGGGGCTACATGGAGTCTGATGGGAGGTATGTGAAAGCAGGTAGGAGCTACATAGAGTCTGCTGGGAGGTATGTGATAGCAGGCAGGGGCTACATGGGAGTCTGTTGGGAGGTATGTGATAGCAGACAGGGGCTACATGGAGTCTGATGAGAGGTATGTGATAACAGGCAGAGGCTACATGGAGTCTGATGGGAGGTATGTGAAAGCAGATAGGAGCTACATGGGAGTCTGTTGGGAGGTATGTAATGGGAGGTAGAGACTACATGATAGCATGTTGGGAGGGTTGTGGTACCTAATAGGGTCTAAAGGGAGTCTGCTGGGAGGTAGGTGATAGCAGGTAGGGACTATAGGGAGTCTGCTGGGAGGTATTTGATAGCAGGCAGGGGCTACATGGGAGTCTGCTGGGAGGTATGTGATAGCAGGTAGGAGCTACATACAGTCTGCTGGGAGGTATGCGATAGCAGTCAGGGGCTACATGGAGTCTGATGAGAGGTATGTGATAGCAGGTAGGAGCTACATAGAGTCTGCTGGGAGGTATGTGATAGCAGGCAGGGGCTACATGGGAGTCTGATGGAAGGTATGTGATAACAGGCAGGGGTTACATGGAGTCTGATGGGAGGTATGTGATAGCAGGCAGGGACTACAGGGAGTCTGCTGGGAGGTATGTGATAGCATCAGGGGCTACGTGGAGTCTGCTGGGAGGTATGTGATAGCAGGCAGGGGCTACATGGGAGTCTGATGGGAGGTATGTGATAGCATGCAGGGGCTACATCGGATCCTGATGGGAGGTATGTGATAGCAGGCAGGGAGTACAAGGAGTCTGCTGGGAGGT
The DNA here is from genome assembly GCA_963921515.1 of Calotriton arnoldi. Taxonomy (NCBI): domain Eukaryota; kingdom Metazoa; phylum Chordata; class Amphibia; order Caudata; family Salamandridae; genus Calotriton; species Calotriton arnoldi. Next base: position 304,494 of record CAWUFW010003230.1, read on the forward strand.
ATGTTATAGCAGGCAGGAGCTACATGGAGTCTGATGGGAGGTATGTGAAAGCAGGCATGGGCTACATGGGAGTCTGTTGGGAGGTATATGATAGCAGGCAGGGGCTCCATGGGAGTCTGATGGGAGGTATGTGATAGCAGGCAGGGACTACAGGGAGTCTGCTGGGAGGTATGTGATAACAGGCAGGGGCTACATGGAGTCTGCTGGGAGTTATGTGATAGCAGGCAGGGGCTACATGGGAGTCTGTTGGGAGGTATATGATAGCAGGCAGGGGCTCCATGGGAGTCTGATGGGAGGTATGTGATAGCAGGCAGGGGCTACATGGAGTCTGATGGGAGGTATGTGATAGCAGGCAGGGGCTACATGGGAGTCTGCTGGGAGGTATGTGATAGCAGGTAGGAGCTACATAGAGTCTGCTGGGAGGTATGTGATAGCAGGCAGGGGCTACATGGGAGTCTGATGGGAGGTATGTGATAGCATGCAGGGGCTACATGGGATCCTGATGGGAGGTATGTGATAGCAGGCAGGGAGCACAAGGAGTCTGCTGGGAGGTATGTTATAGCAGGCAGGAGCTACATGGAGTCTGATGGGAGGTATGTGAAAGCAGGCATGGGCTACATGGGAGTCTGTTGGGAGGTATATGATAGCAGGCAGGGGCTCCATGGGAGTCTGTTGGGAGGTATATGATAGCAGGCAGGGGCTCCATGGGAGTCTGATGGGAGGTATGTGATAGCAGGCAGGGGCTACATGGAGTCTGATGGGAGGTATGTAATGTGAGGTAGAGACTACATGATAGCCTGTTGGGAGGTTTGTGGTACCTAATAGGGTCTAAAGGGAGTCTGCTGGGAGGTAGATGATAGCAGTTAGGGACTATAGGGAGTCTGCTGGGAGGTATTTGATAGCAGGCAGGGGCTACATGGGAGTCTGCTGGGAGGTATGTGATAGCAGGTAGGAGCTACATAGAGTCTGCTGGGAGGTATGCCATAGCAGGCAGGGGCTACATGGAGTCTGATGGGAGATATGTGATAGCAGGTAGGAGCTACATAGAGTCTGCTGGGAGGTATGTGATAGCAGGCAGGGGCTACATGGGATCCTAATGGGAGGTATGTGATAGCAGGCAGGGAGTACAAGGAGTCTGCTGGGAGGTATGTGATAGCAGGCAGGAGCTACATGGAGTCTGATGGGAGGTATGTGAAAGCATGCATGGGCTACATGGGAGTCTGTTGGGAGGTATATGATAGCAGGCAGGGGCTCCATGGGAGTCTGATGGGAGGTATGTGATAGCAGGCAGGGACTACAGGGAGGCTGCTGGGAGGTATGTGATAAGAGGCAGGGGTTACATGGAGTCTGATGGGAGGTATGTGATAGCAGGCAGGGACTACAGGGAGTCTGCTGGGAGGTATGTGATAGCATCAGGGGCTACATGGGATCCTGATGGGAGGTATGTGATAGCAGGCAGGGAGTACAAGGAGTCTGCTGGGAGGTATGTGATAGCAGGCAGGAGCTACATGGAGTCTGATTGTAGGTATGTGAAAGCAGGCATGTGCTACATGGGAGTCTGTTAGGAGGTATATGATAGCAGGTAGGGGCTCCATGGGAGTCTGATGGGAGGTATGTGATAGCAGGCAGAGACTACAGGGAGTCTGCTGGGAGGTATGTGATAACAGGCAGGGGCTACATGGAGTCTGATGGGAGGTATGTGAGAGCAGGTAGGAGCTACATAGAGTCTGCTGGGAGGTATGCGATAGCAGGCAGGGGCTACATGGAGTCTGATGGGACTACATGGAGTCTGATGGGAGGTAGGTGATAGCAGGTAGGAGCTACATAGAGTCTGCTGGGAAGTATGTGATAGCAGGCAGGGGTTACATGGGAGTCTGTTGGGAGGTATATGATAGCAGGCAGGGGCTACATGGGAGTCTGATGGGAGGTATGTGATAGCAGGCAGGGACTACAGGGAGTCTGCTGGGAGGTATGTGATAGCAGGCAGGGGATACATGGAGTCTGATGAGAGGTATGTGATAACAGGCAGGGGCTACATGGAGTCTGATGGGAGGTATGTGATTGCAGGCAGGCGCTACATGGGAGTCTGTTGGGAGGTATGTGATAGCAGACAGGGGCTACATGGAGTCTGATGAGAGGTATATGATAACAGGCCGGGGCTACATGGAGTCTGATGGGAGGTATGTGAAAGCAGGTAGGAGCTACATAGAGTCTGCTGGGAGGTATGTGATAGCAGGCAGGGGCTACATGGGAGTCTGTTGGGAGGTATGTGATAGCAGACAGGGGCTACATGGAGTCTGATGAGAGGTATGTGATAACAGGCAGAGGCTACATGGAGTCTGATGGGAGGTATGTGAAAGCAGATAGGAGCTACATGGGAGTCTGTTGGGAGGTATGTAATGGGAGGTAGAGACTACATAATAGCATATTGGGAGGGTTGTGGTACCTAATAGGGTCTAAGGGGAGTCTGCTGGGAGGTAGGTGATAGCAGGTAGGGACTATAGGGAGTCTGCTGGGAGGTATTTGATAGCAGGCAGGGGCTACATGGGAGTCTGCTGGGAGGTATGTGATAGCAGGTAGGAGCTACATACAGTCTGCTGGGAGGTATGCGATAGCAGTCAGGGGCTACATGGAGTCTGATGAGAGGTATGTGATAGCAGGTAGGAGCTACATAGAGTCTGCTGGGAGGTATGTGATAGCAGGCAGGGGCTACATGGGAGTCTGATGGAAGGTATGTGATAACAGGCAGGGGTTACATGGAGTCTGATGGGAGGTATGTGATAGCAGGCAGGGACTACAGGGAGTCTGCTGGGAGGTATGTGATAGCATCAGGGGCTACATGGAGTCTGATGGGAGGTATGTGATAGCAGGCAGGGGCTACATGGGAGTCTGCTGGGAGGTATGTGATAGCAGGTAGGAGCTACATAGAGTCTGCTGGGAGGTATGTGATAGCAGGCAGGGGCTACATGGGAGTCTGATGGGAGGTATGTGATAGCATGCAGGGGCTACATGGGATCCTGATGGGAGGTATGTGATAGCAGGCAGGGAGTACAAGGAGTCTGCTGGGAGGTATGTTATAGCAGGCAGGAGCTACATGGAGTCTGATGGGAGGTATGTGAAAGCAGGCATGGGCTACATGGGAGTCTGTTGGGAGGTATATGATAGCAGGCAGGGGCTCCATGGGAGTCTGATGGGAGGTATGTGATAGCAGGCAGGGACTACAGGGAGTCTGCTGGGAGGAATAGGATAGCAGGCAGGGGCTACATGGAGTCTGATGGGAGGTATGTGATAGCAGACAGGCTACATGGAGTCTGATGAGAGGTAGGTGATAGCAGGCAGGGGCTACATGGGAGTCTGATGGGAGGTATGTGATAGCATGCAGGGGCTACATGGGAGTCTGATGGGAGGTATAGGATAGCAGGCAGGGGCTACATGGAGTCTGATGGGAGGTATGTGATAGCAGGCAGGGGCTACATAGGAGTCTGCTGGGAGATATGTGATAGCAGGCAGAGGCTACATGGAGTCTGCTGGGAGGTATGTGATAGCAGGCAGGGGCTACATGGAGTCTGATGGGAGGTATCTGATAGCAGGCAGGGGCTACATGGAGTCTGATGGGAGGTATGCAATAGGAGGCAGGGGCTACATGGGAGTCTGATGGGAGGTATGCAATAACATGCAGTGGCTACATGGGAGTCTGCTGGGAGGTATCTGATAGCAGGCAGGGGCTACATGGGAGTCTGCTGGGAGGTATGTGATAGCAGGCAGGGGCTACATGGGAGTCTGCTGGGAGGTATGTGATAGCAGGCAGGGGCTACATGAGAGTCTGATGGGAAGCATGTGGTAGCAGGCAGGGGCTACATGGGAGTCTGCTGGGAGGTATGGGATAGCAGGCAGGGGCTACAGGGAGTCCGATGGGAGGTATGTGATAGCAGGCAGGGGCTACAAGAGAGTCTGCTGGGAGGTATGCAATAGCAGGCAGGGGCTACATGGAGTCTGATGGGAGGTATGCGATAGCAGGCAGGGGCTACATGAGAGTCTGCTGGGAGGTATGCAATAGCAGGCCGGGGCTACATGGAGTCTGATGGGAGGTATGCGATAGCAGGCAGGGGCTACATGAGAGTCTGCTGGGAGGTATGCAATAGCAGGCAGGGGCTACATGGAGTCTGCTGGGAGGTATGCAATAGGAGGCAGGGGCTACATGGAGTCTGATGGGAGGTATGCAATAGCAGGCAGGGGCTACATGGAGTCTGCTGGGAGGTATACAAGACCAGGCAGGGGCTACATGGAGTCTGATGGGAAGTATGTGATAGCTGGCAGGGGCTACATGGAGTCTAATGGGAGGTATGTGATAGCAGGCAGGGGCTACATGAGAGTCTGCTGGGAGGTATGCAATAGCAGGCAGGGGCTACATGGAGTCTGATGGGAGGTATGCGATAGCAGGCAGGGGCTACATGAGAGTCTGCTGGGAGGTATGCAATAGCAGGCAGGGGCTACATGGAGTCTGCTGGGAGGTATGCAATAGCAGGCAGGGGCTACATGGAGTCTGATGAGAGGTATGTGATAGCAGGCAGGGGCTACATGGAGTCTGATGGGACTACATGGAGTCTGATGGGAGGTAGGTGATAGCAGGTAGGAGCTACATAGTCTGCTGGGAAGTATGTGATAGCAGGCAGGGGTTACATGGGAGTCTGTTGGGAGGTATATGATAGCAGGCAGGGGCTACATGGGAGTCTGATGGGAGGTATGTGATAGCAGGCAGGGACTACAGGGAGTCTGCTGGGAGGTATGTGATAGCAGACAGGGGCTACATGGAGTCTGATGAGAGGTATGTGATAACAGGCAGAGGCTACATGGAGTCTGATGGGAGGTATGTGAAAGCAGATAGGAGCTACATGGGAGTCTGTTGGGAGGTATGTAATGGGAGGTAGAGACTACATAATAGCATATTGGGAGGGTTGTGGTACCTAATAGGGTCTAAGGGAGTCTGCTGGGAGGTAGGTGATAGCAGGTAGGGACTATAGGGAGTCTGCTGGGAGGTATTTGATAGCAGGCAGGGGCTACATGGGAGTCTGCTGGGAGGTATGTGATAGCAGGTAGGAGCTACATACAGTCTGCTGGGAGGTATGCGATAGCAGTCAGGGGCTACATGGAGTCTGATGAGAGGTATGTGATAGCAGGTAGGAGCTACATAGAGTCTGCTGGGAGGTATGTGATAGCAGGCAGGGGCTACATGGGAGTCTGATGGAAGGTATGTGATAACAGGCAGGGGTTACATGGAGTCTGATGGGAGGTATGTGATAGCAGGCAGGGACTACAGGGAGTCTGCTGGGAGGTATGTGATAGCATCAGGGGCTACATGGAGTCTGATGGGAGGTATGTGATAGCAGGCAGGGGCTACATGGGAGTCTGCTGGGAGGTATGTGATAGCAGGTAGGAGCTACATAGAGTCTGCTGGGAGGTATGTGATAGCAGGCAGGGGCTACATGGGAGTCTGATGGGAGGTATGTGATAGCATGCAGGGGCTACATGGGATCCTGATGGGAGGTATGTGATAGCAGGCAGGGAGTACAAGGAGTCTGCTGGGAGGTATGTTATAGCAGGCAGGAGCTACATGGAGTCTGATGGGAGGTATGTGAAAGCAGGCATGGGCTACATGGGAGTCTGTTGGGAGGTATATGATAGCAGGCAGGGGCTCCATGGGAGTCTGATGGGAGGTATGTGATAGCAGGCAGGGACTACAGGGAGTCTGCTGGGAGGAATAGGATAGCAGGCAGGGGCTACATGGAGTCTGATGGGAGGTATGTGATAGCAGACAGGCTACATGGAGTCTGATGAGAGGTAGGTGATAGCAGGCAGGGGCTACATGGGAGTCTGATAGGAGGTATGTGATAGCATGCAGGGGCTACATGGGAGTCTGATGGGAGGTATAGGATAGCAGGCAGGGGCTACATGGAGTCTGATGGGAGGTATGTGATAGCAGGCAGGGGCTACATAGGAGTCTGCTGGGAGATATGTGATAGCAGGCAGAGGCTACATGGAGTCTGCTGGGAGGTATGTGATAGCAGGCAGGGGCTACATGGAGTCTGATGGGAGGTATCTGATAGCAGGCAGGGGCTACATGGAGTCTGATGGGAGGTATGCAATAGGAGGCAGGGGCTACATGGGAGTCTGATGGGAGGTATGCAATAACATGCAGTGGCTACATGGGAGTCTGCTGGGAGGTATCTGATAGCAGGCAGGGGCTACATGGGAGTCTGCTGGGAGGTATGTGATAGCAGGCAGGGGCTACATGGGAGTCTGCTGGGAGGTATGTGATAGCAGGCAGGGGCTACATGAGAGTCTGATGGGAAGCATGTGGTAGCAGGCAGGGGCTACATGGGAGTCTGCTGGGAGGTATGGGATAGCAGGCAGGGGCTACAGGGAGTCCGATGGGAGGTATGTGATAGCAGGCAGGGGCTACAAGAGAGTCTGCTGGGAGGTATGCAATAGCAGGCAGGGGCTACATGGAGTCTGATGGGAGGTATGCGATAGCAGGCAGGGGCTACATGAGAGTCTGCTGGGAGGTATGCAATAGCAGGCCGGGGCTACATGGAGTCTGATGGGAGGTATGCGATAGCAGGCAGGGGCTACATGAGAGTCTGCTGGGAGGTATGCAATAGCAGGCAGGGGCTACATGGAGTCTGCTGGGAGGTATGCAATAGGAGGCAGGGGCTACATGGAGTCTGATGGGAGGTATGCAATAGCAGGCAGGGGCTACATGGAGTCTGCTGGGAGGTATACAAGACCAGGCAGGGGCTACATGGAGTCTGATGGGAAGTATGTGATAGCTGGCAGGGGCTACATGGAGTCTAATGGGAGGTATGTGATAGCAGGCAGGGGCTACATGAGAGTCTGCTGGGAGGTATGCAATAGCAGGCAGGGGCTACATGGAGTCTGATGGGAGGTATGCGATAGCAGGCAGGGGCTACATGAGAGTCTGCTGGGAGGTATGCAATAGCAGGCAGGGGCTACATGGAGTCTGCTGGGAGGTATGCAATAGCAGGCAGGGGCTACATGGAGTCTGATGAGAGGTATGTGATAGCAGGCAGGGGCTACATGGAGTCTGCTGGGAGGTATGCAGTAGCAGGCAGGGGCTACATGGAGTCTGATTGAGGTATGTGATAGCAGGTAGGAGCTACATAGAATATGCTGGGAGGTATTTGATAGCAGGCAGGGGCTACATGGAGTCTGTTGTGAGGTATGTGATAGCAGGTAGGAGCTACATAGAGTCCGCTGGGAGGTATGCAATAGCAGGCAGGGGCTACATGGAGTCTGATGGGAGGTCTGTGATAGCAGGTAAGGGCTACATAGGAGTCTGCTGGGAGGTATGTGATAGCAGGCAGGCGCTACTTGAAGTCTGATGGGATGTATGCGATAGCAGGTAGGAGCTACATAGAGTCTGCTGGGAGTTATGTGTTAGCAGGCAGGGGCTACATGGGAGTCTGATGGGAGGTATAGGATAGCAGGCAGGGGCTACATGTGAGTCTGCTGTGAGGTATGTGATAGCAGACAGGGGCTACATGGAGTCTGATGAGAGGTATGTGCTAACAGGCAGGGGCTACATGGAGTCTGATGGGAGGTATGTGATAGCAGGTAGGAGCTACATAGAGTCTGCTGGGGGGTATGCGATAGCAGGCAGGGGCTACATGGAGTCTGATGGCACTACATGGAGTCTGATGGGAGGTATGCAATAGCAGGTAGGAGCTACATAGAGTCTGCTGGGAGTTATGTGTTAGCACGCAGGGGCTACATGGGAGTCTGATGGTAGGTATAGGATAGCAGGCAGGGGCTACATGTGAGTCTGCTGTGAGGTATGTGATAGCAGACAGGGGCTACATGGAGTCTGATGAGAGGTATGTGCTAACAGGCAGGGGCTACATGGAGTCTGATGGGAGGTATGTGATAGCAGGTAGGAGCTACACCGAGTCTGCTGGGAGGTATGCAATGCGATACAAAAGGGGATGATGGACGGAACGTTTGAGCCAATCAAACACTCACCCCCAGTCAACTGATCTGGGTTTAATCCATCATCATTCTTTAGCTCACTCCACCACCCCAGTTCAGACATGGCCATATGCAAATCAGTCTGACCCTGTGCCTCATGGGAACAGTCCAGCCCGAACTGCCAAGCCATGTCTTCCCTGGACCGGAAACAAGCATCCTAGGACCGGTTTCTGGCATTCCAGCCGTCATCAGCCAGGCTTGCTTGAATCCAGTGGCAAAGTGAGCAAGGGACCCACGTCTGGGCATACCCCCGCCAACTTAGGGCGAACAAAGCGATACAAAAGGGGAGGTATGCAATAGCAGGCAGGGGCTACATGGAGTCTGATGGCACTACATGGAGTCTGATGGGAGGTATGCGATAGCAGGCAGGGGCTACATGGAGTCTGCTGGGAGGTATGCGATAGCAGGCAGGGGCTACAGGGAGTCTGCTGTGAGGTATGCGATAGCAGACAGGGACTACATGAAGTCTGCTGGGAGGCATGTGATAGCAGGCAAGGGCTACATGGAGTCTGCTGGGAGGTATGCGATAGCAGGCAGGGGCTACATGGTAGTCTGCTGGGAGTTATGTGATAGCAGACAGGGGCTACAGGGAGTCGATGGGAGGGATGTGATAGCAGACAGGGGCTGCATGGAGTCCGATGAGAAGTATGAGATAGTAGGCAGGGGCTACATGGAGTCTGATGGGAGGTATGTGATAGCAGGTAGGAGCTACATAGAGTCTGCTGGGAAGTATGTGATAGCAGGCAAGGGCTACATGGGAGTCAGATGGGAGGTATGTGATAGCAGGCCGGGGCTACATGGAGTCTGACGGTAGGTATGTGATAGCAGGCAGGGGCTACATGGAGTCTGTTGTGAGGTATGTGATAGCAGGTAGGAGCTACATAGAGTCTGCTGGGAGGTATGTGATAGCAGGCAGGGGCTACATGGGAGTCTGATGGGAGGTATATGATAGCAGGCAGGGGCTACATGGGAGTCTGATGGGAGGTTTGTGATAGCATGCAGGGGCTACATAGGAGTCTGCTGGGAGTTATGTGATAGCAGGCAGGGGCTACATGGAGTCTGCTGGGAGGTATGTGATAGCAGGCAGGGGCTACATGGAGTCTGATGGGAGGTATGTGATAGCAGGCAGGGGCTAGATGAAGTCTGATGGGAGGTATGCGATAGCAGGCAGGTGCTACATGGCAGTCTGATGGGAGGTATGCGATAGCAAGCAGGGGCTACATGGGAGTCTGCTGGGAGGTATCTGAAAGCAGGCATGGGCTACATGAGAGTCTGCTGGGAGGTATGTGATAGCAGGCAGGGGCTACATAGAGTCTGATGAGAGGTATGTGATAGCAGGCAGGGGCTACATGGAGTCTGCTGGGAGGTATGCAGTAGCAGGCATGAGCTACATGGAGTCTCATTGAGGTATGTGATAGCAGGTAGGAGCTACATAGAGTCTGCTGGAAGGTATTTGATAGCAGGCAGGGGCTACATGGAGTCTGCTGGGAGGTATGCTATAGCAGGCAGGGGCTACATGGAGTCTGATGGGAGGTCTGTGATAGCAGGCGAGGGCTACATAGTAGTCTGCTGGGAGGTATGGGATAGCAGGCAGGGGCTACATGTGAGTCTGCTGGGAGGTATGTGATAGCAGACAGGGGCTACATGGAGTCTGATGAGAGGTACGTGATAACAGGCAGGGGCTACATGGAGTCTGATGGGAGGTATGTGAGAGCAGGTAGGAGCTACATAGAGTGTGCTGGGAGGTATGCGATAGCAGGCAGGGGCTACATGGAGTCTGATGGGAGGTATGCAATAGCATGCAGGGGCTACATGGAGTCTGCTGGGAGGTATGCGATAGCAGACAGGGGCTACATGAAGTCTGCTGGGAGGCATGTGATAGCAGGCAGGGGCTACATGGAGTCTGCTGGGAGGTATGCGATAGCAGGCAGGGGCTACATGGGAGTCTGCTGGGAGGTATGTGATAGCAGGCAGGGGCTACAGGTAGTCCGATGGGAGGGATATGATAGCAGACAGTGGCTACATGGAGTCCGATGAGAAGTATGAGATAACAGGCAGGGGCTACATGGAGTCTGGTGGGAGGTATGTGATAGCAGGTAGGAGCTACATAGAGTCTGTTGGGAGGTATGTGATAGCAGGCAGGGGCTACGTGGGAGTCAGAAGGGAGTTATGTGATAGCAGACAGGGGCTACAGGGAGTCGATGGGAGGGATGTGATAGCAGACAGGGGCTGCATGGAGTCCGATGAGAAGTATGAGATAGTAGGCAGGGGCTACATGGAGTCTGATGGGAGGTATGTGATAGCAGGTAGGAGCTACATAGAGTCTGCTGGGAGGTATGTGATAGCAGGCAGGGGCTACATGGGAGTCAGATGGGAGGTATGTGATAGCAGGCCGGGGCTACATGGAGTCTGACGGTAGGTATGTGATAGCAGGCAGGGGCTACATGGAGTCTGTTGTGAGGTATGTGATAGCAGGTAGGAGCTACATAGAGTCTGCTGGGAGGTATGTGATAGCAGGCAGTGGCTACATGGGAGTCTGATGGGAGGTATATGATAGCAGGCAGGGGCTACATGGGAGTCTGATGGGAGGTTTGTGATAGCATGCAGGGGCTACATAGGAGTATGCTGGGAGTTATGTGATAGCAGGCAGGGGCTACATGGAGTCTGCTGGGAGGTATGTGATAGCAGGCAGGGGCTACATGGAGTCTGATGGGAGGTATGTGGTAGCAGGCAGGGGCTAGATGAAGTCTGATGGGAGGTATGCGATAGCAGGCAGGTGCTACATGGCAGTCTGATGGGAGGTATGCGATAGCAAGCAGGGGCTACATGTGAGTCTGCTGGGAGGTATCTGAAAGCAGGCAGGGGCTACATGAGAGTCTGCTGGGAGGTATGTGATAGCAGGCAGGGGCTACATAGAGTCTGATGAGAGGTATGTGATAGCAGGCAGGGGCTACATGGAGTCTGCTGGGAGGTATGCAGTAGCAGGCATGAGCTACATGGAGTCTCATTGAGGTATGTGATAGCAGGTAGGAGCTACATAGAGTCTGCTGGAAGGTATTTGATAGCAGGCAGGGGCTACATGGAGTCTGCTGGGAGGTATGCAATAGCAGGCAGGGGCTACATGGAGTCTGATGGGAGGTCTGTGATAGCAGGCGAGGGCTACATAGTAGTCTGCTGGGAGGTATGGGATAGCAGGCAGGGGCTACATGTGAGTCTGCTGGGAGGTATGTGATAGCAGACAGGGGCTACATGGAGTCTGATGAGAGGTACGTGATAACAGGCAGGGGCTACATGGAGTCTGATGGGAGGTATGTGAGAGCAGGTAGGAGCTACATAGAGTGTGCTGGGAGGTATGCGATAGCAGGCAGGGGCTACATGGAGTCTGATGGGACTACATGGAGTCTGATGGGAGGTATGCAATAGCAGGCAGGGGCTACATGGAGTCTGCTGGGAGGTTTGCGATAGCAGACAGGGGCTACATGAAGTCTGCTGGGAGGCATGTGATAGCAGGCAGGGGTTACATGGAGTCTGCTGGGAGGTATGCGATAGCAGGCAGGGGCTACATGGGAGTCTGCTGGGAGGTATGTGATAGCAGGCAGGGGCTACAGGTAGTCCGATGGGAGGGATATGATAGCAGACAGTGGCTACATGGAGTCCGATGAGAAGTATGAGACAACAGGCAGGGGCTACATGGAGTCTGGTGGGAGGTATGTGATAGCAGGTAGAAGCTACATAGAGTCTGTTGGGAGGTATGTGATAGCAGGCAGGGGCTACATGGGAGTCAGATGGGAGGTATGTGATAGCAGGCCGGGGCTACATGGAGTCTGATGGGAGGTATGTGATAGCAGGCAGGGGCTACATGGAGTCTGTTGAGAGGTATGTGATAGCAGGTAGGAGCTACATAGAATCTGCTGGGAGGTATGTGATAGCAGGCAGGGGCTACATGGGAGTCTGATGGGAGGTATATGATAGCAGGTAGGGGCTACATGGGAGTCTGATGGGAGGTTTGTGATAGCATGCAGGGGCTACATGGGAGTCTGCTGGGAGGTATGTGATAGCAGGCAGGCAGGGACTACAGGGAGTCTGTTGGGAGGTATGTGATAGCAGGCAGGGGCTACATGGAGTCTGATGGGAGGTATGTGATTGCAGGCAGGCGCTACATGGGAGTCTGTTGGGAGGTATGTGATAGCAGACAGTGGCTACATGGAGTCTGATGAGAGGTATATGATAACAGGCAGGGGCTACATGGAGTCTGATGGGAGGTATGTGAAAGCAGGTAGGAGCTACATAGAGTCTGCTGGGAGGTATGTGATAGCAGGCAGGGGCTACATGGGAGTCTGTTGGGAGGTATGTGATAGCAGACAGGGGCTACATGGAGTCTGATGAGAGGTATGTGATAACAGGCAGAGGCTACATGGAGTCTGATGGGAGGTATGTGAAAGCAGATAGGAGCTACATGGGAGTCTGTTGGGAAGTATGTAATGGGAGGTAGAGACTACATGATATCATGTTGGGAGGGTTGTGGTACCTAATAGGGTCTAAAGGGAGTCTGCTGGGAGGTAGGTGATAGCAGGTAGGGACTATAGGGAGTCTGCTGGGAGGTATTTGATAGCAGGCAGGGGCTACATGGGAGTCTGCTGGGAGGTATGTGATAGCAGGTAGGAGCTACATACAGTCTGCTGGGAGGTATGCGATAGCAGTCAGGGGCTACATGGAGTCTGATGAGAGGTATGTGATAGCAGGTAGGAGCTACATAGAGTCTGCTGGGAGGTATGTGATAGCAGGCAGGGGCTACATGGGAGTCTGATGGAAGGTATTTGATAACAGGCAGGGGTTACATGGAGTCTGATGGGAGGTATGTGATAGCAGGCAGGGACTACAGGGAGTCTGCTGGGAGGTATGTGATAGCATCAGGGGCTACGTGGAGTCTGCTGGGAGGTATGTGATAGCAGGCAGGGGCTACATGGGAGTCTGATGGGAGGTATGTGATAGCATGCAGGGGCTACATGGGATCCTGATGGGAGGTATGTGATAGCAGGCAGGGAGTACAAGGAGTCTGCTGGGAGGTATGTTATAGCAGGCAGGAGCTACATGGAGTCTGATGGGAGGTATGTGAAAGCAGGCATGGGCTACATGGGAGTCTGTTGGGAGGTATATGATAGCAGGCAGGGGCTCCATGGGAGTCTGATGGGAGGTATGTGATAGGCAGGGACTACAGGGAGTCTGCTGGGAGGTATGTGATAACAGGCAGGGGCTACATTGAGTCTGCTGGGAGGTATGTGATAGCAGGCAGGGGCTACATGGGAGTCTGTTGGGAGGTATATGATAGCAGGCAGGGGCTCCATGGGAGTCTGATGGGAGGTATGTGATAGCAGGCAGGGGCTACATGGAGTCTGATGGGAGGTATGTGATAGCAGGCAGGGGCTACATGGGAGTCTGCTGGGAGGTATGTGATAGCAGGTAGGAGCTACATAGAGTCTGCTGGGAGGTATGTGATAGCAGGCAGGGGCTACATGGGAGTCTGATGGGAGGTATGTGATAGCATACAGGGGCTACATGGGATCCTGATGGGAGGTATGTGATAGCAGGCAGGGAGTACAAGGAGTCTGCTGGGAGGTATGTTATAGCAGGCAGGAGCTACATGGAGTCTGATGGGAGGTATGTGAAAGCAGGCATGGGCTACATGGGAGTCTGTTGGGAGGTATATGCTAGCAGGCAGGGGCTCCATGGGAGTCTGATGGGAGGTATGTGATAGCAGGCAGGGACTACAGGGAGTCTGCTGGGAGGTATGTGATAACAGGCAGGGGCTACATGGAGTCTGCTGGGAGGTATGTGATAGCAGGCAGGGGCTACATGGGAGTCTGTTGGGAGGTATATGATAGCAGGCAGGGGCTCCATGGGAGTCTGATGGGAGGTATGTGATAGCAGGCAGGGGCTACATGGAGTCTGATGGGAGGTATGTAATGGGAGGTAGAGACTACATGATAGCCTGTTGGGAGGTTTGTGGTACCTAATAGGGTCTAAAGGGAGTCTGCTGGGAGGTAGATGATAGCAGTTAGGGACTATAGGGAGTCTGCTGGGAGGTATTTGATAGCAGGCAGGGGCTACATGGGAGTCTGCTGGGAGGTATGTGATAGCAGGTAGGAGCTACATAGAGTCTGCTGGGAGGTATGCCATAGCAGGCAGGGGCTACATGGAGTCTGATGGGAGATATGTGATAGCAGGTAGGAGCTACATAGAGTCTGCTGGGAGGTATGTGATAGCAGGCAGGGGCTACATGGGAGTCTGATGGGAGGTATGTGATAGCATGCAGGGGCTACATGGGATCCTAATGGGAGGTATGTGATAGCAGGCAGGGAGTACAAGGAGTCTGCTGGGAGGTATGTGATAGCAGGCAGGAGCTACATGGAGTCTGATGGGAGGTATGTGAAAGCATGCATGGGCTACATGGGAGTCTGTTGGGAGGTATATGATAGCAGGCAGGGGCTCCATGGGAGTCTGATGGGAGGTATGTGATAGCAGGCAGGGACTACAGGGAGGCTGCTGGGAGGTATGTGATAACAGGCAGGGGTTACATGGAGTCTGATGGGAGGTATGTGATAGCAGGCAGGGACTACAGGGAGTCTGCTGGGAGGTATGTGATAGCATCAGGGGCTACATGGGATCCTGATGGGAGGTATGTGATAGCAGGCAGGGAGTACAAGGAGTCTGCTGGGAGGTATGTGATAGCAGGCAGGAGCTACATGGAGTCTGATTGTAGGTATGTGAAAGCAGGCATGGGCTACATGGGAGTCTGTTAGGAGGTATATGATAGCAGGTAGGGGCTCCATGGGAGTCTGATGGGAGGTATGTGATAGCAGGCAGAGACTACAGGGAGTCTGCTGGGAGGTATGTGATAACAGGCAGGGGCTACATGGAGTCTGATGGGAGGTATGTGATAGCAGGTAGGAGCTACATAGAGTCTGCTGGGAGGTATGCGATAGCAGGCAGGGGCTACATGGAGTCTGATGGGACTACATGGAGTCTGATGGGACTACATGGAGTCTGATGGGAGGTAGGTGATAGCAGGTAGGAGCTACATAGTCTGCTGGGAAGTATGTGATAGCAGGCAGGGGTTACATGGGAGTCTGTTGGGAGGTATATGATAGCAGGCAGGGGCTACATGGGAGTCTGATGGGAGGTATGTGATAGCAGGCAGGGACTACAGGGAGTCTGCTGGGAGGTATGTGATAGCAGACAGGGGATACATGGAGTCTGATGAGAGGTATGTGATAACAGGCAGGGGCTACATGGAGTCTGATGGGAGGTATGTGATAGCAGGTAGGAGCTACATAGAGTCTGCTGGGCGGTATGCAATAGCAGGCAGGGACTACATGGAGTCTGATGGCACTGCATGGAGTCTGATGGGAGGTATGCAATAGCAGGCAAGGGCTACATGGAGTCTTCTGGGAGGTATGCGTTAGCAGGCAGGGCTACAGGGAGTTTGCTGGGAGGTATGCGATAGCAGACAGGGGCTACATGAAGTCTGCTGGGAGGCATGTGATAGCAGGCAGGGGCTACATGGAGTCTGCTGGGAGGTATGCGATAGCAGGCAGGGGCTACATGGGAGTCTGCTGGGAGGTATGTGATAGCAGGCAGGGGCTACAGGGAGTCCGATGGGAGGGATATGATCGCAGACAAGGCCAAATGGAGTCCGATGAGAAGTATGAGATAGCAGGCAGGGGCTACATGGAGTCTGATGAGAGGTATGTGATAACAGGCAGGGGCTACATGGAGTCTGATGGGAGGTATGTGATAGCAGGTAGGAGCTACATAGAGTCTGCTGGGCGGTATGCACTAGCAGGCAGGGACTACATGGAGTCTGATGGCACTACATGGAGTCTGATGGGAGGTATGCAATAGCAGGCAGGGGCTACATGGAGTCTTCTGGGAGGTATGCGTTAGCAGGCAGGGCTACAGGGAGTTTGCTGGGAGGTATGCGATAGCAGACAGGGGCTACATGAATTCTGCTGGGAGGCATGTGATAGCAGGCAGGGGCTACATGGAGTCTGATGGGAGGTATGTGATAGCAGGTAGGAGCTACATAGAGTCTGCTGGGAGGTATGTGATAGCAGGCAGGGGCTACATGGGAGTCTGATGGGAGGTATGTGATAGCATGCAGGGGCTACATGGGATCCTGATGGGAGGTATGTGATAGCAGGCAGGAGCTACATGGAGTCTGATGGGAGGTATGTGAAAGAAGGCATGGGCTACATGGGAGTCTGTTGGGAAGTATATGACAGCAGGCAGGGGCTCCATGGGAGTCTGATGGGAGGTATGTGATAGCAGGCAGGGACTACAGGGAGTCTGCTGGGAGGTATGTGATAACAGGCAGGGGCTACATGGAGTCTGATGGGAGGTATGTGATAGCAGGTAGGAGCTACATAGAGTCTGCTGGGAGGTATGCAATAGCAGGCAGGGGCTACATGGAGTCTGATGGGACTACATGGAGTCTGATGGGAGGTATGTGATAGCAGGTAGGAGCTACATAGAGTCTGCTGGGAGGTATGTGATAGCAGGCAGGGGTTACATGGGAGTCTGTTGGGAGGTATATGATAGCAGGCAGGGGCTACATGGGAGTCTGATGGGAGGTATGTGATAGCAGGCAGGGACTACAGGGAGTCTGCTGGGAGGTATGCAATAGCAGACAGGGGCTACATGAAGTCTGCTGGGAGGCATGTGATTGCAGGCAGGGGCTACATGGGAGTCTGCTGGGAGGTATGTGATAGCAGGCAGGGGCTACAGGGAGTCCGATGGGAGGGATATGATAGCAGACAGGGGCTACATGGAGTCCGATGAGAAGTATGAGATAGCAGGCAGGGTCTACATGGAGTCTGATGGGAGGTATGTGATAGCAGGCAGGGGCTACATGGGAGTCAGATGGGAGGCATGTGATAGCAGGCCGGGGCTACATGGAGTCTGATGGGAGGTATTTGATAGCAGGCAGAGGCTACATGGAGTCTGTTGTGAGGTATGTGTTAGCAGGTAGGAGCTACATAGAGTCTGCTGGGAGGTGTGTGATAGCAGGCAAGGGCTACAGGGGAGTCTGATGGGAGGTATATGATAGCAGGCAGGTGCTACATGGGAGTCTGATGGGCGGTTTGTGATAGCAGGCAGGCAGGGACTACAGGGAGTCTGCTGGGAGGTATTTGATAGCAGGCAGGGGCTACATGGAGTCTGATGGGACGTATGTGATAGCAGGCAGGGGCTACATGGGATTCTGTTGGGAGGTATGTGATAGCAGACAGGGGCTACATGGAGTCTGATGAGAGGTATGTGATAACAGGCAGGGGCTACATGGAGTCTGATCGGAGGTATGTGATAGCAGGTAGGAGCTACATAAAGTCTGCTGGGAGGTATATGATAGCAGGCAGGGGCTATATGGGAGTCAGATGGGAGGTATGTGATTGCAGGCCGGGGCTACATGGAGTCTGATGGGAGGTATGTGAAGAGCAGGCAGGGGCTACAGGGAGTCTGTTGTGAGGTATGTGATAGCAGGTAGGAGCTACATAGAGTCTGCTCGGAGGTATGTGATAGCAGGCGGGGGCTACAGGGGAGTCTGATGGGAGGTATATGATAGCAGGCAGGTGCTACATGGGAGTCTAATGGGAGGTTTGTGATAGCATGCAGGGGTTACATGGGAGTCTGCTGGGAGGTATGTGATAGCAGGCAGGCAGGTACTACAGGGAGTCTGCTGGGAGGTATGTGATAGCAGGCAGGGGCTACATGGAGTCTGATGGGAGGTATGTGATAGCAGGCAGGGGCTACATGGGAGTCTGTTGGGAGGTATGTGATAGCAGACTGGGGCTACATGGAGTCTGATGAGAGGTATGTGATAACAGGCAGGGGCTACATGGAGTCTGATGGGAGGTATGTGATAGCAGGTAGGAGCTACATAGAGTCTGCTGGGAGATATGTGATAGCAGGCAGGGGCTACATGGAGTCTGATGGGAGGTATATGATAGCAGGCAGGGACTACAGGGAGTCTGCTGGGAGGTATGTGATAGCAGGCAGGGGCTACATGGGAGTCTGTTGGGAGGTATGTGATAGCAGGCAGGGACTACAGGGAGTCTGATGAGAGGTATGTGTTAACAGGCAGGGGCTACATGGAGCCTGATGGGAGGTATGTGATAGCAGGCAGGGGCTACATAGGAGTCTGCTGGGAGGTATGTAATGGGAGGTAGAGACTACATGATAGCCTGCTGGGAGGTTTGTGGTACCTATTAGGATCTACAGGAGAGTCTATTGGGATGGATGTGATGGTAGTTAGGGGTTATATGAAAGTCTCCTGGGAGCTTTGTCATAAGAGGTAGGGAGTAAATGAGGGATTAAGGGCCATATGTATCAACACATTTCCCCATAGACACAGAATGGGCAAAACCCTTTGATACATCTGGCCCTAAATGAGGTATGTGATGGGAGGTAGGGGATACATAAGGGTCTGCTCGAAGTATTGAAAACCCGGTAGGCAGCATGTGATGGTTTGCTGGCAGGTACCTGGGGGCCGGGCAGATGCCCATCTGTTTGTTAATCAGTTATACAGGAACTTGATTTAGATATAGGTTCAAAATATAGAAGAATCCGATTTGTGGAGGAAGTGGTGAATCCTCTGACTGAGGATTTTTCATTGGCTGAGAATGATGGATTTACCGTTTCATCCATGACCTGGAGAACTTTTCTTCGCACCCGGTGCTATAAATTTAACCTCTTAAACTTTTGAGTCTCCAAGGAGGATTAAAGCGACTGCCTATTTAAATCAATGGAGGGTGAATATTCTTTGAAGGTTAAGAAAGTCTTTCAGGACAGGTTGTCCCAATGAAGTCCATGAAAGGGTGACAACTGCCAAATGAGGGCGAGTTGAGAGATTTGTGAATAGAGTTAGACTGGCAGTGTATTTCACTTGACATCTTCTGAAAGATCATAATAGAGATACTTTTATGTGATGTACAAAATAAATATCAATCTTTTTGAGCAACTCTTGATCACTAAAGCAGCTTTTTAGGTCTAGTACCAGATAGTACAATCTGTCGGGTTGCAGATTACTTATTTTGAACTTACAGTGGGCTTAGAGCCCCGCCTCCAATCCAGCATTGGTTTGCTTTATTGTCACTCTCATTTGCTTGCTTCGTATTCAGTGGCTTGCTGTGTTTGTCCCTGCCCTGGAGCTTAGCCTTTTTCTGATCCTTTTGATTGGCGGACTTGTATCCTCCCACTGCTCATATTTAGGAAACTACTTTTTTCTTTTACTTTCAGCATTCCATAAGAGTGCGTCTGTTTTCTTGGAATCACCCACTGGTATCTTCCACTGCTGCTTCCCCTCTCAAATATGCACCCACGCAGTTTTGCTCCCCACATCTTCTATCTTGTCTGGAAAAGCACAGCCACATAGATATTTTTGCTGGGGTATGGTTGAAGAGCAGACTTTAAGAGTTGTTTATGTTTTCTCTACTGCAGTCCACATATTGCACGAAAGCACAAAGGCTATATTGGTGCTTGGGAAAGGACTACTTGCTGCACTTACTCAGCTGGCGCCTGAGGCAGAAGGTGTACTTAGCATGTCACTTCTCTTAGAGACCCATAAATCTGCTTCCGGGGCTACTGCAGAAGACCAAAAGGACTAAGCCTGTAGAAAGTAAATTCGGCCTCGGCAAGCATTTCCCTTTATATTCTGATACTTCCTTATTCTTTTTAAATTCTATTCAGAGTTTCTTGAGTGAAAAGTCATTGAGTTTGAAAATACAGAATTTAATGTACAGTATTCCGATGCCATAAAATATGATTTCGCTTTTCCCCCAGTATTCTGAAATGCTTTATCTTGTAATTTTTTTAACACTACTTTACAGACAAATATTGGCATTCGCACAGTGGTGTTGGAAGAATTTCTAACATGGGGGTGCTGGCCAATAATGAAACCTTACTAAAGGCACAGAGGATATGTGATAGTCTGTCCTTGAAAACACAATGAATGCTGCAAGAAGTAAAACATTTTAAGGGCTCCTTTATTGTTCATTCTCAATCTAAACTCTTGCAAGTTTTATGGGGGTGCTGCAGCACCTCCCACACCCCAAGTTTCAGCGCCATTGCACTTGCATAAGGTAGGCAAGACCACTGTTGGCTTTGCCAAGACTTGTTTCTAAAACCTCCATATCTGGGCAGAGAAGAGAAGTGGGGCCCAAAATGTTAAAGTGATTTGCGCAGGATCACACAGTGTGGCCGACCCATGTGGATATAGTCGGAATTAACACTTAGATTTGCTTTTTCTGCGCATGACAGTTTCCAAATTCCTTGCTTAAAGACCACAGAGCTCCAGTGGATGACTTCCTCTCTGTCAGGGCCCCTGGAATTATGTGATTGTGTGGCTGCAGTGATTTTCGCATAGTTGTATATTTGCTGCTTTTGCCACATAATCCATCATCTGCTACCAAGGGAGCAGCCAGAAAATTAAAGTACCCCCCACTTTGAAATGAAAGCTCTGGTGGCAAAAAGCAAACAAAGCAAGTGAGCCGATCCCTGCCTATAAGAGCTCCCCCGTCTCTTCCAACCAGACATCTATCCATTCATCCTTTCACCGTTCCATCCAACCACTGATATCCACAATTTCACCTTTACATTCTTATATTCATTCATTTTTTCATGCATCAGTCAATCTTTCCCCATTCCATCAGTCCATCCACTCTGCCATCCACCGATCCATCCACCGAATCTGCCACCCATTCACTCTGCCATCCATCCAACCATCTTGTCATCCATCCATCCACTCTGCCATTCATCTTAATCCATTCACCCTGCCATCCATCATCATCATCCTTCCATTCACTCTGCCATCCTTCCACTCATTCATCCACTCTGCCATCCATTTGCTCATCCTTTCACCCACTCATCCATCCATCTCTTTATTCTACCATCCTTTCACCCACTCATCCATCCATCTAACTATTGATACATTCATCCATCCATCCACTGGGCCATCCTGCCACCCGTCTATCCGCCTATCCATTCACTTATTATTTCACCCATTCAGCCATCTATCCACACATTCATCCGCCGATTCATCCGTCCATTCTTCTCTTCACCCTGGCTTCTATTCAATATTCCGTCCTTCGTTCCCTTTTCTCTTTACCATCTTTTGTTTGTCCTTGCTCCTGCATGCTCTTCTATTGACCCTGAATTACTCCATCGTATTAATTATGGGGTTTTGTCTGTCGAGTTGCAGACCGAAGAGGCCCATAAAGTGCCCCACCCCGCTGTAGCTGCCAAAGCGGGGCGTTCATGACGCTGCTGCCTGCCGCATAATCTCCAGATTAATAAAAAAAATTGTGTTTCTAGCTCAAACGGTTTAAAAGTTGGTAAAAACGAAGTGCCATGTGTTGCTGCGGTGCGGAAGGACCTCTGCAAAGGTTGACTGGTCACCTTTCTGTAGCTTATTGCTATAGTTGAGTGTTTAACTGGTACTAAAGAGGTACACCTAATGCCCAGACAGTGTTGACAAGTTTAAAAATTAATTAATAATGAAGTAATACTATAACCAATTGTGCCGCATAATGCCGCATAATTTGCCTTTTCGTGCCGCATAATTTACTCAACACTGTGGCATAATTTGATCCTCCCATGCCGCATAATTCAAGTGGCCCTGCTGTCTGCTCATGCCATACCTAGTGCAACACAACCGATTTTAAGCCCCCAGGCCTTCCAGAACCCAATCTTGTCTTTGCTCCTGTTCTATGCCTGCCCCAGCTCTCTTGGGAAGCTTGGAGGCACCTTCCCTCCTCTCGTCACCGCTGCTCTGCTGGGGTCTGGATCCGCTGACAGCACAGAGAGTATTTTGCACTATTGTGCCCTCATGTATGCAAAGAATGCATAACTTGGCCCAGTGACAACGTTCTCATGTGAAAGCGCCTCCTTTGCCAGTGAACCTCAGGAATGCGGGCACTCTAGAAACACAGGGCTGCTAATTGGGTGCAGTGGCCCTCCACGCTTTGGCATCGGCATGCGCAGGTCTCGGTGCCAGCTGAGGCCCAGCGGACACGGCACGGTCAGGCCCCACTGGCAGCATGGCTCCTGGTACCCAAGGCGCCCCCTCCCAGCCTGCAAGGCGCCAGTGCTGCAGGCTGAAAGGCTCTGCTCTGTCAGCAATGGCGGCGGAGTGGAACGGGAGAAACGAGAGCGAGCAGAGGGCACGTGAGGCAGGCAAGTCAGGCATCAGACACCGGAGGCCTGTACCAGAGGCCCAGCACTGTACTCCCTGTATTAGGATACCTGCTTGAAAACTGGGTGGGGGGGGGGGGGATATTTACAACAAACTGAAGCAACGTGGCACCGCAAGCCAGCTTGCAGCCCTGGGCCATAAGGAAAGTGCAGGGATGTGTCTTATTTACAACAATACAACGCAGCCCTGTCCTTTCCTTTGCGTTGGTGCAAAAATTGGCTGCCTAGTGCCAACGCAGGCATTTTGCACCATTTGTCTGCATTGTAGGAATGATTGTTTTTGTGCAGGAAGGGACACCTTGTTGACCAAAAAAAATCCAGACTGCAGAATGCAGCACGCATAGAAAGAGGAAACAACAAGGAGAAATAAAGATATTTCTCCTCGTTACACCTCCTCAAGTCCTTGTAAATCTGGGAATGCGTCAATATCCATGGGTGTTGCGTGGGAACACCCACTGCGATGCCCAAGGAACACCTCTTTGATGCAGAATAAGGCAACGCTGCACTGCTCTGGAGAGGCGTACGTTTTTGGTGCTGCCCCAGATTGATGCAATGTTATAAATATAGGGCAGTGTCAAAATGTATAGGTCCTGCGTGGGAACACCCACAAAAACACCTATGGCACGCCTCCCTGCCGCAATGTAAGGCAACGCAGCGACTTGCGCTGCATGGCCTTACACCTTCTCTACAAGGCCATGAAAAGCCACACAGGGTGGCTTTGTGTGGCCTTGTAGATATGGGCCTGCACTGTGCACCACCGGAGCGTTAAAAAAAGTGACGCACCGGTGGCACAAGGGGCTTGTAAATATGCCCCTGGGTGTGGCCTGGAGAAAGGCACTGAAACTACTTTTTAGATCGAACCCCTGCCTGGTTTGCTAACAACGTCTTGTGGGCATTCTGAAAGCTTCCCTGGGGTTGCATTCAGCCCATTCTTTCCCATTGGCTCTGTGGTTTGTAACTCACA
The DNA here is from genome assembly GCA_963921515.1 of Calotriton arnoldi. Classification (NCBI taxonomy): domain Eukaryota; kingdom Metazoa; phylum Chordata; class Amphibia; order Caudata; family Salamandridae; genus Calotriton; species Calotriton arnoldi. Next base: position 327,745 of record CAWUFW010003230.1, read on the forward strand.
GTTGCTTGTTTTCTGTTTGCTGGCTTTATTTGTTTCAGGCTGTCCAGATTGAGTTCATCCCTCTCGTGGACTAATACCTGTTTACTGCATTGGTTTACTGTATCCTTCCGAGTACTCACTTACTGTAAACAGGCCTTTAAATCTTGCTCTTATCTTGTCACATTTGCTGTGCATTCAAAGACAGAGGTCAAATGTCAGGCTGTCTCTTCCAAAGGAGCTTGGTGTTCACTTTTCTTTCCCTGACTTCAAAGTGAGAGAATTTATGTGACAATCCATGTAAGAGGAGATGCTGTAGGATGTTATTTTGTCTAGCACACAACAGAACTGTGCTGATATTTCAGAATATATCAGAATTAGGAAAGTACAAGTGAAGCACAATTTCTTGTAAATATATGTCACTAAGGTAGCCATTGGCTAGAATGTATACCAGTAAAGGGCATGATTTGATGTAAGACTTATTTTTTTTCAACATTGCAGGATATATTAACAATTATTGTTTACATTAATAGTCAGTGTGGCCATTAGTGACATATTGTACCAGAATATACAGGGTTTAATATCACCCTGCAAAAATGTTACAGTCAAAGTATATTCAAGTATATACATAGGTAAATCTAAGTTTACTATACTTAACTACACCTCTATGTGCCTGGAAACCATAACACTAAGGGGTCGATTCCGATCCCGGTCGGAGGCGCTCCTAATACCATTCGGCCGGGAAATAAGCCAGGCGAATGCCTGTTTCCCGACCGATTCGCACATACGTATGAACGAGCAAGTACGATGCGCACAACAGCCCAAATCCCGACCCAGTCGTACTCACCCAATACAGGTTCTGTTCTCCGACAGAGGCGGATCCGGAAACGCAGAATCGAGTCGCACGGAAGCCAAAATGCAGCCCCGTCCGGCCGGACAAGTACGATGCGCCTTCCGTACGCGCCGAACCCGTCGCTACGCACGGCACGTCAAAGCATCCGGGAGAGGCGCTCATAAGCTCCGATTCGTGCCACAAGACGATCCACGGCTACGAGACGAACACGCCAGCGATGAGGACGAGGCGAAGCAAAGAGAAAGACGAACGAGACGAACCAACCATGAATCCCATCGCGCCGATCCTACCAATATTCTACATCTATTACCGGAACTGGCACGGACGCGTACGGCGCAGAAGGTAAGTCAGACACCCACCACACAAACAAACGACAGGTACCCGACATATCACACACACACATAGGGATGCAGAAATTACTTGCAACAGCAGCACCATAGGGGCGGGATGGCTATCACCAATGCCACATATACACATAGGGGCCTGGATGCCAACCACTAACACCACCCCTACCCAGGGGGTGCTAGATGCCTGTCACTACTACCACCTCTACCCATGGGGGGCTGGATGCCTACCACCACTACCACCCCTACTCAGGGGGTGCCAGATGCCTACCACTACCACCACCCCTACCCAGGGGGTGCTAGATGCCTACCCCTACCACCACCACCCCTACCCAGGGGGTGCTAGATACCTGTCACTACTACCACCCCTACCCATGGGGGGCAGGATGCCTGTCACTACCACCACCCCTACCCAGGGGCTGCCAGATGCCTACCACCACTACCACCTCTACCCAGGGGGTGCTAGATGCCTACCACTACTACCACCCCTACCCAGGAGGGGCTGGATGCCTACCACCACTACCACCCCTACTCAGGGGGTGCCAGATGCCTACCACCACTACCACCCCTACCCAGGGGGTGCTAGATGCCTGTCACTACTACCCCCTCTACCCATGGGGGGGCTGGATGCCTACCACCACTACTACCCCTACTCAGGGGGTGCCAGATGCCTGTCACTACTACCACCCCTACCCAGGGGGTGCTAGATGCCTACCCCTACTACCACCTCTACCCAGGGGGTGCTGGATGCCTGTCACTACTACCACCTCTACCCATAGGGGGCTGGATGCCTACCACCACTACCACCCCTACTCAGGGGTGCCAGATGCCTACCACTACCACCACCCCTACCCAGGGGTGCCAGATGCCTACCACCACTACCACCTCTACCCAGGGGTGCAAGATGCCTACCACTACTACCACCCCTACCCATGGGGGGCTGGATGCCTACCACCACTACCACCCCTACTCAGGGGGTGCCAGATGCCTACCACCACTACCACCCCTACCCAGGGGGTGCTAGATGCCTGTCACTACTACCACCTCTACCCATGGGGGCTGGATGCCTACCACCACTACCACCCCTACTCAGGGGTGCCAGATGCCTGTCACTACTACCACCTCTACCCAGGGGGTGCTGGATGCCTGTCACTACTACCACCTCTACCCATGGGGGGCTGGATGCCTACCACCACTACCACCCCTACTCAGGGGGTGCCAGATGCCTACCACTACCACCACCCCTACCCAGGGGGTGCTAGATGCCTACCCCTACCACCACCCCTACCCAGGGGGTGCTAGATGCCTGTCACTACTACCACCTCTACCCAGGGGTTGCTGGATGCCTGTCACTACTACCACCTCTACCCATGGGGGGCTGGATGCCTACCACCTCTACCACCCCTACTCAGGGGGTGCTAGATGCCTACCACTACTACCACCCCTACCCATGGGGGGCTGGATGCCTACCACCACTACCACCCCTACTCAGGGGGTGCCAGATGCCTACCACCACTACCACCCCTACCCAGGGGGTGCTAGATGCCTGTCACCACTACCACCTCTACCCATGGGGGGCTGGATGCCTACCACCACTACCACCCCTACTCAGGGGGTGCCAGATGCCTGTCACTACTACCACCTCTACCCAGGGGGTGCTGGATGCCTGTCACTACTACCACCTCTACCCATGGGGGGCTGGATGCCTACCATCACTACCACCCCTACTCAGGGTGTGCCAGATGCCTAGCACTACCACCACCCCTACCCAGGGGGTGCTAGATGCCTACCCCTACCACCACCCCTACCCAGGGGGTGCTAGATGCCTGTCACTACTACCACCTCTACCCAGGGGTGCTGGATGCCTGTCACTACTACCACCTCTACCCATGGGGGCTGGATGCCTACCACCACTACCACCCCTACTCAGGGGGTGCCAGATGCCTACCACCACTACCACCCCTACTCAGGGGTACCAGATGCCTACCACTACCACCACCCCTACCCAGGGGTGCTAGATGCCTACCCCTACCACCACCCCTACCCAGGGTGTGCTAGATGCCTGTCACTACTACCACCTCTACCCAGGGGTGCTAGATGCCTACCCCTACCACCACCCCTACCCAGGGGTGCTAGATGCCTGTCACTACTACCACCTCTACCCAGGGGTGCTAGATGCCTACCACTACTACCACCCCTACCCATGGGGGGCAGGATGCCTGTCACTACCACCACCCCTACCCAGGGGGTGCCAGATGCCTACCACCACTACCACCTCTACCCAGGGGGTGCTAGATGCCTACCACTACTACCACCCCTACCCATAGGGGGCTGGATGCCTACCACCACTACCACCCCTACCCAGGGGGTGCCAGATGCCTACCACCACTACCACCTCTACCCAGGGGGTGCTAGATGCCTACCACTACTACCACCCCTACCCATGGGGGGCTGGATGCCTACCACCACTACCACCCCTTCCCAGGGGGTGCCAGATGCCTACCACCACTACCACCTCTACCCAGGGGGTGCTAGATGCCTACCCCTACCACCACCCCTACCCATGGGGGGCAGGATGCCTACCACCAACAACACCCCCTCTCATAGGATGGGTAATGCATGACACAACAAGCACACACCAACATATGGAATGCAACAAAAAGACATCCCCCCCAACACCATAACAAGCGTGTGTAGACTGTGTCAAATGCCTACAACACTGAACATGACTTTGAACATACAATGTGACCCCCTATCACATGTGTCACACATAAATGTGTGTGGCCCCCACAATGCAAGCAGACCATGACCACTGTGGCAATGGGGTCTAAACCCCCATCATCACAGTGACCTAAAGGTAAGTGTGGGGTCCATAGCTGAAGCACATTTTGAACATTGTGGCAATGGGGTCCAACCCCCATCATCACAGTGACCAAAAGGTAAGTGTGGGGTCCATAGCTGAAGCACATTTTGAGCATTGTGGCAATGGGGTCCAACCCCCATCATCACAGTGACCAAAAGGTAAGTGTGGGGTCCATAGCTGAAGCACATTTTGAACATTGTGGCAATGGGGTCCAACCCCCATCATCACAGTGACCAAAAGGTAAGTGTGGGGTCCATAGCTGAAGTACATTTTGAACATTGTGGCAATGGGGTCTAAACCCCCATCATCACAGTGACCAAAATGTAAGTGTGGGGCCCATAGCTGAAGCACATCTTGAACATTGTGGCAATGGGGTCTAAACCCCCATCATCACAGTGACCAAAATGTAAGTGTGGGGCCCATAGCTGAAGCACATTTTGAACATTGTGGCAATGGGGTCCAACCCCCATCATCACAGTGACCAAAAGGTAAGTGTGGGGTCCATAGCTGAAGCACATTTTGAACATTGTGGCAATGGGGTCTAAACCCCCATCATCACAGTGACCAAAATGTAAGTGTGGGGCCCATAGCTGAAGCACATCTTGAACATTGTGGCAATGGGGTCTAAACACCCATCATCACAGTGACCAAAATGTAAGTGTTGACATTGAAAAAGCTGCAACTGGCAAACTGCATGGATTATTCCTGGTCACAGAACAACAAACACATCAGTGGCAAAGTAGTGCTTGTGTCCCATAGCAACATAGATTGGGGGAGGCAAACAGTGCAGTGCAAATAAGACATACCTTTGGCCATGTGCAGACAAACATCACCCATGGGGGCTGACACTGTCAACATCCATCAATGACACAATGACAGAAGTGACCATCATAATGCAGACCCACATATTTGCACAAATGGGCACACAAATGTAGATACCCTGTGGAGACTGTAGATGTGAGGTGAACAAATAACATACCATGGCAGCAATGGGACACACAAACAATGATCATTGTGCTGACTGATGACCTAGGAGTCCCAGGGACAGCAGGTGAAACCCACCAAACAACATACAGCCAATGGCACACTAAAGATATGCCAATGCAGTGGTGCAGATGCACAAACACAAACAGGCAGACCCACACTGCACATCAAACACAACAGGTGGGGGGGTGCCAGTGTCCCCAGGCAACACACAACACATGATGAGGCCTGAATACCAATTACACAGATGCACATACAGTGCCACACAAAAGTAACTCATGGATCCAAATCCCCTATGTGGGCAATCAGGCATTGTTAGATGAGAGGGAGCACAAATTACACATGTCACACAAGCTTGTAGGAACAGCAACTAACACAGCAAGAGACAGACCCACCACAGCACTACCCCCAGGGACCCCATATTGTGCTGACACTAGCCTGCATGATAATCCCACTGTGATGACAAAGTTAGATGTTGTTCACACTGTGAACCACAGCCATGTGTCCTGAGCAACTAACTACCATCACACCTACACAAGCTCCAATCAATCAGCACGGCCTGCCAGCCAAGGCCAATATGGAGGTAGGGGTCTGGCCGTGCAACAACTCACTTTTGCACACACTCAACACCACACACCCTGATCTCCACCAATGTGCAGCAGTGAAGCTCACATGGACTGGTGACATTGCACATGCACCCATGACAATACCAGGGGTGGTGGTGGGAACTAAGGTGCAGAAACCCATCACACATGGCCAGTCAACAAGACTCGTCAATGTCTGACACACAGCACAGTATGCCGTACATGGGCATGATGTGAAATCCACCACAATCAATGGGATCCTGGCCATAGTCACACACCAACGAAGAAGCCAAGGTGACACACGAAGAACACACATACACAACTACCAACATTGCAGCTCTGACCCTGAGGAGTGGCAGCAGTCACACACACAACGTGTCACAATCACTGAAAGCTAACACAAACTGTAAATCACATGACTCGTGTAAACAACAAGTGCCAAGGGGAATCCTGAATGTGTCCCATCTGCGTTTGCCCACATCCCCAGCCCTGAAAACAAAGACAACCTGGGATGACAACCTCATGAACATTAGTTTGCCATGCACCCACATCACAGAGAAACCAGGTCCAAGATGCTGGATGAACACAGAACAACTCAGCAAGCATCACAAACAGGAACATCCCTAGGGACACAGCCTGTGTAGGAAAAGGGAAGGGAACACGCACAGACATGCTTACACACACAACACAGGCCCACGCAATGTCACCAGATTACACACTGCCATGAGGGCACTCCACTCCTGTGGAAGGTCCGCTGTGCCAAACCTTGTCTGTGCACGACCCAAACATGTCAGCAGAACACTCCGTCAGTGAGTCAACAACCACAACACACAGAAGGCTCTGCTCACATCAGCCTGGGTACGGGAGTGTCACGTCAGTCATCTGCACACACACCAAACACGTGTCAAGCAAGTTGCACTGTATACACAGATGAGTCCTTCGACATTGATGTGCAAAACTGCATGTTCAGTGGAGCTGGGCACACAGTCAGGGAAATCGGAACATTGAACAGTGGTAAGCCCACCAGATGTGCATCAGTGTAAGACAAAGATGTTCATTTACAAATGCAAAAAGGACATCCCTGTGTCAAATGCTGAACATTACACCCTCAGACTGTAGCAAAGGATGCCATAGATCCAGACTACAACAGGACACATATCCCATGGACCACATGGAGTCCATCACTGCAACACTTCATCGTCCTGATGTGAACACTATTACAACTGCAAATGCAGGATGCTACTCATCCACATCATGTACATCAGATGAAAACCCAAAAGTAAACGAAAAGAGGCTTTATTCAGCAAATGTCAGGGTAAACACGGAAGTCCAAAAGAAACTAAGGCCAATGGCCAGTCCAAAATCACAGTACCAACGGGGTGAGAAGTGACAACTGGTCACACATTGCTTGCCTGCACTGTTACGGTTGGGGGACATCCCCCTTGGAGGGGCATACAAGGGGCAGGCCAGGCACCGTAGGGATAGGATCAGGGGATGGCAGAGTGAGGCAATGAAGGGGTGGTGGGTGCAGGAGTGTCACCGGCAACTGCAGTGGAGGTGTCTGACTCAGGGGGGCCGGCACCACTGTGGTACACAAGTCAGTTGGTGTGGGTGCTGCAACCACTGCAGTGGGCTGGACTGATGTAGTGGACTGGGTACCCACTGCAGTGCCCGAGTCAGACGTGGTGGTTGTGGACTCCACTGCAGTGCATGACTCCAAGGGAGTGGAAGGGTGGGCAGATGAGGTGGGCAGGACAGAGGGGGGACCCGGTCCCCACAACAGTGCCACTAACAGGCAGAGCGTCTGGGTTGGGGGTGGAAGAGCAAGTGGCAGGGGGAGGGCCTAAGCAGTCTGGGGATGCGGTATCGGTGTGTGGGGAAACCTGGGGCAGGGTGTGGCGGGGGAACCTGTGCAGTGGTGGCCTGGGGGATGGAGGAGAGAGACTGGGCGCTGGAGCTGCGTGGTGGTGGTGGGGTCTTGCTCTTCCTGCTCCGGGGGACTTCCTAATGGGCTCCTGTGTCTGCCTGCGCCTGAGGGAGGGTGTCCGGGGGCGAGGGGCACTCCTCTCTGTGTGGGTGGACTTCCTCTTCTCCTGGTATGCTGGATCAGCAGGAATGGAGGGGAAGAGGCCGAGGTCACACAGGAAGATCTGCTGTGTAGGTGGGGTAGCAGGCGAGGCAAGGGAAGGGGTCTTGGAGGGAGAGGATTTGGAGGACTGCGGAGTGAATGTGGATGCCTGTGTGTGTGTGTGTTCCCCATCCCCTGTGTCTGTGGTATCAGTCCCCTGAGGATGCTTGTGTGCCCGTCTTGCCTTACTCTTGGGTGTGTCTGTGCTGCTCGTGTCTGTGTGTTTGGGTGACTGTGCAGGTGTGCATGTGCTTTGGACAGGTAGGGGGGCAGGAAGTGTGGATGGGGCAGAGGTGGGAGGGGTGAGGGACTGTTGGAGGAGGGACACTGCTGCCGTCAGGGAGGAGTCCATGGACTTATTGCTCCTCTGTAGGGCAGAAATACCCGTCGAGATGCCCTCCATGAAAGACACCAGGTGTGTCAACAGAGTGGTGTTGCATGGAGGACACTCAGCATTGCTGTCTGCCCTACATGGAGCTGCCGAAGGAGGTACACAGACTCCTCACTCAGGGCAGCAGGGGACACAGGGGCAGGGGGTGCGGTGCCTGGCACGAAGGAGACACGCTCCCGAGCACGGGAGCCTCCACGGACCTCAGGAATGGGAGCCAATGGGAGGGCGGTGGTGGTGGTGGTGGTGGCGGGGCCAGACAGACTAGCTGGCCTTTGGTGGCTGCTGAGACCCGCCTCCACAAGGGAGTCATCCTCCGAGCTGCTGTGGTCCCCAGCTGAGGTGGATGGTGCTGAGGACTCCTCGGTGTGGCTCCCTCGCCCTCCGTGCCACTGGGTCCCTCTGACCACTGGTCCGATGCTGACCCAGTCTGGCTCCGCTGCTCCTCCTGGTCCGTGGAGCTGTCCCCTCCTGTGGCCGTGGATGTATCTGCAAACAATTAGGGAAACAGACAAACATCAGTCACCTGCACTGACCGCACACACCACAGTAAGTACAGCACATTACAGAGCAAGCCCTGGCATCCTTAGTTGAACATTGCCTAAAGTCCTCACACAGATTCGGGGAAGCCAATTTTCAGTCTGATGGTCAACCATGGGACTCACACCCCTCCTGCCCTTGCACCCATCTGTCTGGTGCCTGTCTGATGGTAAGACCCCAGTGTGGACACATGCACCACCTACACAGTTGTTGGACATTGAAGGGAACACGGTGAAGTATTTGAACATGCACACATCACATCTCTTGCCACTGAGTCAGTGCAGGTGTCCGGATAAAGGGATGGCCAGAGTCTAATTAGAAATGCATGTGATGCATACCAGCACCAGACACCATGATGCACCCATGTCCGGATAGTCAATGCCACAATGGGGTGCATGTTGCACATGTCACTCCCCTGCAGGATCAGTCCCAGGAAGTTTAATGCCATGACACAGGAATGCGTGCAAAGTCATACATTACTGTCTCAAGTCACATGGCCATGGCAGCCAGCCAACAACAGTCTGCACTGTGTCATAATCCGAGGGCATGGGGAATGCAAGTTATGTGACTGACAAGTGCTCATGTCCATCCCCCAAAAACCACATCATCTGTACTACTATTTGTCCACGTCATACCAACTGGACATATGGGGGACATGAAACACAACTCTCTGAACATGAGCACCTCACAGTGTGCTGTGAATGAAAATACAGCTGCCTGAAAGTCACAGTCGCAAACACCTGTGTGCACAGTCAAGTGATCAGACACCTATAAGTCACAGAAGTATCGTCTATCATGGTCACATCTCAGATGGCATGCTGAGCCCAACCGATAAACATACCAGTAGTCCTGACAACGAAGACACAGCACAATGAGACAGAGGCAGACACCTGAGGGTACATTTCACTGATCACAACATGCCAGATGATACACGGGAGTGGGAGTACAGAGTGTATTGTATGCCCTGGAGTAGGCATGACTGTCCAGCTCCACCTGTAAGAGGGATGGGTCCTGGACAGTAGGCAGGTGGCTAAGCATGTGTGACATACTGGATACACATACTCCTGAGGCCCAAATATTGTTCCCACCAGCAGCATGGGTGTGTGCCAAATTCCCCAGGGACATGTGGTGAGTCAGAGCAGCAAGCGGAACACATATCAAAGTTACACCCAGATCACATGTCAGAACTTAGGCATTGTGTAAGCAATTGACCCACCCATGAATCGCACAACATAGTCACGGTAACAAATGCTGTCCCCCACCTTGAGCAAAGCAAAATGGAATGACACAGTCCCCAAATGACACAATTTCCTGACTATAAGGGCCACACATATGCGTATCAGAGGAGAAGTGGGCATGTCACAAATGAGGGACATGGGTCCTGGACCACATGACTGATGTACTGTGGAAGTTTAACCAGGCCAGAGGAGGGCACATAGCATGTCAGACAAAGTGCACAGTGCAGTTATGGACTCACCCCCTCCTTGCTGCTGTCTGTCCTTCAGCTGCCCATCCAGGTCAGGGAAGACCACCGCCAGGATCCGGAGCATGTGGGGGTCAGGGTCCGGTGTCCGCCCCTCCTGCGAGGAGGCGACAGCTTCAGCTGGACCCTTGCGATCCTCCGGGTCCAGCCACGAAGGTCCTGCCACCTCTTCTGGCAGTTGCGGATCCGGTGCTTGTAGACCCCCACGGATCTTACTTTCCGGGCGATGGTCAGCCAGATTTCCTGATTCTGGTGGGCATCAACCTGTGAGGATGACAAAGTGAAAAGGCCATTACTACACATGCAATATATACGTGCATCACACAGTTGGATATACATGTCTCAATCACAGGGGCATATGATGTACACAGGCAGTGCAAGAATGGCTATGAACAGTTTGCCAGCAGTCACTACATGGTATCATTGCATGGGAAGTAAACCTAGTTGGAATGCACTGTTACTGCACTGTACCAGTTCAGTGCATGTAACTACACACTTTGGGGTGTGACAACTACTCAGTGGGCATGCTAGCCAGTGGTGTGCACACTGAAAGTCCTGCTAGTCAGACAACATGCACAATTAGTGATGCAGTGGACAGCACACTCACCTGCTCCCCTGGTTTCCCATACAGCTTGCTGTACTGTGGAAGGAGGCTGTCCAGCAGGGCCTGGTTCTCCTCAAGGCTGAAGGCTGGGGCTCTCTCCACAGTACGTGCCATTGCAGGAGCCATAGGATGCATAAACAGCAGCAGTGTTGGTGGCAGATGTCGTCCTGGAGCATGTAGTGCAGGCAAGTGAGCTCTCAGGGGAACAGCCAGCATTATATGTGTGCTGCAGAGGCAGATACTGTCCCATGTGTCCAAAGTGATAGGTCCATGTCGTTTGCATCTTCTGAATCTGACCAATCCATGGAATAGCAGCACTAACACACCCATAGCATCCTTCAAATCTTCAACTTCATGACACCCATGATTTTGCAACATTGTTGTGGCTGGCCAACTGAATTCACTGCATCAGACTAGTTGGAGCTTCGAAAACGCGTCCGTTGCCATGCCAGGCCCCAGCCATTGTGTGTGCGCACCGTTCGGTCCATTGCTGTACAACGCGTATTTCGGGATACAACGCGTACCCGCACACATCAAATGCAATGGGCCGGCCGGGCACACCGATCGGTCCATTGCTGTTCAACGCGTACCCGCTCACAACAGATGCAATGGGCCGGCCGGGCACACCGATCGGTCCATTGCTGTTCAACGCGTACCCGCTCACAACAGATGCAATGGGCCGGCCGGGCACACTGATCGGTCCATTGCTGTACAACGCGTATTTCGGGATACAACGCGTACCCGCACACATCATATGCAATGAGCCGGCCGGGCACACCGATCGGTCCATTGCTGTTCAACGCGTACCCGCACACATCATATGCAATGGGCCGGCCGGGCACACCGATCGGTCCATTGCTGTACAACGCGTACCCGCACACATCATATGCAATGGGCCGGCCGGGCACACGGATCGGTCCATTGCTGTACAACGCGTATTTCGGGATACAACGCGTACCCGCACACATCATATGCAATGGGCCGGCCGGGCACACCGATCGGTCCATTGCTGTTCAACGCGTACCCGCACACATCATATGCAATGGGCCGGCCGGGCACACCGATCGGTCCATTGCTGTACAACGCGTATTTCGGGATACAACGCGTACCCGCACACATCATATGCAATGGGCCGGCCGGGCACACCGATCGGTCCATTGCTGTACAACGCGTACCCGCACACATCATATGCAATTGGCCGGCCGGGCACACCGATCGGTCCATTGCTGTACAACGCGTATTTCGGGATACAACGCGTACCCGCACACATCATATGCAATGGGCCGGCCGGGCACACCGATCGGTCCATTGCTGTACAACGCGTACCCGCTCACAACAGATGCACTGGGCCGGCCGGGCACACCGATCGGTCCATTGCTGTTCAACGCGTATTTCGGGATACAACGCGTACCCGCACACATCATATGCAATGGGCCGGCCGGGCACACCGATCAGTCCATTGCTGTACAACGCGTACCCGCTCACAACAGATGCAATGGGCCGGCCGGGCACACCGATCGGTCCATTGCTGTACAACGCATACCCGCTCACAACAGATGCAATGGGCCGGCCGGGCACACCGATCGGTCCATTGCTGTACAACGCGTATTTCGGGATACAACGCGTACCCGCACACATCATATACAATGGGCCGGCCGGGCACACCGATCGGTCCATTGCTGTACAACGCGTACCTGTACAGGTCAGTCGCATATGTCACCATGCTTGTCACTGGTGAACGTATGCCAGCCACATATACCTGCCAGAGACCCTGGGGCACACCTACAACACCACACCCAGTCCACACTGTTTCCTGAGGCATGTAAGGCTGCATTTCCTTCTCTGTGTATGGGGGTTAACATGTGGTTTTTGTGGTGGCACTTGTGGGCAGCCACACCCAGGCTGTGCATGTGTTCATGGGGACAGGGTCCTTGGTGTGTTGTGCACATGACCACTGTGATGTGCAACAGTTCATTTTGGAGCATGTGGCATGGTCACATTTCCAGGTTGTGTATGTGTATGACATGTCACATACCCCCAGAGTCCCATGTGGGAAGGCATGTACGTCACAGGATGACCCATTGCCACAATAGTGTTGTCCCTCCACAGTCTGTGTGCATGTTGTGTTTCCGATGTCACTGATTCCATGTGCACGATGGGACACAGTCTCCACATCTACGTTGTTTGTGCATGGACTTTGATGTTGTGCGTCACTGGCGTCCATGTCTGTCCTGCGGATGCGACAGGGGCCACTACCTGTGGGGGTCATGTTTGTTTATCTGACGTGTACATGATACGCCATGTCATTCCAGTGGCCATGTGGCAAGAGAGGGTCACTGGGAATCAACCTGTCAATGATCTGTGATGCTTGTGGCGCATCTGTCCAGACATGTCACTGTGGTGTGTGTGGAACGTGACAGCAGTTAATGGGTACTGTGACACAGCCTAATGGTTTCCCATAGCACAACCTGGTACCTGTTGTGCACACATGTTGTACTGAGAAGTTAGATGATGGCCATGTAGGTGCGAGTTATGTCCGACAGAACGGCACACACATCAAGTACTTGTGTCACGTAATGGTGTATCATGTGGAATTGAGTATGGTGAATGGCACATATGTGGGGTGACTGACAATCTTTCTTCCTTCAACCTATGCACTGCAGGGCTCCAGCTGTCCATAGACCATTCCCTGACCTGGCAACGATGGTGGAACGTGACAGCATCCGACGGTACCGCTTCACCAGGCAGCTGATTGAGGATTTGGCAGTGCGCTTGGCACCACATTTGCAACCGGGCCGGACGTACCCTATGGCGCTGACCCCCAAGGTGAAGGTAATGGCAGCTCTACACTTCTTTGCCACCGGTACCTTTCAACACACTGTTGCGACTGCCGGTGGGATGTCACAGACCATGTTCAGCCGTGTGCTCCGCGATGTTCTGGAGGCTATGTTGAGATACCTGAACCAGTACATCTATTTCCCTAGACTCCAACAACTCACTGACGTGAAGAGTGACTTCTATGCCCTGGGGAGGATGCCGCATGTCATTGGCTCCATTGATGGGACCCATGTGGCTTTGGTATCACCACAGGCCCAAGAGCAGGCATACAGGAACCGCAAACACTACCACTCGGTCAATGCACTGGTGGTATGTCTTGCAGATATGAGCATCTCACACATCTGTGCCCGTTTCCCAGGTTCTGCACACGATGCCTACGTGATGAGGAGTAGTCGCATCCCGAGGATGATGTCACAGATGCGGAACCAGCGTGCCTGGCTTGTTGGTGTGTACTGACTTTGTACCATTGTGTGTGTTCTGCAATGTAGTGTTCCACCCTCTTTTCCAACTCAGCTAATGTGCAATTGTCTGTATGTAGGTGACTCCGGATACCCCAACATGCCGTGGTTGCTGACGCCCCTCAGGAACCCTGTGACACCAGCCCAGATGCGCTACAATGAGACACATGGTCGGACCAGGAGAGTGATTGAGCGGACAATTGGTCTCCTGAAGAGCCGCTTCCGCTACCTGGACAAGACAGGAGGGGCCCTCCCATATGCCCCAGCAAAGGTGTGCAAGATTGTCATCGTCTGCTGCATGCTACACAACATGGCAGTGCGGAAGGAGTTGCCTCTCATCCTGGATGACGATGACCAACATCCGCCACCTGTGGAGGATCCTGGCCTAGACCACAATGCCAGTGATGATGATGATGATGAGGGTGATGTCCGCACACAGCTCATCACCAACTTCTTCAGCTGAATGTGAGTATCCAGGGATGTTATGTCAATGATGTGAGTTTGCATGATATGTGTTGGTGGTGCTCTGGTGCTGTTTGAGTGTGTCCATGTGCTACATGACTGTATGCATGCAGCGATGTGTCCTTACAGGTAATCTGTACTCCACAACAGGGTTGACATGCTAACTTGGTTCTGGGTGGGTATCTTGTGACATGTATTGGGCATGGGTATTGCAGTTCTGTCCTGTTCTTCAGTGCCTTTGACTGTGTGTCATTTCTGTCCTTCACAGGGTACTTTCAGAGTTGTTTGGTCAACTGTGATCCCCCGACACCGTGAATCAACTTCCAAGGTGGTAGCTGTTGTTTCCCTACAGGTGATGTGCGCCACACCCATGGACTTCCTTTCTTCTACACTTGTTGACTGTGTGCCCACTGCCAGGTGGGATTACCTTGCATCTGTAGTGGTTACAACATGTTGGAAATGTATAATAAACCTGTGCTTCACTTTGTGATGTGCGTTGTCTTTGGTCACACATCTGACTGACATTTGCTTACTGCACCAGTGGGCTAGTTCACACAGACTGTGAATAGGTGTTGGGTCTGTGCTTTGCACCGTATTTCCTGGCAACATTAGTTTAGGCAATGAGTCAGATGTCCCTGGTGTGTATGTGTTGTGTAGCCCTGGTGGTGTGTCTCCCTCATATGTGTCATGTCGCCATGACTCACATGCCGGTGTTGTACTTGCTGTAGCAGTTAGCATGCACAGTGTCATTTCACAGATCATCATCTCCACTTCAGAAACAACGTTGGAATCACAACAGAGGCAAGTATGGTGTATTAGTGGGTTTATTGACATACATGTGTGAGTATAGTGCACAGGATGGTGGGTGCTGTACATTGTGATTGTAATCCAAAGTTCCTAGATGATTTGGAAGTCCTGATAGCAGAAATGTCCTGAGTGAAGTCCACAGTCATCTGATACATTGGTCCAACTTGAGCTCCCCATGTCATGTGGGAGAGTTGTGTTGCATTGGACAGGGTGAAGAGTTTGCGCACAAAGGTGATTTTCCAGAACAGGTGTTGGCTTCCTGGGGGTTGTGCATGGCCATCGGCCTCTCAGTTGTCCTTCCTCAGACGACCCCTCTTCTTTGGGGGGGGACCCTCAAGTGCAGGCTGCTGCGGTGCAGGGGACTCTCCGCCAGAGTCATCCTCCCTCCCTGTGGCAGTTGCAGTTGTTACAGCACCAGATGTTGTGGGCACACAGGGAGGTGTTGACATGTTGGTGCAAATCTGGCGGAGGCATTGTAATATGTCCCTATGCACCGCCGTCTGTTCTTGCATTGTGTCCCACTTGGACTCCATGCGGGACATGTGTAAGTCCAAGCGGGCATGATGGGCAGCCTGCTGCTGTTGAATGTCCCTGAGGATCCCCACTACCTGGCTGAACTCTCCGGTGCTAGTCTGGTACACATCAGCTATGCGTACCAGTTGTGGGTCATCATGCAGTCCAGACCCCTCTGCAAGCAGCGACCTATGTCTACCACCCCTCCCACCACCCCTGGCGACACGTGCAGGACCTGCGGTGGCACACACAGGTGAGCCTGGGCCCCCTTGGGGGTTGTTGCTGGTGTTGGTGTCCGTGACTCCACCTTGGGCCGTGGTCGGTGTGTTGGTGGTGGTGGTGGTCCTTGGTCTGTCCGTGTCGGCAGGGGTGGTCTGTGTGTTGGCAGTTGTTGGAGGGGTGGGTGCAGGGGGTGCAGCTGGTGGTCCTGCTGGTGCTGCATGATGACTCACTCCGGAGGTGCCAGGTAGGTCTTCGTCATCCGAGGTGGGCAGAGGCTGTTCCACATCAGTGAGCTCAGTGTTCCCCGGAGCCTGGGACAGGGACTCCTCAGCGTCTGCTGCTGTGTCCCCATCATCACCTGTATTTGGAAGAGACACACAATGTATGTAATGTTTCCACAGGCATCAATGGTTCAAACACCTGACAGTTGTGACTGTACCTCTGGATGCAGGCCTGTACATTGCATTGTCCTAAGTTGTCACAGTCAGCTGTTGATATTGGTGTAGCGCATTGTCCTGCCAACCTGAAGCATTTCAATGTGAATGTTGAGGTGTGTGCATGGCCAGCATTGGTGATATTTGGTTGACATCCGGACATCCTTCTCCCTCCAGCCCAGTTATCCCACCATGAAGCATGCCACCCTTGCAGTGGGTGCAGGTTGACTCTGAGGATGTCAGTCAGTGGTGTCCTGCTGTTGGTTGGTGGCCAGTTCCCAGCACGGCCATGTGCTCACCACAACTGAGCACCAGTGTCAGACATCTTTGAAGTGGCTATACACTCCGTGTGAGGTGTGCATGCTTGAGTGTGAGCTTGCTGGGCCATGTGGGTGGGGGATGTTGAGCTGTGACTACCACTCCCATCATGCTATTGCCTCCACCCCCCTTCCCAGCATGCCCATACTTCCTTCCTTTTGAGTGGACTTCACTGTGTGTGAGTGTGACAGCAATGGCAAGATGGCTGACAGTGGTGTCCTGCTGTTGGTTGGTGCACAGTTCCCAGCAGGGCCATGTGCTCACCACAACTGAGCACCAGTGTCAGACATCTTTGAAGTGGCTTTTCACTCCCTGTGAGGTGTGCATGCTTGAGTGTGAGCTTGCTGGGCCATGTGGGTGGGGGATGTTGAGCTGTGACTACCACTCCCATCATGCTATTGCCTCCACCCCCTTCCCAGCATGCCCATACTTCCTTCCTTTTGAGTGGAATTCACTGTGTGTGAGTGTGACAGCAATGGCAAGATGGCTGACAGTGGTGTCCTGCTGTTGGTTGGTGCACAGTTCCCAGCAGGGCCATGTGCTCACCACAACTGAGCACCAGTGTCAGACATCTTTGAAGTGGCTATACACTCCCTGTGAGGTGTGCATGCTTGAGTGTGAGCTTGCTGGGCCATGTGGGTGGAGGATGTTGAGCTGTGACTACCACTCCCATCATGCTATTGCCTCCACCCCCCTTCCCAGCATGCCCATGCTTCCTTCCTTTTGACTCTGCTTCCCTGTGGGGTTGTGTGCCTGTGCTGACAAGATGGCTGACAGTGTTATCCTGGGGTTAGTTTGGCTACAAGTCCCATGTGTGTCCCTGTGCTTCACACAGCATAACCCAGGGTTGTGGTTCTTTGTGGGATATTTGATTAGAGTGTGAGGCAATGCATTCTCCCAGGTGGGTTGTGTGGAGTTTGTGTTAGGGGTGTGTGTGAGTAGAGCTGCTGGTAACTATGGTCAGTGCTGTAAGTCCTCCTTCCTACCCAGCCAGATATCCCACGATGGAACGTGCTTCCATTGCAGGGAGTGCAAGTTTGCTCTCAGGATGTCAGTCAGTGGTGTCCTGCTGTTTGTTGGTGCACAGTTGCCAGCAGGGCCTTGTGCTCTCCAGAGCAGTAGCCAGTGTCAGCCATCTTGTCAGTTGTTTTCCACTCCCTGTGATGTGAGCATGGTTCATGGTGGTGTTGATGGGCGCATTGTGAGGGTGGGCAATATCTGTGACTACAACTCCCATGATGCTATTGGCTACACTGACTTGACCAGCATACACAGGATTCCTTCCTTTCAGTGGGCTTCCCTGTGAGGTGGTGTTGTAGTGGTGGCTACATATCAGGCTGTGTTTGTTGGTTATATTTGTGACACTGCCTAGCTGTATTTGTAGTTGTGTTTGTCCATGTGATGACACAGTTACATATCACTGTGAGATGGCATGTGTTGTGTTTATCTGACTGCCATACACATCTTGGGATGATGATCTTTTGGTTGGTGTGTATTTGCTAAGGGTGCATGGTTTGACTCTCCCCTTGACAGTGATGTGTGTGTATTGTCGCACAATATTGTGTACATTTGTTGTGTACTCACCAGGCTATGGGATGTTTTCTAGTCCATATACGCTCACTGGTGGTAGGATGGCCCGCACCTTCTCCTCCCAGGGCCCGAGGTATACAGGTTTGGCAGGAGGGCCACTGCCGGTGTTTTGGCTCAAGATGTAGTCCTTCTTCAGTAGGTCCCTGGCCCTCCTGCGCACGTCATACCACCTGTTCTGGATGTCTTCCTTTGTGCGCAAACATGGTGAGTGTGCGTTCACCCTGTCGACGATCCTCTCCCACATCTTGGTTTTCTGCGACATGGGGGTCTGTTGGACCAGTGTACCAAACAGCTGTGGTTCTACCCGGAGGATCTCATCTACCAGGACTTCCAATTCACTATCTAGGAACTTTGGATTCTTCTTTGGGGGCATGATGATGGGTGGTGGTGGTGTGTGATGTGGGTGTGGGTGTGCAAGTGAGGGTGTGTGAGTGTGGGTATTGCTGGGTGTATGTGAGGGTGCTATTTGTTGAGGTGCTGATGGTGTGTGGCTTGTGTGATGGATGAGCTGTGAGTGTGTGTGTGGTTGCTGTCTGTTGGTGTTGAGTGCTGGCAGGTAATTTGAATTTGCAAAGGATCATGGTAGGGATTTGTGTCCTTTATATGGGTGGAGTTGTGGGTGTGTCTATGTTCCCTGTCCCCCCCTGTATTTATTGGCTTTGTAATTGCTTGTTTGGCCTTTTTTTGGTGTTTTTCCCTTTGTACTTTTTGTGCATGTAGGAGACGTTCTTCTGACCGAGTCGGACCCTGCAGTTGTCTCGTGCGAGCTTCTCCGAGTCGTTCACGCTGTGTTTGTGCTGTTTTCTGTGCTGCGTACGCATCGGTCGCGGTGTATTGCGTTGCTTTGGCTCGCTGTTTTGTATGCGTGTCGGTCGTACGGCTTGGGCTCCATGCGACTCGGTCGTGTTTTCCACGCGTTGCATCGTACTGCGCGGCTCGGAGTTCGCGGGTACGTTTCGTTCGGGATCCTTCCTGGTGCGTGTCGGTCGGTTCAATTCGCGTGTTTTTCCGGCCGGATAGCTGTTTTCCGCGCGGTTCGGTCGTTCGTGTTGTGTTCCGTAAGAGTCGGTCGGATTTTGCACGCATTTCATCGTACTTTGCGGGTCGGGCTGCACCGGTACGTGTCGGTCGGAATGAATTCCGGCTCCGAGTCGGTCGGTACGTTTTCCGGCCCGAATCGGAATCGGCTCCTGAATACAGAAATCAAAGCTTCCCAAGGGATAACTCTGTAAAAGTAGAAGGATTGTAGCCTTCCAGGAATACTCACATGCCTGATATGTATCCACAAGGAAATTCCTCCAGGGTTAATATTCCATATATGAGCATTTGCAAATATAATTTTTCAAATAAAGAAATCCCTATGTATATGTCCGTATTTTAGCCATGTAAATGCACATACTCCTTTCCATAGCAGGAGTATTTCTCCAAGCATTTCCAGGCTTAAAACTGAAAACTTTTCTTTGCGAGGATGACGCCCTGTGTGTGGTACAAGAGTGGGTTGCTTTGATGATGGAGATGCTGAAACATAGCTCCTTGGACCAGTCTCCAAGGAAGTTCCTGAAGAGATGATCTGTTATCAGAGCCATGCTGCCTAATGAAGGTCCTGGGCAGGGAAGAGTGCTTGGAAGTTGTCCTCTAGAAGAGGACAAATGGCTGCTATGACCTCATAGCAGCCTAAACCTAATATCCCACCCCACTGGGAGCCAATGGAAACAAGTCAAAATGGGGAGGCTGCTCTGACCTTCATTAGTGCTGCAGCGTAGATGTAATGCAGCCTTATACAGGAAGCAGAAGATACACCATCCTCAACCGCAATCTGCAGCAATGTACAAGAGAAAACATCTAAGCAGAACTCATAATGTCCACCCAAAACAGACTAGGGGCATCAGCAGATGGATATCAAGGCTCACCAACACACGCTTACTACTTCCAGTTAATACATCCACTTTATAACCAGCCTCGCAGTAACTCAGTTATGATGGAAGCATCTTGCAAAGACACCAGTCACTGCCTGCAAACACATAACTCAGTGAATATCAATAATGAAACATCAACCGTAAACTACCTGGACCTCAAGGGTGCAAATACAAGTTACAGCTCATAAAAACATGCTGTTCTCTGGTGGAATCCTGGACATCAGAGGTTGGAGGCAACAGACTCAGTTGGCACTGCCAGGCCACCCCAACAGGAGAATGTGACCATAAATTACCTGCTCAATAGATAACACCCAGCTCAGAGATGCACGGTAAACAAGTCCCACTTTCTTGGATGTACTTCTTCACCAAACAAATTTAACTTCTAGGCAAACTTGAGCCTTCTCCAGCAGACTTTTCCTTGCAGGCTCATTCTCTGGCTCTCGGCTACTAGCTTCAAGGCCCTGGGACCGTAGGATGCTTGTTGAAGATCAGGGAATCAGACTCTTTCTTGCAGGCTCTATCTCTGGCACTCGGCTACCAGCTTCAGGCACTACTCAAAGTACCATGGGATGCTGTTGAAGATCAGGAAAATAAAATATTCCTTGCATTCTCCCTCTCTGGCACTCGGCTACCAGCTTCAAGGCACTAGTCAAAGTACCATGGGATGCTGTTGAAGATCAGGAAAGTAAACTCTTCCTTGCAGGCTCCCTCTCTGGCACTCGGCTACCAGCTTCAAGGCACTAGTCAAAGTACCATGGGATGCTGTTGAAGATCAGGAAAGTAAACTCTTCCTTGCAGGCTCTCTCTCTGGCACTCGGCTACCAGCTTCAGGCACTACTCAAAGTACCATGGGATGCTGTTGAAGATCAGGAAAATAAAATATTCCTTGCATTCTCCCTCTCTGGCACTCGGCTACCAGCTTCAAGGCACTAGTCAAAGTACCATGGGATGCTGTTGAAGATCAGGAAAGTAAACTCTTCCTTGCAGGCTCCCTCTCTGGCACTCGGCTACCAGCTTCAAGGCACTAGTCAAAGTACCATGGGATGCTGTTGAAGATCAGGAAAGTAAACTCTTCCTTGCAGGCTCTCTCTCTGGCACTCGGCTCCAAGCTTCAAGGCACTAGTCAAAGTACCATGGGATGCTGTTGAAGATCAGGAAAGTAAACTCCTACTTGCAGGCTCCCTCTCTGGCACTCGGCTACCAGCTTCAAGGCACTAGTCAAAGTACCATGGGATGCTGTTGAAGATCAGGAAAGTAAAATCTTCCTTGCAGGCTCCCTCTCTGGCACTCGGCTACCAGCTTCAAGGCACTACTCAAAGTACCATGGGATGCTGTTGAAGATCAGGGAATCAGACTCTTCCTTGCAGGCTCTCTCTCTGGCACTCGGCTACCAGCTTCAAGGCACTAGTCAAAGTACCATTGGATGCTGATGAAGATCAGGAAAGTAAAATCTTCCTTGCAGGCTCCCTCTCTGGCACTCGGCTACCAGCTTCAAGGCACTACTCAAAGTACCATGGGATGCTGTTGAAGATCAGGGAATCAGACTCTTCCTTGCAGGCTCTCTCTCTGGCACTCGGCTACCAGCTTCAAGGCACTACTCAAAGTACCATGGGATGCTTGTTGAAGATCAGGGAATCAGACTCTTCCTTGCAGGCTCTCTCTCTGGCACTCGGCTCCCAGCTTCAAGGCACTAGTCAAAGTACCATGGGATGCTGTTGAAGATCAGGAAAGTAAACTCTTCCTTGCAGGCTCCTCTCTCCCACTCGGCTACCAGCTTCAAGGCACTAGTCAAAGTACCATGGGATGCTGTTGAAGATCAGGAAAGTAAACTCTTCCTTGCAGGCTCTCTCTCTGGCACTCGGCTCCCAGCTTCAAGGCACTAGTCAAAGTACCATGGGATGCTGTTGAAGATCAGGAAAGTAAACTCCTACTTGCAGGCTCCCTCTCTGGCACTCGGCTACCAGCTTCAAGGCACTAGTCAAAGTACCATGGTATGCTGTTGAAGATCAGGAAAGTAAAATCTTCTTTGCAGGCTCCCTCTCTGGCACTCGGCTACCAGCTTCAAGGCATTACTCAAAGTACCATGGGATGCTGTTGAAGATCAGGGAATCAGACTCTTCCTTGCAGGCTCCCTCTCTGGCACTCAGCTACCAGCTTCAAGGCACTAGTCAAAGTACCATTGGATGCTGATGAAGATCAGGAAAGTAAAATCTTCCTTGCAGGCTCCCTCTCTGGCACTCAGCTACCAGCTTCAAGGCACTACTCAAAGTACCATGGGATGCTGTTGAAGATCAGGGAATCAGACTCTTCCTTGCAGGCTCTCTCTCTGGCACTCGGCTACCAGCTTCAAGGCACTACTCAAAGTACCATGGGATACTTGTTGAAGATCAGGAATCAGACTCTTCCTTGCAGGCTCTCTCTCTGGCACTCGGCTACCAGCTTCAAGGCACTAGTCAAAGTACCATGGGATGCTGTTGAAGATCAGGAAAGTAAACTCTTCCTTGCAGGCTCCCTCTCTCCCACTCGGCTACCAGCTTCAAGGCACTAGTCAAAGTACCATGGGATGCTGTTGAAAATCAGGAAATTAGACTCTTCCTTACAGGCTCCCTCTCTGTCACTCGGCTACCAGCTTCAAGGCACTACTCAAAGTACCATGGGATGCTGTTGAAAATCAGGAAATTAGACTCTTCCTTACAGGCTCAGTCTCTGGCACTCGGCTACCAGCTTCAAGGCACTAGTCCTTCTACCCCTATGGACATCTCCAACTCGGGGATCCCTCCAGACCCAAGACCACCACCCTTGAGTGCAACACCACCTGAACACCTGGCTGAACGATGGCAAGAATTTCCTGCTCTGTAAATATGTAATATATAATTGTCCAAGCCTAATCGCTGTTAAAATGTAATCCTGAGTGAATTTGTATATATATAACTCTAACCACTAGTATATGTAGTAGACCTTTGTACTTACTACCATTCCTATGTGATTTTAGAGTTTATCTGTTTGTATCTCTTCCTTGAGTGACTTTACAACTTGTACATTTGCAATTTTTTTCTGTTTGTATCTCTTATGTAACTCATGTAATCCAAAGTCCTTATGTAACGCAACTGGTTCTTTTGTAAAGCGCTCTGACACCTTCGGGTAATGTTCGCGCTATATAAAATCGCATTAAATAAAATAAAATAAAATAAATAAAATAGTCAAAGTACCATGGGATGCTGATGAAGATCAGGGAAGTAGACTCTTCATTACAGGCTCCCTCTCTGGCACTCAGCTACCAGCTTCAAGGCACTAGTCAAAGTACCATGGGATGCTGATGAGATCAGGGAAGTAGACTCTTCATTACAGGCTCCCTCTCTGGCACTCAGCTACCAGCTTCAAGGCACTAGTCAAAGTACCATGGGATGCTGTTGAAGATCAGGAAAGTAAACTCTTCCTTGCAGGCTCCCTCTCTGGCACTCGGCTACCAGCTTCAAGGCACTAGTCAAAGTACCATGGGATGCTGTTGAAGATCAGGAAAGTAAACTCTTCCTTGCAGGCTCTCTCTCTGGCACTCGGCTACCAGCTTCAGGCACTACTCAAAGTACCATGGGATGCTGTTGAAGATCAGGAAAATAAAATATTCCTTGCATTCTCCCTCTCTGGCACTCGGCTACCAGCTTCAAGGCACTAGTCAAAGTACCATGGGATGCTGTTGAAGATCAGGAAAGTAAACTCTTCCTTGCAGGCTCCCTCTCTGGCACTCGGCTACCAGCTTCAAGGCACTAGTCAAAGTACCATGGGATGCTGTTGAAGATCAGGAAAGTAAACTCTTCCTTGCAGGCTCTCTCTCTGGCACTCGGCTCCAAGCTTCAAGGCACTAGTCAAAGTACCATGGGATGCTGTTGAAGATCAGGAAAGTAAACTCCTACTTGCAGGCTCCCTCTCTGGCACTCGGCTACCAGCTTCAAGGCACTAGTCAAAGTACCATGGGATGCTGTTGAAGATCAGGAAAGTAAAATCTTCCTTGCAGGCTCCCTCTCTGGCACTCGGCTACCAGCTTCAAGGCACTACTCAAAGTACCATGGGATGCTGTTGAAGATCAGGGAATCAGACTCTTCCTTGCAGGCTCTCTCTCTGGCACTCGGCTACCAGCTTCAAGGCACTAGTCAAAGTACCATTGGATGCTGATGAAGATCAGGAAAGTAAAATCTTCCTTGCAGGCTCCCTCTCTGGCACTCGGCTACCAGCTTCAAGGCACTACTCAAAGTACCATGGGATGCTGTTGAAGATCAGGGAATCAGACTCTTCCTTGCAGGCTCTCTCTCTGGCACTCGGCTACCAGCTTCAAGGCACTACTCAAAGTACCATGGGATGCTTGTTGAAGATCAGGGAATCAGACTCTTCCTTGCAGGCTCTCTCTCTGGCACTCGGCTCCCAGCTTCAAGGCACTAGTCAAAGTACCATGGGATGCTGTTGAAGATCAGGAAAGTAAACTCTTCCTTGCAGGCTCCCTCTCTCCCACTCGGCTACCAGCTTCAAGGCACTAGTCAAAGTACCATGGGATGCTGTTGAAGATCAGGAAAGTAAACTCTTCCTTGCAGGCTCTCTCTCTGGCACTCGGCTCCCAGCTTCAAGGCACTAGTCAAAGTACCATGGGATGCTGTTGAAGATCAGGAAAGTAAACTCCTACTTGCAGGCTCCCTCTCTGGCACTCGGCTACCAGCTTCAAGGCACTAGTCAAAGTACCATGGTATGCTGTTGAAGATCAGGAAAGTAAAATCTTCTTTGCAGGCTCCCTCTCTGGCACTCGGCTACCAGCTTCAAGGCATTACTCAAAGTACCATGGGATGCTGTTGAAGATCAGGGAATCAGACTCTTCCTTGCAGGCTCCCTCTCTGGCACTCAGCTACCAGCTTCAAGGCACTAGTCAAAGTACCATTGGATGCTGATGAAGATCAGGAAAGTAAAATCTTCCTTGCAGGCTCCCTCTCTGGCACTCAGCTACCAGCTTCAAGGCACTACTCAAAGTACCATGGGATGCTGTTGAAGATCAGGGAATCAGACTCTTCCTTGCAGGCTCTCTCTCTGGCACTCGGCTACCAGCTTCAAGGCACTACTCAAAGTACCATGGGATACTTGTTGAAGATCAGGGAATCAGACTCTTCCTTGCAGGCTCTCTCTCTGGCACTCGGCTACCAGCTTCAAGGCACTAGTCAAAGTACCATGGGATGCTGTTGAAGATCAGGAAAGTAAACTCTTCCTTGCAGGCTCCCTCTCTCCCACTCGGCTACCAGCTTCAAGGCACTAGTCAAAGTACCATGGGATGCTGTTGAAAATCAGGAAATTAGACTCTTCCTTACAGGCTCCCTCTCTGTCACTCGGCTACCAGCTTCAAGGCACTACTCAAAGTACCATGGGATGCTGTTGAAAATCAGGAAATTAGACTCTTCCTTACAGGCTCAGTCTCTGGCACTCGGCTACCAGCTTCAAGGCACTAGTCCTTCTACCCCTATGGACATCTCCAACTCGGGATCCCTCCAGACCCAAGACCACCACCCTTGAGTGCAACACCACCTGAACACCTGGCTGAACGATGGCAAGAATTTCCTGCTCTGTAAATATGTAATATATAATTGTCCAAGCCTAATCGCTGTTAAAATGTAATCCTGAGTGAATTTGTATATATATAACTCTAACCACTAGTATATGTAGTAGACCTTTGTACTTACTACCATTCCTATGTGATTTTAGAGTTTATCTGTTTGTATCTCTTCCTTGAGTGACTTTACAACTTGTACATTTGCAATTTTTTTCTGTTTGTATCTCTTATGTAACTCATGTAATCCAAAGTCCTTATGTAACGCAACTGGTTCTTTTGTAAAGCGCTCTGACACCTTCGGGTAATGTTCGCGCTATATAAAATCGCATTAAATAAAATAAAATAAAATAAATAAAATAGTCAAAGTACCATGGGATGCTGATGAAGATCAGGGAAGTAGACTCTTCATTACAGGCTCCCTCTCTGGCACTCAGCTACCAGCTTCAAGGCACTAGTCAAAGTACCATGGGATGCTGATGAGATCAGGGAAGTAGACTCTTCATTACAGGCTCCCTCTCTGGCACTCAGCTACCAGCTTCAAGGCACTAGTCAAAGTACCATGGGATGCTGATGAAGATCAGGGAAGTAGACTCTTCATTACAGGCTCCCTCTCTGGCACTCGGCTACCAGCTTCAAGGCACTAGTCAAAGTACCATGGGATGCTGATGAAGATCAGGGAAGTAGACTCTTCATTACAGGCTCCCTCTCTGGCACTCGGCTACCAGCTTCAAGGCACTAGTCAAAGTACCATGGGATGCTGATGAGATCAGGGAAGTAGACTCTTCATTACAGGCTCCCTCTCTGGCACTCGGCTACCAGCTTCAAGGCGCTAGTCAAAGTACCATGGGATGCTGTTGAAGATCAGGGAATCAGACTCTTCCTTGCAGGCTCTCTCTCTGGCACTCGGCTACCAGCTTCAAGGCACTACTCAAAGTACCATGGGATGCTGATGAGATCAGGGAAGTAGACTCTTCATTACAGGCTCCCTCTCTGGCACTCGGCTACCAGCTTCAAGGCGCTAGTCAAAGTACCATGGGATGCTGTTGAAGATCAGGACAGTAAACTCTTCCTTACAGGCTCCCTCTCTGGCACTCGGTTACAAGCTTCAAGGCACTAATCAAAGTACCATGGGATGCTGATGAGATCAGGGAAGTAGACTCTTCATTACAGGCTCCCTCTCTGGCACTCGGCTACCAGCTTCAAGGCACTAGTCAAAGTACCATGGGATGCTGTTGAAGATCAGGACAGTAAACTCTTCCTTGCAGGCTCCCTCTCTGGCACTCGGTTACAAGCTTCAAGGCACTAATCAAAGTACCATGGGATGCTGTTGAAGATCAGGGAATCAGACTCTTCCTTGCAGGCTCTCTCTCTGGCACTCGGCTACCAGCTTCAAGGCACTACTCAAAGTACCATGGGATGCTTGTTGAAGATCAGGGAATCAGACTCTTCCTTGCAGGCTCTCTCTCTGGCACTCGGCTACCAGCTTCAAGGCACTACTCAAAGTACCATGGGATGCTTGTTGAAGATCAGGGAATCAGACTCTTCCTTGCAGGCTCTCTCTCTGGCACTCGGCTCCCAGCTTCAAGGCACTAGTCAAAGTACCATGGGATGCTGTTGAAGATCAGGAAAGTAAACTCTTCCTTGCAGGCTCCCTCTCTCCCGCTCGGCTACCAGCTTCAAGGCACTAGTCAAAGTACCATGGGATGCTGTTGAAGATCAGGAAAGTAAACTCTTCCTTGCAGGCTCTCTCTCTGGCACTCGGCTCCCAGCTTCAAGGCACTAGTCAAAGTACCATGGGATGCTGTTGAAGATCAGGAAAGTAAACTCCTACTTGCAGGCTCCCTCTCTGGCACTCGGCTACCAGCTTCAAGGCACTAGTCAAAGTACCATGGGATGCTGTTGAAGATCAGGAAAGTAAAATCTTCCTGGCAGGCTCCCTCTCTGGCACTCGGCTACCAGCTTCAAGGCACTACTCAAAGTACCATGGGATGCTGTTGAAGATCAGGGAATCAGACTCTTCCTTGCAGGCTCCCTCTCTGGCACTCAGCTACCAGCTTCAAGGCACTAGTCAAAGTACCATTGGATGCTGATGAAGATCAGGAAAGTAAAATCTTCCTTGCAGGCTCCCTCTCTGGCACTCGGCTACCAGCTTCAAGGCACTACTCAAAGTACCATGGGATGCTGTTGAAGATCAGGGAATCAGACTCTTCCTTGCAGGCTCTCTCTCTGGCACTCGGCTACCAGCTTCAAGGCACTACTCAAAGTACCATGGGATACTTGTTGAAGATCAGGGAATCAGACTCTTCCTTGCAGGCTCTCTCTCTGGCACTCGGCTACCAGCTTCAAGGCACTAGTCAAAGTACCATGGGATGCTGTTGAAGATCAGGAAAGTAAACTCTTCCTTGCAGGCTCCCTCTCTCCCACTCGGCTACCAGCTTCAAGGCACTAGTCAAAGTACCATGGGATGCTGTTGAAAATCAGGAAATTAGACTCTTCCTTACAGGCTCCCTCTCTGTCACTCGGCTACCAGCTTCAAGGCACTACTCAAAGTACCATGGGATGCTGTTGAAAATCAGGAAATTAGACTCTTCCTTACAGGCTCAGTCTCTGGCACTCGGCTACCAGCTTCAAGGCACTAGTCCTTCTACCCCTATGGACATCTCCAACTCGGGGATCCCTCCAGACCCAAGACCACCACCCTTGAGTGCAACACCACCTGAACACCTGGCTGAACGATGGCAAGAATTTCCTGCTCTGTAAATATGTAATATATAATTGTCCAAGCCTAATCGCTGTTAAAATGTAATCCTGAGTGAATTTGTATATATATATAACTCTAACCACTAGTATATGTAGTAGACCTTTGTACTTACTACCATTCCTATGTGATTTTAGAGTTTATCTGTTTGTATCTCTTCCTTGAGTGACTTTACAACTTGTACATTTGCAATTTTTTTCTGTTTGTATCTCTTATGTAACTCATGTAATCCAAAGTCCTTATGTAACGCAACTGGTTCTTTTGTAAAGCGCTCTGACACCTTCGGGTAATGTTCGCGCTATATAAAATCGCATTAAATAAAATAAAATAAAATAAATAAAATAGTCAAAGTACCATGGGATGCTGATGAAGATCAGGGAAGTAGACTCTTCATTACAGGCTCCCTCTCTGGCACTCGGCTACCAGCTTCAAGGCACTAGTCAAAGTACCATGGGATGCTGATGAAGATCAGGGAAGTAGACTCTTCATTACAGGCTCCCTCTCTGGCACTCGGCTACCAGCTTCAAGGCACTAGTCAAAGTACCATGGGATGCTGATGAGATCAGGGAAGTAGACTCTTCATTACAGGCTCCCTCTCTGGCACTCGGCTACCAGCTTCAAGGCACTAGTCAAAGTACCATGGGATGCTGATGAAGATCAGGGAAGTAGACTCTTCATTACAGGCTCCCTCTCTGGCACTCGGCTACCAGCTTCAAGGCGCTAGTCAAAGTACCATGGGATGCTGTTGAAGATCAGGAAAGTAAACGCTTCCTTGCAGGCTCCCTCTCTGGCACTCGGCTACCAGCTTCAAGGCACTAGTCAAAGTACCATGGGATGCTGATGAGATCAGGGAAGTAGACTCTTCATTACAGGCTCCCTCTCTGGCACTCGGCTACCAGCTTCAAGGCACTAGTCAAAGTACCATGGGATGCTGATGAGATCAGGGAAGTAGACTCTTCATTACAGGCTCCCTCTCTGGCACTCGGCTACCAGCTTCAAGGCACTAGTCAAAGTACCATGGGATGCTGTTGAAGATCAGGACAGTAAACTCTTCCTTGCAGGCTCCCTCTCTGGCACTCGGTTACAAGCTTCAAGGCACTAATCAAAGTACCATGGGATGCTGATGAGATCAGGGAAGTAGACTCTTCATTACAGGCTCCCTCTCTGGCACTCGGCTACCAGCTTCAAGGCACTAGTCAAAGTACCATGGGATGCTGTTGAAGATCAGGACAGTAAACTCTTCCTTGCAGGCTCCCTCTCTGGCACTCGGTTACAAGCTTCAAGGCACTAATCAAAGTACCATGGGATGCTGTTGAAGATCAGGGAATCAGACTCTTCCTTGCAGGCTCTCTCTCTGGCACTCGGCTACCAGCTTCAAGGCACTACTCAAAGTACCATGGGATGCTTGTTGAAGATCAGGGAATCAGACTCTTCCTTGCAGGCTCTCTCTCTGGCACTCGGCTACCAGCTTCAAGGCACTACTCAAAGTACCATGGGATGCTTGTTGAAGATCAGGGAATCAGACTCTTCCTTGCAGGCTCTCTCTCTGGCACTCGGCTCCCAGCTTCAAGGCACTAGTCAAAGTACCATGGGATGCTGTTGAAGATCAGGAAAGTAAACTCTTCCTTGCAGGCTCCCTCTCTCCCGCTCGGCTACCAGCTTCAAGGCACTAGTCAAAGTACCATGGGATGCTGTTGAAGATCAGGAAAGTAAACTCTTCCTTGCAGGCTCTCTCTCTGGCACTCGGCTCCCAGCTTCAAGGCACTAGTCAAAGTACTATGGGATGCTGTTGAAGATCAGGAAAGTAAACTCCTACTTGCAGGCTCCCTCTCTGGCACTCGGCTACCAGCTTCAAGGCACTAGTCAAAGTACCATGGGATGCTGTTGAAGATCAGGAAAGTAAAATCTTCCTGGCAGGCTCCCTCTCTGGCACTCGGCTACCAGCTTCAAGGCACTACTCAAAGTACCATGGGATGCTGTTGAAGATCAGGGAATCAGACTCTTCCTTGCAGGCTCCTCTCTGGCACTCAGCTACCAGCTTCAAGGCACTAGTCAAAGTACCATTGGATGCTGATGAAGATCAGGAAAGTAAAATCTTCCTTGCAGGCTCCCTCTCTGGCACTCGGCTACCAGCTTCAAGGCACTACTCAAAGTACCATGGGATGCTGTTGAAGATCAGGGAATCAGACTCTTCCTTGCAGGCTCTCTCTCTGGCACTCGGCTACCAGCTTCAAGGCACTACTCAAAGTACCATGGGATACTTGTTGAAGATCAGGGAATCAGACTCTTCCTTGCAGGCTCTCTCTCTGGCACTCGGCTACCAGCTTCAAGGCACTAGTCAAAGTACCATGGGATGCTGTTGAAGATCAGGAAAGTAAACTCTTCCTTGCAGGCTCCCTCTCTCCCACTCGGCTACCAGCTTCAAGGCACTAGTCAAAGTACCATGGGATGCTGTTGAAAATCAGGAAATTAGACTCTTCCTTACAGGCTCCCTCTCTGTCACTCGGCTACCAGCTTCAAGGCACTACTCAAAGTACCATGGGATGCTGTTGAAAATCAGGAAATTAGACTCTTCCTTACAGGCTCAGTCTCTGGCACTCGGCTACCAGCTTCAAGGCACTAGTCCTTCTACCCCTATGGACATCTCCAACTCGGGGATCCCTCCAGACCCAAGACCACCACCCTTGAGTGCAACACCACCTGAACACCTGGCTGAACGATGGCAAGAATTTCCTGCTCTGTAAATATGTAATATATAATTGTCCAAGCCTAATCGCTGTTAAAATGTAATCCTGAGTGAATTTGTATATATATAACTCTAACCACTAGTATATGTAGTAGACCTTTGTACTTACTACCATTCCTATGTGATTTTAGAGTTTATCTGTTTGTATCTCTTCCTTGAGTGACTTTACAACTTGTACATTTGCAATTTTTTTCTGTTTGTATCTCTTATGTAACTCATGTAATCCAAAGTCCTTATGTAACGCAACTGGTTCTTTTGTAAAGCGCTCTGACACCTTCGGGTAATGTTCGCGCTATATAAAATCGCATTAAATAAAATAAAATAAAATAAATAAAATAGTCAAAGTACCATGGGATGCTGATGAAGATCAGGGAAGTAGACTCTTCATTACAGGCTCCCTCTCTGGCACTCAGCTACCAGCTTCAAGGCACTAGTCAAAGTACCATGGGATGCTGATGAGATCAGGGAAGTAGACTCTTCATTACAGGCTCCCTCTCTGGCACTCGGCTACCAGCTTCAAGGCGCTAGTCAAAGTACCATGGGATGCTGATGAGATCAGGGAAGTAGACTCTTCATTACAGGCTCCCTCTCTGGCACTCGGCTACCAGCTTCAAGGCACTAGTCAAAGTACCATGGGATGCTGATGAGATCAGGGAAGTAGACTCTTCATTACAGGCTCCCTCTCTGGCACTCGGCTACCAGCTTCAAGGCACTAGTCAAAGTACCATGGGATGCTGATGAAGATCAGGGAAGTAGACTCTTCATTACAGGCTCCCTCTCTGGCACTCGGCTACCAGCTTCAAGGCACTAGTCAAAGTACCATGGGATGCTGTTGAAGATCAGGACAGTAAACTCTTCCTTGCAGGCTCCCTCTCTGGCACTCGGTTACAAGCTTCAAGGCACCTAATCAAAGTACCATGGGATGCTGTTGAAGATCAGGGAATCAGACTCTTCCTTGCAGGCTCTCTCTCTGGCACTCGGCTACCAGCTTCAAGGCACTAATCAAAGTACCATGGGATGCTGTTGAAGATCAGGACAGTAAACTCTTCCTTGCAGGCTCTCTCTCTGGCACTCGGCTACCAGCTTCAAGGCACTAATCAAAGTACCATGGGATGCTGATGAGATCAGGGAAGTAGACTCTTCATTACAGGCTCCCTCTCTGGCACTCGGCTACCAGCTTCAAGGCGCTAGTCAAAGTACCATGGGATGCTTGTTGAAGATCAGGGAATCAGACTCTTCCTTGCAGGCTCCCTCTCTGGCACTCGGCTACCAGCTTCAAGGCACTAATCAAAGTACCATGGGATGCTTGTTGAAGATCAGGAAAGTAGACTCTTCATTACAGGCTCCCTCTCTGGCACTCAGCTACCAGCTTCTAGGCACTAGTCAACGTACCATGGGATGCTGATGAGATCAGGGAAGTAAACTCTTCCTTGCAGGCTCCTCTCTCCCACTCGGCTACCAGCTTCAAGGCACTAGTCAAAGTACCATGGGATGCTGTTGAAAATCAGGAAATTAGACTCTTCCTTACAGGCTCCCTCTCTGTCACTCGGCTACCAGCTTCAAGGCACTACTCAAAGTACCATGGGATGCTTGTTGAAGATCAGGAAAGTAGACTCTTCATTACAGGCTCTCTCTCTGGCACTCGGCTACCAGCTTCTAGGCACTAGTCAACGTACCATGGGATGCTGATGAGATCAGGGAAGTAAACTCTTCCTTGCAGGCTCCCTCTTTCCCACTCGGCTACCAGCTTCAAGGCACTAGTCAAAGTACCATGGGATGCTGTTGAAAATCAGGAAATTAGACTCTTCCTTACAGGCTCCCTCTCTGTCACTCGGCTACCAGCTTCAAGGCACTACTCAAAGTACCATGGGATGCTTGTTGAAGATCAGGAAAGTAGACTCTTCATTACAGGCTCTCTCTGGCACTCAGCTACCAGCTTCTAGGCACTAGTCAACGTACCATGGGCTGCTTGTTGAAGATCAGGCAGGTATTTAGTTTGGGTCATTAAAAAGGATAAGGAAAAGTACTCATTCCTCATGAAAATACCTGACACCCAAGAATATTTTATTAAAAGTCAAGTTTGAGTTTCTGTGGAGCCCTGAAGTGAAAAAAACATTTTAAGTGAGGGATGCTCACCAGGTTGTAGGTGATTTATATATGTTTTACATATTTTTGTACTCTATGATCCATACATTAGATAGACTATAGGTGTCACTTAAGGGTCACTTATTTCGATGTTTGCCAAAACCGGCTAATTGGAAGTGTATTTAGCGGAGGAACAACATTCTGACGTAACCAGCTTATAAAAAGCTTATAATAATATGATAAGAATTTCAAGAGTACATAAGGTCGAGGGGAGTGGAGTCTTCGACCACATCTGCTCTGGAACTGTGTGTTAACAACATGTCAATAAATAGAATGTTTAAAACCCAGAGGAAAAGTGCGGCTGTGTTTTATTGTGTACAGTAATGACTCTAGACACAGGGCTTCCAGGATCTGTATGTGCAGGTTTAAAGTTTAGTGAATACAATTAATAGGCAAAGTAGAGGCGCTAGAATTGAGGAACTATTCCAGAAACTGATTTATCTCGAAAATATATTACCCATTGTATAGGTAACGCAAGTTAAAAATGAGAAAGCCCTACGTGTCACCTACAGCACATCATAAGATAGAACAACCAACAGCAACAAATACCCTTGACCCCCAGAGCAGCATGCTGCCCGCTGTAAAGCGCTTCAGCGCCTCGTCAGGGGGAGTGAGCGCTATGTAGATGTAATTACAGGAAAATACGAATGTGATGTGACTGTAAGTTAGAATCCCAGTGGCATGAGAGGAGTGCTGCATACTTTTCATGTTTTCAGAGCTGGCTCTCTCCAGTGATACATGAAATGAACTTGAAGCAGTAAATCCGCCAGACTCAGTACATTTCTGCTGCTTAGAAGTGGCTCCTCAGCTGCCCTTTCTTAGAGTCAACTCTTTCTTGTTTTTCAAGTGTTCTCATAGCTTCAGTATTTCACAAGCCTCCTGCTATTTAAGGGCAGAGCCGCAAAGAGCAAGCCACAGAAAATAACCATTGCTACACACACTATTCACATCCGTTGCAAATAAAGACAAGAATTAGCAAAGCCAATAAGTCTCGCCTATGTAAGAGCTACTGGCTTTGCCAATGTGTTTTAGCCATGTTGTACACCAGGGTGGCTGCTGTTCAGCATGGTTAAAAGGTATTAGCGGAGAGGGGAGGGGAGTGTTGTAAAGTGAAGTGGCATAGAGTGGAGTTGCATAGAGTGGCGTACAGTAGAGTAGACTACAGTAGAGCAGAGCAGAGTGGCATGGAGTGGAGTGTCATGGAGTGGAAGGGCATAGAGTGGAAGAATGTAGAGTGTCATAGAGTAGAGTGGTGTAGAGTGGAGTGGTGTAGCGTATAGTCTTGTAGAGTAGAGTGGAGAGGAGCAGAGTGGTGTAGAGAGGATTAGGGTGTAGTCTTGTAGAGTAGAGTGGGGTGGAGTAAAGTGGAGTGGCATAGAGGAAGTTCCGTACAGTGGAGTAGAGTGTCGTAGAGTGGCATAGAGTGGAGCAAATTGCCGTGGAGTAGCATAGAATGGAGTAGAGTGTCATGGAGTGTCGCGACGGGAATATAGTGCCATAGAGTAGCATGGCGTAGTGTGAATTAGAGTGTTGTAGAGTGGATGGGCACAGAGTGAAGTAGAGTGTAGTAGAGTGGAATGGCGTAGTGTGGAGTAGAGTGTTGTAAAGTGAAGCAGAGTGTGTCAGAGTGGAGTGGCATAGAGTGTGGTAGAGTGGAGCGGCATAGATTGGATTAGAGTATCGTATAGTAGAGTGGAGTGGCATGGAGTGGTGTAGAGGGAGTTGCGTAGATTGAAGTAGACTAGAGTGGTGTAGAGTGAAGTAGATTGTTTTAGTGTGAAGTGGAGTAGAGTGTCGTAGAGTGGACTGGCATAGAGTGGAGTATCATAGAGTGGAGTGGCACAGTTTGGAGTGCCATAGAGTTGAGTGAAGTAGAGTGAAGTGGCGTAGAGTAAAGTGGAGCAAAGTGTCATAGATTGGAGTGGCATAGAGTGGAGTAGTGTCATAGAGTGTCATAGAGTGAAGTGTCGTAGAGTGGCATAGAGTATCATGTCATATTGTTGTGTCATAGAGTGTCATCGAGTAGAGTGAAGGGTGAAGATTGCAGGGACATAGTGTAGAGAGGTGGAGAGTGGAGTGCCTTAGAGTAGAGTGGAGTAACATGTCAAAGAGATAGGCACCACCACCGAACTGATGAAAAGACTCCAGACGATCCAGAACGCAGCCGCCAGACTAATTCTCAACCTGCCCAAGAGAACCCACATCACCCAGAACCTGAAGGACTGCCACTGGCTCCTGGTCCAGAAGAGATGCCATGTCAAGCTCTTGATCCACGTCTACAAAGCCTTGCATGACTAAGGACCCACCTACATGAACCACTGCTTGCATTTCCACCGACCTCCCAGGAACCTCATCTCAAACACAGCCCCTTTAAAAGCCTGTCCCAACGCAGCAGCAAGACTCCTAACAGGATCTAGAAAATTTGACCATATCTCGCCACACCTGAAGGCGCTCAACTGGCTACCCTACAAAGCTAGAATACACCTAAATATGACCTGCATCACACATAAAGCTTTACACCACAAAACCCCCCAATATCTAGCCCAGAAACTTTCTATATCTGGAGGAAACAGACAATCTAGGAGCTCTGACAATCTTCTCCTGAAACCTTCATGCTTCAGCAAGAAAAAAACATTTGACAGGGCATTTTCCGGAGCTGCACCAAGAATCTGGAACTCACTCCCTCTGAGCATCAGAAAAATCTCTTCATCGACATTATTTAAAAGGGAAGCTAAAACCTTCCTGATGAGCAAATTCCTCCCTTAACTCCTTAGTAATCTTCACCCATCTGGGCTCTATAAACTGCAACAGATAACTCTTCAACCTGCCCCTCTCTGGGAGTGACTCTCCCCACTTTGGCGATCACAAGATCCGACTCCGACGGAAGCTCTACTTTCGAGTAACCCTGGGCGTAGTGGGCGTAGCGGGGCTACGCGGAGGTCCAGGGAGTCTCAAACAAACTCCGTGGAACTCTGTGGAGCTCCGCTACGCCACCCGCCTCCACCCCCCCATTACAAGTAAACATTAAGTAAAAATACATTTAAAACCACTTACCTACCTACTGCGGCATCCCCGGGCTGCAGTCCTCATCTTCCTCGCCGTATGGGTAATCCTGGTGAAAACTGCGCATGCAATGTATTTTTACTTAATGTTTACTTACTTGTAATAGTGGGGGTGGAGGCGGGGGCTGGCCAACTCCGCTCCACCCGCGGAGTGTGCGGAGATTTGCCTTCTCCACGGAACACGGAGAAGGCAAATCTCCGCACACTCCGCGTGCGGAGCGGAGGTCTCCGCCCGGGGTTACTTTCGAGCTCACTCCTGCTTGCAATGAACCAATCGGCTACTCTAAACTCGTATCTATGATGCCCGTGATGACAGCCTCGCTAATATGATTTGTTTGTATTTGAACTTGTTCCTACTGCACCGAACCGAACAACCTATTTCTACTTATTATGTTCACTATCGATTTGTACTCTGCCGAACCTCATATATGCCACATATCTATATCTAGGACCCTACTAAAATGTTCTTGAATTTGTTAATTTGTACTGTTAGGTGCTCTGATACCGTACTCAGGGTCTTGTTCGCGCTATAGAAAACACAAAAAATAAAATAAAAATAAATAAAAAACCTCTGCTCTGCACACCTCGCCCTCGCACAGACACCCTGTATACACCGCTTCTGTTCCGGAGGATGTTCCTTCTCCCATCTCTCTGCCAAAGCCTGGAATGCCCTTCACCTCTGCACCGCACCCTTACTGACCCACTTCAGGAAAGGGAACAAGACCTGGCTCTTCGACTGATACCTGCATCAAGCGCCTGGATACCCTCTCAGGTGACCAGCCACGCTTTACAACTAAGGAGCATATTCTCATGGCGATATCGCCGCATTAGCGGCACTTTTCTGCCGCTAAAGCGGCAATATTTCTATCGCCGTATTCACAAGCTGTCGCTAACAGCCGTTAGCGACAGCTTCCTGGCGATAGCGGCCGCTAATAACATCGCCAACGATGTTAGCGACAACTAACGCTAATCATATGCAATGTAGGCGTTCCCGTGTTAAAACGCACGCTAACCCCACTTCGCGATATTCTCAACGATCGCCCGGACCGGCGATACATTAAAAAAACAGCCGCTAAGGCCCGTTAGCTGCTGGGACTTAAGACCAGAAAATAGCTGGTCTTAAAAATGGGGATAACGCTTGGGGCCACATCTCAGCAGGTTTTGGTGCTGGACAGCGCTGCAAGCAATGTTGCAGCACTGCCCTGCGACAAAACTACAGTGCAGGAATGCGCACCATCAATAAGATAGTGCGCATTCCTGGGCCCCAGTCATGAAAAGTGTTGCAGCGCTGCGACAAGACAGCGTTGCAACACTTCTCACTACGCCCTTCTTGCGACAGCATGAATGCGCTGTATTCACTGGACAGCACTCCATGACGCAAGTAATGACAGATACGACAGGAATCCTGACGTACCTGTCTGCGCTAAAGACACGCATTGCTGCAGTCATGTCACAACCATGACGCAACTCCAGCAATACATGGGGCCAGCCTATCCCTGTGGCACTGCGTCACCCTTACGCCTGCCATTAGGCAGGCGGAAGGTACTGACACAGTGCCGTTCATGAGGGGTGCCCGAATGTCGGCGCTGTTGGAGATCCATCGGTGGTGGTTGCGCGCTGCGGTGTCATCGTTTGGAAGCATTGGTGGAGTGTTGGTGCGGAGGGAGTTGACGAGACGTTCTTCGGTGGCCTTGATCCAGCTGCGAGGGGGTGCGATTATGGCGGTGGCGTCTGGTGGGCAAGATGAAGACATGATGTTACCAATGATGGTCAGTCCAGGAGAGTCCGGTGTTGTGGCTGTAGTTGAAGTTCCCGCTGGCGGAGGTGACGTGCTCGACCGTGCGTCCTGCCATGTGGCATGTTGAGGTGACTTGCTGCTTGCGTCTGATGTAGGGGAACTTCTCCAGGAGGGAGTGGTGTCCTGGTCACTGGGGTTGTCCAGGTGGAACTTGAGTTCACCGAGTAGGATGTCGTTGGTGGATGGGAGACCCTGGGGTGCTATGAGGTCTACAATGGTATTGGAGAATGGGGGGCCATGGCCCGGGGGGCCCGCACATGAGGGTGCCGCAGAGGATGTGCTTGGGCTTGGTCTGGGTCTGGGAGTTGAGCTGGTCCATGGTCACCCTTGGGTCATAAGAGTGCATGGTCAGTCAGAGTCTGCTTCTGTAGGTGATGGCAATGCCTCCTCCTTGATGGTCGGGGTGCTCCTTGCGGGTGATACTGCAGCCGTTAGTGATGGCGATGGCGATGTCCGGTCCGGAGCAAAGGTTGGTCCTAGCAGGTGAGGTGGCGTCCAGGGTTGATGGCGAGGAGGGTGTGGCGTTGTAGCGGTGGAGTGTCCAAGAGGAAGGCTCCTTGGTGCTGAGCGCGGTCCAGGGGCAGACTGACACAAACGGCGTAGCCTATGGGTTGCCTTTGGCACGGGAGATGACCATTACAATGCAGGCAGTACATCATTAACAACACAACTCCGACAACGCAGGTGCCTTTACATCGCATTTGATTACAACGCATTGTGAGGTCAGTAATGGGGTAATTTAAAGTTTTTCGGGTGGGTATGGGTTTTGGATGTAAAATAGGAAGATTGGGGTGTGTTTTGGGGTAAAACATGAAAATTGGGGTGTGCATTTGGGGTAAAACATAAAAACTGGTGTGTGCATTTGGGGTAAAATATGAAAATTGGGTGTGTTTTGGGGTAAAATATGAAATTTGGGGTGTGTTTTGGCGGCTCAAAAAGGAATTCCAGGGTTCACAGTTGGGTTTGGGGTGCAAAGGTTAGTTTTGGGTTGCACTCACTGATGTGGGAATAGTGATATTTATGTCTCCGCTATGCAACACCTACCCTACTGTTGCAATGTGCCTAGTATTAGTATGCATTGGAATGCAATGCGATGTTATGTCATGCGTCGTAACTACATATGTGCTTTTGGCACACGAGTGGTACGCCCGCTGTGCATGGGAACACAGCGGCCGCCATTGGGAAGTGCTGGGGGGGGGCGGGACAGCTGTGAGGTGGTAAACGCTGGAAAGAATACTGGATGGGACGTGTACGCGGGGATGTGTGTGTGAGCGGGTGTTGTAAATATTTCAATGAGGGAAGTCTTACCTCGAAGCCGGGTCCCGTGTCTTCGTAGCTCCTGCTCTCCTGCGTCTGCTTGAGGCAGTGGGGCAACGCTCTTTCGCCATTGCGGTAGTGCCGCCACTGGGGGTGCGTCATCTACGTGTGATAGGCCTGAGCGGCTCGCCCCCCGGCCCTCCTGCGCTACACGTCCCACCTTCTCCTTACCTGGACATTGACACCGTGGCGCACTCCACTGCACTCTCTCCAAATCTGTGACTCAGCCAGCAGGAGCCTCAGCCAGGTGTGATTTCACTAGGCTGGGTACAGCAGTCACCGCCTAGTCCACTGGTGGACCTCCCGATGCAGTTGATGCAGCAGGGCCCCCTTAGGCGTGAAGTTGCGGCGCTCACGCCACACAAGTTCGGCGTAGCACAGGGGCCTCACCCTCCACAGCATACGGCCAGTCCAACATCATGGGGCCTGTGATGCAGGGAGACGGCACACAGCATTGGTAATCCCCTTCGTGCACCCCGGTGTAGTGGTGGATCGTAGTATGCGATGCGGAACTCACCACGTTGGTGCGCAGGAGCGCCTCTACCATTGACAGCTCCAAGGGTCGCAAGGCGGTCTTCTCACACAGGTCAGCAACGTGTCTCCATGCGGCCTGCTAGACTTCACCAGCAGGTACGGGCGATCGTCACGCCTCAATGTCTACCGCCACGGCTCATCGACTCCACAGCTCCTCCACATCCCACTCCAGGCTCCAGGCTCCAGGCGCAGGTCCGACAAGGCATCCAGGCTCCAGACACAGGTCCAGCAAGGCATCCAGGCTCCAGACGCAGGTCCAGTGAGGCATCCAGGCTCCAGACGCAGGTCCGGCAAGGCATCGAGGCTCCAGACGCAGGTCCAGCAAGGCATCCAGGCTCCAGACGCAGGTCCAGTGAGGCATCCAGGCTCCAGACGCAGGTCCAGCAAGGCATCCAGGCTCCAGACGCAGGTCCAGCGAGGCATCTAGGCTCCAGACGCAGGTCCAGCGAGGCATCAAGGCTCACATCCTGGTCATCCTGGATGTTGGCTGGCTTGCAGGGGTTGTTGATGTGTGCTGCACTTGGCCCTGGCTGCTCCATTCTGCATGTTATTGTTTTTTATGCCTATTTTCTATTGGGGGTTGACTGATAGGCTATTTTTTGCATTAGAGGCAAGAAAGCTCACGTTTGGCTGACTAACGTGAGTTTTCTTGCCGCTAATGGGCCTATCGCTGGATTTCGCCCGCTAACGCCGGAATTCCTATGGCCATCGCGCTAATGTTAGCAGCAGTTTTCACCGCCTAACCCTGATACTATCGCCATGTTGCAGCGGCTTGGTAATACGCCGCTAACATGGCGATAGTTTTCAGGGTTAGGCGGCGATAAGGAAACTGCCGCTAACTAGTGTTAGCGATAGTTATCGCCATTTCTTGTAAATATGCCCCTAAGACTTGATTGATAGAGTGGCGTGTCAGAGAGTGTCTTAGTGTGGAGGGGCGTGGAGTGGCACAGAGTGGAGTGGCATAGAGTGGATTGGTGTAGAGTGAAGTGGTGTAGAGAGGACTGGTGTGTCATTGAGTAGAATGGAGTGACATGGCGTAGAGTGGAGTGACATGGCGTAGAGTGGAGTGACATGCCGTAGAGTGGAGTGGCATGTTGTAGAGTGAAGTGGTGTGTTGTAGAGTGGAGAGGCATGTCTTATAGTTAGGCTTTCCTGTTTTCAGTTTCTATTTTTGGTAAATACTGGTGGGGGTTTTTCAGTGCTTTCAAGTGATTTCAATACCTTACAAAAACAATGGTTATCAGTGGTTACACATTTTTGCGCTATTAAAAACAACGAAAACAGTGTTTTTCTGGTGTTTATGGAACGTTTTGCTTTTATTATTGCTTACTTTCTGCATGATATATAGACAGTGTATGAACAGTGTATATAAGGCCCAAATACATTTTTACAAATCAAACTTATTGTAGTACACTTCATCAGTGAATCTTTGGTCATGCACGCTTGCTCTTTCCTTCCCATGTAAACTTTTATCTGTGAAAAAGCCCTCTCAACATTGGCACTTGAGACTGGCAATGCCAAAACAGCCAGTACACAATTTGCTAACTCTGGCTACTGACATAGCTTTCATGCCAATACTGGTGCTTCTGAAGATTGCGATTCTCTGGGAAAGGTTCTGCAACAAATACATTGAACTGGGCGCATATGCCATCAGAGTTATTGAAGTGGTCAAAAATAAAGCAGCACTTTTGAAAGTCCAGAGAAAATTCCCTTTTATGGAGGGGATCTAAAGGTTTCCTGAATTGCTCCTCAACATTTCTTTGCTTACCAAGTGACAAGCACTCTAACATGGAACATGTTGCAGTGCCAAAGTCACTAAAAGTATTGCCTAGCCTACTCTCAAGGAGATGTTTCACATCTATACCAATTATGCTGAAAACTTGGGTGTTTTCAGACTCTAGTTATTTTATTATGTCCACCACAGCAGTCCTGTTTTCCTGTAAAAATCTAAGAATGCAATAGAGTGTACTTTTTTTCACATCACTATCAATATGCGACCTAAGAACCTCACATTTCTTGCCTTTGGCATCATCACTCAGCAAAAATTCTGTAAATGGTTGCCACATGGATAATATAGTATTCACGGCCTCTAGGACTGAGAACCACCAGCTAAATTACACAGTTGGGATGACTCTTTCTTTGATGCCTCACAAAACGAGAAATATTTGTGTTTTAGTTCCTGCGCATAACAAAATAGCACACCAGAATTTACCAAAAAGTCAATAGCATTCTTCCTTTACTCTGAAGATTGTAAAGATGCTTTCAGCATAACCATCTAACA
Organism: Calotriton arnoldi; assembly: GCA_963921515.1. NCBI lineage: Eukaryota > Metazoa > Chordata > Amphibia > Caudata > Salamandridae > Calotriton > Calotriton arnoldi. The sequence goes on from CAWUFW010003230.1 coordinate 370,272, forward strand.
AGTGGCAAGGATCTCTTACAGGGAAGCACTTCAGCTCAGGTATTGATTTTGACAGATCATAACACAACTTTTTCATATACGTAGCTGAATCACTGCATATAGAAACAATATCACTCCAATCTTTGTGGAACTTGGTAAGAACTTTTTGCAGCAGCACTCCAAGTGATACTGTGTTCCATGTTTTCCAAAAGTCTGGTGTCATGTTTTCACCACTATCCCAGATGCTTGGTGACAGCACTCTTTTCACATATTCCTATCACTACACCTTGCATTGAATGTTTAAAGCCTGGGGTGTTTGGTAATTCATCTACTATCAATACTGACTCTCTAGAAAAGAGGGCTGATGTATCAAGGGGTTTTACCCATTCTCTGTGGGTACATATGATGGTACATATTGGGAAAGATTCTTATGAAACCAGCTATTTTCCCTATCAGTAAAAGAGCCAAACGTAACCAAAATATCAAATATGATTTGATATTTCCCGATTCTCTACAGTTTATATAATAATTAAACAAGATCTTAAACATGCTTCTAAACCCTGCATCTTTAGACCAAAGACCACAAAACTGAAAAACAGAAGAAACAATAATTTAATGACATCCCTAAACAACAAAACTCAAGCAGAATAATGTTAGCCCAGTCTTTCTTGCTGTTACCTTGTATAACAAAGTTACATTGTATTGGCCCCTTCAGGAAGAAATAAAAATGACTTTTTTACTCTCCTTTTACTTTCTTTGAATGGCATTTAGTTTGTGGTTGTGCAGGTGTTTTTTTCGGTGTTTATATGTTTACACTGGTGAGGGCTGTTTTCCCTACAGTGGGGTTTTATCAGTCATTATAGGTTTAAACCTAAAACAGGATAGCCTACTTATAGTGCTGGGGAGTGGTGTGGAATGGCATAGAGTGGAGTGGCATGTTGTAGAATGGAGGGTCATAGAATGGAGTGGAGTGTTGTAGACTGGAGTGGAGTGTTGTAGAGTAGAGTGTTGCAGAGTGGAGTGGTGTGGTGTGTGTCACAGAGTGGAGTAGAGAGGCCTAGAGTGGAGTAGAGTAGTGTAGAGTGGAGTGGCGTAGTGTGGAATATTCATGGTGTGGTAGCGCACTGCCATTATGAAAACACATTTTTAATTGAAATGACCATTACATGTGCACAGATGTACAGTTTTACTGATAAAACTATACAGCACACAAACAATAATGTGTGGAAATGGCATCACCTAGTGTATTGATTTGTTTTGAGTGTATTAAAATATTTGTTTCCTCTACACATCAGAGTTACAAAAAATTTGCTTTATTTGTGCTTTCCTAATTCTGATATATCTGCACAGTACATTTACAGACATTTAAATGTTGTGTGCTAGAAAAAAAGATTTCCTATCACAACCTCAGTAGCCAGCAGGATTGCCACATAAATCATCTCACTTTGAAGGAAGAGAAGGAAAAGTAAACACCAAGCTTCCTCAGTGAAGGAAAAGTAAACACCAACATCCCGAAAGAGAGAGCCTCACATTTGACCTCTGTCTTTGAATGCACAGCAAATGTGACAAGATAAGAACTAAATTTAAAAGCCTGTTTACAGAAAGCGAGCGCTCGTGGAAGAATTCAAGGAGCAGTGGTAAACAGGCTATGCTCCACGGGAGAGACTAACTCAAGCTGGACAACCTAAAACAAATAAAGCCAGCAAATAGAAAGCAAGCAAATGTGAGCTACAAAGCCAATGGTAAGCAATGGGCAGAATGCATTCCCAAGGAAGCTGTCAGAATGTCCCCAAGAAGTCTTTAGAAAACCACACAGCTGCGCTATCTGGTAGGCTTCGACCTAAAAAAAGCTTCTTCTTGCAAACAAGCTTTCAATTTCTTTGTGTTGGAAAAAATATTAATGTTGCCAGTGGCATAAGAAAGGTGCCATAGACCCTAACGCAGGCAAAGAAAATGAGGCCTGTCCCTGTTTTGGTGGTAAAAATAGCAATAATTGGGTCCAGTTGGCAGCGCAATCCCTGGCCCCGGTACTACTGCACCTGTTGCACTACTGATAGCTACACCTCCGCATGTTGCTTTATAAGTGGGACTACCAATGAAAATATTCCCACAGAGTGTAACATTTGTTTTTTGTGAAAGTCATTTAAAAAGGCTGGGATTCTCTTCTGCGGTGTATTTTTGACTAATAAATCCCTAACTCTCTTTTTCATCAGGACAGGATTTTTAACCGCAGCGGTTGGATTAAGACCAGCATTTGCAGTTAACGTATTTAATGTATTTATTTTTATCACCTGCTTTGAAGCTGGTTTTATATGTGCTTTTACAGTTATTTTAACCAAAATAAACTACAGCTTGAAAGATGGTTTGTGTATTTTCGTCACAACATTTGAAAACGTCGGCTATAAAAGAACATACTTTAAGGGAATGGCTAATGGCCAAATGGAGAATATTGTGACCAGAAGGATGATTTTTAAAAATGCACTTTGAAGCTGTGGTTTTCAATGGGCTTTCAGAAATACGAGGGATAGAAACACACGCATAAACTGGCTTAGATACAAATGGTGAGCTCAGTTTATTCCCTGTTGATTTAGAAATGTTGCCTTGCTTTTCATTTTGGATTCTGGGACTTGCAGTTCTGTATTCCTGCCGGGAAAAAACACCAGAATGCCAGGCAAACAGAAAATAGGACTGTGTGACCAACTCGCGCCTGGCCTGGAGCAACTTTAGATTGCACAATATATACATTGTAAAAATATATATTGAGACATGCCTTGGCCTCAGACACAACTTGTTTCGTTATTGGAAAGAACAAGGGCCAGATTTACCAGTTTCTGGCTGCATTGCGTGAGGAGAGAGAAGGACAGCGCCAAATTGACCAAAATATGGCACTCTCCTCCCCTCTCCCTAGCGCCGACGGTGAAATCAGCTGCTGCGCGCCACTGAGACACCTTTGCGCCCTAGTGCAAGGGTGTCTCCGTGAGTCAAGCATAGGTTTTGTACTGGAAGGACATCCTCCCAGCACAAAACACTATGCTTAGACGGATTTTCAACATTTTCCCACTTTGTAAGTATGTGTGCTGTACAGTGCAGCACACATGCAAAGTTGGAAAATAAAGGAGGAAAAAAGCATTTCTCCCTCATAGCGCCTAGTTGAAGGGTGTGCTATTTTCTGACGCTAAACCCTGTCTACATTATTTAGTCAATTGGGTTTAGCTTCAGAAACCTTGGGTGGTTGCATGGGAACACCCATGCACCATCCCTGGTACTCCCCCCTGGTGCTAAGTAATGCGAAGCATCGTTATGCGCTGCTTTGCATTACTTTGACGATATTTCCAGCGCCGGAATGAAAATCGGATAAAAAGATTTTGCAGCGATTTATGTCAGTTTTGTGACGCAAACAAGGCAAAAAATCTGAGTAAATCTTCCCCCAATTGTTTAAGCATCAAAGAAAGAAAGAGGCTGGGATATGAAACGTGATAACTTCAGAGATCTTGAGATCGTACGGTTGTCCCATGACTGATGTGAGTACTTATTTCACTCATAGTTCTTTTTTCATTGCATTCTGGTGCTTGTAGTTTTGATCTTCTTTAATAGAAACAGAAAACTACATTTCCCTCAACGAAAAAAGAAAAAAACAACATACATGCAGTAGTAGCAGAGACAATATGTCTGCCTTGGTAAACTTGAAATGTTTCTAAATATTTTTTGGAAATATGTATAGTAGCCAGTAACAGTGTAAAAGTAATAAAAAGTAAAAATGTTGAAGTCTGGGGCAGTGTCAAAATCGATGGGTGCTGCATAGGAAAACCCACTGCAATGCCCATGGAACGCGTCCTGGGTGCAGAGTAAGGCAAGGCAGCGACCTGCGGCTGCTTTGTCTTACTCCGTATCCATGAGGCCACGCAAAGCCACTCAGAGTGGCTTTGCATCACCTCATAGATACGATTGAGAGGCTCGCGCTGCCGGAGCGTCATAAAAAGTGATGCTTCAGCGGCTCAAGCCTCTCATAAATAAGCCCCTATGTTTCGATGCATAAGTTAACAGAATTCAAATAACATATTTCAAGCTCCAAAAATGGAAGCTCCAAGGATCTTAGGTGCGAATAAGCGCTGTCGCTCAAGCTGTAATAGTCCAGGCCTCTTTTTATTTAACTCTGGAGGTGTGGGTGGAGTGAGGGCTTGGCAGGTTTCCAAGAGATCTGGCACTTTGGCCACACTCCCTTGGGGCGGGCCTGATTACCAGCAGGGACTGAGTGACGAGTCCACCTTCCCTGACAAGAAGATGCAAGGCTGGAAAGGTGTGACGCCGGACCCCAGACCCTGAGCGTTGGCAGGCTGCCTGCTGAGCTATTCCTGACAGCGGGGAGCGGCCCTTGTCTCCTCACGCCTCGCTCCTGACACCATCTGAGCTGAGGGAACGGGATGGTGTGTTTCATCTCTGCGGCCTGGTCATTCAGCCTCTTGAGTGTGCTTTGCTGAAGTATTTTGTTCCATTGAGGGCAGGGGAAGCCTCTGCTCATCCTCAGAGACAGTTATGTAAGTGTGAGAGATGAGCTGGACTGTGGCTGCTGCTGGAAACAGCTGCTCACCAACAGAGCACAATCATTCTCACTATGGCCCTCTGACACAAAGTGTCCACTGGTGAGAAGTGGCAAGGGTGCCAACTCACCCCATGGTATCATGGATACTGTTTCAAATCCTGTTCTTTCATGTGACAACCTAATGCATTCTGGGTGCTGTAGTCTTGATTTGCTTCTGTTCGTGGACAGTCTTTGCCATACGTACAGCTTGCGACTGGACAATTCTCCACCTGCATTTCAGTGCAGGACTTTAGAGTGCGAAGTTAGTGGGAAATTCAGACCAAAAGTGATGGGATGAGGAAGTAGAGGTGGGCAAACCTACAAATTCAGAGGGAGAGCCAAGCCAAGGGCTGGGTCAGATCTTAGAGCCTTTCCAGGAGCCGAGCCCTGAAAATGTTTGCTTTGTAAATCACACAACAAACATCACGAAAAATACGACAAAGTCACTTGAAAAAGTGTATTGATGTGGCAGCTTTGACATTAATACATCACATTACACAAGGTCACATTTAGATTTTGAATAGACTTGGATATTAAGTGATTTGCCTAGAATCACAGGATGTTGAGCCGATGCCGAGACTCGAACCTGGTTCCCCAGTTCCTAGATCGGCAGGTCAGGTCATAACTCCACATCCTGGGTGGAGAGTTGCTGGCAGGCAGAAGCCGCATGAAAGCTCTGCTCGTTTCCAGGATCTCGAGCTGAGCCAGAGCCAAAATTCAGGCTCGAGCCTGGCTCGAGCTTTCAGTGGCTCACCCACCTCTAGATGAGGAATAGTGGGTTGGGGAGTGATTACCACCCAAAACAAGCATTGGCAATGCCAACAGAAAACTTTAAAGGAATTTTGTATAGTAATGTGAAGCATTACAAGTATATAACATGGAACGGGATATGTATTTGTGTGGAAGCGAAGAACTGTAGAACAATATTGGTGTAGGTTAAAAGGTCAGTTGGGTTGCTGTCAAACCAGACCTAAACATCCATGTAGGTTAATGACTGCCCTCCTTCCATCTGCTCTGCTGCCAGAGAAAAACACCATCAATTAGTTAGCCTAGACACTTTAATAGCATTACAGTGTCATGTGTGTGCCTCTTAAATTTCAAACTCAGGCAGCTGGATAAATAAATAAAATGACCATAGCTGTGTGGAGGGCGAGCAGTTTTTTCTGGAAGCGCACAACTTCTGCCCAATCAAAACATGTACTCTTGGCTCCCAATGTGTGGATGGAGCCAAAGCCCTTCTCTAGTGATGCTCATATAATTGTCTGGTGACAGCTGTGCTGTCAATCCAGACCATAAAAAGGGGGCACAAAGGAACCCCCATAAAAAAAAGCCAGGGCGGTGGGACATAGTAAAAGCACCTGAACATGCCCTGACCCCCCCCAAAACAATATAGAAGGTGTCACCATTACCAGAAAGCAAAAAAAGCAAGCCAAGGGAAGGGTGACGCGTCAAATAAAAACAAGGTATGTGGAGGAGATGAGCGTGATGTACAAAGGAAATGGATACTTTACCACGGTAAACTCGCTGCCGAATAGCGTGTCGGGAAGTGTCCAGCAGTGAAATGTCCTACAACTGCTTCCATTAATGCTAATAGATTGACACACCTGGTTACACATATTTATAGTTTAAAAGAACAGAATTGGAAAAAGACTCTGTGTTGTTACCCACTGGAGCGTCTACAGCAGACTACAAAAATGACCTTGGTGAAGACGGCGCTACAGCACGCATCAAGAAAATGTAAGCCTTTCCTTCATCATCAGATCATGAAACAGGGCGGTGGAGGATAGAACCAGTTCTGGCAGCCCATTTCCATGCCAGGACTGTAAGTTCAAAACAAGTTTTGAAACATAAAACATCTCCCAGCAACTATTCCATGACGGGCCACTCTACAATGCATTCCACGTTATTTTCTTTTTTTAACTGTTCTTATTTTTAAACATCAGCCAAGACATCAGCAGGTGAGCCTTATACACATTAGATTTGACATTGTTACAATCAATTGTTACTTTCAGGGATACAGAGATTACACTTTGGGAGTTCATTCTCCAATGCCCCTCCCCCCTCCCTCTCTCTGAATTAGACATGGCCCTCCCCGTTTACACATTCTTAGCAAATGAGGTAGTCCACCAACAATTTATAGATCCTGCGTGTTGGGGTGTGCATTATCAATCCCAGCCACCTCCATCTCTAGATTATAGTATCTTAGCCATGGCTGCCAAATTTTCGTGAACTCTTTGGGACATCCTCTGGCCGTGTATGTTGTTTTCTCCACACCCATTTACAAGTCCATACTGGCACGCCATTCCTCCAGGGTGGGTAGGTCTTCCCCTCCCCAGTGTCTAGCAATGTCTCTTTTTGCAACTATCAGTCCCAAGTTGCTCAATAGGAGTTTGTATCTAGGGAGATCAATATCTGTAGGGATACCCAGAATTATAATTTTAGGGTCCATAGGTATCTGTGGTTCTAGTATATCATTTAGTTCCTTCACTATTCGTGTCTAATATCTTTGTACATGCTGGCATTCCCATAGCGTGTGTATGTAGGTGCCTTGATCGGTGTTACAATGCAGACAGTTGGGCGTTTCTGCCCTACCCAGAGGGTGGAGACGCGCCCTGTCATAGTATACCCTGTGTAGGACTTTAAATTGTATTAACCTTAAACGGAGCGTAATCGCAACCTCTCGTGAGTGCATCAATGCCCCCTCCCAATCAATGTCTTCTAGCAGGCCCGTGGCTTCCTCCCATTCAGACCTAGGAGATATCAGTCTATCGGGCATGTTGTTAATTAAGGTTTTACATGTCCAGGAAACTGCCTTTGAGGGTATCTCCTCTTGTATCAATCTACCGTCTAGTGGTGCATATTCGGGGATATCTGTGGTATCAGGTTTTTGTGCCATCCAGGCATGTTGCAATTGTAAATATTTGTATTGTTGAGTGTGCAACAGTTGCTATTCGGCTTGGAGAGCCGCAAAGGTAATTAAGTCTCCATCTTTGAGTATGTCACCTAGTGTTGTGATCCCGACTGTGTCCCAGCCCGTGAAGCCCTGTAATTTCACCAGCTCAGGCAACCGCCTACCCTCCCATAGTGGTGTGGCTTTCGTTAGTTTCTTGTCCCATTTCATGTGACGTTCCGGCCCTTTCCAGGCCTCAACCGTCCTCTGTGTAGCGGGTAGTAGGTCTCGTACTCCTGCGCCCCCATAAAGATAGTGACGGTAGGTATGTTTCTGGAATTGGAGCCTCTCCAGGGCGTATGTATGGTGATCTCCCGGGAGATGACACCATTCATTAATTACAGTTAGATATGCCGCCCGATAATAAGCTTGAATATCTGGCAGGGCAATTCCCCCATTGTATTGACTGTGATGCAGCGTTTGCAACGCTACTCAAGCGTGGCCCCCATCCCATAGGAATATGCGAAGTTCGTCGTTAATTGTCTTAAAAATAGACTCTGGGATCCCATGGTGTGTGTTTTGGAGTATGTATAGTAGTTTAGGGAGTGTTATCATTTTATACATGGCCGCTCTCCCTAGCAGCGTCAGGGGGAGCCGTCTCCATCTAGCAACATCTTCCCGGAATTATGCCAAAACCCTCATGATGTTTTGATTAAGGCAGTCAGCTTCGAATATGCGATGTTACATCACATGCGATACAGCGCATGCCATTACAACACGGTCGTTACAACGGCCGTGTTGTTATCGCATACCTTTACAACGCAAGTCGTTACAACGACTTGCTGTAGAGAGCGCTGGATGTTGGAATAGTATAATTTACTATTCCAACTCCAGTCTGTGCAACAGTAGGGAAGGTGTTGGATTTTAAATCCTACACCTTGTGCCCCCTACAGCAAGTCGTTGTAACGACTTGCGTTGTAAAGGTATGCGATGTAACAATGCGGTCGTTGTAACGACTGCGTTGTAATGGCATGCGATGTATCGTATGCAATGTAGAGGATGTCTCCTGTCAGCTTCATTCATGGAAATGTACAGCCCCAAGTATTTGATGCCCTCTTCGGCAATATGTAGATGTCCTGGTATTGAGCGTGTGTATATGGAACCTCCTACTGGGTACAGACTCGACTTTCCCCATTTGATGTTGTATCCTGAGTACTTGCCATATTTCTTAAACAGTTGTAGTATCAGAGGGAGTGTAGTATCAGAGTTGGTGATGGATGTAAAGCTGAATGTCATCTGCATAAAGGGATATCCGGTCATCTGTAAGATGACCTCCGGTGTCTTGGAAAAATCTAAGTTCTGGGTGGGCCCTGACTAGGCAAGCCTATGGCTCTAGGACCAGCGCAAAAAGTAGGGGAGATAGGGGGCAGTCCTGCATGGTTCCTTTTCTAATGGGGAAGTCAGCCGACTTTACCCCATTGACCCTAACACTAGCACTGGGGTTGGTATACCGTAGCTCCACCCAGGTCCTAAATTCTTGTCCAAACCCGAACTTTACAAGGACCTGTCTCATGAAAGGCCAGTGGACAGTGTCGAAGGCCTTCTCCGCGTCTAGGGAGAGGAGCATCTGCGGGGTAGACCTGTTCTTCACCGTGTCTAGCCAATTGGCCAGTCGACGGAGATTGAAATGCGTAGCTCAGCCAGGCATAAAGCCCAATTGGTCACGGTGGATCAATGATGTGATCACCGTTAAGAGTCGTGCCGCTAGGATAGAGGCCAAGATTTTTGTTTCGATGTTTAGCAAGCTATCCTGGCTGATGAGGGGTGAAACCCCGAAACCGGTCCTAAGATGCTTGGTTCCAGTCCAGGGAGGACCTGGCCTGGCAGTTCGGGCTGGACTGTTCCCATTGGGCACAGGGTCAAGACTGATTTGCATATGGCTGGGTTCAAACTGGAATGGCATGGTGTGCAAAAAAACGATAGATTTAGGCCCAGATCTCTGTACTGGGGTGAATGTATGACATTGTTCTGCAGTCCGTCCATCCATTGTTCTTTTAGCAATGATATTGGGCGGTAGGATCCGCAGCTCTCTGGGGGCTTACCTGGCTTTGGAATAACCACCACCGTGGCTTGACAAAGATCTGATGGTAGCGATCCCTCCTCCTGTGCCGCCTGGAACATGTTTAGGAGGTGAGGGCCTAACAAACAAGCATTTTGCTTGAAGAATTCTATTGGCAGCCCATTGGTCCTGGAGTTTTCCCTGATTTTTGTCTATTGATGGCATCTAGTATTTCAGTCAGGGTAATTTTCATCTCAAGGGCTTCCCTATTTTCTCGCTGCAGGGTGGGGGTGTCTATACCACTGAGATACTCTGCTATCTGTAATTCGTCTGCTAGTGGCCTAGCCTCATATAATTCCATGTAAAAGCGTGCAAATGCCCCCACTATGGTGTGCACCGTTACATGTCGTTCTTCCGACTCCTGGATCTGGGCCACCCAGCTCGCCCGTCTCTCCCTCCTGCCCAGCCAAGCCAGGAGCCTCCCTGCTCTGTCTCCCGACTCGTAGAGTCTGTGGCCTGAATTTGGGTCTGCGCCTCCCGTTCTGCTAGGGTTCGAAGTTCCCTGTGTGTAACTGCTATTTGCCGTAGTAGGGTGGCCTCAGTATCTGGGGTAATGCTTCTCTCAAGTTCCAGGAGTTTACCTTCCAGGGTTTCTATTCGGCGAGTTTTTTCACTACATTTTCGTGCTATGACATCCTGCACCCTACCTCAAATCACCGTCTTATAGGCCTCCCAGAGGGTGGTAGCCAAGGCCACTGAGCCCTCATTCTCTTGAAAGTATAACTCGGTCTCCTTCCTTATTGCTCCCGTTACTGTTTTGTTGAGGAGCTCCCAGGCATTCAGTCTCCAGTCTGATCGTTGCCTGCTACTTCTTCCTCCTACTGTCAACCACAGTGGTGAGTGGTCTGAGATGCCCCTAGCAAGGTATTCCACCTTGTCCACTGTTCGTATCTCTCCCGCAGGGGCAAAGAAGCAATCGAGTCTGGAGAAGACTCTATGTGCCCCGGAGAAGTGGGAATAAGTGCGGTCTAATGGATGTTGTCGCCGCCAAAGGTCAGTCAACCCCAGCGACTTCGCAAAGTCCGCCAGTGGAGTGGGAACACAAGTTCCTGTGGCAATGTGTGTGCGGTCAAGGCTTGGGTCGATTACATCATTGAAGTCACCTCCAATGATGTGTGTAGAGGGGCCTGATTCTAATAGTATCCGAGCGATTGTCTCTAGGGTTTGGAGTTGCAGTCTTGGCGGGGCGTAGACACTGATTAACGTTGGCTCTCGTCGTCACCAGGTCTCCTGAACGGCGACAATGGTCCCACTGTGATCTGTCCAAGTTTTCATTCTGTGGAAGGGGGGGGGGGGTTGCTAATTAGTATAGCGACTCCTCGTGCCCCCCGGGGAAAATCCCACGTGGGCGAGCGTTGTATGTGACCCCCTTGCGATAAAGGCACAATGTGTACCCAGCAGATGGGTTTCCTATAAAAAAACAATGTCTCTCTCAATGTGTCTGGTTACCAGTCCCCTCTTGATCTTGCTACCTAGCCCATTGACATTCCATGTCATTGCTGTGTGTGTTTCGTCACTCATTGTCTGTGTATCTCATATTCGTCCTTGTGTGCGCGGGCAGGCCTGTCTGTTGGTCTCTTTCCCTCTGTCCCTGTGTGTAAACTCCGGTACTCCTGCTTCTGGCTGTATAGGGAACATATTCCCAAACTGAACTGTAAGACTTTTGGTTCCTCAACCTTTCCCCCCACCCCACTCTCTCCCACTTCCTACACCTATCCCCTGAACTGTCAACATGACAACCTGGCACAAGTATAGCCCGAGAGCTCTGTAGTCCCACCCCTTCCACAAACCCACTAGATTCTAATCAAAGCAATAAAGGATATAAACTTCAAGTGAATTGTTGTGCTCAGAAACGCTGAGCACATTAACGTCTGGGGGGGCTCTGTAGCAGTTCTACAGTTCGTCTGCCATAGGCATAGCCCGTGATTCAGCCTTCATCCCAGCTCTAATCCTGCTGGTGGTGTGTGCTCTCTGGATTTCTTGTCTTGGTGCCTTGATCTTTCGAGCGGTTAATGTTCTTAAGGAGTGGATGGTCACTTTCTGTGTCCGCCAGATATTCCTTGTCCGAGGGTTCTGTGTGGGTGCAATCCCGCTGGCTGGAGTGTTTTTTGCTGGCTTGGGCCTGGGTGGAATCTTCGTCTGATTCTAAGCGCATCTGCTTCTCTGGCATGTGTGGGGTTCCCCTCAGGGGGGTCCCCGTCCGCGTTCTGTGCCTTCCTATGAGTAGACGCATCTTTTTCACCCTCTGTGATTTAGGTTCCAGCCGTGTTGTTGTGTCTCTGGATTGCGGCCCACTGATCCTTGCTTCTCGTCATAGTGGGGGACGCTCCTCTATCCAGGCCCATGCTTGAAAGAAGAGTGAGGTGCCTTGGAAAATTACCTTTAGCTTGGCAGGAAAGAGGAGCATGTTCTGAATTTGCATGGCTCTCAGTTTAACCTTCACCAAGTCGAATGTTCGCCTCATCTTCTGCACTTCTCTTGAGTAATCGGGGAAGATCATTATTTTGGCATTGGCGAGCTTAAGTTCCCCTGTGCGCCGTGACTCTCTGAGGATTGTGTCACGATCTTGAAAATTTAAGAACCGTGCAATTAGTGGTCGCGGAGGGGCACCAAGTGGGGTCTTGCATTGGGCATCCTATGGGCCCGTTCGATGATAAAGTAGGGTGAAAACTTTGCCGTTGGAAAGGAGTCCCGCAACCACGTCATCAAAAATGTCACTGGGTCTGAGTCCTCTGTTTCCTCTGGGAATCCGATAAAGTGCATATTGTTTCTGGGTGCCCTGTTTTCCGCATCATCCACCTTCCATGCTACCTCTCTCATGGTTGCCTTCAGGTCATTGACGTCTGAGTGCAACTTGTGTGTCGTGTCTTCCACCTCTGAGATGCGAGTTTCGGTTGGCGTCACCCTTTCGGCAATATTACGCATATCTTGGCACAGGAGGGATACTTCCGACCTTATTTCTGCCATTTTTCCCTCAACGGCGTCTCTGGAGGCGTGGATCGCTTGGAGGATGGCTGCATTATCTGGTGGTCCTAAAGGTTCTCCCTCCATTTCTGTTGGCGGGGGGAGCACTTTTGTATACTTGTCCATTTTGCCCTGCTTCTGGGTTTTGGGTTCTTTATCCCTCATCATTGGTCGGTTGATGGGGTTGGATCTACTAGCAGGCTTCCAGTCTCTTCTTTGTTCCCTGTGTTGGGTCCGGAGAATAACTGTTGTATGGTCGGCCCGAGAAACGTTTGGACAACTAGTCTCTGGTGTCTGGGGAAGGGTCTCGTATTTTGTTGGTGGTGAGCGATGTTGGGTCCAGTCCGTGTCTGCGCAGTGTTAGCTCCCCTCTTTTATCCGTGGCCACTCGCTACTGCCACTTTCTCTATTGCCTCTGTCACCACTGTCTCAAGTGTCAATTTGTCCCCCACTTCCAGCAGCTTACGGTGAGTCATCTAGTGGGGAGTTTAGACCCCCTCGAGCATTGGGGTCACTCTGTAATCCAGGGGCACTCTTGCACACCATCAGAACGGGGGTTCTACATCATCTGAGAGGTCAGGTCTCTCCGCGGTTGTGTGTGTCTCCTTTTCTGGACTGGATGCGGCATCTCCTCTACACCGCCGGCCAAACTGGGAGGAGGGGGAAGGCCACTCGTCCACAGCCTCTCTCGCCTGCGGATGGACTACGGCCCTTTAACGCTGCTTCTCAGTCTCGACGTCTGTTCCCCTCTACTGCTGTGGTCAGTGTCAGAGGGCCCTCTGTACTTCCTTGTTCTGTTCCTCGTCCCACTCGGCCCCAGGGAGAACGTCAGCAGAGTCACCATCGCTATTTCCATGGCGTGGGTCGGCGTTTGGGGTCGCCCTCCAAGGCCCTCTTTGTGTCTGCTAGGCTATAGGGTCGTATCTCTCACACGCCGACCCCGAGTCCTCTTCAGTTCTCAGGCATCCCCGGGGGGCCCCTCTTGCTTCACCTCCACTTCCAGTTAGCAGGGGGGGGACGAGGCCTAGCCCGCTCAGTGTTGTCCGTGCGCAGCTCCTCTCGCCTGCACACGGACCTGGGCCCAATGTTCTTTTTGCTGTGAGTAACGGCCTGGTCACCCCCCAGACTGACCAGTTAGGCAGCGGGGTCACCTCACTCCTCCCGCACTGTCTGTGCCGCAATCCTGAGTGTCCCCCGGTCATTTGCTCCTCCAGGGCCTCTGTCGGCCTCCCCTCCCCTCCTAGGCCTGCGGTGTGGGCCGGCATCCAGGCCCGTTCCCTGCGGCCCTCTCAGAGCCTATATTGCTGCTCGCTTGCGCTCGTTGGGCTTCTTGGAATGTAGGCCGGCGTCCGGGTCTGTCCTTCACCGACCTCACCAGGCCTGTACAGCTGCTCCACCTCGCTCGTTGGGCTACGGGGTTGCGCTCCCGCTCGCCGACCCCGAGCCTTTTTAGTTTCACTGAGGAGGTCCCCAATGGGTCTTCCGCTCTCTGCCCTCACCTCCAGCTGTTGTAAGGACGTGACCCAACCCGCTCGGTCTTGTCTGTGCGCAGCCCCTCTCCCTGTCCTTAGACCTGGACCTAGAGTTCCGTATGGCGCTGGAGACGACTCGGTCGCCCCGTCGCACCAACCCGGCCAATGATGGGGTCGCCCCTCGTCTCCAGCCAAGCCCTCACTGTAATCTCTGCCTCCCCCCCCCTCCCCCGGGCAGCCGCCCACTCCGGGGCTCCGTCTCCACCCCAATGGGGGATGCGGCCCAGTCCACTCCCACTCACCCGTGCGCAGTCCCTCTCACCTGCACAGGGGTTAGGCCCGGATTCTCGTGTCCCTTTAGGTACGGGTCAGGCCCCCGGTTTCTCGCTCCAGCCGCCTCTCGGTGTGCCTCCAGCACTTAGTGTTTCATGGGGCACAGCCGGGGGATCGGCGCTCCCACTCCTCTCCGGGCGCGAGGCTGTGTCTCCCGGCTAGAGCGTCCCGTCCGCCATGTTGGGTGGCCGTGCCTTGTCTCTGCTTCCTCCCGTTTCTTCGCTGCTGTTTGCCTCACAGCTTAGCGGGGACAGCATTTATGATGTTCACATGTTGTGGGGAGCGAACAGTATCGCTAGTGAGCAATGGATGGTGGCTTGAAGGGCAGGATTTTAGTCAGGATGCATTTCAGGCTGCCGGAGCTCCAGCAGACGCCGCTAGTCAGCCATGTTCCTGGCCACGCCACCATTCCATGTTATTTTCATTTATATAGGGCTCTATGCGTGTGGCCATGCATACGCCAATAGAATGAAATAGTGAAGCAAACATCTTTCTTCTACATTTAACAGTGAACAGGTCTTCTAAAGTGCAGAGAACATCCTTTCCCTTTATTGGCTGTGCAGATGTGCCTCACAGTGACCCCAAGTTCTTGTTCAATAGTCAGGCATGATTCTCTTCTGCATTGATGAATATGTGTTGAGTGAAGACATTACCTCTTCCCTTAAGCTATACTAGTAGTAGTGGGGCATGATGTACCAAGCCATTTTAAGGTCACAAATGCTGCTATTGTCAAAATCACAGGGTGTGTAACTGTAAAATGTGCTTTTTGATATGTTTAAATGCATTTTGCCTGTGGGAAAAGCATTTGTGACTCGTAAAATGGGTTTAACTCATGCTGAATTACAGTTAAAAGGGGCATTTCTTTCTAATTCAGTTCTGTTATGTAATGTAGGAAGGGTGTACAACTACATTTGTGATTGTAAACCATTGAATTGTTACCGGCTTCTCAAAGGAGGAAGTTACTGATTCCCAAAGGGGAAAATGCCCTCATTGGACAGCTCCACCTTTGGGAATCTTGTCATGCAATCTTGAGGCAGCAGACAACAGTCCAAGGGGATCATGATGGTACAGTGCAGGTTCATGTAAGGAATGCAAACATAGAGATGGAGGTCTGCAGCTCCTTACAGGCTACCATCGCTGTATTTGCAGCCAATTCAGTGCTTAATTTGAGCCTGTGGTTTCCGGTGCTTGGCATCGGCACTTAGTTGTCAACACCGGCACTTATGACAGTCTGCCACATGGCGGTGCTGTTTGTCTGCTTTCGAGATGAACACAACATTAATTGTTTATTCATTTAATATACATTAAAAGTGACTAATACTTGCTGTCCAAACCATACTTATAGCTTTAGGGGCCTGGAATAGTCTTAATTGTCACACTTGTAGGAGTGTGATGGCTAGAAGTTATGTTGGTACTATCATTGGCAGTGCTGGCAGGAGCAATGGGTTGTGTAAGCTGCAGTGGTCTCCTGACAAGGGCACTGGCACTTATTTTCTTTTCTTTTTACAAATTAAGCACTGAGGCAATTATAGTGGGTCGCAAGTAGTGACCTTCCTAATTAGTAGTAATCTTCAAGCAGGCCATGTTGTGACCCCCTGTGACTGAAGATTTTGTGATACCATCAAATAATACATAGGTTGCATTACAAAATTAAAGACTGGTCTGAAACGACTGGTGCTCAATCTGCAACCACTTTTTGCAACCAGAACGTTAGCACACCAGGCCCAAAGCCCATTACTGTAACAAGTCTTTCAGGGGGTCTGATGTTGTGGTAAGAGTAAGAAGCTTGAGTCTCAGAGGTGGAGGCACCAGGGGATCAGTGGTGTGAACTTGGAGAAACAGAAATGAAATTGTTATTATGGAAATCAATGCATTCATCAATGAAAATAAAAACTCGTCCCTATTAACAGAATTGCCCGTTGCGAACACCACATACATTCTCAACTCACAAATATGTAGACAAGCAGGCCCTAAGACCAAGTCCCGGGATTGCTGATTGATAGGTCACAGGTTGGGGGGGGGGGTGCGTAGCTGGCAGGCTAACACTCTGGCAGGAAACTCTTGATCAGTCCCACAGATAGGTGCAGCGACATTACAAGGGTCGAGGGAAATTGCCCCAATAAAGCACACATGGCTGGAGGGGGGTATGGGCGCTCCTAAAAAAATCTTAAAGTCAGATGCCACATGAGGTAGGAACACATAACCAATCAGGACCCAGCACACGTAGTGATCATGCGCTCCCCATGCCAGACATCTGGACACGTTATTCACTGGCCACATTGTGTCCATGCAAGGTCGTGACCCATCTGTGGGAACCATTAGACAATTAATTTATGACTCCAAATGCAGCAACTAACATGCCTCACATGGTACGCTGGAAACTTTTACAGCCTATCATGTTTTGTATATAAGAAGCAAACACAAGGAGATGATGGACGGAGCGCTGAAACTTTTCAGACACTCAGCCCCAGTCACAGATCTGGGTTAAATCCTTCATCGTTCTTTAGCTCACTTTGCCACCTCAGTTCAGACCCAACTATTTGCAAATCAGTCTTGACCCTGTGCCTCATGGGAACAGTCCAGAACCGAACTGCCAAGCCAGGTCTTCCCTGAATCGGAAACAAGCATCCTAGGACGGGTTTCAGGGTAACACCCCATATCAGCCAGGCTAGCTTGAATCCAGTGGCAAAGTGAGCAAGGGACCCACATCTGGGCATACCCTGCCAACTTAGGGTGAACAAAGCAAACACAAGGAGATGATGGACAGAGCACTGAAACTTTTCAGATACTCACCCCCAGTCACAGATCTAGCTAGTCTGGCTGATGAGGGGTGTTACCCCTCATCAGCCAAACAATCATGACCAGATTCATTGACCAGAACAGGATCTTCTTGACTGATGTGCAAAAACATGTCTTTCCTCTTCTTGCCAACATAGTCTTCCATATTTTGTTTCAGGTGTTGGTCCTGATACTCTGCTTCATCTCTTGATGATGGGCAAGTGCTGTTTCCTGAAAGATTCACGTAAACACCCTACTCTGAAAGAATGTCAGCCAATAAACAAATGGCTAATGCCATATTCTGCATTATTTGATGTTTCATAGGTGAGGTTCAACTTGTTGAATGCAAGAATCACATCTTCAGCAGATGTGCTGGAAGTGCGATCCTCTCCGAGGATCAGGAATATTCATTGATGTAAACCACCAGGTTCTGTCCCACAGTAACTAACCCAAAGAAGTCAATTATTACTTCTTCCCAGGTATTCAGTTACAATGGAAGCATCTCTAGAGATTCCAGGGCTGACTGCATGCTTAGATCTTTACACACCATGCCACAGTGACCCATGCTCATCATATTGACAGTGTCTCTCTGCAGGGACTTGGGAATGTTCAAGGGGCTGCCTCTCAGAAGCTGTCCTTTCCTGTGGCTATTCAGATCACCGTGCAACATGTCCGAACAACCGCAGTGCCCAGAAACTCTACAACAGCGAGGTTTCGGAACCCTGTTCAAGTCTCGCTAACATCGACTGTGAATGAGGTAATTCGCAGCAAATGTTTTCATAGGAGGCTTTAATAATTCATCTTCTGTAAATGGAAAGGGGAGTGGGAGCACACTGCCTCATATCCCTGCACCAACTTTGGTGAAATACTGCTACCAATATTCAAGTAAGCGCTAATTGTGTACTGCATTCTCCATAATGCAAAGGGGCAAACTCTGATGGGATGTGAGGCAGTGTGCTCCCCATCCCCCTTTTACTTAAAAAGGCACCCTTGAGTGAGGGAGCTGACAAATCTTTGCAGATGCACCTGTGCTCCTGTGAGAGGTACTGAGACCCGAGAGGACTGTGGCAGCATTCTCAGCAACCCCTGATAAAATTCCTTTTTGATCTCTAATGATGAAGGATAAAATCCAGAAACACGTGTCTAGAGATGAACAGCACTACCTGCACCAACTTTGGTGAAATACTACTACTAAAATTCAAGTAAGCACTAACTGTGAACTACATTCTCCATAATGCAAAGGGGCGAACTCTGCTGGGATGTGAGGGTGTGTGCTCCCATCCCCTTTTTCTTCTGTATAAGACAGTGTGGTGAGCCTGTTTCAGGGAATATGGCACATTACAAAGCGATGTAATACATCATGTGCCATTACAACGCGGTCATTACAACGACCGCGTTGTTAGTACGCGATGTATTACATCGCAAGTCTTTACAACGACTTCCACTAGGGGGTGCGCTGGACTTAGGAATAGTATTATTTACTATTCCTACTCCAGCTTGCGCAACAGTAGGGAAGGTGTTGGAAATTTATTTCCAATACATCAGCGCCCCCTAGTGGAATTCGTTGTAAAGACTTGCGATGTCATTACATCGCGCACTAACAACGCGGTCGTTGTAAAGACCACGTTGTAAAGGTATCGCGGTGTAATGACCGCGTTGTAAAGGTCGTTTCCCGTTTGAGGATGTAGCAAATATACTCCTCCATAATGGAAAGTCGAGATTGTGTGGATGGCAGAAGAAAGAAGAAAAATCATGGTCTTGCCATAGCTTGTGTACACTGTGCAACTGATAGCCCTGGAGATGCAGGCACTACCTGTCCATTCAAGGTGGCATTTTAGTGTCAGGGTTGCAAAAAATTGTGACAACTCTTTGGAATTCCTCGCACTGGCCTGGAGATTGATTCCTGATAGGATGGAGCTTTTCCAGAATCCTGGATTTGCAACAGCCAGTACCTCCACATTACAACTCTCTTGCCATATATTATATTGTATTGTAATTGCATTTATATAGCACTTACTACACCTGACGATGCATTGAAGCACTGTATGCTGGGCAGCACACTGCTCCCGAAACCAAGGTTAGTGGTTAGTCCAATTTTACTGGTTATTGTTGATTATTGATATCAGTCATGGTCGCTCAATCAGACCTTTCCATGCATTTACTCCAATCTGTTTGCTAGGGTGTGTACAAATTGGAGGAGAGGGCATTGATAACTTAACTAGGGGGATATTATTGATTGCTCACCAATGAAAGAGTTATTAAAATTCACCCAAGGAGAAGTCATTAACATCTCTGAGCACCCAGAGGTGATTATTTAGCACTTTTTGGCAGAGTTTATTAGAAGTGGAAGACGGGGGACTTCTTTTTAGCCCAAGGATATACCTTTAATATCTCACCTAAGCAGATGTGAATGATATATGTAACCCAAGAATACATATCCCAGGTGAGCTCGTTGATATCTCACATGAGATGTAGTCATTTATTTTCTTTATAAACTTATTTGTATGCATATTTTTTAAGTGCTTATTTTTGTTGGTCCCTAAAGCGAGAATGAGGTCTTAGATGGTGTCAAGCGATATTCGAGGTATCATAGAGATTTTAGCAAATCGACAAAACCCAATGCAAATGATTTAGATATTCAAAGCACAACATAATATGTGCATCTACAGATGATTAATCCTTAAAATACTGAGGGTTCACTTAGGAGTGGCCAAGGTGATAATGTGTAGAAGGGAAGAGGGGAATCATTTGGATCCATGTCCAAGAAGTTTGAGGATGGCAGGAACTTCGTCTTAGGTGAAGGGAACGCTAGCGAATGGTTGTGGTGAACTTACAGTTGAGTTGATGATCGACTTCTTGAGGTCAGTGATGGAAGTGGTAGTGGTTAGAGGGAGAGGGAAGAGAAGAATGGCCCACTGTGAGAAGTTGGCCTGGTATATGCTGTCCACTAGTTATAGTGGGCACCTTGCACCAGTCCAAACAACCCCTTATTGATGATAGGTTAAAGACAACCTTATTTGAAAGCTATCCTAGTGGTAGCTATGGAGAGCAGCCTTCAGGCTAAGTCTTGAAGGAATGTAAAGCAGCTTGTTTTACCAGTCTATAATCTCTTGAATGGCTAAATGAAAGGAGATCCACACCAGGTATATATATATAAAATATATGTATTTATTCTAAAACACACACCCCTAGTCTCTTTATGAAGCTAGAGGTCGAAGTACACAAGTTACAAGTAAAATAGTACAGTAAATTAGCACAATATACGATTAGCCCTAGGGGCGTACCAAATCATATATTAAGAAAGTGGTATAAGAACCACGACTTGACTAGACACAAGGCCTAGAGCCTGTAGAATCGCTGGGACCCCAAGGAACCACCCAAGGTAGTGACGCAGGGGACCCACGGGGGCCTTGTGCAGTGTGAGAACACAGCCGCGAGCTCCCGTTAGCTCCTATGGGGAAAGTCGCAGTTAGAATTTTAAAGTTAAAGGACACTTAGGAGTGGACTAGGAACAAACCCTTTTGGACTTAGATGGTTCTAGGGCCAACACCCATGGGAGCACCGGAGTACTCGTGTTACCTAACCCAGGGAAGCCGGGTGCATAGGTGTCAAATGGTGTTGGGTCGCGTCGTCGTTTTCAATGGCGAGTTGCTGCAAAGTGCTGCTGCTGGGAAGAGGAGAAGTGTCCGAAGAGATCCAAGCCTGGATCGAAGATATGAAGAACCTGAAAGCAGAGGGGACAGAGTCTGGGTCACTTGCCAGTGACCAGGGGCACGATAGACGAATGCCCACCGATGTCGGGTGTTTCAGGTGAGAGGAGGTGAAGCTTGACTCTTCAGCCACGAGGACCAGGAGGCGTCGATGATGACCAGGAGCAGGATTCGAGCTGTCCCACAAAGGATGTCGAGTGATGCAGCGTCGGTGCCCGGATTGGACACAACAAGCCTTGGCAACAGCAACCCATGCAGAAAAAGGAAAGATGCTTCGGGACGGACCAGCAAGGTCCTGGGGACTCCCCAAGCAATGGAGAGTCAGGGCACGTCTGGAGCAACCAGAAAAGCCCAATTAAAGTAAAGTTACCCTTCTCAGGGACCCACAAGTCGACGGACAAGGGATCGCAAAGGGACCTCAAGAGGAATCACAAAATGGCAGCCCACGGGTCACTCGGAGTGGGTAGGCCAGCAATCTTCGGTGAATTTACTGCTCGGGGTCAGGGCTACAAGTAACCCAAAGCACAGCCTCAAGGATTGACGAGAAGCATATGCACTTGCAAATGTGCACGGTGTCCAGGGGTTCCAGTTCCACAGTACCCACGAGGGTTACGGGTCTCAGCTTTGCTGGGGACTCGGGTCAGCCTCTGGGAAGTCTGGAAACCCACCTCCTGGGTTGCAAAGTCTTTGGCATCTGGCGGGAGCTTCGGAGATGCAGACCGGTCAGATGCGGCTTTGGTGCCTGCCAAGCAGGGGAGTAACTCCTTTACTCCAAGGGAGATTCTTCAGTCATATGGCGTTGAACAGATCGTCGAAGGTATCAGAGTTTCGTCCAGGGAAATCTAAAGTCCTGTTGCCAGGGGTTCCTATCTTATACCCAAGGAAGGGGTTGGACTAACTCTAGGGGCCCTCCTATGGGAGGGTTTGGAAAGAGGGGTGGCTACACCCATTTCCTTTGTCCAGTTTCACGCCAGAGCAGGGGCTGGTAGCCCCTGTAACCGGTTTGAGCTGGACTATGCACAGGGACACCAAATGTGCCCCCAGTGCAGACTTCAAAGCACTCTTGGAGTGCTCCCACCCAGCCCCAATACACTAAAGCCTGTCTGGGAGGTGGTGACACCTCCCTGTGACAGGAAACCTATTGTCCAGGCCTCCCCTGCCGGAGTTTCAGTCAGCAGCAGGAGGCCAGACTCGTGTCTGTGGCTGGCAGCATCCATTTTGTGATGCCAGGGCTCTGTTAGCTGGTACCGGGTAAACCGGTGTTGTCATGTCTCTCCCTCTAGAAGGGTGGGATCATACTCCCACACCAGTTACTGGTGTGGGGGTATGATTCCAAGGTGTTTGACACCAAACACGACATGTTTCCGTGCAGCCATCCCAAAGTTAGCATTTACCGCGAGGTTATAATGCACTTAAGAGTATATGGTCAGGCTGCATCACAGACAACCCCGGAGAATAGATTCCGAAGGCTGCAGAGGGGCTCTGCTCATGCACGGGCACCCTCTCACATAAAACCAAGCACCCTGCCTTCAGGATTGATAAGGCCTGCCATAGGGGTGACTGATAGGTTTATATGTGCAGTGATAGGGTGAGATATAGTGAACCTATATCTCAGTAAGGGGTGCATGCACCACCTCACTCAGGCTGCAGTAGCAGTCCTGTGGTGTCATTTTGGAAGGCTTCCCAGGGGTGGCATAATACATGCTGCAGCCCCTGGTAGGCCTCTGGGGTACCTATGCCCTGGGTACATAGTATATCATATACTAGGGACTTATAAGGGCAACCCAGAATCCAATCTGGAGTGTACCTAAGGTACATGGAATCCATTTTAAAGAGAAAGCAGATACACTGGGGCCCTGAATAGCAGGATCCCAGTCCAACTAAGTGGAAAATCAGCAAAACACCAGGAAAAAAAGTGGGGGCAACCATGTAGTCAGATTCCACCTTCCTACACCCACCCTCCAGAGAGAGCTGATGAAGTCATTAATATGACCTTCAAGGAGAGGTTATTCATATTTCCACTAACTTGGATGATTGATAAACCACTGTAAAGGTAGATCAATGATGTGTTCACTAATGAGATCATTGGAATGTCACGCAAGCTAGGATTTCTTGACATCTCACCCTCTGGGATCTCATCAGACTTTAAAGGACATTGGTGATCCATCCGAAAAATAACAATGACCTCCAACTTGTGACTTCTTTATGAGAATGCAGGAGATTCTAAGGGAAAATGAACACCCCCTGCACTCTTAACTCTTCCCTCTGGAGAAGGACTGATATTGCGGCATCGCGAGGCACGTTGAACTTTTATTGAAAGGTTGTAAGTACCACCCACGGAGAGCCTTGTGATGCTTGGTGCCCCTTTATCAAACCAATATTCCTACAACCCCAATTTACTAAACAGGAACAACAAGCAGAAGCAGTGGGGCCTCGAAATAAGAAGCAGAGCTGGTAATATGATGAGACAGCCCTGATCTCTGCAGCAGCTTGTTGGCTGAACGCTTGGCACAGTGATCTGTCAAAACTTATTTCAGAGCTGAATGTGAGATTTTCTTTAGCAACAAAACCGCGTCCGCCTTCATAGCCCATCAGAAGATGTCCTTTCGTGAGCTCGAGTGGTGGGCTGAACCGTACAATGCTGAGGGTTATGTGTACAGAGCATACACTGGAGGGATAATCTAATGGCCGAGGATCCGCACAACGGCGCCTTTGTCCCCCGGCATGTGCGCATCACAGGGCGCTGCTTGGAAGAAGAAGCCAGCCTTTGTGTCTACCATCCGAGCCCTGGGATGTCTGCGCCATCCTGACTTGGCCCAGCCCAGGAGCAGCCCAACGGCAGATAGGCCTCTATTCCAGGGAAAATTTGTATCCCTCTTTTCAGTTCTTCCTACGGATCACTTTGCAGCTAGTAATCAGATGCTCTCAATCAAGGTTTTTATTTTATATATGAATACTATCTAAAAATCAATGTATCATCATTACAGAGTCATACAGACAAGTTTAGATTTTTTAAATTCATAGACTTTTACAAGATTAATTTTCTAAACTTCCTTTTACTAAATGCTTTATCGTTTCGTATCTTCCTTGGTTTGTTTACTGTAAGGATCTGGATTTTTAGAGTGAAGCATGGCATTAGCACTTGGTGACGTATATTATGAAACGGGGCACCTGCCCCGCCCATCATCTGGCAGGAAGTGGGCGTGGCAATGGGGTGGACAGCCCCGTAGCCCTGCACATCAAGCAGGGACATGAACAGGCCTCATCTAGTTGATTGTGAGATGGCCATCTTACCTTGCTTTGGTTATAAGAAAGGAAGAGAGGGAAAGGGAATGGAAAAAAATGTTTTTAAGTATTTATAGGGCCGAGTTATGTATTAAAATAGCAAGTGCTAATATTAGACAAGTAGAGACCGAAGGAGAAAGGGAGATTGAGTTCCTCCACTAGTATTTTTTAATTCTTTCTGTGATTTGTAGAACAGTCTTTACAGTTCTGCCACTGCTCCTGTGGTATTTAAAGTGTACCCGGGGTCCTTGTATAATAGTGCTCCATAGTGTCTTTGAGATCTTGGGCTCAAAAGAGGCCTCTGTGCATGTTTCCTATCTTTATTTTATGCACAGAGCATATCTAGTTATGTATAGCTTCTTCTGAGGCCGAACCTAATCCTGCCAATGCTCTCCTCGTCATGTGATATACATCTCATAGGAGGGATGGGAAGGCCTTAAGCTTCGTCACAGTGGAGGTGACAGTGATTTTAGTAATAACCATGGTATTGTATCTAAAGACCGAGGGCCTGATTTAGATCTTGGTGGACGGGTTCCTCCATCACAACGTCAACGGAGACCCCGTCCACCGAAATATAAATCCCATTAAATCCTATTGTATTTATATCTCGGTGGACGCGATATCCGTCACTATTGTGACGGAGTAACCCGTACCCCAAGCTCTAAATCAGGCCCAGAGTATTAAACACATAAGGCAGGGGGTGTCCAACATAGGTCCGACAGGAGCAGATCTATGCTATATTTTGGGGATTCAATATCAGAGTATATGGTGAACACGCACAACCTATCTTCTTTCTTTTAGGTGATCAATTTCTCTTTTGTAGTGTGCTCCTGGGGTATCGCTCTCCCATCAGGAGCGTCAAGAATCAAGCATCAAAATAGCGTACCCTAAATAGGGTCAGTCCCCCTAGGCACAACAGGAACCCCTCCAGGGGTTATCTAAATCTTCACAACTCAATAAAGCTTCATCCAAGTTTGCAATTGTGAATATTTATTTATTTCTCCAGATCATCATGGGGAATAGTAATGATATCGCATTTAACCAATGATGATAAATCCAAACGTAGGATTATAAATCGAAATCATAATTGTCCTTTATCTAGTTCATGTCCCTCCCGATGCATGTCGGGCAATCAGCCCTTCGTCAGGGGACAGTTCTACAACAAAACAAAAATGATGAGGAATAATAATGAGGCAACCATCCTAACCGTGGCCCCTGGTACTAAGCCACCCAGGGTGTGGTGTCTTGTGATGGAAAGTGGCATCATGCTTTTAAGTGTTAATCGGGATCAGTGAAAGTTAGGTCAAATCTAATATCCAAGGTCATAAAGCTGTACCCTATAGGTTATATTAGTTGGTGACCAATGCCTTCCTGATATATACGGAGGAAGCAAACTCCTGATCACGTTAAGTTCTCGCTAAAAAAATATAATGTGGTGGAGAATAAGAGAATGTGCTCAATAGGTTCATGCAGTTGATACATAATCGACTGTACAAGTGTAGGCGGTGCGTAATAACCGTAACTAAAACACAATAAATCAAATAACAAGTGGTTGACAATGAACTCACATGCTTTGTGGCTTCATGTAGTAGACGTGGCATTGCTTCTAGCTCAAATGCGCCAAGCCTGGTTAACATAATGCATTTGTCAGCTTAAGAACGATGTTTTAAACAATGTGAATTCACGAGTGCGCTGGTGTTTTTACCGGGAGGGGTTCCTGTTGTGCCTAGGGGGACTGACCCTATTTAGGGTACGCTATTTTGATATTTTGGGGATTACCATTGGTTGTGCAAAAGAGTTCCATTTAGATTAATTTTATGCTGATTAATATGAATATCTATCATGTATCCGGCACTCCTGGACCTTCGCTGTGTGTGTGCAAATGTTGCCTTTATCCCAAAATGCATAGGGCAGATTTACAAGCCCCTTGCGCCACTTATGCGTCACTTTTAACATGGGAAAAGTGACGCAAAAGTGGCGCAAGGGGCTTGTAAATCTGCCCCATAGTGTGTGATTGGGGAGAGGGGTCAAGGCTGGCCTCTACCAGAAATAAATCTTACAGGAAATGCCGTTACAGCCTTTTTTTCAGTAAACAAACCCGGAAAATTGAGTGCTCATTCAAACGCTCAGTCAAACGCCCTCTGTCATAACTTGGGGACATTTCCGGAAAGGAAATGCTTCAAAAAACAGCCTGTTTCCTTCCGGCCACGTCATTGGGGTTGGTGTTCGAAACAGTAAATGAGAGGCAGGGGTCACACTTCGGGTAGATAGTACGCCAAATAAGCCCTTTTTGGGTGTGTTTCGTATGCCCAGCTCCAAAATCCAGCCCTAAAGAGAAATTACCCAGATTTTGTAGCTCTTTAGGATCATGAGTGTTTGCTTGACAGGGTCCTCGTAGTGCATATTTCAGCACCTGAATGGTCTTCTGTACATGTGAAAAGGGCAAGCAGAATGTCAGCAGTGAGTGCACTATTTGCGCACACCCCTGTGCAACTGACAGTAGTGGGCAGGACGAGGAAGGAGCTCATTCAATGAGCTTCTGACCCAGTGCTTAATTTGTGAAAAATTAAGTGCCAGGGCCCTTCTCTGAAGGCCGCTGCAGCCTGCATCAGCCACTGCCCCTGCAGGCTCTGCCAATGACAGTATCAACATAACACCTAACCATCGCAGTCCTACAGGTGTGACATTTCAGACTATTTCAGGCCATACAAAGCTATAATAATGGCATGAGAGGCTGGTATTATTCATTTTCAATGTATATTTACTTAATAAACGCAGTTGTGCTCATCTCAAAATTAAAAAGACAGCGCCACCATGTGGTGGACTGTCATTAGAGCCGGTGCTCACAATTAAATGCCAGTGCCGAGCACCGGAAACCACCAGCACAAAAAAAGCACTGCTCTGACCTGAAGGATGAACGCGGTCATAAAGCATGCCTGGGCCAAGTCCGGATTGAGTGACGCCACTTGCAGATAGATGACTGAGCTGCTCCTGCCCCGGAGGGGTTGCATAATACTCTGGATTCTTGCTAGGTTGATTGTTGTTGAGGTGGTCTCACTGTTGGGAAGCCCTTCTTGGCCGTGACCCTGCGGACCTCTCCTGCAGGGTTGACAAGACATTCAGCTACCAAAGCTCGGTTTGGCACTAGGCTTTATCCAAAGCACCAGCGAGCAGGCTCTCCTGGGGTCATCCTGGTTCTAAGAGCTTATCTTCATGAGTTATTTGAGAAGGCGGCCAGAGAAGCCCGGACACAACTGGATGATGCGCTGCATGTTAACACTGAATGGGCTACCAACCC
The DNA here is from genome assembly GCA_963921515.1 of Calotriton arnoldi. Lineage (NCBI taxonomy): Eukaryota > Metazoa > Chordata > Amphibia > Caudata > Salamandridae > Calotriton > Calotriton arnoldi. The sequence goes on from CAWUFW010003230.1 coordinate 397,679, forward strand.
TGGGGGCTACACCACTGAATGGGCTAGCAATCCCGGTGGGTGGGGTGGAGCACCAGTTGGGCCACACCACTGAAAGGGCTCCCAACCCCCGAGAGTAGGTTAGAGCACAAGGTGGGCCACACCACTGAAAGGGCTACCAACCCCTAGAGTGTGTTAGAGCACTAGGTGGGACAAACCCCTGAAAGAGCTACCAACCCCGGAGAGTGGGTTTAAGCACTAGGTGGGACACACCACTGAAAGGGCTACCAACCTCGGAGAGTGGGTTAGAGTATGAGGTGGGCCACACCACCGAAAGGGCTAGCAACCCCGGAGAGTGGGTTAGAGCACCAGGTGCGCCACACCACTTAAAGAGCTTCCAACCCTGGAGAGTGGATTAGAGCACTAGGTGGGACACACCCCGTAAAGAGCTACCAATCTGAGAGAGTGGGTTAGAACACTAGGTGGGACACGCTACTGAAAGAGCTACCAACCCCGGACAGTGGGTTAGAGTATGAGGTGGGCCACACCACCGAAAGGGCTAGCAACCCCGGAGAGTGGGTTAGAGCACCAGGTGCGCCACACCACTTAAAGAGCTTCCAACCCTGGAGAGTGGATTAGAGCACTAGGTGGGACACACCCCTGAAAGAGCTACCAATCTGAGAGAGTGGGTTAGAACACTAGGTGGGACACGCTACTGAAAGAGCTACCAACCCCGGACAGTGGGTTAGGGCACTAGGTGGGACACACCCCTGAAAGAGCTACCAACCCCAGAGAGTGGGTTAGAGCACTAGGTGGGACACACCACTGAAAGGGGTACCAACCCCGGAGAGTGGGCTAGAGTATGAGGTGGGCCACTCCACTGAAAGGGCTACCAACCCCCAAGAGTAGGTTAGAGCACAAGGTGGGCCATACCACTGAACGGGCTACCAACCCCGGAGAGTGTGTTAGAACACTAGGTGGGACACACCCCTGAAAGAGCTACCAACCCCAGAGAATGGGTTAGAGCACTAGGTGGGACACTCTTCTAAAAGAGCTACCAACCCCTGAGAGTAGGTTAGCGCACAATGTGGGCCACACCACTGAAAGGGCTCCCAACCCCCAAGAGTAGGTTAGAGAACAAGGTGGACCATACCACTGAAAGGGCTACCAACCCCGGAAAATGTGTTATAACACTAGGTGGGACACACCCCTGAAAGAGCTACCAACCCCAGAGAGTGGGTTAGAGAACTAGGTGGGATACACTACTGAAAGGGCTACCAACCACGGAGAGTGGGTTAGAGCTCTAGGTGGGACACACCACTGAAAGGGCTACCAACCACGGAGAGTGGGTTAGAGCTCTAGGTGGGCCACACCACTGAAAGGACTACCAACCCCGGAGAGTGGGTTAGAGCACCAGGTGGGGCACTCTACTGAAAGAGCTACCTACCCCAGAGAGTGGGTTAGAGCACCAGGTGGGACACTCTACTGAAAGAGCTACCAACCACGGAGAGTGGGTTAGAGCTCTAGGTGGGACACACCACTGAAAGGGCTACCAACCACGGAGAGTGGGTTAGAGCTCTAGGTGGGCCACACCACTGAAAGGACTACCAACCCCGGAGAGTGGGTTAGAGCACCAGGTGGGGCACTCTACTGAAAGAGCTACCAACCCCGGAGAGTGGGTTAGATCACTAGGTGGGACACACCACTGAAAGAGCTACCAACCCCAGAGTGTGGGTTAGAGCACTAGGTGGGAGACACCACTGAAAGGGGTACCAACCCCGGAGAGTGGGCTAGAGTATGAGGTGGGCCACTCCACTGAAAGGGCTACCAACCCCCAAGAGTAGGTTAGAGCACAAGGTGGGCCATACCACTGAACGGGCTACCAACCCCGGAGAGTGTGTTAGAACACTAGGTGGGACACACCCCTGAAAGAGCTACCAATCCCGGACAGTGGGTTAGAGCACTAGGTGGGACACACCCCTGAAAGAGCTACCAACCCCAGAGAATGGGTTAGAGCACTAGGTGGGACACTCTACTAAAAGAGCTACCAACCCCTGAGAGTAGGTTAGAGCACAAGGTGGGCCATACCACTGAAAGGGCTCCCAACCCCCAAGAGTAGGTTAGAGCACAAGGTGGACCATACCACTGAAAGGGCTACCAACCCCGGAAAATGTGTTAGAACACTAGGTGGGACACACCCCTGAAAGAGCTACCAACCCCAGAGAGTGGGTTAGAGAACTAGGTGGGATACACTACTGAAAGGGCTACCAACCTCAGTGAGCCGTTTAGAGTACGTAGAGGACAACACCACTGAAATGGCTATCAATCCCGGAGAGTGGGTTAGAGCAAAATGTGGGCCACACTACTGAAAGGGCTCCCAACCCCCAAGAGGGGGTTAGAGCACAAGGTGGACCACACCACTGAAAGGGCTCCCAACCCCCAAGAGTGGGTTAGAGCACAAGGTGGGCCACACCACTGAAAGGGCTACCAACCCCAGAGAGTGGGCTAGAGTACGAGATGGGCCACGCCACCAAAAGGGCTATCAACCCCGGGGAGTGGGTTAGAGCACTAGGTGGGCCACGCCACTGAAAGGGTACCAACCCTGGAGAGTGGGTTAGAGCACTAGGTGGGACACACCCCTGAAAGAGCTACCAACCCCAGAGAGTGAGTTAGAGCACTAGGTGGGACACTCTACTGAAAGAGCTACCAACCTCCAAGAGTGGGTTAGAGCACTAGGTGGGACACACCCCTGAAAGGGCTACCAACCCCAGAGAGTGGGTTAGAGCACTAGGTGGGCCACACCACTGAAAGGGTACCAACCCTGGAGAGTGGGTTAGAGCACTAGGTGGGACACACCCCTGTAAGAGCTACCAACCCCAGAGAGTGAGTTAGAGCACTAGGTGGGACACTCTACTGAAAGAGCTACCAACCCCCAAGAGTGGGTTAGAGCACTAGGTGGGACACACCACTGAAAGGGGTACCAACCCCGGAGAGTGGGCTAAAGCACTAGGTGGGCCACACCACTGAAAGGACTACCAACCCCGGAGAGTGGGTTAGAGCACCAGGTGGGACACTCTACTGAAAGAGCTACAAACCCTGGAGAGTGGGTTAGAGCACCAGGTGGGACACTCTACTGAAAGAGCTACAAACCCTGGAGAGTGGGTTAGAGCACCAGGTGGGACACTCTACTGAAAGAGCTACCTACCCCAGAGAGTGGGTTAGAGCACCAGGTGGGACACTCTACTGAAAGAGCTACCAACCACGGAGAGTGGGTTAGAGCTCTAGGTGGGCCACACCACTGAAAGGACTACCAACCCCGGAGAGTGGGTTAGAGCACCAGGTGGGGCACTCTACTGAAAGAGCTACCAACCCCGGAGAGTGGGTTAGATCACTAGGTGAGACACACCACTGAAAGGGCTACCAACCCCGGAGAGTGGGTTAGAGCACTAGGTGGGACACACCACTGAAAGGGCTACCAACCCTGGAGAGTGGGCTAGAGTATGAGTTGGGCCATACCACTGAACGGGCTACCAACCCCGGAGAGTGTGTTAGAACACTGGGTGGGACACACCCCTGAAAGAGCTACCAACCCCGGAGAGTGGGTTAGAGCACTAGGTGGGCCACGCCACCAAAAGGGCTACGAACCTCGGACAGTGGGTTAGAGCACTAGGTGGGCCACACCGTTGAAAGGGTACCAACCCCAGAGAGTGGGTTAGAGCACTAGGTGGGGGACACCCCTGAAAGAGCTACCAACCCCAGAGAGTGGGTTAGAGCACTAGGTGGGAAACTCTACTGAAAGAGCTACCAAAGCATGAGAGTAGGTTAGAGCACAAGGTGGGCCACACCACTGAAAGGGCTCCCAACCCCCAAGAGTAGGTTAGATCACAAGGTGGACCATACCACTGAAAGGGCTACCAACCCCGTAGAATGTGTTAGAACACTAGGTGGGACACACCCCTGAAAGAGCTACAACCCCGGAGAGTGGGTAGAGAACTAGGTGGGATACACTACTGAAAGGGCTACCAACCTCAGTGAGCCGTTTAGAGTACGTAGAGGACCACACCACTGAAATGGCTATCAATCCCGGAGAGTGGGTTAGAGCACTAGGTGGGACACTGTACTGAAAGAGCTACCAACCCCAGAGAGTGGGTTAGAGCACTAGGTGGGACACACCCCTGAAAGAGCTTCCAACCCCGGAGAGTGGATTAAAGCACTAGGTGGGATACAATATTGAAAGGGCTACCAACCCCAGAGAGTGGGTTAGAGCACCAGGTGGGACACACCCCTGAAAGAGCTACCAACCCCAGAGAGTGGATTAGAGCACTAGGTGGGACACACCACTGAAAGGGGTACCAACCCCGGAGAGTGGGCTAAAGCACTAGGTGGGCCACACCACTGAAAGGACTACCAACCCCGGAGAGTGGGTTAGAGCACCAGGTGGGACACTCTACTGAAAGAGCTACCAACCCCGGAGAGTGGGTGAGAGCACCAGGTGGGACACTCTACTGAAAGAGCTACCTACCCCAGAGAGTGGGTTAGAGCACCAGGTGGGACACTCTACTGAAAGAGCTACCAACCCCGGAGAGTGGGTTAGAGCACTAGGTGGGACACACCACTGAAAGGGCTACCAACCCTGGAGAGTGGGTTTAGAGCACTAGGTGGGACACACCACTGAAAGGGCTACCAACCCTGGAGAGTGGGCTAGAGTATGAGGTGGGCCACGCCACTGAAAGGGCTACCGACCCCCAAGAGTAGGTTAGAGCACAATGTGGGCCATACCACTGAAAGGGCTACCAACCCCGGAGAGTGGGTTGGAGCACTAGGTGGGACACACCACCGAAAGGGCTACCAACCCTGGAGAGTGGGTTAGAGCACTAGATGGGCCACCAGTAAAGTCACAAACCTGCATTTTTCTCAAGCAGGAACTTCCTGTCGTGGCTCCTTAAGGTGCAGGAAGTGATGAACATGACACCACCTCCTATGTTTCAGTACCTGTGAGTGATGCCTATCTACCGCTCTAGCGCAGATATTTTTTGAATGATGAAAACTTGTGCATTGTAACTGTTTTATCAAATTCAAAACTGCTTGGGCTGAAATGCACTGACTTGTACCACTTGTACCTATTACAAGAGAAAACAGGGCATCCACAATATTGTGCAGGTAAGTGTATACACGCACGGGCAGATTTACTGTTCTTCAATCAATCAATCAATCAATCAGGATTTGTAAAGCGCGGCTAATCACCCGACAGGGTATCCAGCCACCTGCAGGTCCCGGAGGCTCATTCGGACAGCCAGGTCTTGAGGGTCCTTCTGAATTCTGGAAGTGAGGTGATGGTCCGGAGTTGCGTGGGGAGGCTGATGTGTGTACAGATCTGATGTTCAAGTTTTTGCTCACACTCCTTGCTGCGGTATGATTCTTTTTTACTAGTGTTGCTGTGGATGGTGTGGTGTAGTGTTAGCGTATCATATTATACAGCAGGTCTCTTCATCAGCAATCTTTCAGACATAACCGGCTGCCACAAAGTTTGTGTTAAACTCTGTCCCGTGTGTCTGAAGCAGCTGAACAGTCACTACCTATCAGCAATTGAAAGAAAGGTGCCCCAGTCTAGCATCTTGACCTGAACTGCATTTGAAATTCACTGCTGGCACAGCATGTGGTTTAACACCCCCGCCACCGGCATCTTCAACCTATTACAAACGCAACGCATGAAATCACATACACCTCCCCCACTAATGATCACACCTAACTCCTATTCATTCAATATACCACAAGGCAACTAGAGTAAATACATGGAATGGTCTGGTGGAGCACACAAGACTAGTCCCATTAACCAACAACCACTAACCTTGGGTCACGAGCAGCGTGCTGCCAGCATAAAGCACTTCAACGCCTTGTCAGGGGTAGTAAGCACTATATAAATGCAGTTCCAATACACTACATGCCTGATTTCTACACACATGTGATCAAGGGTGGGCATATTTGATCAACGTCTGCCAGAAATGTTTTCCAATGAGTTATGTGAGTGCAAAGGCAAACAGGCTATCAGGAGTTGTCTGATTGTGCAGCACCTAAGAGGCAGTGCACAAATAGAGCACCCAGATTGTGTCTTGTGGGGGGGGGGGTGAACAGGGCACCAGGGACCCCTTGAGATCGCTCATGAATGCAGAGGAAGACATGGTCCATTTGGCTGAGTGGGGTCCCTGTCCCATACGGAAACTCTTCCTGTCCCCGAACCATTACAGACACAAATAGGTAGTGCATGTGCAGAGAACAAAACATTTTTTCCATTGTCGGGTGTTGTGTCCCATTCTGTTCTGTGCACACCCTATAAGTGTGCTGCGGTTTAGACCAGGACAGTGCACCTGATACATAATACAGCCCTAGGTGTTCTAGCCTCCATCACAGTTCCTGCGTGGCCTACAGCCTAACTTCTTAAAAGTTAACTCTCAGGAGCAGGTCCAAGTAATTCTGACATCAGTTACTTATTGTGGTGTCCAGTGCCTGATGAAGGGCACTTCTATTCGTAAAAATGCTCTAAATCAATTCTGAGCTTCACTGAGATTACTAGTTCCAATTCATGCTTCTCATGGAACCAGGGTGTATCTATTTCCCTTTAATTATCAGTTCTACACAGAGCAAGCATAACCAAATGGGAATGAGAGCGCTTCACATGAGAACGCTTTAACTGCAAGTAGTTTACTTGAGGACAGATTCAGTGGTTGCACATAGGAGTAAATCCTGTTGCAAAGCACCGTCCTTGGGTTGTATGTTGCACCAGTAACTAGCAGGGTGATTTGGAGGCATGCCTATCAGTCCACACTCCCAACTCTTTGGTATGTAACAAGTATTATCAGGCCCTCAAGAAACATGACTCGCTGATACAAGTGAGATTGAGTGTACTCCACCGCTTATATTAGGATGATCTGCCACCGTTGATTGATGCTGTGGTGTGGGCATCCAATCGTATACTCCGCCCTGGTGCTAGACTGTAGTGCATGTTGCTTGAGGCCAACGCCCGGCCTGCCTTAACGCACACCACCCACCCAAACACCACATTCCATGTTATTGACAACACTGAGATAAGCGTGAGACTTCAATGGTGGCTCCAGGCAGAGTTGCTTCCCTTTTCCTCCATCACTCCCTCGACTGCTTTTAGGGCCGTAGAGGGCGGCTCTTTGTGATCAACAGGTCAAACTCACCTGCTGAGCAGATTCTTCACCTCAGATCTCTGGTAGGCAGACAGTGGACAACGGCGCCTTGCCTTGGTGAGGGAGGGTTCACCATTCTTGGAGATGCTCTGTTGCACATCCAATCACGTCGGCTGGCTCAGTAGAGACAATCATGGCATGGGGCACCGCGGTAGGGAGCTACTGGAGAGATCCTTAGAGAGCTCCTTCCCACCACCATCTTCATGTTCTCATAACCCAATGCTTTCTCCTTTTATGTATACATGTTTCAGTCTTTGCATTTAACTCACAGGACTTGAGGGTAAGACCCCTTATCATCTGCCAAAATGTGTAGTCTCTGGCTAGTGTATTCTTGTCCATGCATTGGTTACCGGTTGCCAGAAGATCCACGTTCAAGCTGCTTTGTATCACCCACAAAGCAATACATGGAATGGGACCACTCTTCATCAGGAATAAAATCACCAAACACATTCAACAGAGGAACCTCCGCTCTAAAGGAGCATCTCGCCTCAAAATCCCAAGATACAAGAAAAAAACCATGGGTGGCACATCCTTCTCTGTTCAAGCAGCCAAACTATGGAACTCTTTACCCCCCAACATAAGATCCACCGACAGCCACCTTATCTTCAGAAAACTACTCAAGAATTGGCTTTTCCCCACATAAGCACCATACGCAAACAGAAATTTACAGCATATCCCTCTGTATATAAGCATTTGTTTTCACTATAGACATGTACCTATCTTTGTGTATTGCTTTGTATAAACATGTACAATAATTATGTTGTTGAGAGAAAAAAATAATAATAATAATAATAATAATAAATAAATATCATCTTTGGTCTACATGTACTAACTTCCATTGTGCATCTATGTACCTTCCATGTACTTGGAACTGTGTGTCTCTGTAACTTTTCTCCTGAAAAAGCATATCCAATGCACTACCCTATTTCTCATCCTGTGCCTCTATCCATATCTTTAATCTGCATATACTTACCTCCTTTATGTATCTATATACTTTCAATGTATTTATGGATCTATATATTTATCACTTTCTTCTAATTTAGCATTTCCAAGGCACTACCCTAGTTCTCAGCCTATACTTATCTCAATATATCTTCTAGCCCAACCTTCTGACTCATCTCAAACTTCTTTCTACTACTCTTTCCAATGCACTACCCTATCTCTCATCCTATACATCTATCAATATATCCTCTACATCCACACTCATTTATCCCAAACCCCATACCACTACTATGACCACCAAAATAACCCTTTCTAGACTCTCGCCTACTCTACCCTCCTTGCATCATCGGACACCTCTTTTACTATACCGATGCCCTAAAACAAACCTTTCTAAACTCTTCCCTGACTCCTCCCCTCAAACCCCCTTCTCCCCCTCCTACTGCTAAGACCTATAAAAAATAAAAAAATAAAAAAATCCTTCACTCTTTTATCCCTCCACTATCCTTTTCAATCAGAATTAACAGTCTAACATATTCAATTTTCAACTATACTAATTCACCACTAATCCTTTATGGGTTCCAGAGTAGCGTGCTACTCGCCAATAAAGCGTCTCAACACCCCATCAGGGTTACAAGCGCTATATAAATGCAAACCTTTTTCCCTTTCTACCCTCCCCAACCCTTCTCAATCCAAATAACTGACTAACATATCCACCACTAAAATTACTTTCATGTTTCACCATAATAATTCAACACTAATACTTCTGGGTTCCAGAGTAGCGTGCTACTTGCGCTTCAAAACCCCATCAGGGGTAGCAAGCGCTATATAAATACAAACCTCTTTCCTCTTCTATCCCGCCACCTACCCTTCTCTACCCAAATAACTGAATAACATGTCCACTAATCAAAGTTACTTCATTTTTACTAGACTAATGTTCAACACTAATCCTTAATGGGTTCCGGAGTGGCGTGCTACTCGCCAGAAAAGCGCTTCAACACTCATCAGGGGTAACAAGTGCTATATGAATGCAAACCTTTCTTCCCTTTTATCCCTCCGCTATCCTTCTCACTCCAAATAACTGACTAATATCCACCACTGAAACTACTTTCATATTTTCACCATATTAATTCACCACTAATCCTTGATGGGCTTCCAGAGTAGCATGCTTCAACACCCCATCAGGGGTAACCAGCGCTATATAAATACAAACCTTTTTTCCTCCTCTATCCTTCTGCTATCATTCCAAATCCAAATAACTGCCTAACCTATCCATCACTTAAAATGTACTTGCATGTTTCACTATACTAATTCAACACTAATCCTCTATGGGTCCCGGAGTAGCGTGCTACTCGCCGAAAAAGCGCTTCGACGCCTCGTCAGGGGTAGTAAGCGCTATATAAATGCAATTACAATACAATACAATGTGTAGCCTGTACCTTGTGTATTCTTGTCCATGTGAGTGTAGCTTGCGGCTAGTGTATTCTTGTCCATGTGTAGCCTGTGGCTAGTGTATTCTTGTCCAGCTTGTCCATGAGTAGCATGTGGCTAGTGTATTCTTGTCCATGTGTAGCCTGTGGCTAGTGTATTCTTGTCCATGTGTAGCCTGTACCTTGTGTATTCTTGTCCATGTGAGTGTAGCTTGCGGCTAGTGTATTCTTGTCCATGTGTAGCCTGTGGCTAGTGTATTCTTGTCCAGCTTGTCCATGAGTAGCATGTGGCTAGTGTATTCTTGTCCATGTGTAGCCTGTGGCTAGTGTATTCTTGTCCAGCTTGTCCATGTGTAGCATGTGGCTATTGTATTTGTGTCCATGTGTAGCATGTGGCTAGTGTATTCTTGTCCAACTTGTCCATGTGTAGCATGAGGCTAGTGTATTCTTGTCCATGTGTAGCCAGTGGCTATTGGATTCTTGTCCTTGTGTAGCCTGTAGCTAGTGTATTCTTGTCCGTGTGTAGCCTGTGGCTAGTGTATTCTTGTCCGTTTGCAGCCTGTGGCTAGTGTATTCTTGTTCACCTTGTCTATGTGCAGCATGTGGCTAGTGTACTCTTGTTCATGTGTAGCCTGTGGCTCGTGTATTCTTGTCCGCGTGTAGCCTGTAGCTAGTGTATTCTTGTCCATGTGCAGCATGTGGCTAGTGTATTCTTGTCCGTGTGCAGCCCGTGGCTAGTGTATTCTTGTCCATGTGAAGCCTGTGGCTTGTGTATTCTTGTTCGTGTGTAGCATGTGGCTAGTGTATTTTTGTCCATGTGAAGCCTGTGGCTAGTGTATTCTTGTCCGTGTGTAGCCTGTGGCTAGTGTATTTTTGTCCATGTGAAGCATGTGGCTATTGTACTTGTGTCCATGCTTAGCCTGTAGCTAGTATATTCTTGTCCAACTTGTCCATGTGTAGCATGAGGCTAGTGTATTCTTGTCCATGTGTAGCATGTGGCTCGTGTATTCTTGTCCATGTGTAGCATGTGGCTCGTGTATTCTTGTCCATGTGAAGCCTGTGGCTAGTGTATTCTTGTCCGTGTGTAGCCTGTGGCTAGTGTATTCTTGTCCATGTGTAGCATGTGGCTTGTGTATTCTTGTCCATGTGTAGCATGTGGCTATTGTACTTGTGTCCATGCTTAGCCTGTAGCTAGTATATTCTTGTCCAACCTCTCCATGTGTGGCATGAGGCTAGTGTATTCTAGTCCATGTGTAGCATGTGGCTCGTGTATTCTTGTCCATGTGTAGCATGTGGCTCGTGTATTCTTGTCCGTGTGTAGCCTGTGTGTAGCCTGTGGCTCGTGTATTCTTTTCCATGTGTAGCCTGTGGCTCGTGAATTCTTGTCCTTGTGTAGCCTGTGGCTATTGGATTCGTGTCCATGTGCAGTCTGTGGCTAGTGTATTCTTTTCCATGTGTAGCCTGTGGCTCGTGTATTCTTGTCCTTGTGTTGCCTGTGGCTAGTGTATTCTTGTCCGTGTGTAGCCTGTGGCTATTGGATTCTTGTCCATGTTCAGCCTGTGTCTAGTGTATTCTTGTCCATGTTCAGCCTGTGGCTAGTGTATTCTTGTCCATGTGAAGCCTGTGGCTAGTGTATTCTTGTCCGTGTGTAGCCTGTGGCTATTGGATTCTTGTCCATGTTCAGCCTGTGGCTAGTGTATTCTTGTCCATGTGTAGCCTTTGGCTGGTGTATTCTTGTCCATGTGTAGCATGAGGCTAGTGTATTCTTGTCCATGTGTAGCATGTGACTATTGTACTTGTGTCCATGCTTAGCCTGTAGCTAGTATATTCTTGTCCAACTTGTCTATGTGTAGCCTGTGGCTAGTGTATTCTTGTCTGTGTGTAGCCTGTGGCTCGTGTATTCTTTTCCATGTGTAGCCTGTGTCTCGTGTATTCTTGTCCTTGTATAGCCTGTGGCTAGTGTATTCTTGTCCGTGTGTAGCCTGTGGCTATTGGATTCTTGTCCATGTGCAGCCTGTGGCTAGTGTATTCTTGTCCATGTGTAGCATGTGGCTCGTGTATTCTTGTCCATGTGTAGCATGTGGTTCGTGTATTCTTGTCCGTGTGTAGCCTGTGGCTAGTGTATTCTTGTCTGTGTGTAGCCTGTGGCTAGTGTATTCTTGTCCGTGTGTAGCCTGTGGCTAGTGTATTCTTGTCCGTGTGTAGCCTGTGGCTCGTGTATTCTTGTCCGTGTGTAGCCTGTGGCTAGTGTATTCTTGTCTGTGTGTAGCCTGTGGCTAGTGTATTCTTGTCCGTGTGTAGCCTGTGGCTAGTGTATTCTTGTCCGTGTGTAGCCTGTGGCTAGTCAATTCTTGTCCATGTATAATAAGGAGAAAACGTGACATTAGTCGTCCAGTTGGCACTTGGGTCTGCCCTGCTGATGTCAACATTAATGGAGATGTCCAGGTGTAATGAAAGTAATGATGACAATGAGGGTCACTCTTGGTGGAGAACGAAATGGGGCACTAGGAAATGAAGCAGCTTGCATAGAGCTCAGGGGGCAGCTGACAAACTGCTGAGGCAGTGGACGCTCGGCCTCTGTGGGCCTGCAGCAGCCGCCTGCCCGCTTTAGTTTTTCCTACATCATGTTTGGGGGAAAATGGTCACCAAAGAGCTTCCACTGACATGGCAGGAGCACTTTCAAAACAATGTAATGCCTTCCTGATTTAGACGTCCTGCACATTATTGGTGAAACAAGTTTCACCAAAAGTGTTTCTGCAGAAATGGCAAGGGCCCTTTCTGCAACTTCGTAATGCCAAGTCATTGTGGCCTCATCTGCTTTTTTTAGTTTATCAGACACAAGCCCTTAAAGCGGAGGCTTATTTCTTAAAAACTAAAAAGAAAGCTCTTCTGATGTGCTGAAAGGGCGGGAGTGCATCACCCCCACCCTGCTGCGAACCGTGCGCAAAAATAAATAAATGGCAATGATATGATTTTATTGCCATTTTATTTTTTACCAATGTGTGCGCGCAGTGCGGGGCATGTACTCGGCTGCCGATTGGGAGCATGGGGGACTGGAAGAATGGCTTCTGGACGCTCCAAAGTGCGCATGTCAATTTGGACGGCTGTCTTGCGACAGCCAGCCTCGCATGCACACTTTGAAGGTCTCCATCCCGAGCTGTCTTAGACAGCTGGTTGGAAAACAAGCACAGGCCTTCAGGGCCTGAAGGAGCGTCTGGCCAACCCACTCCATCCAATCTTGGCGCATCTCTCATGCTGGTTAATAGTGTGAGAGCAGCGTCTTGATTGGTTATGGGAGCTCCACAACAGACTGCAGATTCAGAACACAGAGAAGAATGTGCAGCAGTGGGTAAGTACCATTTATTTTAATTTTAAATGTTAGTGTAGTTGTTTTGTTTAGGGCCTTTGGAGGGAGGGGTTGTTTTATTATGGGCGTTTGAAGGGAAGGGGTGTTTTCTTTTGTTATTTGGGAAGCGGTGGGGCACTTCGCTTGCCCCACCACTTTGGAAGGATACTAGCAGCCCCTGTGTGCTGAGATATTTCTCCAAGTGCATAGGGAACATTTTTGCATTTCTCTGTTTTGTCACAGCATTGTGCTTCATGGTGGTGGTGAAGAGAGGAAACTATATCAGAAGGCGGGCCCTAAATATGACGGGCTGTCAGACACTGCGAAGACTGACCATTGCTTGCCCAAAAGGGGGCGCCACAGGCTCCCCCATCTGAAGTTATTTCTTCACCTCCAAATGAGGTGAGGGAACCAAGGGGTTCAGAGCTAGACTACAATGACTAGTCCAGCGGATGTTGGCAAGTCAGCCCTATACAGCTCTATCAATCAATCAATCAATCAGGGGCTTGTAAAACACGGCTACTCACCCGTGAGGGTCTTAAGGCGCGGGGGCTGCAGGTCCCTGTGGTTGTAGGATCATTCGAAGAGCCAGGTCTTGAGGTTCTTCTTGAATTGGGTCAGCGACGCGGAATGCCTCAGGTAGAGGGGCAGGGTGTTCCAGGTCTTGGCGGTGAGGTAGGAGAATGAACTTCCACTGGTTCTGGTTTTGTGGATCCTGGGGACCAAGGAGGAACTGAGTTGTCTGGCGGGTACGTGGAATGCGAGGCGGTGGTTCAGGTATGCTGGTCCTTCGTCGTGGATACCTTTGTAGGCATGTGTGAGGATCTTGAAGGTGATTCTCTTGTTGACTGGGAGCCAGTGGAGTTGTTGGAGATGTTGCGTGATGTGGCTGCGGCGGGAAATGTCGAGGGTCAGTCAGTTGGACATTCTGTAGTTTTTTTAGCTGTTTCTGGGTGACGCTGGCGTAGAGTGCGTGGCCATAGTTGAATCTGCTGGTGATGAGTGCGTGGGTGACCGTCTTTCTGGATTATGTGGGGATCCATCTGAATGTCTTTCAGAGTAGGCGGAGCGTGTGGAAGCAGGCTGAGGAAACTGCATTTATTTGACGGTTCATTATGAGCGATGAATCCAGTATGATGGCGAGGTTGCGAGCGTGGTCCGTCGGGGTGGGAGGGGGTCCCAGAGCGGCTGGCCACCAAGAGTCATCCCAGACTGTAGGGGAGGGTCCCAGGATGAGTACTTCGGTCCATGTACCCTAAAGGGACTAGCCTTGAAGAAGACTTCTGAAGCCTTTCATGAAACTAGGGAATCACATTATTTCACATTACACTCCTAGCTGCCGCCTCACGGACAGTCCGCAAGAGTATGTTGAGGTCACCAAGAATGCACATGACCTCACAGCTGGTGTAGATCTCCGCAACAGCTGTTGTGTATTTTTGTAAATCCCCCAAAAGCAGAAAATCTACTAAAGTGGTATCAATAAACTTATGATGAGATGATTTCCGACTGTTAAAATAGTGTTTGCGTCTCCACCACAGTATACATAGCTCGTTATGTTTCCTAGCCTCCCTCTGCAGTCCCTCCCTTGTCACTGTCAGTGGTGTGGTGTCTGTCCAGTCACTCTGTCTACATGGGGGGCGAGGGGGTACACTCACATGCACCCCTCGGGGGCACAAGGAAGGACCTCCCGCACGTGGATGACGAAAGAAGCGCCGGCTTCTCCTCTCTGCCGCCTCAGACTCAGCTTCCAGCTGCTGCTGCCCAATGGAGAGGGGGCTCCTAGCTGTCATCCCCATAGACAGTGTCTAATAATAGATGCAGGAAATAAAAAAATAAATGTCAACTTTATTTCCACCTTCTGCGCGCATCTAGCTGCAAGGTTTAAATGCAAAGGCCTTAAAATATCTCACAATGAGTCATTTCAGCTCTTAGCTCGCCCTATGATTTGGTTTGTCTGGAATTAGCAACCACTTCAGCATCCTCACTTCGGAAGCAGGCCCATCGCTGTACGTGAAGCTGACACTGTTTTACAAGAGGAAAACACGTGCCTGCTACTGTCGGACAAGCCTGGGAGATGTCTGTCTATATCAGAGATGGGGTTAGCATGACCCTGCTTTTACATCAAGACCTCATGTGCGACGTGTGACTGTTCTGCTGTCAGGAAAGTGTATTGTACAGGAGTTGTCCTCTCACAGATAATTCATACCTCTTTACTGGCCTTTTTCCTCATTTACAACAGTGAGGTACATTCACCAGGTGCATCCCAGAGTGCATAACATAATGATGTTATGTTTACTTGTAAAGCACATGGTTCACCCTGGAGGGAATCCTGGTGTTAATACAAAGTGGCCTATGCTGGCCATACCTGAGGCTTAGGCAAAGAGCCAGGTCTTCAGTTTCTTGCCGAATTCAAGAACTGAGGAGGTGGCCCTGATATGTAGGGGGAGGTAGTTTCAGGATTTGGAACGAGGTAGGAGGAAAAGGCATCTCCGGCTCTGACTTTGTGTATGCAGGAGATGCTTGCGAGTGGGAGGCTGAACATGCAGAGGTTTCTGGGAGGGATGTGGAAATTGATGCAGCTGTTGCGGTAGGATGGACCTAGGTTGTGCATGGCTTTGTATGTGTGTGTGACGGGTTTGTGAACAGGGAGCCTGTAGAAAAACATCCAGGTGTCCAGTTTATACAGTAAAGGAAGACGGAGACTTCAGTATTACAGCGTGTCTTTTATTGATCCTCTCCAGACGAGTCAGGTACAGTCAAGAATCCACAAACCGCCACCCGCCATGCCTATATCCCTTCCACCGCATTTAAAAGATGCCACCACGCACGCGATGACATTTGAAGTCAGCACGAACGCCGACGCGCTCGTGTCCACTTCAAATGATAACAAACTACGTATATAACACACCTCCCCCCCTTTATTAAACAATAGATTAAGTAAGAACAAAGTCTTTGAATTTTTTAGGTAATCTATGAACTCTTGAATTCCTAGACAAACATGGTGGAACAGTTGCACATTGTTCTCCCGCAGATAATTCCCTGCAAGAGTTGTCCACTGAGTTTTCATTCACATCCAAAAATACATTAGAAGCAGTACTATCACTAATTGGAACTTTCCCCTTAAAAATTGAGACTCTATTAAAATTCCAGACATTCCCATCTGCCACCCGTACAGCATTCCAGAACACTTGCACAACACGTACAGGATCTGACCAGATAGACAAACCCTTACGTAGAAATCCACCTTTCTTTAGCCGTACTAAATCTCCAACTTGGACAGAATAATTCCTAACAATTCTCCTTTTTAACAAATTCTCTTTCATTCTGTTTTTGTAAGCGTCTACCTTGCGACGAATTTCTTTGAAATCTATCTCAGCAACTTCACCCTGTGCTTTATTCTTGCTCTTTAACCACCATGGAACCAATTTGGTACTAGGTTTACGGCCTCTCAATAATTCAAATGGACTAATCAAAGTTACAGAATTAGGAGATGTTCTGTAGGATAGTAACATGGATTGTAAAGCCTTCTTCCAACACAACCCACCTTTGACAGCTAACTGGATAGCCTCTTTAACAACACGGTTAAATCTCTCAATTTGACCATTGGCTTCAGGATGAAAAACTGCAATTCTTTTATGAGTAATGCCACATTTTGTTAAATAATTCTCCATTTGCCTACTAACGAACTGGGGCCCATTGTCCGTAACTAATTCTTGAGGGATACCTTCCCTGCAGAAAACATCATCTAAAAATTGTATAATAGCCTCTGAAGTAACTTCCTTAACCATTTTAATCTCAGGCCATTTTGAAAAATAGTCCATTAATACAATACCAAACGAATGTTGATGAGGTAATACACTAAGTGGACCAATGATGTCAATGCCTAATTTGCACCAAGGTGAAAAAGGCAAATCCACAGGTTGAGGACTAGATGTTAAAACTTTAGCTGATTTGTCGCTATTAACACACAAATCACAGGATCTTACATGATGCTCAACATAAGAATCAATGCCTGGCCACCAAAAATTTCCTTTAAGCGTCTCCTGGTCATAGAAATACCAAAATGTCCCTCATGGGCAATATTAACAAACAATTTCCTGAGGCCAAAAGGTGGGATACATTTATCTCCCCTCAGAACTATGTCATTCTCTATTGCTAATTCATCATGAACTTTGAAATATCTAACAAGACCCCCAGTAAGTTTCCTTTCTTCTGGCCATCCTTTTAGTATGAATTCTTTCACCCCTTTAAGTTCTTGATCTTTTTCCATTTCTTTATCCCATAACTCCTCCTGAATTATGGAACTGTCCGTAGACAATAAATTCACATCCTGTACAACATGTGCTACTTCGCACTCATCCTCATCAACACGGTCAGATTCGAGGTATGGAAGGGGTAATCTTGACATGCAGTCAGCATGGACATTAGTTTTCCCAGGCACATACTCTAGAGAGTATTGGAAATTTTGTAATCTGGATGAAAGTCTGGCCAACCTGGAAGACAAGGTGCGCCCACCACCAGGTGATAATATGTGAACTAAAGGCTTGTGATCGGTTTTGATGCTGAATTTTGTTCCCCATAGAAATGGTCTAAAATGTTCTGCACCCCATACACATGCTAAGAGTTCCCTCTCAATTACAGAGTAATGACGCTCAGACTCTCGCAACGTCCTAGAAGCATATGCTACAATCCATACTTTGCCCCATTCCTTTTGAATCAGCACAGCACCCAAACCACAATTGCTCGCATCTACCATTACAATACAATGCTTGCCAACCACGAAAGGTTTGAGACATGGAGCCTCAACAATCATTTTTTTGACAGTAGAGAAAGTAGAAGTCATAACATCAGTCCAAGTAAATTTCACATTTTTCTTTAACAAACTTCTAAAAGGTTCAATCAAAGTTGCATAGTCTGGAATGAATTTGGCGTAGAACTCGACTAGTCCTAAAAAAGCGACAAACTGTTCTTTAGATTCAGGAATAGGAGCCTTACTGATGTTTTCCAAATGGGACAATTTAGGTTTGATACCATCTCCACTGATACGGTGTCCTAAATATTCCACTTCATGTTTCCTGAATCTGCACTTGTCTGCACGAAGAGTTAAACCTTTGGTTACTAATGCATTTAGAACTTTAACTAAATTATGGTCATGTTCTTCCTCATCTTTACCAAAGACTAAAATGTCATCTTGGAAGGTTATAGCCCCAGCAAGACCATCCAGGGTTTTCTTCATTAGTCTTTGGAAAACAGAAGCTGCGCTGGCTAAGCCAAAAGGCATCCTGCAAAACCTGTAAAGACCTTCAGGTGTTATAAAGGCAGTTAAGTCTTTGGATTCTTCATGTAGGACAACTTGATGGTATGCACTAGCCAGGTCAAGACATGAAAACACACGTGCCCCAGCTAACGTGGATACCATTTCATGCAAATTAGGCAGGGGGTGAGCATCAACCCAAATGGCACTGTTGAGACTGCGTAAGTCTATGCATAAACGAAGATCCCCACCCGATTTGACTGAGATAACCACTGGAGAAACCCAAGGAGATGACTCCACAGATTCAATCATCTTCTTTACACACATATCTTGGAGCATTTCTTTCAGTTTGTTCCTGTAGGACAAAGGAACATTCCTTACTTTATGACGTACAGGCATAGCATTTGCATGCAATTTTATGCGATGTTTAAAACCTTGATATTCTCCCAACTTGTCACTAAATAAGGTAGGAAATTCACATTTTATTTTGGAAACTAGTTCAGAGTCATTGGACTTTTTGATAGAATCATCACCAATGGGAATTGCATCAACAGAGTAAACAGGAGGATCAGCTTTGGGATCTAATTTAATTCCCAATTTTTCTTGGTGTGGCCAGCCTAAAAGCGATCGGCCAACTTTTGTGACATAAATTTTGCCATGCATGTTGCATTCATGAAAAATTATGTCAGCCCAGAAATAACCTAGTAGTTGTAATTTGTGTCCAGTGTAACCACCCGGAGATATATCAGGAGGAATAAGTTCAATATCAGGCCAATTGGAGAGGACTAAAGCATGGGGTAGAATGGTGTACCAGGAGCATGAGTCTACGAGTACTTGAATAATTACACCATTGATGGTAACATCACAAGAAGGGAATTTAGTAACTCCAATATCTTCGTTCACACAAAGCACCGTATTCACATCGTGATCATAGTCATAATCATCTGACTCCTCACATTCTTGTATAGCATTAACCCTTCTGGGGGCTGATCTACATAGTTTAGAAAAATGCCCCTTTTGTTGCACCTGAGACACACTTTATCTGTAGCAGGACATGACTTAAAGTTCCCTAGATGATAACTACTACCACATCTAAAACAGTATGCATTATACTTCCTTGGGTCAGTCTTTTGCCATTTGCTCTTAGTATCAAGCTTTTGAGAAGTTTCATTCCTCTGAATGGTGGGTTTCTTGGACTTGTCAACTTCCCTGTTAACAACATGGACATCGCTCTTATCACAGGACCTGATTTCATGAACAAACTTCTTTGAATGCTCAATGGCTTTTGCTATTTCAATCGCAGCATTGAGAGACATACCAGAAGTCGTCCACAACCTTTCTTGTATTTTCTTGTTGTTAGTGCGCATAAGTATTTGATCCCTCAGAACCTGTTCGTAATTAATATGTTCAAAATCGTATGTAACTGCTAAGGATCTCAAAGCTGACACATAACTCTCAATAGACTCATCCGGTTTCTGTTTTCTTGAATAAAACGTAAATCTTTCCATAACAACATTGGTTTTTCTTCCAATACGAATTGAAAGCTGTTTGGACGCAATTTGGTAAACATCTAAATCAGTTGTGTTTGCTAATGGAGGCAAAGTTTTAAATTCCTTACGGCCTATCCCTCCAAGACAGTGTTTTAAAAGCGCCAACTTTCTGTCAGCTTCACATTCTTCACCCTCCAAAACATCAACATATGCCAGAAACATTGCTTCCCAGATATCCCATTCAACTTTGGGTTCACCAGGCAATGCCAGGAAAGAAGGAGGAGGTAATATGCCAGTCATTGTGTACAAGAAGGATTATACCAGAATTAATTAAGTGGTGATCAATACAATGAAGTTCATGCACTAAAACACGTAGAAGTTGATGTGTGCGTGTCACAGAAGAACAACTTGAATAAAAATAATTATGAAGAAAGCAGTTTGAAACAGAAAATTCTTTTGGACACGCGTGTGGAGATGTGTGCGTGTCACAGAAGAGAAAGGCAAACCTGAAACGGTGCTCCTCAAGCGATTACATGCCGTCGGGTAAATCCCGTGATTATGAACAGCTGAGTACAGGGCTGTTCATGGATGCTTGCAGTAACCCTGTTGCTCCGCTTGAAAACGCCAAGTAGCCAATAGCAGAACAGCATATGGGAGCTGAGCAGGGACGTCGAGACGGAACAGGCAAAACCGGAAGAAATTATTGAAAGTCCTTGGAGGTTACGCACGGAAGCGTTTCCGGATCGTCGCCACTGTAGAAAAACATCCAGGTGTCCAGTTTAGCCAGTAAAGGAAGACGGAGACTTCAGTATTACAGCGTGTCTTTTATTGATCCTCTCCAGACGAGTCAGGTACAGTCAAGAATCCACAAACCGCCACCCGCCATGCCTATATCCCTTCCACCGCATTTAAAAGATGCCACCACGCACGCGATGACATTTGAAGTCGGCACGAACGCCGCCGCGCTCGTGTCCACTTCAAATGATAACTACGTATATAACAGAGCCACTGGAAGTCTCTGGGGTGTGAGGTGATGTGTGTGCAGGGTGGGAGCCTGGCTGCAGCATTTTGTAAAGTCTGGAGTCTTCTGTGTGACGGTTTTGTGTATGTCGATCAGCAGCTACTTGAGGATTTTTCTGAGGATCTTGAGGGTGCAGAAACAGGAAGAGGCGACTGCATTCACTAGACAGGTCATCAAAAGTTGGCTGTCCTCCACTATTCCTAGGTTCTTGTCTTGGCTGGCTGGGTGGGGTGTGGCCCACCAAGTGGAGTTCCATAGTGAGGTGACCTTGATGAAGAGTACCACTTCTGTTTTGTCTGTGTTGAGTTTTCAATCAATCAATCAGGATTTGTATAGCGTGGTTGCATCACCTGTGAGGGTCTCGAGGTGTTGGGAGGGTAAGTTGCCTGTCCTTCTACTGGTTGAACATCCATGTCTTGAGGTCCTTCCTGAGCTACTGGAGCGATGGCGAGGATCTGAGGTGTAGTGGGGGGGGAGGACTGTTCCAGGTCTTAGCGGCAAGGTGAGAGAAGGAGCGGCCTCCACTGTTCGTCTGGCGGATGTGTCAGGTTGCTGCTAGGGAGATGGATTTGGAGTGGAGTTTCCTGGTAGTGTGGTGGAAGTTCAATCGATTATTGAGGTACGCCGGTCCTTCATTGTGTAGTGTCTTGTAAAAGTGGGTGAGCAGCTTGAACTGGCATCTCTTCGTGACTGGTAGCTAGTGGAGTTTCCTGAGGTGTGGAGTGATGTGAGCCCATCTGGGGAGGTCGAGGATGAGTCTGACTGCTGTGTTCTAAACAGTCTGGAGTTTCGTCATGAGTTGGGAGGATATTCCTACGTAGAGGGAGTTCCCCTAGTTCTTGTCTTGGCTGGCTGGGTGGGGTGTGGCCCACCAGGTGGAGTTCCATAGTGAGGTGACCTTGTTGAAGAGTACCACTTCTGTTTTGTCTGTGTTGAGTTTTCAATCAATCAATCAGGATTTGTAGAGCGTGGTTGCATCACCCGTGAAGGTCTCGAGGTGTTGGGAGGGCAAGCTGCCTGTCCTACTACTGGTTGAACATCCATGTCTTGAGGTCCTTCCTGAGCTACTGGAGCGATGGCGAGGATCTGAGGTGTAGTGGGGGGGGGGAGGACTGTTCCAGGTCTTAGCGGCAAGGTGAGAGAAGGAGCGGCCTCCACTGTTCGTCTGGCGGATGTGTCAGGTTGCTGCTACGGAGATGGATTTGGAGTGGAATTTCCTGGTAGTGTGGTGGAAGTTCAATCGATTATTGAGGTACGCCGGTCCTTCATTGTGTAGTGCCTTGTAAAAGTGGGTGAGCAGTTTGAACTGGCATCTCTTCGCGACTGGTAGCTAGTGGAGTTTCCTGAGGTGTGGGGTGATGTGAGCCCATCTGGGGAGGTCGAGGATGAGTCTGACTGCTGTGTTCTAAACAGTCTGGAGTTTCGTCATGAGTTGGGAGGATATTCCTACGTAGAGGGAGTTCCCATAGCTCTTGTCTTGGCTGGCTGGGTGGGGTGTGGCCCACCAGGTGGAGTTCCATAGTGAGGTGACCTTGTTGAAGAGTACCACTTCTGTTTTGTCTGTGTTGAGTTTTCAATCAATCAATCAGGATTTGTAGAGCGTGGTTGCATCACCCGTGAGGGTCTCGAGGTGTTGGGAGGGCAAGCTGCCTGTCCTTCTACTGGTTGAACATCCATGTCTTGAGGTCCTTCCTGAGCTACTGGAGCGATGGCGAGGATCTGAGGTGTAGTTGGGGGGGGGGGGACTGTTCCAGGTCTTAGCGTCAAGGTGAGAGAAGGAGCGGCCTCCACTGTTCGTCTGGCGGATGTGTCAGGTTGCTGCTAGGGAGATGGATTTGGAGTGGAATTTCCTGGTAGTGTGGTGGAAGTTCAATCGATTATTGAGGTACGCGGGTCCTTCATTGTGTAGTGCCTTGTAAAAGTGGGTGAGCAGCTTGAACTGGCATCTCTTCGTGACTGGTAGCTAGTGGAGTTTCCTGAGGTGTGGGGTGATGTGAGCCCATCTGGGGAGGTCGAGGATAAGTCTGACTGCTGTGTTCTGGACAGTCTGGAATTTTGTCATGAGTTGGGGGGATATTCCTACGTAGAGGGAGTTCCCATAGTCTAGTCTGCTGGTGACGCGTTCCTGCATGACTGTTCACCTGGTGTTGGGTGGGAGCGATCTGAAGACCTTCCTGAGCATTCGGAGGGTGTGGAAGCAAGTTGAGGAGACAGTGCTGACCTGCTTCTTCATGAATAGCTGGCAGTCGAGGATGATACGGAGGTTGCGGGCGTGTTCTGTGGGTTTGGGGGTTGGGCCCAGCTCAGGTGGCCACCATGCATTGTTCCAGAGGGTGTCCTTTCCTTTCCCTAAGATGAGTACTTCGGCCTTGTCAGTGTTGAGTTTGAGACAGTTGTTGTTCATCCAGGCGGCCAAGTCTTTCGTGCATCTTTGGAACTTGTCCTTGGTGGTCGCTGGGTCATTAGTCAGGGAAAGGATGAGTTGGGTGTTGTTGACGTAGGAGATGATATTGAGTCCATGGCTCTTGATGTTTTAGATGGTTGGTCTTCATCCAGCTGGTGACTTCGGACTTCAGGTGGGGAAGTTGGTCTGGGTGTTGGATGTTTCATCTGAGATGGAAAGGATGAGCAGGGTGTCATTGGCAAAGGAGATGATATTGATTGCATGGGTCAGGCCAATGTTAGCAAGAGGTGGTAAGAAGGCTTTCAACAACATGGGGCTCATGGAAGATCCTTGCGTATTTTGCAGATGAGCTTGGTGGTGGCTGAGGCGTGCCCAGTGAGGAAGCAGCAAAGCCAACGGGTCACTTTCCAGTGAAGTCAGGGTGTTTATGTTTATCCTTTGCATAGCCCTGAATTCACCTTGGTTAGCAATGGGGAAAAGGCTCCTGTTTACAAGCGCCTGTCCCTTCAAGACAATTTTGTTACATTTGACACAAACCCAGATCCACCAATGGGGGCACTGATGAGATCATTCTATTACCTGCCTTCTCTGCTGGGCATGGTCTCTCTTTCCAAATTCTCTTGCGGAGAGACTAGTCAGTCAGTTACCGCACTAGTGCCGCCTATGCATTAGTTCACACAGCCCTTCCGTTTCTATCGTCACGTCCGGTAAGCACAGATTTAAATCTTCGGGTGCAGCCTCCATTCTCTATAGCGATATTCCAGGACCATTTCGTGAATAGCGTATCAACTTTTGGAGCCAGATATCGAGGTAAGGCAGCGTCTTCGCCGCATTGCTTTTATCGGCACTGCTTGCAACCTTTCAAGCGATCGCACGGCGTGATAGCGGCGAGGTCCTATAAATTGTCAGAGCCTTAGTTT
Source organism: Calotriton arnoldi (assembly GCA_963921515.1). NCBI lineage: Eukaryota > Metazoa > Chordata > Amphibia > Caudata > Salamandridae > Calotriton > Calotriton arnoldi. Next base: position 421,652 of record CAWUFW010003230.1, read on the forward strand.
ACTCTTCCATGCCCCGCCCGGCCCACGCTGCCATTATCTGATTTTTTAGATTAACGCTCACTCTGCTTTGCTCCCTTCACCATCGGCATGTTGAGGTTTGTGTTTTACCACACATAGGAACCATCCCGTGTTGCCTGCAATGTTATCATTAAATCGAGGACATAGGTTTTGCAGAAATCCTTATGTTCTCTTGCACTAAATCGTTATTCTGACCCATATGTCTCCACATACATACACCAGTAAATGTGGCTCTACCTAGTGTTATGTTGCACACATTTGGTGTCACATGTACTCCCTCTAACATTCTGCCATTTTTAAGAGGGAAGTCATGCCATTGCGGAATGCATCATGCTCTTTAATTAATTTGTTTATGATCCCCCACACCTCCTTGCGAGCTATTACATGTAAATACGATCTAGTCGACCGATACATGTCAAATTTTGTTCGTTCACATGCAGAGCTTCTCTCCATCATTCCATCTGGAAATCGTTCCTATCTTGTGTGAAAAAGAAAAAAATGTCTGATACATCTGAAGCAGAGACCCCCTAAATCAGCTGCATGCTGCCACAAGCGGGCCAGTTACATTAGGGTAAGGATAGTAATATATCTATTCTATTCATTTATGTGCATCTAGCATCCGACCTATGGCTTTTTCCTTTTTCTGATATAGTCACTTCCCCTTTTTCTCAATTTTACAGAGCTCACCGCCAGCTGCCTTATTTTTAAACCAGTCCTGTACACTTACCATAAATTACCTTGTGTATAGTAAAGATTAAGTGAAATACATGCAGCGTCTGTCTGAAAAAGGTAATATTACCATTTTCCTGCCATCAAACAGTAATGTTCGGTATCCTTAACCATACAGACAACTTGGATAATTTAATCTCTGTATCTCCATTTAGGACACCCTAATCCTGCTGAATATTGGAAGTCCAGACCTTCAGCACATAACTTTCAGCACCCCCATAGGTACATTACCAACAAGGTATAGCCATTAGACATCATGTACAACCCTTTAAATCACACTAGTATGCCTGGGTATCACTTATTCACTGTATATAAAATTGTGCACTTTTACTGTTACACTCTTGGGTGTCATCTTATATTTATTTTACTATTTCTTTCACCTAATAGGTTAAACATGTCGTTTTCTATTACGCTTCCAGCTCCCTTGGTCTCCGTAGTGCTATTTTATCAGTTTTCCCTTATTTTTTGCAATCATCTTGCTTTGTGTTGTTAGTCCCTTGAAGCTTTTTTATGGGCAAAGAAACCGATTTTCTCTTCTTTTGTTGTTGTATTATTTCATTACAGATTTAACTGAGACGGATCCCTGAGGAAGGCAAAGCCGAAACGCGCGGTGTGTATAATTGACCGCCAGTACATTCAAATGTTTTTGTGCGTTATCTATTATAGACTCTTAAACAAACTCCATTGTTAACTACGCTTAGATCAACTCAGTTCATATATTGTACCACAGAGAGCAACCACAACAACAACGATTGCATTACTTGGTTAGCATTGTTATGTAATTTCAGTAAACGATTATCAATTGATGCCAAGAAATGTATTTTAAATATATACAGAAAAATGTTTATATAAAATATTTATGACCATTTTCTATAAATTAAATGATTGAACATCCAACCTTTGAATGTCATTGTTGACTGTGTGTTTATAGCATCCTGTTCATAGTTTGGAGGTCACATGAGTGCTGGGGGGGTAGCACTTCTCCTTAGCGAGTGGGAGGGGCCTTCATTATAAACCTGGTAGAAATATGTGTGCTACTCATATACAATTATCACATTAAACTTGTTTTCTCAACAAGGAAAATATTGGTGCCAAATCTATTCTCATATGCCGCCATGATATATATTTGGTGTTTGGGACACATTCCAAGAACATTTGCGCACTTACCCCAACCATGTTTTGGAAATCACTGCATAAATACTCCAAAACCTTAGTGTTCACTATGTTTGCATTGGCCACCCCGATGCTCCCATGCTGGTCCTAAACATATTACTACACAACTAGGTACATACTTAACATAAGTGTCGTTTGCCGCCCTAAATGGGCAAAGATCATTTTTCAGTGCTCACAGGTGCATAACACTGTTATGAATTGGGTTCATAGTGGTTGGTGCCTAGACTTGCTACTTCACAGCTCTGTAAATGACGGCCTTTATTCTTACGTCAACTCAATACTACTCTTTTGATCTGAAATATGCAATATGTACATTTTGAGTCTTCCACAGAAAGTCTGTAACCAAAAATGGTTTTGAAGAATTGATCCTGTACTTCCATGGTTAGGTGGAAGCCATTTTGGATTGGGCAAATATTGGCCATTTGGGGATTTAATCTGACTGTGGGCGTTTCATTTCAAACTGAATTGCAATGCGACATTTGGAGCCAACTGCTGAAAGGAGCACTGATGGAGAGACAGAGAAAACAAACATCAAAGAGAACGTTTCTTTGTGCTCAAGTAGGGAAACATGCTGTGCACCTCGTGGACGTCAATGTGAATGTGGCATGCACAGACTACCCTGCCTTAAAGTGGCCTGCCATCAGTTTATGAGAGGATTGAACAAACTACTGCTGCCTGATTGGGATGGCTGCAACAGATTTCAGTGACTTCTTAAGTTGTCCTCGTGATGTTATTGAGGCTAAACCACATGCAAGTATGGCTGCCCTGAGCTGTAGCAAAACAGTAACCAGTGGATCCAAGAGTTTCCTTATGACACATGGGAGCCTTCATAGAATCCATCCTTCAGTTAGCGAAATGACATTAGTGTGCCGGAACTGACAACTGCCGTAACACTCGCTTCCTCTACGGCCAATGGAAGCGGTCGCGGCCCCACACCCTTTGTGCGTGCGTGCGTAGATCGGCAGCTCTGGCCACTGAGACTCTTTGGTGCCTGAGTACCCAGATAACACAGGCTGAGAAGATAGAAGCTGGAATCATCTGAGACATTGGAGATGGCGGAGTCTTAAATCTTTAGCCGACCAATACAGGGCTTAATCCTTCTGTCAAGTGGGCAGTAGAAAACTCACTTCCTTGGTTTGTGAGTCCTCACTCCCTCTCTGCTAGCCCCAAGCTTGCTCAGAAGCCAGCAAGCAGTGAGTGGTAGAAATTGAGAGGTCTCACAAGGAGATGGAGGTTGCCAGGTTGGCTGATGGCAGCCAGAGACCTAGAGGAAGTTGTGCATCTACTGTGGTTGTACTTCAAAGACAGCAGCGGCATTCTGAGGTCTGTCAAGTAAATCACATATTGCTGGCTAGGACAGTATACAATATCTTTGAGGTCTTTTTGAAATGGTTTTATCATTGTGTTTCACGGTTCAGAATCGGCTCGCATGACTCGCGGGGGGGCGGGTGGGGGGTTTGCGCAGAGGTTGCGGGGGGAATTTAAAAATACAAAATAACTTACCGCACCGGGTCCCGCCGCCTCCGCTCCTGGCTGCGTTTTCCTGATGCGCCTGCTTTCCTGCTCTCCTGCCTCAGGCAGGAACAGGAAGCAGGCAGCCTCCCTCCCCTCCCCAAGCCAATCACAACGCTTCAATGGCAGCGTTGTGATTGGTCCGGACGGCGCCCTGCCAGGCGCTTACGGGGAGGCCATTTTCTCTATGTAGGCAGCCTACATAGAGAAATCTGAGGCTAGAATAGCGCAACAAGGAGAAATATTTTTATTTCTCCTCGTTTTTGCTTTTTCTATGTGTGCTGCATTCTACAGCACACATAACAGAGCAAAATGCCATTAATGATTGTTTATGTGCAGGAAGGTGTGCCTTCCTGCACTTAAACAATCTTTCCCTGCTGGTGTTAGACTTTGGAGGGATCTGATTTATTGTTCCCACTCTAATCTGAGCACCACTCCAACACAAGCAAAATTAGGGAAAGTGTTGGACTTTGGGGGTTGAGATTTACTATTCCCATTTTGTTTTTTAAATAAAACATTTAAATGCAGAAAAAAATTAACAAAATATATTTTAAATAATACATGTAATCAATGAATGTAAAACAAATACAATTAAATTAAAAATACAATTTTATATTACAAATAAAAAAAATCTTTAAAAATATTTAACATATATTGCTCTAAAACTCTTTCTGCCCTACTGCCTTACAAAATGAACACCCACAAACACTTAAAATTGATAAAACAATTCATATTAAAAAGTGAAATATTGGTAATATTTCATCAATTATAAATAAAATAATCAAATAATTAACAAATTAAAAACCAACAATTAATTATAATGACAATCAATTGACATAATTATCGCCGAAATAGTTAAATAACATAATAACTAATTATACATTATTTGACAAGAACATAAAAAAATGAATAACAAAATAATACAAACATTATTAAACACACATTTAAAACAACGAATAAGCGTCTTCCATATAAGGCAAAAAATAAAAATAAAAGCGCCTAATTAAACCTTTAGTCAATCAAATTTAGAAGAAAAACAGTTAACAAATAGGAATGAATGCCTTATTAAAAAAGAATACAGAGAACAGCAAATGGAACCAAACTGCTGCACTTGAAACCATCATACCAGTAAAAGGCCACCAGAAATGACTGACCCAAAGAAAGGAGGAAAGCATTTGAACCCCACCACAAAAGTAAAGGCATTAATCATTGCTAGGAAAAAATGTTAAACACCATTAAAATGTTTTTATGAATAGGTAAACAACTTAACTAATTGCAATTTAATGTATACACCCAATATACAGTTTAAAAGTCGGAAGAAGTGAAGGGAAATAGTAAGAAAAAACAGAAAGCCTTAAAATCAACACAACATGAAATCAACAGGCACAAAGAAAATATAAGTACAACAATTAAAATGTAAAAAAAGAATAATTTATAACTTAAAATCCCAAACAATAGTACTACTACGGTATCTTTTCTATGGGGAGGCCCTTGCACATGTACGTTTACTAATTAGTTAATATGGTAGGGACTAACGGGGAGTGACTTGAAAAAGGGACATACATACTTATAAATGGGAATGGTTTAGGGAGGAGTAAGGAGTGGTTTAGGGGATGCTAAAGAGGGGTTTATTGGGTGCTAAAGAGGGGTGGAGGGAGAGAGAGATACCCACCCACATAAAAGTAAGCCCACAACTGCACTTCTAAAGTTACTACAGTGAAAAAAGACCAAAGGCATCAGTAAATGTACTCCAGCTCAGACCTGCAGTAAGTCCAGCACCACTCTTGGCCAACCACTGGCACTGCAAAACCCTCCCATAGAAGATATTAAATAATAGCGCATGTAAGAGCACACACTCACACTCCTAATGTATCAGAGGTGCAAGTCCTGAACATAATACAAGATCCAAAGGAAGCCAGTAAGAGTTCCTCTGCCCCACCAGGAACAATACTGAAAGATTACAGGCTTCTAACCTGAAAAGACTAAGGAGTAGAGCATGGAGAACAGGCAGAGAAATAACAAAGGCCCCAAGAACCTTACAAGAAAAAGAAATTCCTGACCACTTAAAAGTAATCCATGCTAATCAAAATTTCATCTTATATGACAACCAAAAATAAACAGTTAACTTACTAACCCTTACTCACAGGGTTGGTTGATGGATGGGACTTTTATATTGTGCCCCCCAACCAACGTTTCGGACAAATTTATAAAAATGAATGGCCAATATCACAGTACTAATTTTTCCTAATGTATGCCCGACGCCCTAACAAGAAACGTTCAACTTAGCAATAACTACTAACAACTGTCAAAGAAAAAACACAAACACCTATTACCCACAGAAAATAGTCATGGACTTCGAGGAAGTCATGATACATAGAGTACTAAAAGTCTATGCACATCCATGCAAGGGTGTTATTATCACTTATGGATGTACATCCACAGGTCAAGACTCAGCATTGACTATCTGACCAATGGCCACATATAAAACAAAACAAATAATAGCCCTGGCCTGTGTGACACCAACAGAAGTGACAAAACACTATGCATTACTAATAGAGTCACCCTTATACCAGGCTTATGAACAAAGACTATCTTCTCTACTAAACTATTTTGAGGACATTTGTGTTGAATTCCTGCATCACTCAGGTTATAGGTGGCAACCCTAGTTTCAAATTCCCTGGTGGCACGTGTAGAATAGAATAGAACAGAATAACATAGACTAGAGGTACTCTACGAATACGGTAGTCTTGCTTACTCATTGAAGTCTGGTGTAAGTCTTGAAGAATGTTTTTCTAGTGTTTTTATGACATTTGTATTAATCAGCTTCCCACTTCGTATGATTAGGCAAATGTTTTGTAGTGTCAGCAATTCATTTGGAACACTGTCCTTTCCTCTATAAAAGAGGCAGTTACTTACCTCACATTAAGGAACAATCTCAAAACCTACCTTTTTACTTTGTAAAGCCATTTCTCACTTGTTTGTCTGGTGTCAAGAAACCTAAGGAAGTATGTTTCACTCTATAAGGCAATTAACATTGACTTTCACAGGAAGCCAAAAGCAACAATGCTTTAGTGCAGAGGTAGAATCCCTTTCAAGGAACTCTTGGAAGGAGCCACTGAACACTCTACAAATGTATAGAGATACTAAAAAAGAACAAAGTGACCAAGAGCTCAGACTCATACAATCCTTAACACAGCTAAAAACCAAAATATCAAAACAAACAGGATGGATGGGTCAATTGCTAGTCAGAAAAATATGTTTTGTTTTTCAACAACCAAGGGCTGCACTAATTTGAACCTATAGCCAGGGCCACTAGAACTATGTGAGTCTGAGGCCACAGCTTTTGTCGCATAATTATTTATTTGTCTCATTTGCCACATAATCCATCATCTGCTGCATAATCTGCAGAGTTTAACAAAAAAAGTTTGTTTGTCACTCAAACGGATCAAAAGAAACAAAAAATGTGGCAATGCATTCCCACGTAATGTAAGGCCCTTTGCAAAGGTTAACTGGCCATCCTTCATTTGCTTATTTCTGTATTTAATTGGTATACTGGTGCTAATGAGGTGAAATCTTGGCCCAAACAGTAAAAATTACAAAATAATGAAGTAATACTATTAAAAAAAAGTGCCACATTATGCTGCATAAGTTGCCTTCTCTTGCTGTATAAATAGTCAATCCTGCCGCAAAATATGGCGGTCACCTGCTGCATAATTTAATGGCTCTGCCTATAGCAGACACACACTATACAAATAATCACAATAAAAAAACAATACACTGCCCTCACCAACAAAACCTAACACCAAAACATAATATATCATTTTTCAGGCGTGGCACGTGCAGGTAAGATCAGTGGGGCAGGGGGCGGGGTGTACGGGGAGTCGACAGATGACCATGAGGGAAACTTACATTTAAAAAAACTAAAACCACTTACCTTGCGCTCGCCCCATCACCGAGTTAGCGATGCGGTGAGCGCAATGTAAGAGGTTTTTTGTTTTTTTAAATGTAAGTTTCCCTTGTCGTCGTCTGTTGAGTCCCTCCCCCCACCCTGCCGCACCACTCTTACCTGCACGGGCCACGCCTGTCATTTAAAAAAAAAATGATTTTAAGAAGTTTTATAATATTAATATATTTTTAATCATTCTGAAATAAATATGAACTTTAAAACATAAACAAAAAACTCACAATGACATGAAGTATATTAATAATGTAATTTTTGACAACAGTACAGTAATTCAAACAAAATAAAAATTGACATTAAAGAAAGCCTAAATAATTTTGATAAATAATACATAAATAGTATTTCATCACTTTGCATAGTCTTTGCAGATATGGCAAACCTATCCCTTTCAAAGGGAATTGTACCTGTAGCGTGGAAACACGCTATGGTAAAAGCTATATTAAAAAAAACCCCTTGATTAATGCTGTCCTGAGAATTTTCGACCTATCTCTCTTCTTCCAGGATTGAGTAAGGTGCTGGACAAATATGTTAACTCATACCTCTCGGAATTCATAGAATCCTGCATCCCACCCAGACAGGGTTCCGGCCCAAGCATAGCACCAAAACCACCCTTTTGGCAGTGGTGGAAGAGGCAAAAATGAAACTGGATCTAGGAGGTACTGTAGCCATGATCCTCCTAGACCTAAGCGCTGCCTTTGATACGGTGGATCACAGGACCCTTATTAAGAGGATTCGGAATGCAGGAATGTCAGGTCTGGCCCTTAAATGGATCAGTTCGTTTCTGGGGGATAGATTGTTAGACTTGGCATCTTTTGGCGTGTTTCCCCTGACTTTTTGCTTTCTGACCTCCCGGTTTTGACTCTGTTTTTGCTGGTGTAATGATTCTGCGCACTTTCCTCACTGCTGTCCAGTGGGAAAGTGCAAGTGCTCCTGTATAAAATGTGTTATGGATTGGCGTTTCTATGATTGGCCTATTTGGTTTATGTGTCAGTCCCTTGTAAAGTGCACTGCGAGTGCCAGGGCCTATAGACCAAATGCTGTTGGTGGGCTGCAGCACTGGATTGTGCCACCCACGCAAACAGCCCGTAAAGTGTAACTCGGGCCTGCCACCGCAGAGCCTGTGCGCAGCCTGGGGCTGACATGTCGACTTGGCAAGTGCACACACTTGCAAGTCCCTAAACCTTCCCTTTCCTACATGTTAGTCACCCCTAAGGTAGGCCCAAGGTACCCCTGTGGGCAGGGTGCGTTGTATGCGAAAGGTAGGACATGCCCTGGTGTGTGTGGCATGTCCTGATAGTGAATTACAGCCTTGTTCGTTTTTCACTATTGCAAGGCTACCTGTTCCCCCTAGGCCAGAACGGGCAGTTTTCATTATTACAGCTTATAATCCTAACTGACCCCGGGAACATGGTAGACATTCGAGTTTAGTATGCCTGGACTCAGAAGGACAAAATGCATCTTTTAGTGAAGTTGGTTTTAACATTCTGTGTTTGAAAATACCACTTTTAGAAAGTGGGTATTTTCTTGTCTAACCATCCAACCCTGCCTCTGCGAGGTTGTGTATTCCTTGTCTGGAGTGTGAGTGAGAGGGGCTGGGGGATGCCAGGAGACAGGGTGAGTCAGCACAGGGCTGAATAGCAAGATCTACATGCTGGCTCCACCTCCTGTGGTGCGTCTGATGTCCCTGGCCTACTCTCTGAAAGAAGGTACGGAGACTTGTCAACAAAGTGCTCCAGAACTGGTTTGGACTAGGCAAAGGCCTCTCTGCCTTCAGAGAACAAAGGAATTTGGGATATAAATATTGGGGCCCTGACCCCATGAATTTAGATCTCGCTGGAATCAAGGAACCTGCCAAGAGGAAGAGCTGGAAGAGCTGCCAGGAGGAGTACTGCCCCTTTGCTGTGTTGTTGCTTTGTTGGGTTGGCCTGCAGCTGCTGCTTCTGCCTTGGGCAGTGAAAGGACTGAACTTTCTACAAACTTGTGCTGAGTATCTCCAAGGGCCTGGAACCGAGCTGGCCTCCTGTTAAGAAGTCTCAGGGACTACAAAGACTTCACAAGCCTCTGGGTACCGCTTCTGGAACGCTGTTTCAGTTGCCACAGAGGAAGGGAACTGCAACCGACTCCGTCAACCGAATCCATCCCTGGCCGGTGACCTGTTTGCACCGCAGACCGCATCGCCCCGCTTCGCATCGCAACCCTGGTCTCACCGTGGGCGACGTCCGACGCCGCCAACACCGAGCCGCTGCTTGCACCGTGACCTGTGGGCACCGCAGTTCGCATCGCAGCGCTTCACTGAACCAGCCGGACCCGACCGACGCGGTCGCTGCAACTGGCTCAAGAGTCGGGACCGCACCGCATTTGGGGCACCGCTCGCACGTCTGCGACGCACCGCTCCGACTCGCACCGATGTCCGACGCCAGCTCCCGCACTCCGGCTTGGTCGCCTGCATCGCAACCTGTCAGCACCGCATCGAGCATCGTCTCACCCTGCATCGCACGCCTTGGACTCACCGACTCCGTCTGCACGACGCTCATCGAGCCGCTGCCTGCACCGCATCGAGGGACACCGCACCTTGCATCGCTCCGTCTTGCACCGCAACCGCAACGAACGCCGACCGGCTCGTACACTCCGTACCAGCCACAACGAGAAAGGTACTGTGACCGAGTCTGTTCACGACTCTGCTGGCCCGTAGCGACGCGGTCGGCTGGAGCTGTTGGACTCTGTGTAATTCAGCATCGCGGTAAGACCCGGACGGGGCTACCGACTCGTACGAACTTTGCTTTTGTGCTATTCCTGCAAAGAAGAAGTTACCTTATCAAGCATTCGTTTTTAAAGTATGGTATTGTGGATTTTTGTCGTAATTGGTCTTGTCTTGAGTATATAAAATATTGGTTATTTTTCTAAACTGGTGTGGTGTCCGTTTGTAGTGCTTACACTGTATTACTGTTGGTTCTGTGCAAATGCTTTACACACTGCCTCTGAATTAAGCCTGACTGCTCGTGCCAAGCTACCACAAGGGTGAGCAGGGGTTACTTCACGAGTGTAACACCCTTACCCTGACTAGGAAGAAGGGTCCCTACTTGGACAAAGGTGCAAGCCCTTGCCAACTAGAGATCCCATTTCTAACATTGGTTGTCAGCGGTGAGGATAGGACTTGTGTTTGCACTTGACTTACAGTGATTGGTGTGCACTACTACCATATCGCAGACCATTACGTACCACATACTGGTTCTTTTTCTTTTGGCCTATTTTTGATCTTGCCACTTTTCAACTCACTACTTTTGTCATGCCTGACACAGCTGCATCATCCGTTGCATCTCTGGAAATTATCTTTGAGGAGGATAGGTTGGAAACCTACGCCGTAAAGGAACTACGAGCAATTTGTAAAAACCTGAAAGTCCAAATTAAAGGCCTCACAAGGAAGGAGGAGCTACAGAAGGCGCTGAGGGCCTGGGTAGCAGCCAGACATGCCAGTGGGCAGCCTGGTAATCTCAGTGAGGAGGTGGAGGAGCCTATTTCCAGGGTGGATATGCTTTTGGGTAGGGGGAACCCGCCAGGTCAGGTAGCAGCAGTCTGTCCCCAGAGGAGCTGGAGGACAGGCGGGAGGCAAGGCAGTTTGAGCTGCAGAAGCTCAGGCTGGAGAGTGAGCGGGAGGAGAAGAGATTGGCCATAGAGGAGAGGAAGATGCTCTTAGAGCATGAGAGAGAACTGAAGGAGCTAGAACTTAGGAGTAAGTCAGGCTCAGATGGTGGCAGCAATTCGTCCAGAAAGGCAGACAGGATTGTGCAAATTCCCAAGAATGTAGGCAAGGAGTTCAAGAAGGGGGATGACATACAAAGGTGGTTTCAGGGTTATGAGGCAGCCATACACATGAATGGGGTCCCTGAGGAGAATTGGGGAGCAGGATTGTGGCCACTTTTCCCTGAAGAAGCAAGGGATGCTCTGATAGCTTTGGGTAAGGGGTATCACCTCACCTATGCTGACATGAAGGATGCCCTTCTCACTAAGTATGGTCTTACTCCTGAAAAGTACAGGGATCAGTTCAGGTCCAGTAAGAAGTCTGATGCCAACACTTGGTTGGAATGTGTGGATGTGTTCTGCAGGTCGCTGGATGGTTGGGTGAAGGGCAGTAGTGTAACAGATTTTCAGGGGCTCTACAACTTGATTGCATGGGAGCACTTGTCTAGTCTATGTTTTGCAGATCTGCGCCAGCACCTAGTTGATAGTAAGCTAACTGACCCCAGGAAGCTTGCTATGGAAGCGGACCGCTGGGTGAGTACCAGGGTCCACAAGAAAGCGTTTGGGGGAGACTCAGCCAAAGGTGGGCAGGGTCCCCAGCAGAAAGGTGGGGGGACAAGGGTAAAGCACAGGAGTTCTCTAAAGGGCCCCAAACTAGTACCCAGGGTAAAGGTTCCCAGCCCCCCGGTGATAAGAAGAAAGGGGTCTCTACAGGGAAGCCTGTTGAGACCGGCCCCCGCAAGTGTTATGCATGTGACCAGGTAGGTCACTTTAAGGGGGACCCCAAGTGCCCGAAGGGGACACAGCCACCCACCGGTGGACAGTCCAAAGTGTTGGCTAGTGTAGCGCTTGGGGAGGAGGGGTGCCCACAGGAGGGTGGGGATCCCGCAGAAATGACCCTTGTCTCACTAGGGGACAGTGAGATGGTCCCAGTAAACCAGGTGCCCCCTAACACAAAGAAATATAGCACCTGGGTGACCATTAATGGGAACAGGGTAGAGGCTCTCAGAGATACTGGAGCCAGTGTGACCTCAGTCCGGTGTCAACTGGTCTCTGAGAAGCAGGTAGTCCCAGGGGCATTCCACCAAGTAGTTGCTGTAGACAACTCTGAGCGCCAGTGTATGGTGGCGCAGGTTCCCTTTGAATGGGGGGGGGGGTCTCAGGTCCCTTGAGGGTGGTTGTGAGCCCTACCATGCCTGTAGATTGTCTGCTAGGAAACAACCTGGAGCAGTCCTTATGGAAGGAGGTTGAGCTCAGGTCTCACTTGGAGATGCTTGGGTTGCCAGAGTGGGCCTGCGTGTCTACTCGGTCAATGGCAGCCAGAAAGGGTGATCAAGAGGACTTGGAGCCTGGAACAGTGGCCCAAGTCCCTGCCAAGAGAAAGGGCAGGGGGCGCGGGAAACCGGCCCCCAAAGTTCCCACGGACCGGGAGGAGGCGGACCTCGAGGGGGACGCCCCGGTGCCTACAGGGGAGCAGGTAGCCGAACTGGGAGACATCTCTGAGCTGACCCATTGGCAGCAAGAAGGGGGTCCCACCAGGGAGGAGTTCTGCAGGGAGCAGAACGAGTGCCCTACTCTGGAGGGTCTGCGGCGGCAGGCCGCAGACCAGGCAGCTGGTAATCAGTCCGGGTCACATCTGATCTACTGGGAGAGTGGTCTCCTATACAGTGAGCCTAAGGTTGTTGAGCCTGGGTCAGCCCGTGTGCTGGTGGTACCCCAGCGCTTCAGGACCTTCCTACTGGGTCTGGCTCATGACGTGCCTTTGGCAGGACATTTGGGGCAGGACAAGACCTTTGACAGGCTTGTCACCCACTTCTTTTGGCCCCAAATGCGAAGGCAGTCAGATGCACACTGTAGGTCTTGCCAAACTTGCCAGGCAAGTGGTAAGAGTGGGAGGAAGGTCAAAGCTCCTCTCCAACCTTTCCCTGTTGTTGGAACACCCTTTGAAAGGGTAGGGATGGATATTGTGGGGCCACTGGACCCCAAGACAGCCATGGGCAACAGGTACATCCTGGTCTTGGTGGACCATGCCACCCGGTACCCGGAGGCAATCCCTCTCAGGACAACGACGGCGCCAGTGGTGGGCCGGGCGTTAATGGGGATCTTTTCCCGTGTGGGATTCCCCAGAGAGGTGGTTTCTGATAGGGGGACCAATTTCATATCGAAGTATATGACATCCCTGTGGAAGGAGTGTGGTGTAACCTACAAGTTCACCACTCCTTACCACCCACAAGGAAACGGTCTGGTGGAGAGATTCAACCAGACCTTGAAAGGCATGATCAAGGGTCTAACAGAACCCATGAGGCGTAAGTGGGACGTCCTCTTGCCATGCCTACTCTTTGCATACAGGGAGGTGCCTCAGAAGTCTCTTGGGTACAGCCCCTTTGAGCTCCTGTATGGCCACCCTGTCAGAGGACCTCTGAGTTTGGTAAAGGAAGGCTGGGAGGCGGCTCCCGGGAAAACTCCCCAGGATGTATTTAGCTACATGCTGGCCTTTAGAAACCAAACTGCCCGCTTCAGGAAACTCGCTCAGGCGAACCTAGAAGCAAGCCAGGAAGAAATGAAGAGATGGTATGACCAGAATGCCACTCTGGTCGAATTTCAACCTAGGCAAAAAGTGTGGGTCATGGCCCCAGTGGCACCTTGTGCCTTGCAGGACAAGTGGACTGGGCCATATGAGGTAAAGGAGCGCAAAAGTGACGTCACCTACCTGGTGGATTTGCAGGCTCCAAGGAACCCTTTGAGGGTCCTTCACGTGAACCGCCTCAAGCCCCACTTCGAGAGGTCTGAAGTGAGTATGCTCTTGGCGACAGATGATGGGGTGGAAGAGGAGAGTGAGCCTCTCCCTGACCTCCTGTCTACCAAGGAGCATGATGGGTCAGTAGAGGGTGTGATCCTCTCCCCTACTCTGACTCAAGAGCAGCAGGGGGACTGTCGCCAGTTGTTGGGACAGTTCGCCCCACTGTTCTCTCTGACCCCCGGTGTTACTCACTGGTGTACCCATGACGTGGACACTGGTGACAGCCCTTCTGTGAAGCACAAGATTTACAGGTTGACTGACCGGGTCAGAGCCAGCATCAAGGAGGAGGTCTCTAAGATGTTGGCGTTAGGGGTGACTGAGCCCTCCCACAGTCCTTGGGCCAGCCCAGTGGTCTTGGTCCCAAAGGCTGCTGCGCCCGGTGCCACTCCAGAACTCCGGTTTTGTGTGGACTACCGTGGGCTCAATGCCGTCACCAGGACTGACGCGCACCCCATCCCCAGAGCTGATGAGCTCATTGATCGGTTGGGAGCTGCCCGGTTCCTCAGCACGTTTGATTTGACGTCTGGGTACTGGCAGATTGCCTTAACCGATGGGGCCAAGGAGAGATCAGCATTCTCAACCCCAGAAGGTCATTACCAATTCCGGGTGATGCCCTTTGGGTTGAAGAATGCCCCTGCCACCTTTCAGAGGTTGGTCAATCAGGTGTTGGCTGGGCTGGAGGATTTCAGTGCCGCCTACCTGGATGACATTGCTGTGTTCAGTTCCAGCTGGGAAGAACATTTACAGCACCTTGAGAAAGTGTTGAGGGTTCTGCAAGGTGCAGGCCTCACGATCAAGGCCAGTAAGTGCCAGATCGGGCAGGGTTCTGTGGTGTACTTGGGACACCAGGTAGGAAGCGGCCAGGTGGCGCCCCTACAACCCAAGATTGACACCATTCTGGCTTGGGAGCCCCCAAGACCCAGACAGAGGTGAGAGCCTTCTTAGGTCTCACCGGCTACTATAGGAGATTTGTTAAGGGCTATGGCACCATCGTTGCCCCCTTAACAGAGCTGACCTCTAAGGGGTAGCCCAGGAAAGTGATCTGGACTGAGTCCTGCCAGAAAGCTTTTGATGCCCTGAAGGCAGCCATGTGCACGGCGCCCGTGCTCAAGGCACCTGACTTCTCCAAGGAATTCGTCGTGCAGACTGACGCTTCAGAGCATGGTGTGGGAGCGGTGCTCTCACAACTGAACGAAGAGGGCCTGGATCAGCCTGTAGCCTTTCTTAGCAGGAGACTACTTCCCAGGGAACAGAGGTGGAGTGCCATAGAAAGGGAAGCTTTTGCTGTGGTCTGGGCGCTGAAGAAGTTGAGACCATACCTGTTTGGGACTCACTTCCGGGTTCAGACAGACCACAGGCCCCTCAGATGGTTGATGCAAATGAGGGGTGAGAATCCAAAACTGCTGAGGTGGTCCATCTCCCTACAGGGAATGGACTTTACGGTGGAACACCGTCCTGGTACAGAACACGCCAACGCAGATGGTCTGTCCAGGTTCTTCCGCCTTAGTGAAGAGAACTCCAATGGGGTTGGGTAGTTCTCCCTACTTTCAGCTGGAGGGGACATGTGTTAGACTTGGCATCTTTTGGCGTGTTTCCCCTGACTTTTTGCTTTCTGACCTCCCGGTTTTGACTCTGTTTTTGCTGGTGTAATGATTCTGCGCACTTTCCTCACTGCTGTCCAGTGGGAAAGTGCAAGTGCTCCTGTATAAAATGTGTTATGGATTGGCGTTTCCATGATTGGCCTATTTGGTTTATGTGTCAGTCCCTTGTAAAGTGCACTGCGAGTGCCAGGGCCTATAGACCAAATGCTGTTGGTGGGCTGCAGCACTGGATTGTGCCACCCACGCAAACAGCCCGTAAAGTGTAACTCGGGCCTGCCACCGCAGAGCCTGTGCGCAGCCTGGGGCTGCCATGTCGACTTGGCAAGTGCACACACTTGCAAGTCCCTAAACCTTCCCTTTCCTACATGTTAGTCACCCCTAAGGTAGGCCCAAGGTACCCCTGTGGGCAGGCTGCGTTGTATGCGAAAGGTAGGACATGCCCTGGTGTGTGTGGCATGTCCTGATAGTGAATTACAGCCTTGTTCGTTTTTCACTATTGCAAGGCTACCTGTTCCCCCTAGGCCAGAACGGGCAGTTTTCATTATTACAGCTTATAATCCTAACTGACCCCGGGAACATGGTAGAAATTCGAGTTTAGTATGCCTGTACTCAGAAGGACAAAATGCATCTTTTAGTGAAGTTGGTTTTAACATTCTGTGTTTGAAAATACCACTTTTAGAAAGTGGGTATTTTCTTGTCTAACCATCCAAGCCTGCCTCTGCGAGGTTGTGTATTCCTTGTCTGGAGTGTG
This sequence comes from Calotriton arnoldi, assembly GCA_963921515.1. NCBI lineage: Eukaryota > Metazoa > Chordata > Amphibia > Caudata > Salamandridae > Calotriton > Calotriton arnoldi. The sequence goes on from CAWUFW010003230.1 coordinate 437,935, forward strand.
AGTGACAGGGGCTGGGGGATGCCAGGAGACAGGGTGAGTCAGCACAGGGCTGAATAGCAAGATCTACATGTAGATGGGTGGGAGGAGTTGCACCTGGGCCCTGAATAGGACAGTGCCTTCCCTCCACAATGCTGGCTCCACCTCCTGTGGTGCGTCTGATGTCCCTGGCCTACTCTCTGAAAGAAGGTACAGAGACTTGTCAACAAAGTGCTCCAGAACTGGTTTGGACTAGGCAAAGGCCTCTCTGCCTTCAGAGAACAAAGGAATTTGGGATATAAATATTGGGGCCCTGACCCCATGAATTTAGATCTCGCTGGAATCAAGGAACCTGCCAAGACGAAGAGCTGGAAGAGCTGCCAGGAGGAGTCCTGCCCCTTTGCTGTGTTGTTGCTTTGTTGGGTTGGCCTGCAGCTGCTGCTTCTGCCTTGGGCAGTGAAAGGACTGAACTTTCTACAAACTTGTGCTGAGTATCTCCAAGGGCCTGGAACCGAGCTGGCCTCCTGTTAAGAAGTCTCAGGGACTACAAAGACTTCACAAGCCTCTGGGTACCGCTTCTGGAACGCTGTTTCAGTTGCCACAGAGGAAGGGAACTGCAACCGACTCCGTCAACCGAATCCATCCCTGGCCGGTGACCTGTTTGCACCGCAGACCGCATCGCCCCGCTTCGCATCGCAACCCTGGTCTCACCGTGGGCGACGTCCGACGCCGCCAACACCGAGCCGCTGCTTGCACCGTGACCTGTGGGCACCGCAGTTCGCATCGCATCGCATCGCTTCACTGAACCAGCCGGACCCGACCGACGCGGTCGCTGCAACTGGCTCAAGAGTCGGGACCGCACCGCATTTGGGGCACCGCTCGCACGTCTGCGACGCACCGCTCCGACTCGCACCGCTGTCCGACGCCAGCTCCCGCACTCCGGCTTGGTCGCCTGCATCGCAACCTGTCAGCATCGCATCGAGCATCGTCTCACCCTGCATCGCACGCCTTGGTCTCACCGACTCCGTCTGCACGACGCTCATCGAGCCGCTGCCTGCACCGCATCGAGGGACACCGCACCTTGCATCGCTCCGTCTTGCACCGCAACCGCGACGAACGCCGACCGGCTCGTACACTCCGTACCAGCCACAACGAGAAAGGTACTGTGACCGAGTCTGTTCACGTCTCTGCTGGCCCGTAGCGACGCGGTCGGCTGGAGCTGTTGGACTCTGTGTAATTCAGCATCGCGGTAAGACCCGGACGGGGCTACCGACTCGTACGAACTTTGCTTTTGTGCTATTCCTGCAAAGAAGAAGTTACCTTATCAAGCATTCGTTTTTAAAGTATGGTATTGTGGATTTTTGTCGTAATTGGTCTTGTCTTGAGTATATAAAATATTGGTTATTTTTCTAAACTGGTGTGGTGTCCGTTTGTAGTGCTTACACTGTATTACTGTTGGTTCTGTGCAAATGCTTTACACACTGCCTATGAATTAAGCCTGACTGCTCGTGCCAAGCTACCACATGGGTGAGCAGGGGTTACTTCACGAGTGTAACACCCTTACCCTGACTAGGAAGAAGGGTCCCTACTTGGACAAAGGTGCAAGCCCTTGCCAACTAGAGATCCCATTTCTAACATAGATCTTTTCAGGTCTTTGACAAAGCATGCTCCTCAGACATTTTCCCTTTGAGATGCGGGATCCCACAGGGGTCATCACTGATCCCTACGTTATCCAACCTTTACATGCACCCTTTGGCCAGTATTGTACTGCCTTTTATGATCTCATTAGTGTCCTAGTCGGACAACACCCAGCTGGTGTTCACCCTCACCCCAGATTGCAAACGCAATGCTCCTTCCCTTGGGCCTTGCCTTGAGAGGGTAGCTAGATGAATGGACAAGTCCTGCCTCAAGCTCAATAGAAACAAAACCAAGCTGATGATGCTAGAGAATAATGTAAATCCCCATATGCCCCTTCGTTGGGCCGACCGTGTATCTCATACAGAGCCTTTCAAGATTAAGGTCCCTCCATCTCCTGACTGCTGATAGCTCCAAATATACCTGGTAGAGCCCTCAGATCTTCTAACACCCTATGGGCTGTAGTTCCACCTGTTAAGAGGGCTAGAAGAGAAGGGAAATGATTTGGGTATAATGTCGGAAAACTTTCAAACACCCTTCCCCTTACCTTGCAGACAATTGATAACGAACTGTCCTTCAGAAAACAGCTCAAAACCTACCTGTTTGAGGAGCCTGAGCTCATGATCTGTGTCACTCAGTTAGCGCTAGGATACCTTCAGGTCACCATGCGCTCTATAAATCTCTCTAACATAACATATCAAAAAAATTACAAATACATTCACCTAAGTAAACATTGTTCGAATATGTAATACGTAAAGTCTTAGAAAAAATGAACTACATATGTTAAATCATAAATATAATACCATTATATTTTAAAACACATATATCCAACCCAACATTTAAACAAAACTAAAAAACAAAAATGTACTTATGATTCAGTAGTAGAAGTCCTTGACCAATAATCCAATCCAATATCCATAACCAAATAAATAAAAAAAAACAGTATAAGAATCCAAAACATGCAAAACTAGTTAAAAGGAATTTAATCCATCAAAACATATCATCTCTTTTTCACAAATTAAATCCTGAAAAATATACAAACAAAAAATTCTCTAAGAATCCTACAAAAATCAAGGAAAAAATATGTTTAAAATGTTCTGCAGAAAAAATCAAACTTATTTTTGACCAAAGAAAACCTATAAAAAAGATAACATATATGCTCATTTACAATACTCATTAGCAAAAACATTAAGGGGCTGATTACGATGTCGGGAGGACTCACGTCTGCCTGACACTGTTGCGGATTCGGGACCGACCGACCTTCGGTCAGCAGTCCCGACCGCATTATTAGAATACGACTGCACATGGTGCAGTCACAGACTCCCATTTCTCTATGGGAGCTTGTGTTGCAGTTGGAAACCGGCCGCAGCACAAGGTCCCATAGAGAAATGGGATTTTGTGTAAATCTCTGCACCGTGTGGCAGGCACCTCACTGTGCCTGCCACATGGTGCAGAGATTTACAGGGTGGCACCAGAGGTCCCCCCCAAACCTCCAACCGGAGGCTGCGGAGGCATGGGGGCCCTGCTAGGGGCTCCCAAAGTTGTATTTCGACAGGCTTTTCATGTTGGAAAGCCTGACATGAAAAGCCTGCCAGAAACCGACATCGTAATCCCCACAGCGGAAACGAATACCATAGGGGATTATGTGCGGCCTCCGACTGGCCGACGGGCTCCTTGAGCCCGCCGGAAGCCAGTAGGATTGACCACCCAGTTTCAAATATAACAGCCTTCATTGTAATGAGGCTGTCGGATTTGAAACCTTGGATGTTTCTTTGAAGGCTTTCCGACCGACATCCAAATCGGCCCCAGTGTATCTGTACAACAGTGCTGGTCATCATACATGCATTCTATCTAAACCTAAAGAATACATAGATAAATAACACAACATAACGAGGCCTATTGCTAGCGCGTAACTAAGACTAAGGGCTTTATTTTGAGTTTGTTGGTCCGATGGACCGCCAAACCCACAGTGGGGGTATGGCTACCATCGCACCAGTGGTCTGACCACCCTATAACGAGTTAGGCAGTCGGACCACCATGGGACCACTGCTGCCGCCCGGGATCCTGCATTCCTGGTGGTCCTAATATGCTGGTGGTGCCGCTGCAGAACCGCCAAGCATATTAGGAGTTTCCTCACCGCCACAGTTTTCATGGCGTTGAGGCCATCATGAAAAGTGTGGCGTGAGGAAACAAAGGGGGCCCTGCAGGGCCTCCTGGTGCCTCAGCGCCAGGGGATGCATGCAGGGGAGCACATGGTGTGCCCCCTGTCTGCATGCACCCCCAGTTCCTGCAGGCATGGACTTCACAGTCTATGCCCTGCAGGAGCGTGCAATGGCGTTCCCATTGCGGTGCCTTGCTAAGGCTCACGTATGAGCCTTAGCACTGCACTGCCTTGGGCCACCCACTGCAGGACTGCCCAATCTGGATTCCTGTCGGAATCCAGCAGGTAGTCGCATTATGACTTTGGCGGTGTGGCAGCTGGGAGCTGGCATGGTGGCCTGCTGCCGTCATAATAAGGCCCTAAAACTATACTAGCCTACACAAACTAACCTAACAACCCACCTTACCCATTGGAGTAGCAAAGAAATCAGAAAAATAATGTGATCACCTGAACCAAAGAACCACACCCATGAACCACTATTCACGAGAACTGCCACAAAGAATGGAAAAGAAAACAGACTACAAAATACAGTTACCAGTAAAAAACGAATGGCAAAATTGAAATAAATAATACTTTCTTTACATTACAGCAAATGGAGAAAAAAGTAGTAATAATGAGCTAAAATGAAAACGTTTATTAGGTGCAATTAAGGTTGAAACAACACTAGGTAAAATATGAAAGTATAATTTATAAAAATATATTAATAAATCCTGCTAAATAACTGAAATAACGTATTTACAGGGCTAATATAATACAATTTACATTACATGAAAATGTACTATATATGTCAATATGCAATGTTGTAAAAATAGTATAACATAAAACACACATACACATTTGCTAGTGTTTAACAAATTGTACAAAATATGTATAAATCATATTATTTAATTTGTCAAATCAATAAATGTAAATATTTTAATGTACATTACAAAGATATAAAAAAGAGCAGAAATATTCTTTTTTTATTTATTTTTTATTGATAACCAAAAGCAGAGACATATCGTTCTTTCAGCAATGTACATAATACACAATGTCATACACAATATAGCGATGCTAGTATCCCGTATAATACATCTTAAAAACAACACAATGCGAGTCACGTTCATATCGTTTGTGGAACAGATCAAAACAATACAAGCCCAAATCGCAGTACTAGCATTTTAGCACTTAATGAATTCCCCTAAACAAAGTGCTTCTCCCTGTCCAGAGGCAGGGAACTTATCCTGCGATCTACTCTTCGGGGTTAAGAATCAAGGCCTTCAGCGCAGTTTGTCCCATTTTTCTTGGTAGCTAGATAGGTTTGGTATAGGCCCCAGAAGTTCTTAGGTCGATTGCGGGGGGCAGTAGGTCACTATAATACTCTGTTTGTGTGCTACAGTACATCATGTTTGACCAACCAATTATAGTGGGGGTAGGGCCCCGGGACCAACAAATCGCAACTCTGCCCTTAGCCATTAGGAATCCCATGTCCACCAGTCGTCTAATTACTTTAGGTAGATGTCTGGAATAGCCCAATAGGGCAAGCATAGGGTCAGGTTCAAGTGTAGTGTCTGTGACGTCTCCCAAAGTCTTAAATATCAAAGCCCAAAAGGCCGCAATCCCAGGGCATAACCAGGCGAGATGGAAAAAATCTGCCGAGTTAGCACCGCAACGATTGCACGTTGCAGAAATATTCTTTTTTTAATGTAAAAGATTTGTAGAAGAAAATTAAATTAAAATGTGTTAGATTGAAATGTATACTAATGTAACTTTAATAACAAAAAGGAAAGTTAAACTTCTAGTAAGTAATAATACCCAGTGGCGGCTCCTCCGCTAAGGTGGAGGAGTGTCGCCTCACTGCTATAGTAGCAGTGAAAAAAAGAAAATGATAATAACAAGACGTTATTATCGTTTTCTTTTTCTTTCGGGAGTCGGGCGGGGCTGGCTCCCTGATGCCAGAGCAGGAGAGGAGTGGTTTGCACTCCTCTAAGTGCACATGACAGTTTGGCCGGGCCTCTAGTGCCGGCTAAACCGTCATCCGCACTTGGCATGTTCTCCATTGGGCTGTGTTGCACAGCCCCGTGGAGAACATGCCCAGCCTCCCCAGGCACTGCTTGAGCGCCCAACCAGGATGCTCAGGCCAATGTGATTGGCTGGGAGAGCCTGGAAGCCTGAGTGCTTCTGGTGCTTCCAGCAGAGGAGGAGAGGTGTGCGGCGGCAGGAGAGCCGTGCAGCGGAGAAGGTAAGTTTTTTATTTTTGTTTAATCACCCCTCCGCCGCCTCCCATCCCACCCCCCCGTTCGGAGTCAGCCGCCACTGATTATACCAACTATAAACTACAATGGAAAAAGTGTTTAGCTATGGATGAGTCAAATTTATTATTCCCCCTTAAATAAATTGGAGAAAGTGCTGGCTTTGGAGATTCAAATGTAATAATCCCACCCCAACCTAAGCAACAGTAGAGAATTTGTTGAACTCTGGAGGGGTTAGATTTAGTATTCCTATTCGAACCTGAGTAAAAATAGGGAAAGCAATGGAGTTTGGGGGGGTCAAATTTACCACTCAAACACCAACCTGAGCAACAGTAGAGAAAGTGTTGAACTTTAGAGCGGTCAGATTTATTATTCCCTCTCCAACCTGAGCAACAGTAGGGAAAGTGATGGACTCTGAAGAGGAAAATGTATTATTCCCATTCCAATCATCACGCAAAGTGGAAAATGTTGAACTCTGAAAGGGTCAGATTTCCTACTCCTACTCCAACTTTCACAACATTGGGGAAAGTGTTTGATCTCTTGAAGGGGTCAGGGTTACTATTGCCACCACAACCTTAGCCACATGGGGGAAAGTGTTAAACTTTGAAGAAACCATATGGACTATTACGAGCCCACTCAAAACAAGAAGTTAAAAAAACTAATATAAATGCGTAATTAATTAAGTCCAACTAAATAAAAGAATACTGAACCCTATAGTATCATATAAAAATTATGATTAATAAACATTATACATTATTTTTGAAGTAAAAAATATTAGTAATACAACTTTATTCATTACATAATTATCAAGCTTAATAACACACTTTAAAAATGTAAACATTAACATACATTACAGTACAAAAACAAAAAATAAATATTTCAAAACAGCATCCACCCTCTCAATTAGAAAAGCCAACACTACAGAGAAAAGGGAACATCATATTATAAATGTACAAATTAATAAAATGGTTACTATAACAATTCAATATATAAAGTAAAAAAGTAGAAAAGAATCATTAAAAATAACTTTTATAATAAAAATCTAAAAATATAATAAACTATAAAAAACTTACTAATAGTAATTAGTTACCAATTAACAATTACAAATCAATTACAAATAAAACATATACATTTAAAATTAAATCCTACTCAACTTCTCAAGAAAGCTGACTCACAAGTATATTAACAAATAAAGAAATATCAATTAATAACATTATTAAAGACTTAATAGTGCAACAAATTACAAATTTAAAAAAATCTATTGCAAACTCAAATAAAAAAAATACAAATACAAATTAATAATTCATTACACAATTATTTGATTCAATTACGTAATAAATACACTGACAAATTAAGAATGACGAAAAATGAAACACCCAACAATAGGCCCAAAAATCATAATAAAGCAACCTGTAATTAAATACTATGAAAAAATATGGAAAATGAAATGTCATTATACAAATATCTATATACAGTAAATAAACAGAAAATTAAGTCCAAAAAAATACTCTATCAAATGAAAATGTATTATTATATACACTCATTTTCAAGTAATTGATATTATTTTCATCGCTATTTTTTCTACAAAGTAGAAAATGATATTTTTACCTTTGATATTTTAGTCCAGTCATATTCTTGACTAGACAATATTTCTCCCATGATATTATCAACCAATAATATTGCTGCTTTTCTCGTTGCCCAGCCTACTCCAAGTTGAGTCTTGATCTCTGACTCAGGAACTATCTTTCTTCTTTCTTCCATTCTCAAGGACAGTTGACTTATCCCAAAAACCCATACCATGATTTCTTAATTCTTTTTTTTTAACAGAATTATATACCAGAAACTTTAATTTGCTACATTAGCATGGATGCCTGTAGATGTATCGGAGTCTGTTGCTGCAAGGGTTAATGATAACTGATCCTCAGTTTCTAGCACATCCCGACACATTAATCTCATGCCTCCCTCTTAATGTCCAGGCATAGATGAAATGATACCTAGTTGAAAGGTAAGTGGCAGTGATAGGGGTGGGGTGGGTGATGAGAAAGGCTGTGTTTTATTGGTGCTGTCCATGACCACATCTGTTTGTCTAGATACACATTACTGGGTTCACATTAGTTTTAGGCTCTGGTTGTGGAGTGAGAGCGGGTGGGTATGTGAGGAGCGCACGGGGTTCGCTGGAAGGGCTCGTGGGTGCGGTGGGTGTTGCAGGTTGGTGTTGTCTCTCTGTGACTGATGTGCATGACATGGGCCCCTATGTAATATGGCCTGTATTATCAGCATGGGCATTGAATGGCACCTTGCATCTTCCTCTCTCGACACACAGAGATGTTCCTGTTGTACTTTACAAAGTCTTGAGACATTTCTCAATGTTCTTGAAGACATGGGTCTGTCTCTGAATCAACCTTTGGAGCTGTTCTTGGTGGGTTTTGATCTTGCACCTTAACCCCTCCAATTGACAAACATTTCCCCTGCACAGAATATTGTTGTTGGACAAACTGATCCCCAGAGGACTTGCTTTGCCAACTTTCCCCTTCCCTCCCAAGCATGGCTATCTGATAATGCAAGCAGGATGTCCATTACGTTGATCGTAGCTATCTGGGATGTTGTGGCAGTGAGATGGTTGAATGGCGGTAAGGAGTATTCCTCCCCACCAGAGGTTTCTTTTCTTCCAAAAGACTGAGATAAGACTGGAGTTGTACTTGCATTGGATGGTGGAGGAGGGGACTCGCCTACGGTACCTCTAGGCTGACGAGAGTACTGCATAGCCTGGTTGCGCATCTGTGGTTTTGGAGCTGTTGCCTGGAGTCTTACAATCTATTGAAGTTTCTTAAGAAGGAGGCTGCTAGACGGCCTTGAGATTATTTGTGAGATGCTCTACTGGGTACAACCAACAATCTCCTCCACCTCCTCTTTAGCTGTGGAGGATGCAGGCATGGCCGCTTGTAAGGAAATAGGGCTTTCTTCTAGGACTGCGTGCCCCTTCTGCTTGTGCATTGAATGGCATCATCTATAGGCCCTTCGGCTCCACAAGCTGAAGGATAATTAACAAGTTTTTTGTTAGACATTGCGTATAATAATAGCGCAGAGACGTTGTACTATAGCTGTAAGCACCAGATGACACTTGAGCATAGATATCGGATACATTAGAATATTATACAATGTTAGTTGATTGTTACTGTATGCCCCTACAGGTTAGAGATACTAGGGTCTTATCTGCTTCTGCCACCCATGCTTCTTTTGTTAACAGACCCCTAGATATCTGCTGCTGAAACATTGTCCTCTAAGAAGAGTGTGAGGTTTTACTTCATTTGGTAACCGGTGAAAAGAGTAAATACAGAATTCTAAAAATGGGACAGAGGATAACCGTGATCGGTGACACAAATGGTGTCATGGCTTAAAATAGTTAAACAGATGTCCGACACATTGCTTACACATGGGAAAAAGGATAAAAGAACAGAAATTTGTTACACGGGTGAAAATAAGTTATAAATGGGTCTAAATTGTGGCCACAGACTTAACTGACTGACAGAAGGCAGAGAGGCTAACTCCTGCTTGCAGAATGTTCCATGATGTTTGCTTATGGGATGCAAAGTTGAACCCCCGTGGCCGTCGTATCACAGAAACTATTGCTGTTCAGAGAAGTAGAGAGTAAGGAATTATTATCCCAATGTTCAGAGAGACGCAGAGAGTAAGGAATTATCCCAATGTTCAGAGAGACGCAGAGAGTAAGGAATTATCCCAAGACAGATAGGATGAGGTGTATAGTAAGTCACAGATACATAGCAATTCAAAAATCCACATAAACACCACCTTGGTTACAACTAGTGGGATAACATTGTTCTTTTAGCATATACTGACATGAGGTCCACTCTGTGGGTGGCATAGGGAGGGCAGATTAGGTGAAGAGGGTCATTTGCTGTTCATCTAAAGCTCTAGAAGGCAGGAGTGGTCCAGGTGCAGCAGCTGTCTTCACTCCATGGTCCTCTATCTCCAAGCCTGGAAGATTCGGTAATTCCGGGCCCGCATCCACCGGGAAATGCGCAGAGCCAGGCGAGCCATGGTGGAAACTGAAAATTGCAATGACATTTATTAGGAGACAGTAAGATAAATGTCAACTTTTCAAAATGTAGACAATGCTAAGTTTAGGTGTTATTTGATCTTAACTCGCCAGTGGGCCTTTATCAATAACTTCAGATAAGAATTCACTGACGACATTAGTGTATAAATAAATCTGTAAAACAAGCTGAAGTTTTCCAGGACAACCTATAAAAATGGTGAGAATTAAGCATTTCGCCTCATAAAATGTAAGTTGGTCTCATAACAATCTTCTACGAACTATCACATAACATTAAAATGTTCCATGCATAAAGTATATCCTGAGTTATAAATATAGGCTCATAGCTAAGAAGCAAGGGTAAAAATATCCATGCATATTAAAATAAGCACATTGATATATAGCTCTGCATAAAATATAAACCAGAAAAAGGATACAGTTACTGGAGAAGTGGCCTGGGAAGGATGCAAGATGCCAGAAAAGGCTCTGGCAGATGTGCAAGCCTTGATGGACAGATGCTGCGCACCGCCACATAGCGGCGCACCAGGCATCAGGGGGTAGGGCGGCCGCCTTTGTGGGCATTTTCCCCACTACCCAAGAGCAGAGGCTTTCAGGAGAAGAGGGTAGCTCCAACATGTATTTTGTTTTGTTTTATCAATTTTTAACACTAAAGGCACTGGTTACTTCAGATCTGGTTTCTTGTGTTATAGGGTGGCCCCAGCAAGTCAGTAAGAGGAAAATTCGAAATTCTGTTTTTATCATACAAGACAGTTGATTAGAGGCCGTTAGGGGTAGCAGCTTCTATCACTGGTTCACCCTTTGGTAGCCTTCACACTGCTGCGCTAGCCCTGCTTTCAAGGGTCAACAACCAATAACGAAGCCAATGTGTCTGGGTTTAATGTACTAGATGAGGAAAACGCATTTGTCCATAGCTGTGTCTGCATGCATTAGCACATTGAAGCCAGCCCCGGAGTACATGTGGGTGCGCTTGCATCAGTGCTTGGTGTACGCTTTTACATACATTCACAGCACGTGTGACTACCTGTCTGATCACTTAGGGCTTGATTACGAGTTTGGCAGTCTTGGAGCGGGCTGCCACGCCAGCGCCCCGCTCCAAGACTACCAAACCTATAGTGTGGCCGCTGCCGTATTCTGATTGGAATATAGGTCGAGCGGTCCTGTGGCAGCGGTCCCACAGCAGTGGCTTTCAAAGGCTCATATCTGAGCCTTAGAAAGGCACTGCAATAGGAGCGCCACAGCACGTTCCTGCACGGCATGGACTGTTAAGTCCATGCCATGCAGGAACTGGGGGTGCATGCATACAGGGGGGCACAACATGTGCCCTCCTGCATGCATCCCCTGGCCCTGAGGCAACTGGGGGCCCTGTAGGGCCCCCTTAGTTTCCTCACCTCCACACTTTTCATGGCGGGCTCAACGCAACGAAATAGGGGTGGTGAGGAAATTCGTACTAAATCTTTGCCGGCACTGCCAGCATATTGTGGGCCTGAGACTGCAGCAAGACTGCCAGGGATCGTGGTTCCCTGGCAGTATCAGCGGTCCTATGGTGGTCCAACCACCCAACTTGTAATACGGCGATTGGACCGCCGGTGCGCTAGTAGCCGCACCAACACCGCAGGTTTGGTGGTCCATCGGACCGCCAAACTTGTAATCGGCCACTTAGTTTGATCATTCGGATACATACACATTATAGGTCTGCATCAATGGCACACATGTTGTTTGTGTGACAATATAAACATAAATTGTGTGCAGATATATATCACTTTATCATGTGTGTATACTGTAGTTTATGCATTGCATGAGAGTATCTGTGTTCCCTCATTGTTTGCATACAGTGTTACAAGTGCTGTGCGCTGAATTATTTCATCTTATGATGGTCAATGACCTCCATATGTACAGTGTGTGTGTATATTGTGATAAGCACTGTGTATCAGTCACCACATGGTGAGTGTTCCATAGTATAAAAATAGTTTGTGTGCCTGAGTCACCCTATGGGGTGCCTAGTGTGTGAGTTAACCTGTTATTGAGATGTGATGTATGTGTGACTGTCATTCTGTGTTGTGATTGTAGCTGGTGTGTACCTGGGTCACCAAATGGTGTGTGTGAGCAGTAGCAGAATTTCATTCTGTCAGGTATTGGCTCATGGTGTGTGCATGCACCTGTGCCTCTCAGTGCTTGGGTGTTTACAGCTGCATAAACACACTATGCATGAGCCTTTGTCTCTACATGATGAGTGTGTAGCAATACAGAGACACTGTGGGGCTTATTTACAAGCCTCTTGCACCGCAGTGATGTAAACAAGCGGTGTACACTGAAAGCTGCCATGTCCTGTGCATGCAGTCCGAAGGACCCTTTTGGAGAGACAGAGGCCTGATGCTTTCAATCATGAATCGTGTTCCTTTTCTGCTAATCTGAGCATCCATGCAAGGGAGACCTTAACCACGTGTCAGTACCTGAACCATCAGAGGGACTGCTGAAGGAAAGGAATGAGGCGGCTGTAAGCAGCTTACTCAGACGTAGGAGGCGAAAAGAGGAGGGACTGCTGCATAAGGAGGTTGAGATAGAAGGCGAGAGGAGACTTGTAGAAAGAAGGATAGGAAAGCAGCTCTTGAGATATTGAGGGGGAAAGAATTTATGATGCAGAGGCGTGGAAGGGTGTTGCCTTGAACCCACCTCATGCCTCTCTAATCCACTACCAGACACTCCTTGCCCATTTATCCCACTCTGCAGGTCCCTGCTTTCTTCCTTTGTGACGGTGTTTCCCTCATTCTCCTTTGTGTATTTACCCTCTCTTACTCTCAGTAAATGTTTCATGAGGTAAAATAAGTGCTGGGCCCCAAAAATGAGCGCTGACGGGTCCCTCCAGCAACCCCCGGCTCAAGCTACGCAATAGTTTGGTGGGAAAGTCACTTCATAGAAGAGCGCTGGTTGGCGAGGGGACTTCAGGCATTCATCACCATTCGGACAAGCTCTTCATAACAGATGCAACCATTGGAAGCTTTGTGCCCAATGAGAAGCAGCTCCACTCTCTTCTGTCATCTTCTCACCCAGAGTGACCACGATGTGCCGCAACTCAGCACCCATCACAAAGCCATTGGCATCTTTGTCGAAGACCCTCAGTGCCCCCACAAAGTCATCGGAGATATCCTGGTCCTTGTTCTTCACGATGGTCTGCAGCATGGGCAGGTCATTGTCAAAGCCAAGCATCTTGTTGTTCAGCTCCTCTGATTTGAGGTTCCCCAAAACCGTATGGACCTCTGCATTTGTAGGATTCTGGCCCAAGGCCCACATGATGTCCCCACACTGGCTGTCCTGGATCTGGCCATGGCCACTGCAGTCGAAGAGGAGAAAGTCATCCTTCTACTCAATAATCTGGTCTTCGCTGAAGTCACTCATCTTGCCTTTGTTGCAGTGTCTTCAATACCTTTCTTCCCTCAACTCCCAAATTATGTTTCAATATGGGCAACTTGCATTTGGCAACAATCACATCCCCACCCACTCTGAAGCGGCTCGTGTCAGGGAAAAGAGGCGGGGCGGGGGGTGGGGGAGTGGATGGGTGACGATGGAGACAAAAAAAAGAACGTACCTGCCGCCCTCCAGCATTGCGCTCTTCTGCACCTCTCCACTGCAGACAGGCACCAGCTCCCAGACTGCTCTGCGGCCAATCCTGAAGCTGCTCTCAGGCCTGAGACACCCAGGCAAACCGTCATGCGCATTGATGACTGTGCCCACCACTCCCCCTCCAGTACGGTCACCCCCTGGCCCAGCCTCCAAAACGCGGAACAAGAAAAATAAAACGATAATAAAATGGGTTTTAAACCCATTTATTATCGTTTCATTTTTCACCTTTCTGAGGGTGCTGGCAGGGGTTTGGGAGTGACGCTCCTCCGCCATAGTGCGATAGATGTGATTGTAGGGTTTTATAAAATTGTTACTATGAGCCTGTACGATTCTTAGCTGTATGAAGATTGCTGGAGTGATTTTATGTACAAATAAACTCAAGACCTGGCTTTAATGTTTTTAGGCAACCATTTTTTTTGTTGTATGATTGTATTTGTACACTTTTATGTTTTTTTTTAAACTGAATAAAGATTTATTGACTGGCTTACTAGTCTCTAACCGAAGGGTCTGGTTCCAAGCCTTGGTGAAGGAGTCTTCAGACTTTTGATCCAGAGGTTCTACCCTTTAGTAAAAAAATAGCACCACCCGCTCTCCAAATGACGCAACCTCACAACTGTTTTAATTAAATGTACACAATTCCTAAATTGAGGTAAATTAAGCAAAATAAGGCGAGCTTGCAAACCAGTCACTGTGTTTTGCACACTATTCAGTTGCAGCGCAAAGCACCAATTTCCAGCGAGTTGCAAAAGTCCTGTCTCATTAAAATATGTATGAGGCAGAAGCCGTTTCAATTTCCTGTGAATGGCTGCCAATGCGGAATGGACAGTTGGGACAGCAGAGGGGCCCCTAAATGACAGGGGCTGGGGTCATTGCGTGTATGACATTGGGGTGGAACGCAGGAGTGTAATGGCCCACTGTGTGCTCACCGAATACCAAGCGACACCATTCACATGGTGGCAGCTGTCCCTGTGGGACATCTCCTTTTATGTGTCCTAAGAGAGCATCATTTTGCTACCAGAAATTTGATTGCAAATAATTAACACATTGCTGACAGATTTGTAAGGGGGCACCTTTCCTTTGCAAGTTGGTATGGGCCACAATGTGTATTTCGCGAGTCGCTAATTTACGATTCGCAATGTAGAATTTATATACGGTGACCTAAATTTTTGCGGTTGCAAAGTAAATGATTTTGCAAACCAAAGGCTTTGCATCAAGTCGAAAGGGCAGACTCAGTTTGCTCTATTTTTTTCCAGTGCAAAATGTGTGTAATATAGGCATTAATTCGAAGCTCTGTGCTTCAGTCCTTAATTGTTATGTCCACCATAACTTTGTTCAGCATTGCATCCACCCCATACCCTCATCACCAAGGTGCAACTTCGTAAATCTTTGCAGGGAAAAAAAAAACTTCACACTGAAAATTTAAATATATTTTTATTGGAAAACATTGCTCTTCTTGCTGAAGCCCACACCTTCTTTTTAGCAATTAGTTTCTGTATCTGAAAATGTATATTTATACTGTAAATGTCAGCAAAGTACAACAGCGCCCCTTGCGGCGAGGTACTGCTGATGCTAGGGACCAGAAAATACAAGTGGAGCCAGAGCAGACTGTATCTGCACCTGTATATTTTATTTGCTACGTGTGTTCTTATATTCTGTTTGGTGTTTGCATGATTTTAGAGAGTTAAGCTTTATTGAAGGACACAAAGAGAAAGCATTAAGAGAAAATTACAAGTAAAAATATATGCTGTTTATTTTCCACCGAATTAAGCTGATACTGCAGCTCAGCGGTTCCCTCCGGGATCCTCACCATGGACTGCTGGCTGCAAGCATCCCAGCCAGTGCTGACCACTCTCCTCCGAGCTGATCATGTATCGATGCGAAAAGCAGATCAACAATTCTTTCCTGGTTGGCTAACTCTACTTTATGTGATGTTGGTGGCCATTATACATGTTCTCTGGGGACCCACCAATCAGCGCTGAGCTTACAGGCCTCAGCACTCTCTCTAGCCCGTGCACAAGTTCCGGCTTTCTATATGAGATCAATATGGCTGCACTCTGCGGCTCTGTCATGTGAAACAGATGGAGTTCTCATCCCTCTGCTAGGCTTGACCCATGACTGTAACTGGCAGCTGGGGGTGCATGCAGACAGGGCGGCACACCCTGAGCCCCCCTGCATGCATCCCCTGGCCCAGAGGCACCACTCACCGCCATGAAAACTGTAGCTGTGAGGAAACTAATAATATGCTTTGTGGTGCCGCAGCAGAACCGCCAGCATATTGCTAGGCCAAACTGCCGCACCACAGCCGAGGGATCACGGATCCCCGGCGGTTGCAGCGGTCCTGTGGAGGTGGGACGGCCGCGCTCGTTCCCGCCACACCACTGCGAATTTGGCAGTCTGATGGACCACCAAACTCGTAATCAGGCCCTCAGTCACCAGTTATCACACCCATAATCATTTTTATGCTATTCACCCAAACGTCATGACCTTTGGACCTTGAATCTTGCTGCTATCCACAGTGCCGGTCCTTGGGACGCTCATACTGCGCTTTCATAAATAAATACATTAATTAATTAATAAACACACAAACAAATCACCCGGCTTCTCCTCTGTTGCAGAAGGCCGTGGCTGAGGCAGTGAAAAAGCCTCTGTAAATAGTCTGTGAAGATCCCCAGTTCCTCTTTATATCAGTGGAGGGGGGAGAGTAGTAGCAAGAATGTGGGGTGAAGAAGTTGCTAAATCCCCCCTGACAGTTTTCCCCTAATAGATTCTGGCAGGAAAAATTGATTGGGTTAAAAGGCACATAAAAAAGGCAACGCAAGCAGAATTTGGGGTGATAACAATAGGGGTGTGTGAAATTTGTGTAATTTGCTTTTGCGCAATTACACAATATTTCTGAAAAATGACACAACATTATGCATAATTATGTAAAATGCAAAACAGGCATTTTGGTGCTGTATTTTACTGCAAAATATGTCCATGTGTCCATTTTGGATGCAAGAATTCATTTCTTGGTAAATAAATAGTGCAAACAAACAAAAGCCCCGCTCTCAAAAGGAGCTCATTTACTGTTGTTTGTGATGTTCCCATGCATTTGTGGCACATTTTTACCAAAAACGGCACATTCGCAGTAAATTATCACCATGAATTATGCCATGTCATGCATAATTGCATGACATGGCATAATAGCTTAATTTCAGGAATTTCACATAAAAAGAGTAACGCAGAATGACTAAAATTAGTCTAGATTACTCCGAAGTAACAAAACTTTCACCCAGGTCTAGTTAAAAAATGCACGCTATGCCTTATTATCCTGTTGGAAACTCTGAATAGGAGGTATCTACCACATCAGGTAAAGACCTAACCCTGGAGGAAAGTTATGTACTGTGCTTTGTAAATACCCCAATCCATCCAACTGAAATGGCAAAATTTCTGTTACCAGATCAAGATGTAAGAGCCCCTGTCTCCCCTATGCTTGCACTTGTGAGTTTGAGTTGGGCCGGAGACTTGGGTGGGACATAACCTCCTAAATGAACTCCTTCACTCCCTGACGTACACTGCTCATGTCCACCTTCTGCGGTATGGAGTCCATCTCTACTGCATGGGCTTTTAATTCATTCTTGAAACAAAGAGGAGAGATTTAAGGGAGATACAGAAGGAAGCACAAATATCCATCATACAATTCATTGGTAATCTCTACTGCTCAGGCCTCAGAAGCCACTCCTGTTTCCAAACATAGAAGCCACTCCTGTTTCCAAACATAGAAGCCACTCCTGTTTCCAAACATAGAAGCCACTCCTGTTTCCAAACATAGGCGACACTACCCCTGGATGTTCTTAAATGGAGTTAAGAACTCTGTGCCAGTCCCGTGGCAAGTATTGTCACATAGGGGCATCAGGGGGTACTAAGAATAACAACGCTACCCAAGGCTGTATGAAAATGAAAGTGAAATAGTCTAAAGGCCTTATTACGAGTATGGTGGTCCTGGGTCCGCCGTACTCGCGTTGGATGTCCGACCACCACCACCCCGGTGGTCCGACCGCCATATTACGACAGTGGCAGAGGGACTGCCACAAGACCACCACCTCTGCCGGGATCCAGGATCTCGCTGCAGCGGTGGTGCAAAAAGAGGCTGAATATGCAGGTGGTGTTGATGCCAGCACCGCCGAGCATATTACGACCTGCATTTTCACCGCCCATTTCACTGCAGGGAGCCCGCCATGAAAAGGGTGGCGGAAATGCAGGTAAGGGGGCCTTCACAGGGCCCTGGGTGAATCTGTTCATGGGGTGCGTGCGGGGGGCACATGTTGTGCTCCCCTAGATTTGCACCTTTGTTCATGCACTGTGTGGCATGCATGACATGGTGCATGCCACACAGTGCACAAACATGCTGTAGGTGCTATTACAGTGGCGGTTTGCTGTTAAGGCTCTCCTATGAGCCTAATATACCCGCCACCGTGACACCGCCGCAGCACCACCCGCCCACCCTTGATTCAACTTGTAATCTGGCAGGTGGGTTCACCACGGGCTTGGCAGTCTTCCTGGAACCGCTGCGGTAGCAGTCCAAGAGGAAGACCGCCAAACTGTTAATAATGCCTTAAGTTACTTGCTAGAAGGAGACCCTAAGGCACTATAGGGGGACTGGCTTACCTGGGGCATCTATGGACTGCACCTCTCCCTAAGGATCATTCTGACTTTACACCTTTGGTCTCGGGCAGTCAGCAGGACGAGGGATGGGACCCCCACCGTGGGCTCTTGATTCCTTTCTCCCAGGTCCAGGCAGGCCCAGGAGGGGCTGGGGAGTCTACCCACTGTACTGGAGAAGGATCTGTGTACTCAAGTACTGTGGTGGTCCCAATCCAGGGAGGCCGGTAGCACGTCCTTCTGCAGGGGAGCTCACTGGATGGCCAACAGCATATTCCTCAAGTCAATGAGGGGAAGAACCCCAGCACATGCCTCCTGGACAAAAATGTACAACTAGCTTTACAAACTAGTAGTCATATGGTATATAAGGACAGGCCCCTTGCGCTGCCTTTACACTTCCCACGGATCCTAAAGGGACTACAGGGAAAAGCGTGCTCAGTACGACTTCTTTCTATGTGAGCACCTTGTACTTTTGTGAACAAACATTGTTATCACCACATTTTCTTCGCCTTTGGCTTGCTGCATTCATAACCCTTTCTTTATCTACTGTTTTCTGATGTTGCTCAGGAATCCCTTGTTCCCCAGTCACCTATCCCACCCTCCGACTATTCAATTCTGCTCATCATGCGCTGCGTGCAGTACTTGGAATGGCTCCATCGCACTAGGGATCACAGCTCCGGCCAACATTGGAATATCGCTGCTCTGCCCCTGATCTTTAACACAAGGATCACATAATGACAACAACTCTTCTACATTTATAGGTGCAGTAAGTGTTATATGGTCTCACCAGTGTGGGCATGTGACACAGTCTATCTTTTTCTGTCTTGTTTCTGAGAGCTTCAAGTGAGTGCCCTATTTAGGTCTGCGGGTTGACAGTGCAATTGTCAAACAACTCACTGCTATCAGTATACATTGAGCAGGCTTTGGGTACGCCTCTTTCAAGCTCTTTGGCTTGAGACTTTGTCAATCACGTTTTGACTCAGCCCAATGGATCGTTCATCTCTCACCTAATGCTATTGGCTGTTTCATTGTATCCTTCCATCTCCACTTGAATGCCTGTACTGAGCAGCATGAGGGACTATTTTACAACTACAGCCCTCTAAATTTAAAATAATAACAAAAAAGGACGTTATTGATGGCAAAGGAGCCTTGAATACATTTCCCCTTTTGTTTCTTTTCTCACCTTAATGTGCGTACACTGCATGCTTTGCAGATGCTTGTTGTACGTGTACAGAGATTGCTTTTACAATCACCTTTTGGATACTAATCCTGCCACGAATCAGGCCACATACAGCCTCCTGCTGGACCGGCTCATTTTTCAGCTCTTAGAGTACTTTGGGGTCTGAGGTGTTTTACCTACCGAGACTGCACTCCAGCTTACACATGGCAAAGATTGAAATTAATATAGAGAGGACACATTTTGCTAATTATCTCTTGATATGCAGTAGCACTGCTGACTCGAGCACTTCCTCCAGCTTGCACATGGGGCATTATGCAAAGCAGCGAAAAAAGAAGTGTCAACTAACTTTCCGGTGCCAAGTATCTATTTCACAGGAAAGTTGAGGCCGGTGAGGTACAGAAAGGTTTGAATTGTTTAGCATCAACCTCCAGTCCTCCATTATCTGTGCAAAGTGTGCATTAGAGGATTGGAAAAGAGCAAACACCATCATTTTTTTCTCGTAAAGCCGCATATAATAAAACAGATTTGCTCAGAAATACCTGAAATCCTAGCACAAAAGAAATCAGGTGCAAATAATAGTGTCGTGCTGGACACGCTCTAGTGCCTCAGCAGGCACTTAGTTTGCCAGCCACTCCCTGGAGGGCTGGACACGCTTGCACCCCACACCCATCCAACAAAGGCGTCACGAGTGACGTGACCCTGCAAATAAAAGGGCCCGGGTGCACGTGATCGTGGCCCGTTAACCACTATACTCCTTGTGTACTCCTTGAAGTAGCATGTGGGCCTAAGGCCCGCAGTACTACACTGGTGACGAGGGGTTCTGGCCCCATGCCGTGACACTTTGAAGTCTACCTCTGTGATTAAGGAGCGGATCGGAGTAGAAGCCGCCGCTGCAGCCTACCTGTGACAGTGGGCATGTCGCACCAAGAAGAGAGCAAACCTTAGCCTCGCCGTGGAGGAGGAGGGCACCGCTCATCTCCTACACCTCGCCGCTACTGCTGCCATACACCTGATGCGAGGCTGAGTGAGTTAAGGGGCAGCACGCAGAAACCCATGTATCGCTATTGGCAGTACGCCAATGTGAGACACAAGGCCCTTTGAGGTGAGGAGAAAAAAAACCAGAAGTGAGCCTGGTATGGTGCAGACCTGAAGGCAGCTAACTGCGCTTGTGAGGGGTAGTGGCAAGCTTGACCAGCGAGGTGAGAGTCTGAGCAATGTCGTCAGTTTGAGCTGGAGGGCGAAAAGCATGCAAAGCGGCTGTGCCGCTGAAAACAGTTCCCTGCTCAGTGCCCTATCTACACTCACCTGGTCCAGGAGAGGGGCCTGCTGGTGGGAACAATTGTTGTGGCCCGGCAAGAGGCATCCCGCTGCGTGAGACTGCTGCCGGCAGTCAGAGGGGCGCGGCTGCACCACTTCGAGAGCTACCCCTACTTAAACCTGTCCTCGCAGCATCCGCAAGGGGCTAAGTGCCTGCAGCATCTGTAAAGCTGCCACAGCGCCCATACACGTGGCTGCAGTGCCACGGACCGATTGTCTGGTGCACCGTGACTGAGGGAGCAGCCTCAACTGTGCACACACGACGCTACAACGCTGCCCCTACAGTCTGCAAACCTCCGCACCTGACCCAGCAATGTGCTGGAAGGTCAGTGACCACAGTGAAGCTGCTCTGGGCCTGCAGGAAGTGAAGATTTTAATGCGCCGGATTGTGAAAGTTTACTTTTTAAAATTGCACTTACACCCAAATTTACCTTGTCAGGTATTTGCTATATCACCGCCCTGGCCCAGTGGGGAAATGGGCACTCTCCCTTCCCGAAGTAGCTGCTCCTTACATTTTAAAAGCGGCTAATATTAACATTTTGGGTGATTTTAATCTCCACTTAGAGGATCCAGGGTGTCCTAGAAGCACATCACTGATGGCATACTTAGGGGTGCTGAATTTGCGACTGTGCAATTCCAATCCCACACACATAGCAGGCCATTTATTGGATCCCATTTTTTCTAATTTGTTTGACCTCAGTAGTCATCCTGCTTTTCCTTTGCCCGGGTCTGATCATTTTGCGGTGCCATTCATACTGGAAACCTCGTCCGCCCATACTCTGATTCGTACAGCTCCTGAATAAAAATCGAGGAGTGGGGCTAGGCTTGATGTGGCAACTCTCAATGAGACGCTGCTCAATCATAGACCGAACCTCAAATCAATTTCTATAAAAGATCATGAGATTATCCATAACTGGCTTTCGGAAGCAGTAGACTTATGCTTCCCTCTTTCAACCAAACGCTCCAATAAACATCTGCCTCCGGCTCCCTGGTTTACAGAGAAGTTAAAATGTGAAAAATCCAGATGTAAAGCGCTGGAGGAAACAGTATAATGAAGATACAAAAATAGGATACAAAAAGGCTTTAAACACATATCATAGCTTGTGCAAAGCTGCTCGCGCAGATTTCTTCTCTCAACAAATTCTACAGTCAGAAAACTGCACAAAACCCCTTTTTAAAGTAGTAAAAGAACTTTCTGGCACTGAAAAGTTGACAAAGCCTCCTGTTCTCTCACATAGTCAATGCGAAGAACTTGCCCTCGATAAAATTGATAACATACACATGGGGCTTCAAAGAACAAACAAATCTGATATTAGGTCAGAGTAGATTCATCCAATACCAGAGAGGCTGCTTTTACATCTGATTCCCTAAGCAATCCTAGCTCCCACCCCAAATTGTCTTCCTGGGCCCCCATGGACTCCTCTTCCTTTAATCACCTTCTTGTAAAATACTAAATCTGGATCCCCATGTGACCCTTTACCTCCAAAGGTTCTCGGGCGACTGGATCCGTCCATTTTAGCAATAATAATGGAACTTTTAAATGATTCTTTAAAGGACGGGTTAGTTCCACATAGTTGGAAGCATGCGATGGTCCTTCCCCTCCTTAAGAAAGCCAATTCTGATCCCTCTATCCTGTCTAACTTCCGACCCATATCACTGCTCCCCATTTTTGCTAACATTTTGGAGAAGCATGTAAATGGCCAGCTGACCTCTTTTGTGGAAACTCTGAATTTTCTTCACACCTCCCAATCAGGTTTTAGAGATGGTTTCTCTACAGAAACCACTCTGTTGGGGGTGACTGAAATGCTAAGGCATCGTTTAGATCCGTGGTACTCGTAGTACGGCCCGCGGGCCGCCAGTGGCCCGGCAGGCCTTCATTGGCGGCCCACGGACCTTGCCTGCAGTTTCCACGGCCGCCAGTAAACACAGAAGATGACCGCAGGCGCATACCTAGTGAATACGTATTAAATAGGTATTCACTACGTATGCTCCTGCGGCCTTCTTCTGTGTTTACTGCCGGCCCCTGTGACGTCAGAGCACCTTCGGAAAGCTTCACAAAAGGCCCTTTAAAAGTCAGCTGTAAGCGCTTTCACAGCTGACTTTTAAAAGGGCCTTTTGGGAAGCTTCCTAGTTAGGACAAAGACAGATAGAGGGGCAGAGACAGATAGAGGCGCAGAGACAGATAGAGGCACAGAGACAGAGGTGCAGATACAGACAGAGGCGCAGAGACAGATAGAGGTGCAGAGACAGATAGAGGCGCAGAGACAGATAGAGGCGCAGAGACAGAGAGACAGATAGAGTCAGAGAGACAGATAGAGTCAGAGAGACAGAGTCAGAGAGACAGATAGAGACAGACAGACAGAGATAGAGACAGGGACAGAGACAGGGAGAGGGACAGACATAGACAGGGACAGAGATAGAGACAGAGACAGACAGAGACAGGGACAGACAGAGACAGAGACAGGCAGAGACAAATAGAGACAGGGACATACAGATAGAGACAGGGACAGACAGATAGAGACAGGGAAAGACAGACAGGGACAGACAGAGACAGACAGTGACAGGGACAGACAGAGACAGGGACAGACAGATAGAGACAGAGATAGATAGAGACAGGGACAGACAGGGACAGATAGAGACAGAGACAGATAGAGACAGAGACGGATAGAGACAGAGACAGATAGAGACAGAGACAGATAGACATAGACAGATAGAGAGATAGAAGATAGAGAGAGATAGAGACATAGAGAGCGAGATAGAGATAGCTAGTGAGAGATAGAGAGAGAGAGAGCTAGAGACAGATAGAGAGATAGCTAGAGATAGCTAGGGAGAGAGAGAGAGCGAGAGAGAGAGAGATAGAGAGAGATAGAGAGAGAGAGAGATAGAGAGAGATAGAGAGAGAGAGAGATAGATAGATGTGTGTATGCTGGGTCTGGTGGCTCGGTGGACGAATGCGTCCGCTGCAGGGGCCTGTGTTCAACCTCATGGTCAGTTTTTTTTCTTGCCCTAGTCCCGCCACCTCCCCCACTGACCCCGCCCCCACCGGTGCGGCCCTTGGCCACAAACCACACTCTAAATTTGGCCCCCGAGAGAAAGTTTGTGAGTACCCATGGTTTAGATGAAGGTGAAACTGCAGCACTTATTTTATTAGATCTCAGTGCCGCCTTCAACACTATATCTCATCATCTCTTGGAGAAAGCCTTACAGTCATTAGGCTTGGTGGGAATGGCGTTAGAATGGTTTCACTCATTTCTAAGGGATCGGACCTTCCAGGTCTCTTCAGCCATGGCCTGTTCGAATTCCCATTCTTCCCCTTATGGTGTCCCTCAGGACTCAGTGCTGAGTCCGCTGCTATTTAATATACGCCTGCTCGCTGGCAGAGGTGGTTGAAAAAGCAGGACTGTTTTCCTATGCTGACGACACACAGATTATCTTCTCGCTCTCTTCGTCACAAGAACACACACCCTCAGATCTTAACCTACGACTGTGTAAAGTGCCCTCGTGGATGCAAAATAACCTGCTCAAATTAAATGGCGAAAAGACAGAAGTTTTGATCTTGGGCAAAAGACATGACCTTTGGGGCCCGCAACATTGGCCTCCTGAATTAGGTCCTCTTCCCATGCCAGTGAACAGTGTCGGAACTTGGGTTTCATAATTGATGAACATCTATCAATGAAACCGCAAGTGACTAAGATTTCCTCCACCTGCTTTCCAGTTTTGCGCTGGCTAAAAAAGATCTTATGGATGATTCCTCTCCCAGTTCAGAGAACTGTGGTCCAGGCTCTTGTTATTTCAAGACTGGACTACGGTAATGCCCTCTATCTGGGAGCAGATAAGTCAATCATCCAGAGGCTACAATTAGTACAGAATGCAGCTGCAAGACTATTGTTCCGACTGCCTACATTTTCTTCTGTGTCATGGTGCCTCCATGAATTACACTGGTTATCGGTGTCAAAGCGGGTCAAATTTAAAGCGCTGTGTTATATGTTTAAAATAAAACAGGTTTGGCCCCAAAATAGCTACAAAATTTGATGAAGCGGCATTGCCCGCTGCGTCCCTTGCGCTCTGCTCAGCAAATTCGCTTTGTTGTCCCCAAAATCAGACGGGCCCGCATGAGAGGCCGGTCATCAGCCTACTTGGGACCGACATTATGGAACACCTTACCTGCTACTTTGCGAGCTGAGACCTCTCTGCTCGCCTTTCTCAAGGGTCTGAAAACCTGGCTGTACTTAAATTAGTCTTATTCATATTCTTTGTTGCTGGCCTACTTTGCTCAGCGCCGGGAAACCCTTTGGGGTAGCTGTGCGCCCTATAAATTCTAAATAAATAAATAAAAGATAGCTGCAGCGCTACCTAGCTGCCGCTTCACCACACCGCACCCGGCGATGGAAAAAACTTCAAGCAGTCCAGGTCTATGCCTGGTTAAAGGAACATTGCGCCTGGCATGTGTATAGAGCCTGCAATGCACCCCTGCGACCTCACCGCAAGCAGCACATGCAGAGGGGACTGCAAAGAGGCCCGAGGTGCCATCACTCATGGCCCCTAGGGGAAGAGAGCTGCCATGGCCTGGCCTGCAAGAAGTGACTGCAATGCCACCTACAGAACAAATGAGCAAAATCACACCTAGCAATAGTGGCCTGCTGCAGTAGCCCCGATCGGGCTAGCATTTTCAAAAGGGACTTGCTGCTGCCCCCGCTGGTGAGAAAAGGTGCAACACCAGCACGGTGAACATTAAGCATGTCTCCACATGTCTGCAGGGAGCCTGAAGGGCGCGATAGGCCTGCAGAACCACCCCATCAATATCTAGGCCGGGCTGTGACATCAAGCTTCAGCAAAGCGCCCGAGAAGCCCGCAGTGGCGTCAGCAAAGCTGTTGCAGCCTCCCAGAGTGAGCATTGAGGGCCACAAGGAGAAAAGGTGAGAGGGGCCTACTGCATTGACAAAGGACAGTGTGCACTCCCAGTGAGGAGAAAATGGCAACAGACCCTAACCTCGAGTGAGAAGACGCAAGCATACAGGGAGACAGCCGAGGGCACCCTGGAAGAGACAATGCATGTGCAGACACAAGGCACTGTGCACCATCAGCGCTCCCCCATAGAGAGGGGAGTGAAGGCCCAGCGTAGCCCGGATGCAGGAGGGAGAGCCTCTACAGCTCCACTGCACTAGCACCATCCTGCAAGTGGGCCAAAGACTGCCAAGAGATTATGCAGGAAGTGCTTCCAACAATGCCGCAAGACTGTGTTGCACATCGGCCCATTACAGGCATAAGGAGAGCCGCACGTCCCCAAGTGGCAAGCTGCCACCACTGCAACACGGAGAAGTGGCACGACGCCACGTCAAGAAAGAAAAGAAGAGTGACAATCCTGTCACCCTGAAGAACCGGACGAACATAGGTGTGCTGGAGAGCTCAACAAGGGGAGAAGAACGAGGACTCATACCACCACAAGACAAGAGTGCACCAGCAGACACGAGTCAGCCACCAAGACGGAGCGACGTTCCTGGAGACAGCTCAATGGGAAAACCAAGTGTAAGCTGCAGCAAGCGTGAACCGCCTCTCTCCTCAACGCTTCCCAGTGCGAGCGTCAATTCCCGAGCATCGGCAGTCTAAGTCAGACGGCATCCCTGCTCATGACCGCAGATGCCACGGGTGAAAAACAGCCTCAGCTAAGACACAGAGTAAACGTGGCTGCAAAGTCCCTCCAGTCATCCTCACTCCCGGTGAATCATCACCACCTGTCGTCCAGGTCTAATTGCAACCACAACATCATCGCCATGTGCATCACCCAATCCAGCGAAGGAGAAGATCATCATCTGCTCCTTCGCTGGATTGGGTGATGCACATGCACCAGGGTGGAGCCTTGCACGTGCAAAGCACCAAGAGATCGAGGCACCCCTATCTAACTGAGAGACCAAGTTTCTAGGAGCTCTCTGACAGCACATCTGCCCCTATGTCTTGTTGGCAAACACACCGACCATTTAGTCACCTACCCTGGTGGTTGCACGAACAACGTCGTCGGATCCTGTCAGTGATCCTGCAGCGGCCCACAAGCAGCCCGGCACAGGTCACGCGGTATCGTGGCAGCCCCGCATAAGGGCCTCAAGGACATTCCTGCACCCAGGGATCCTGGCCTGAGAGATGGTCTGGAAGCGACTCCACTGACAAGGTACTGGAGCTTCGGAGGATAACGTCCTAAGCATCATCGACCCCATCCCAGTTCTGGCAGATTGATCATCGTAGCGCCCAGGTGCCCCCAAGAGAAGATGCTGTAGTGGAACTCCACGGACCCTTCTGATGCACCCTGTTTGAGTTCTCCGACACCAATAGCATCACCGCAGGAGCACACACGTCCATCCAACAGTGTGTAAGTGGACATTGATCAGATGGACAGGCTGCCAAAGAATCCAAACTCCATTGACACATCGTTGGTGCCCAGTAGTAGCTGGTTAAATTATGGACATGTGCCAAGATGTCTGGGTGTTCCCAGCTGCACCTGTCCACCGTTGTCTTGCGGACTGACTCTCAAGACCGAGAGACTGAGTGGTGTCTTTTGTGCATAGTTTATTGCCATAGGTTGGACTTTGTTTTGTTTTAATAAAGTTTGGGAGGAATGTAGTGTCATGCTGTACACGTTCTAGTGCCTCAGCAGGCACTTAGTTTGCCAGCCACTCCCTCGAGGGCTGGACACACTTGCACCCCACACCCATCCACCACAGGCGTCATGAGTGACGTGACCCTGCAAATAAAAGGGCCCGGGTGCATGTGCTCGGGGCCCTTTAACCACTATACTCCTTGTGTCTGTGTCACTCCTTTTAGTAGCAGGTAGGCCTAGGGCCCACAACACTACAATAAGGTCCAAGAAGAATATCGTGTGATATTCCTGCGTGCAACATTTATAATTTCCATGATATTAAACATTTACTGAGTCTACTGTGATGTTTCCAGGAGATAGGCGACAAGCCCTCCATGGTGGTAGGTGAGGAGGCTGGATAGTGTTGCTCTGCCATCCATCACCACGTATGCATCACTAGTGCAGAGTTCTATGATGTCGGAGGCGTCTCTCAGCCAGCCCAAGATTTACGCCTCATTTAGAGTTTGGTGCTAATGTCAAATCCTCAGATTTCTGAAAGAGGTGCTACATCCGGAGGAGAACCCACTGGTGACATGTCCTCTAACAGTGATAGCATGGTGGAGGATATTCCACAGGTCGCCAGGATTTAATACTGCGTTGGCAACTGGAGGAATTTTCATTCCCAACAGACTCTGCATCAGGACCCAGAGACAGTTCAGCTGCCACGTGCATTGTGTGCATGATGAACTCCATTAATGTCCCTCTAATGCTCCCAGGCGCTGCAAAGGCTCGCTTCCTCTTGGGAAGGCCGTGAAATAAACGAACGCCGCTCATCGCAGAACTGTGCCAGCGTCGTTCACCTCTGGGTACGTGACTGCTGGCAGCTGGACATGAGGGATAGGGCATCAGGCTGCAGAGACTCTGTGCTCCTGCGATCGCCTGAGTGACACTTGGAGAAACACAATGACTGCCGCTCTGCCAAGCTTCTCTCCCCTCTGAGGCCGGAAGTCCCGCCCTCGGACTTCCGGTGTTGGTGAAAGGTGATAAAGCTTGCTGTTGCCTCAAAAAACCGGTTAGGGACAGCCCGTCCTGTGCAGTATTCTTGTTTTTCCAAACTGTTTCCAAAATGCTTTCTTTACAGGCGTATTTTAAATAAAAAATTCGGACAAGCTGTGCAGCCTATGGCGTCATAATTCTACATAGGTTATAAAAGAAGGCTGTACATAGGGTTAAAACAGACGCTGCCGAAATACTAAACGCCTGTCTCAGAAGGGTTGTTTAAAAAGCCTTTGTTCCACCGCTGTTTCTGACAAGTCTATTATTTTTCGTTAACTCAAACCTGAGCAAAAAAAACGTAAATAGTACAGTAATATTCCTGAGTTAGTTTACCATATAACGAGACATTGGTAACGTCTAAACGTGTACGGCAGTGAATATTCCAAGTGCGGCTTTGCCACTTCCTGCACAAATCCAAGGAGATTCCATCACCACTCAGGCCCATATCTGGCCTTAAGGATATTACCTGCTAGACAAAGTGTGGCCTTGGTATGGTGGCTTTGGTGTATGTCTAGTGGTTAGACATTTCACACACTACAGTAGTTTGCAATAGTTTAGAGCCACTCCTGAATCCCCATGGTCGCTGAGGACACAGTGCCCACAGCCTCCAGGCTTCTGCGCTGATGCAGTAAAGATGCCATGCGCATTGGGAATCAGACATCCAGACACTTACGCCAGCCTGAGCCGGGCTACCTCCCCCACCCTGAGGCCTCCCTGGTGAGCAGGCCTGCAGATTGAAGGAAATATCTATTGATATTTGCAGACGGAAAATTGAACTGCTGGGACCTGCCGGAAGGGATGGCGAAAAATTTGTCGCTGGCAAATTGCATGCTGAGATGTCCTTTGATCGTGAAATTTCTTGCCTTTTGCATATTTTATGGTCACCTTTTCAAATATTAAACCATGCAGTGTGGAGCGGACGGACACCTTTGATGGTGGGGGATTGAGAACACAGCGATGGGACTAGCGAATACTTTGAACAGTGAGAGAGGACGGCTGAGGATAAGCACATATGTGGCATGACGACATGACGTATTCCTTCCATTTCCCATACTCACACTTTAAGATCGCACCGCCATTCAAAGGAAAAAGATTAAGCACAGCTGGGAGCTCTCGGATAAAATAGTTAATTTCACCTAAAGCACCCCCAAGGGTATGTGGGTGATGATCCTGCGCAGTGTAAACTTTTGATCACGTCACGTCTGAGTGTTTCCTGCCCATAACCTCGTTCATGCGCCCTGGCTTGTACAATCCAGTTATATATTTATTTATGCTATGCTAGAATCATGTCTGTGGCAACTAAAGAAAGGGGTTTGCCTTCTAACCCCACGGTCCCTGAGCTAGGAAATATATATTTTTTTAAAGGTTTGGTATACCGTAGGGGCATAGTCATAAAAACACTTATTCCAGAATGAAACAATAAATTTACATCGGAATTATGACTCAATCAAAGTATTTTTTATCAATCACTATTGTAAGCCATTCTGTGTATCAAGTCACATTCCATCGTTTTTTGTATGATCTCTGGTATGTAGACTCAAATAACGAAACATTTATAACACACAAAGACAAGAGATCACCATTTAACAATAATACAATCATTCTTGTGCACTGCAAGACTGATCATAGTCCATTTCCTGTCTCGTGCATACGAATTATTGTATTATTGTTAAACAGTGATGTCTTGTGTTTGTGTGTTATAAATGTTTAAAAAAATACTCTGATTGAGTTATAATTCTGGTGGAAATGTATTGTTTCACACTTGGACGAGAGAGTCACGTCTGTAGCACACATCCAGCCCTCAGTATGACCTTACATTGGTAGCGCAGCCCAGACTCCTTCTAACCTTGCTTTCGCAGACCCCACCGCAGATTTGACTTGGCTGAAGCTGTATCTTCGGTGCTTTTGAGGTTGTTTTACTGTAAGAAAAGGTGCCATATAGGTTGATGTGTCAGTGATTTAAAGCATTTTTTGGGTGTGGTAGGTGCAATTACCAAACCGATTGTGCACTGTTTGGATATATTTTTGACATGTGCTTTTACCGCCATGAAGCCTGTGATTGCCAGAAACATTCAAGGACTACACTTCTCCTAAACTTCTCTTAGTCTGCAAATATATGCCCAACTCACTTTTGATTTACCCTCACGTGCTTCGCAATCTTGTGATAATTGTAAATTGTCTCGCCGTTCAGGAGATCCTTGTTTTAACTCCTACACCCCTCAAGCCTTTGCAGTGGCCAACCCCTTTATATTATGCCATCGTTTTGTATTTCATTGTAAAGCGCTCTGATGCCTCCTGGTCTATGACGTGCTATATAAAATTACAAAAATAAATACACAAAGAAATAACTGCAGTTGCTACGGTTCGCCTTAATATACTGTGAACCTAGATACGAAGCTGCACATAAGAAAGCCTGGGCGAAATTTAAATGAAGCTGTTGAAGTTTCCAAAATTCCAGAATTTCACATCCTGTGAAGTTTGCATATTTTCTTGAGAATTCGCAGTATGCAATTTTGTGTATATTTTTGCCCACGGGAGACTCGTTCCTGCAAAAAACGCCTTGCCAAGAGACATTTTCTGCTTGAACCATTTTCCTGCCGATTTCTTGCAAGAGTTATTGTATGTGAAGTATGTCAATGTGTGGAAAGCAACATAGTGGCAACTCCCTTCTCGCGTTAAAAGTGTAATTTTACAAAAGTTTCACTAAATGTCACAATTTCACAAAAATAGCAATTTCATACATCTCTAACTATAGTGTGTGGGTGGGGGGGGGCACAAAAGGCATGTCTAGGTGCCATGCTTCTCACTTCTTGAAACCTATACACAGTTCAGCCATGCCTCATTTAGATTCATTGTTTGCAGTATCAGTTCTGTACATATCAGTATGAAGTTAAGAGGTTATCTATCTATCTATCTATCTATCTATCTATCTATCTATCTATCTATCTATCTATTTATTTATGTAGCAGTTGTATGTTTTGTGTACCAGGCCCAAGGGTGACCAAGAGTTTTGCTTGAGAGAAATTCACAGGTTAGAACAAGGCATATGTTGGAATAGAAAATGTTTTTAGTCGATTTCTCTTTGTATTGTACGATTTAAGATAGCATTTGCGGCACCATTTTGTATTCAGCCGCCAATTTGAGCCATAATCGAAACTAACTCCTGTCTCACTGTGTCTGCCTCGGCAGAAAGCAGCCTCTTTATTTTTTCTGTATTTCTTCAAGGTTGAGCTTTGCTGCACTAATGAATAGACTGTTTTGTCATTACGTATCTTTCTCATTAGATAGGCCTGCTCCCACCCTTAGAGCGGCGGGCACGGGCAGAGTAACCTTGACTTTGAGATAGCATGTACCTGGTCCCAGGATTCAGCTCATCCTTCTGTATCTCCTTTGTTCACCAGCTACTAACTGGAAAATTCCAGTCTGGGTGTGTTTTCTGGGGGTATTGGAAATGTACTTTATGCATTACCATGTTGGCTGAAGTCAGCCCCTCTGCAGCAATCCGAGGAGGCTGGTCGGACCGGACTCCACTCAAGTGTATTACTAATAAATACTTTGGTTTGTATTCTCTACTGTCTGACCGACTCTTCATTTGTTTGGAAGGCTGAGA
Source organism: Calotriton arnoldi (assembly GCA_963921515.1). Lineage (NCBI taxonomy): Eukaryota > Metazoa > Chordata > Amphibia > Caudata > Salamandridae > Calotriton > Calotriton arnoldi. The sequence continues at coordinate 470,003 of CAWUFW010003230.1, forward strand.
GGTGGTCACGAGTGACCCGGGTGGCCCTAATCGGGTCACTTCCTTCAGTTGGCGCCTGAACAGGGACTCCATTGGGTGGCCCATCCTTGGGTGAGGTCGGGGCCACGTTGGGTCGGACGGGTGGACCGGGGATCCCTGCACGAGAGAGTCTTGTACTCACAGCTGCCCCGTCTGTCTGACCGGGCAGTGCCTCGTCCAGTGGTCATCCCGACTGGGGTCCTGAACGGCGAAACCCTTGGATCTGACCGTTTGGTCCGAAGAGTCGGCAATGGAGAATAACTTTGCTTGACCTGTGTGCACCATGAATTTGTTTCGGTTTGTTTGTGGATATGGCACCATTTTGATTTGTATTTGACGTGGTCTGCGGACCGTCTTTGGATAAGCGCTTGAATTTGTTTGAGTTCTTTGTGAACATGGTACCACTTTGATTTGTATTTGATGAGGTCTGAGGACCGATTTTTGGTAAAGATATTTGCAAATATCTTCTCAGCATAAACAGTGAACTTGTTTTCTTTGAAAAATGCCAGGTCTTAGTAAGGTGTTTTGTTTGGGCTGTCGTTGTTGTTCTACTGATGCTTTATTGGAAGAAAATCAGCCGGCGCCTCCAGAAGGAACTCCAAATTTTGACATGTACGTTAAACATGGCATTGGACCTATAATGTTTAGTATGCTATGGCACAAATATACGAGGGACAATGCCGAGTTGCAGTGGCCGTTGACGGGCACTTTTGATGAACAGAAAATTAATTTTCTACAGGATAAATTGTTTGCGAAAAGAAGTAGGCAGTCGATGTTTGATTCCCTCAGAACATGGCAGAAAGAGGCTAAACAGAGACGAACGAAAGCAGAGAAAGAGTCCTGGAAGAGGAGAATGCAGACATTGACTCAAAAGCTGTAGTGTATGATAGAGAGAAAACAGAGAAAGGAATAGAGTGTGCTGATAGGAAATTTCGATTACAATGTGAAAAGTCTTATGTTGCCCGAGAAGAAAATGATACATTTGTGGAGGAATTGTTAGATACTCGACCTCCACCCCCATACGCCCCACAGAAAATATATCCTGCTATCCCACAGCCTCAGTCGTCTGTTCCTTCTGTCTCTGCTGTTTCTCTTTCTTCTGTTATTGATCCAGTTGCTTCGGCCACAGCGCCTCCTGCTCTTTCTTTGGCTTCGCCTATTGCGGCTGCGATGACTGCAATTCTCCCTGCTACGCCTATTGCTTCGGCATCTCTCTCTCCAGCCCTCACACCTACGACACAGTCACTAGCGACATTGGTGCCTGTTCCTTCTGTTACTACTCCTTCCCTGTTCCTCCATTCACCGACAGTTCTGAGTAGCGGAACGCCCGTGCGCAGACTAGGGGACGGAGACTGGGCGACTGCTAGGGAGCGACTGGGGCGGATATTGATACAATCTGATGTGGGAGATGAAGAGAAAAGGGCGGTAGCAAATCAGGCTGCTCAGTGGGCTCGTCACCCCATTTACAGTGTGGAAGATGTGTGGAGTGTGATGAGAGATTATGAGCCGTTTGTGCAGCAGCATGCCCTTAAGCATATGTCGGCTACTTTGATCGGACTGTGGGAACAGTGTTTTAATGATGTAGCACCCCAGATTATTTATGATATTAGGGACCATGTATATGCTGCTGATATGGCACCTAGCGAGGTTTTTAATAATGTTGCGATGCTGGTCGCTTATCGAGGCAGCCTGCTTGAGAAGAGCCCGAAGACAGTGTCCCAATTCCCGATGAGGGAAGTCCACCCCATATATCACCCTGAAATACCAGAGCTACGGGATCAGCGTAACATTGTTACTAGACCCCGGGTAGAGGCCCGGTTCCAGGAACAATGGGTTTACACTCCGTGGAAAAGGAGTGAGGTTTTGTCCCTTAAGACTCAGCTATCTGACCCCAGAAAAAATCCTACTGCATATTATAAGGAATTGACTGTGGCTGCTTCCTCGACAGTAATGACGCTTGCAGATATTGAAAAGTTCTTTGGTTTACTGGTGCCTGTTGATATTTGGCGACAGGTGCACACACAGGACCACGTTGCGGAATTGGGTGGTACCTGGGATCAGATCAAAGCATGGGACCAGGAGAGGAAGCCTGGGAAGAAGCCTAAGGCTGAGATACTGGCTTTGCCTGGTCGAATTATTACATATATGCACTCTCTTATCCCACCAAGAAGGGTAGATTGGGACAAGTTAACGACATGTCGTCAGAAGAAAGATGAAAGTGTGTCTGATTTTTTCACTCGATTTGAAGGTGTGTTTTTGGATTTTAGCTGACAGAATTTGTCGGTGGAAGGAGGTGTCCGATTGTTCGTTAACAGATTTGTTACGAACCTGCTTCCTGAGATCGCGACTCGGCTGCAGGCTTCGGAGAGCACTTGGACTACCTCTTCCCCTTCTGTGATATTGAGTATGGCACAGTATTATGAACACAGGGAAAATGAGGAGAAGGAGAAGGTGGAGAAAAAGCACAAAGAATTGAAGACAAAGGTGTTGTTAAAGCAGGCTTCTTGGGGGAATGGTAGAGGACGTGGTGGTACACCCCGCCAGCTACCTCGTACCAGCCGGAATACTACGCCTGTAGGGCCGAATCAGTGCGCATATTGTAAGGAGGAGGGACATTGGCGTAGCGAGTGTCCGGTGTTGTTACAGAAAGTCGCGGTCCCTAGAGGACGAGGTTCTCGTGGACGGGGTCGCGGAGCTGGTGGACAGGACAGAGCTCAGCATGCTGCCGCCTCACATGATCGTTCGGATAGTAACTACTTCGATGACAATAGGGGTGGACAGTATTATCACGATGACTATGATCTGGACGAGGTGACGGGACTGTCTCACAGCTAGGACAGCCAGGGACAGAGTGAGGGACCAGTTCAGATACCTGTAGATCAGCACGGTCCTTACGTTACTGCAGATTTGCATGGCTCACCTAAGGAATTTTTGGTGGATACAGGTGCAATGAGTAGCTCTGTTTCTCGTTCACTAGTCCCCGGGGCAGCTCTGTCTGGCCATTATAACGTTTCGGTAGGCTTTTCTGGTGTACCGGTTGTGAGCCCCATTTCCAAACCTCTTACCCTGACTATAGGTCTTTTTACTGTAGATTCGCCATTTTTGTTGACATCTAATATGGGGAAAATTTGAGGGGTTTAGATTTATTAAAGAAGTTACATGCGACAATTTATTGTTCCCCGGAAGGTGTTTATATGACAATGGGTCCGAATGTGGTCAGCACTAAGCAGTGCCTGTCCAAAGATGCACCCCTCCCTGTTGAGTTTAAGGATGTGCTGCCCACATTGTGGGCAACAGGTGACACGGACGTAGGACTATTGCAGATTCCCCCAGTTTCTATCAAAGTTAAAGACAATGCCGTTTTGCCTCGTATTCCTCAGTACAAAATACCACAAGCAGGGGAGAGAGCCTTGTTGCAGATTATACAAGACTTGTTCAGTCAGGGGTTATTGAAGAGACGACTGTGAATGTGTGTAATAGCCCTATTCTTCCCATTCTTAAGAGGGCACTTTCGGGCTCCTCGGATGATCATCCAGATGTTTATCATTTTGTTATTGACTTGCGCAAAGTTACTAAAATAGTGGTTTCTCAGTTCCCGGTGGTCCCTGACATTACTGCTCTTCTAACAATGATTCCTTCTTCTGCTAAATTCTTTTCTGTCATTGATTTAAAAAACCCATTCTTTAGTATCCCGATCCATCCAGACAGCAGGCACTTGTTCGGCTTTACACTTGCTGGCAGAAGCTTTAGATTCTGTCGAGCTCCTCAGGGCTATACTGAGAGCCTTAGTATATATAGCCAAGCTTTAAAAGCCCAATTGGACTCCCTTACGCTTCCCTCAGGTAATGTATTGCTCCAATATGTAGATGACCTTCTCATCGCTTCTGACACTGAAAAGGGTTGCAAAGACAGTACGGTTAAATTGTTGTTGCATTTGGCACACCATTCACATAAAGTGTCCCTTTCCAAATTTCAATATTGTCGACAGGAGGTCACCTATTTAGGTCACCTACTGTCGAAGGAGGATAGGAGATTGACTCCTGAGCGCATTAGTACCATTGTTAAAATGCCTATCCCTCAAACTCAAAAGGATGTGCGCTCTTTTATTGGCATTACTTCCTATTGTCGGCACTGGATCCCTAACTATTCGTTACTAACAAAGCCTTTGCTAGCATTAACCACTAAAGATGTGCATGAACCCTTGCCTTGGACGCCTGAATGTCAGCAGTCTTTTGAGCAATTAAAAGTTGCGCTTTGCTCTGCGCCTGTGATTGGTACGCCTGACTACATGAAGCCGTTTGTGCTGTACGTACACGAGACGGCTGGTTGTGCGCTCTCTCTTAACACAGGCCTTCGGAGGTAAGCAACGGCTGTGTACTTATTTCTCTGCGCTTCTTGACCCTGTCGCAAGAGCCCTCCTGAGCTGTCTAAGAGCGGATGCGGCTGTCTCAATAAGACAATCGGCTGGGCTCGTACTTGATACTGACCTCACAGTTATGGTCCCCCATGCTGTGGATACCCTTTTGAATAAAACCAAGACAAAGCACCTCACCAGTGCACGTCTAACCGGTTATGAGCTAACTCTCTTTGCACCGCATGTTACGATTAAAAGATGTGCCACTCTGAACCCAGCCACGTTGGTACCCCTCCCTTCTGAGAGTGAGGAAATTGATATACATGATTGTATCTTCCGCACGGAGGAGGATACGAAAGGACGGGTAGACTTGACTGACATTCCCTTATCTGACCCCCAAGGGCAACTATATGTCGATGGCTCTTGTTTTAAGGTACCAGATGGCACTACAACAGCTGCATATTCAATCACGACACTACACACAGTAGTTGAGACATCACGAGTTCCCTATCAATCGGCTCAAGCTGAAGAGCTCTTTGCCCTTATTCGAGCCTGCGAGTTGAGTGAGGGACTGGCTGTCAATATTTATACTGACTGTCAGTACACATTTCTAGTCGCCCATAATTTTGGACGACTCTGGGCAGAAAGAGGGTTTCTCACTTCCCATGGGATGAAAATACAACACGGCCCCCTCATACATAGGCTTTTATCGGCTTTGACACTCCCCAAGAAATTAGCGATAATAAAGTGCAGCGCCCACAAGGCAATTACTGACAATGTGGGTAAAGGGAATGCATTTGCAGACCAGACAGCTAAGGAGTCAGCCCGAACGAAGATGAAAAAGATGTTTGTAGCAGGTCCCGCTAGGTCGGTGCCTTCGGTTACAATGTTTGAGGGTACGCTGGAAAGTTTTAAGGAGATACAGAGTGAGGCAACTATTGAGGAATTAGCAATATGGCAGGAAAGCACAGCACGTTTGGCTGAGGAGGGGTGTTGGACTGATAAGTCAGAGAAACAGAGATGGATGCTACCAGATGCATATGTTCTCCCCGTAGTCACCATGGCGCACGGGCCAACTCATATCAGTGCTAACGGCATTTGTAAGTTGTTAGACCCTGTATGGCAGAATGATAACATCCCAAAGACTGCCGCCCATTTGGTCAAATACTGTATGCTGTGTATGATGCACAATCCTGGAAAGGGTACCCCTACGCCACCTGGTAATTTTGCACCTCCCACTTTCCCTTTTGAGGTCCTCCAGTTAGATTACATAGAGATGGATCGAGTCAACAACTTGAAATATGTGTAAATGGGTAGAGGCTTACCCCACAAAAGAAAACACAGCCATAGCGACTGCAAAGGTGCTCCTGAAGGAGTTCTTTCCTCGCTTCGGCTTGCCACGTTTGATTTGGAGTGACAACGGAAGTCACTTCAATGCAAAGGTTATCCAGTTAGTCTGCGAGGGACTGCATATCAGACAAACATTTCACGCTGCAAATCACCCCCAGTCCGCAGGTTTGGTTGAGAAGTACAATGGTACTCTCAAACTGAAACTGGCAAAGATTCAGGTGTGCACAGGGTTGCAGTGGCCAAATGCTTTACAATTAGCCCTTTTGTCCACAAGAACGACAGCCCATTCTAGAACAGGATTGTCACCCTACGAGGTCGTGTTTGGGCGCCCGGCAAACGTTTGGGGCGTCCCGCGACCTCGTCGACTCTCGGAAATTGAATATGCTTTATTGGTGGATTATTTGTATGAGTTAACTAAAAGTCTGCGTTCTATTCACCAACAGATCCAGGAATCCCTTCCACCAGTACCTGTGGGGCCAGGCCACGACATTCGGCCTGGTGACTTTGTGTTGGTCTGCAATTTCCAGAGAAAGAAGAGTCTGGAGCCGAGGTGGAAGGGGCCAGTCCAGGTGCTCCTTTCCACCTGCACCGCCGTGAAGGTTACCTGCAGAAAGAATAGGATTCATTGCCAGCATTGCCGCAAAGTGCCTCTACCTTTACCCTATGATCAGTGGGTCCGCGTGGGCATCGGGGACTCTGAGTGTGAGAAAGTCCCGCAATTCGTTCCCTTTTCGGACGCCCAACTTACGTGGACCCAAACAGAGGCTGAGAACGATAAGATCCTAAATGCGGCAGGGCCTCCGGAGATCAAGGCAATTCCAGAGTCTTCTTCCACTGGCCCCTCTGTGTCTGACCCCCTTTTTTCTGACCCCTCTGTGCCTGGAGTAATTAGGTACAATTTGCGCATCAGACGGAGGAACAGTGCACCAAAGGAAAAGTCAGATTAGCGGGGATGGACTCGACAAGTCAGGCAACAGTAGCTTAGGGAGAGGCGAGATTGGTGCATTGTTCGGACACTGGACAGGATAGATCGAATGTGCTCCCCTGGAGGGGGGTACCTTATCCTGTATGACGTGGGATTTCTTCAAGAACTAGGATCGTACAGCTCCACCGATGGTGCTCAATAGCACCAACGTTGATGAACAATAGGAGTCTACCAGTGAGGCTCAGACGGACTCTGGGAACATTTGCCCCCTTTTTGTTTTCTTGTCATCAGCTCCATTGCATTTCCTTATCCTTGATTACAATGTATCCATTTGGTCGACCCATTACTGAGGAGGAACAGCCATTTGCAGCACCGCGTTTAGAGTGGGATGGGTCTAGTTGGTCCGGTTGGTCCACAAAGAGTAAAATAGTTTTTGTAGTGATCGTTGTGATCTTCTTAATAACAGTACTTGGAATAGCATGGTTCCTGTAGTAGAAATATCCAGTACATTCCCTGGTTGGTACAACACCTGTTCCCCCTGGACACATATTTGTTACTTTGGCCCCTCATAAAGGAGAACATCGAAAAACATATGTAGACAATGTATTTTTACAAATGTTGCATCAGGCCCATGATACGTCTAATGCTACTAATTGTTGGATCTGTGGTTTACTCCCCTCAGTTACACATAAGAGTGATATTCTGTTATCAATGGCATTTTCCTATCTCGGAAGTTGTTAAGGGTGGTTTGAACTGTTTACTATGGTGCATTATCACTTTCATTCCTCTGCTATGAATATGACCTCTGCTGACTCTCGCACAGTGGTACAATATATACGTTTCCATCAAGGGTTTAATTCTACGGGGTCAGGAGGACAAGGGACCCCGGGTACATTGTCCCCAACAGCTTGTATGAATATATATGAGAAGGTAAAGAATGAAACATGGCTTCGAAATGAGATGTTAGATTTCCAAGGGTTCAATGCCACTGAATATTTCAGATCCTTTCAAATCCGCAATATTACTAAAGATGAGGCGATGCCGGTGTCAGTAGTCAACACAACAGCTGGTTTCTGTGTCCAGTGAATAGGGATGGTAAAAGTGGGAGAGAGCAATTGCAATTACACATATACGCTGAGTACGACTAGTAGCCCGCCTTTGCTCCCACCACATAATGTCTATTTTGTTTGTGGGTCTCAAGCTTATGTTTGGCTTTCTAGGGGATGGTCAGGTACGTGTTACCTCTCTTTCCTTCTTCCCCCAGTATACATAGCACCGTCCAATTACCATAAGAACCATCGATTGCAGCGTAGGAGTACATCCCTGGCCAGAGTCAGACGGGTTATTAACACAGAAGATATAGATCAGACAGACACCACTCTGCAGCAGTTCACAGATGCCATGAAGGGTATTTTACCCTTTTGGGGCCCTATGTCCAATAGCCTTAATATGCGTCGGCTCACAAGAGTTGTAGAAGGGGTCATTAATACCACAGCTGGAATTTTGACCAATATTACAGCTGAGCTCCAGTCTACGAGGCTTGTTGTCTTACAAAACAGGATGGTGTTAGACGTCATCCTTGCTAATCGGGGAGGGGCCTGTCGGGTCATTGGCAGTAGCTGTGTGTATACATCCCAGACCACGCCCCTAATGTATATGCTGCCATCCAGAAGTTGCACAGGCTCGCATCCGACATCCATCAAGAGAATGGTACTTGGACTCTCTCTGGATGGTTCTGGGGCCTGTTCACGTCCTGGGGTTGGAAGATTTTTATCTTCCTAGACGCAATTGCTGGTATAATTTTCACCTGTTGCCTGTGCATACATTGTCTTCCTGCTTGCTGTGCTCATTGTGTAAAGACTGACGCCCAAACCAAAGGTTTTAGTACATGACACTAAGGCAAGGGCCTTGATGATGCAGAATATACAAGATCTAATGTCAATAGATGAAGGCATTTTTGAATATTGATAATACATGTATTGGCTTGTATTAGTAGCCCTTATGTTATGCAGGGAGTTGTTTGCTCTTAGACAGTAGCAAAATGTGTTACCGAATGCTAAAAGGAGGGTCTGTTGGAATAGAAAATGTTTTTAGTCAATTTCTATTTGTATAGTACGATTTAAGTTAGCATTCGCGGCACCATTTTGTATTCAGCCGCCAATTTGAGCCATGATCGAAACTAACTCCTGTCTCACTCTGTCTGCCTCGGCAGAAAGCAGCCTCTTTATTTTTTCTGTATTTCTCCAAGGTTGAGCTTCACTGCACTAATGAATAGACTGTTTTGTCATTACATACCTTTCCCATTAGATAGGCCTGCTCCCACCCTTAGAGCGGCGGGCACGGGCAGAGTAACCTTGACGTTGAGATAGCATGTACCCGGTCCCAGGATTGCAGCTCATCCTTCTGTATCTCCTTTGTTCACCAGCTACTAACTGGAAAATTCCAGTGTGGGCGTGTTTTCGGGGGGTATTGTAAATGTACTTTATGCATTACCATGTTGGTTGAAGTCAGTCCCTCTGCAGCAATCCAAGGAGGCTGGTCAGACTGGACTCCACTCGCGTGTATTACTAATAAATACTTTGGTTTGTATTCTCTACTGTCTGACCAACTCTTCATTTGTTTGGAAGGCTGAGATGTGGTCATGAGTGACCCGGGTGGCCCTAATCGGGTCACTTCCTTCACATAATACAAGCCTATAGTTGACGGTTGGACAGCAGATCAAGTATTGTATACAGAAGGAGAAAATGTAACAATATATTATATTTCATTCAAAATAATATGGATGAGTTCTTGAAGATGATCGCTGCTGGCCAAGATCTGTACCCTTGTAGGTGGGTGGGATGCTATGGCACTAGACATTTAAACTCTGTTTTGAAGGTGTAATAGCAGGTGGTTGTGCTGATATTTGAAGGAAGAGAGCACCAGACCCCAGTGCACTTCCTGTATATGATTAGTTGTTTCTGGAGTGATGTGCTCTCAAGAAGGATGCTGGTGCTATTGAGTTGGTTTTACCCACCAGCGATGGCCGGTTTCTGTGCAACATAGCTTGGGTTTCAGACCACATTGCAGCAACAAGACACCATCCAGGTCGTGCATGAATCCTTTCATCAGAGACATCAGTGGTTGCCTCCTGATCCTGCTTGAACTCTTCCCTGCTTCCAACAGTGCCAAGTATCGAGCCTTTGTCCACTTCTTGTCATCATGCATGGGATTTGACAACATGGTACTGTATTAATTTTCCTCTTATGTCTCAACTGACACCAGCTTATCCAGTTTCGCCTCCTCTAGACATAGGTCTGGGTGAAATCTAAATTATGCCAACATAATTCACGTAATTTTGGGAACTCACATTACGCGTGTCATGCAAAATTAGTGAAATTATGCCATAAAGCCACATCACGCAGTTATGTGGTGTTCTCAGCAGAATTTTATCAGGAATCCGTGGGAATAAATGAGCTACTGTTGCTCACGCCACTTGCTTGTTTTTGCACTATTTTTTTACTTCAAAATGTGTCCTCACGTCAAATATTATCAAATATTAATGCCAGGACGCATTTCTTGCTAAATATGGAGCTAAATGATGTGTTCATTTTTCCCATAATTTTTCAAAGTTTTGTGTAACTGCACAGAAACAAATTATGTGAATTTCGCACACCACCACCCACAACCCAGCAGCTACTGCTAATTTGTGGATCACCGGAATGATCCTTTCACATGTGATCTTCAGTTTACACTCGTTGCATCTCTGGTTCCTCCTGGCCACCCACAAAATCGAAATTGAACAGTACACTGTCGACACACAACCCGATCTTAAAGTCTGTACAATCAAGGACATTACTCGGCTCAAAGAGTCTGTCACCCATACACCCAAGCCTGCGGTCACCCTCAAACCAAATTCGAGGACCAATTTCTTCCTTATCACCAGAAGAACCAAAGACGTCCTCCTCCGGGACTAGCTTCCAGACATGAGGCTGAGAGGATCTACACTCAGCCTAACTCACTGACAGTGGAGTCATCAAGGGGTGCGGTAAGTGTGCTATCTACTGTAATGCAAGAAAATTCAACACCAATGGCAACTGTTGGGTAAACAACAGTAATATTTGGGATGTTTTGGGGCCCTGGCACCTGGTGCCTCCAATGGCCAGTACGCCCTTGCAAGCAGTTCAGCTTGTCCGGCCACCATGGTCCATGATGTGGGACTCTCTCTTGTTTCCCACAAATGTTTTCTAATGCCCAGGAGATCAATCAATCAGTCAATCAATTGGGATTTGTAAAGTGTGGCTAATCACCCGTGAGGGTATCCAGGCGCTGAGAGTCCTGCTGCAGGGGAGGGTTCAGTTGAACAGCCAGGTCTTGAGTTCTTTCCTGAATTCCAGCAGAGAGGATGAGGTCCGGAGGTGAAGTGGGAGGTTGTTCCAGGACTTTGTGACGAGGAAGGAGCGTCCTCCACTGTTGGTGCAGCGGATGCGGGGTGTGTGTGCGAGGCCGAGGGAGGCGGAGCGCAGGATGCATGTAGGACAATGGCGAGATGCGTCAGTGCACTGGACAGGGTTACGAATTGTTGCACCCCTGTAGGCTGATTCACACATAACCTGAAGTGACACTGTTCAGTATTCTTTACCATGGAGTGACCCGCTCTGTATAAATGTTTTGGAGCGCCCAGTTAACATTCAAGAGCCGATGTACGCTTAAGAAAATAAAACACAGTTCTTTTTGCATGAATAAAATTTAAACAGAGGGGCATATTTACAAGCCCCTTGCGCCACTTTTGCGCCGCCGTTGCGTCACGCATGTGACGCAGTGGCGACGCAAACTAGGCGCCGCGTTGCGCTATATTTACAACGTGACGCATCTAGGGAGATGCGTCACGTAGTAAACCCCTGCGCCACATGAAACCTGCGTCAGGTTTCATGTGGGCGTACCGGTGCAGGGGGGGGCGTTCCGGCGCAGGAACGCCTCGGAAAAGTGACGTAGTGAAATCTACAAGATTTCACGCAGTCACTTTTCCGACGCTGGTGCGTCAAATCCTTACGCCTGCTTCAAGCAGGCGTAAGGATTGACGCACCATGTTAGGGATAGGGAAGGTTGGAACAGTGCTGGAGTTGCGTCGCGCTTGCGACACAACTTCAGCACTGCGCCAACCTTCCGCCGGCAGATGCGTCACGCATCTGCTTATCCTTGCGCCACGATGCGCCGCATTGTAAATGCGGCGCATCGGACGTGGCACAAGGGTAAACTTGCGTGACGCATTTTCCCTGGCGCATCCCTGCTGATATGCAGGGATGCGCTAGGGAACGTAAATATGCCCCAGAATTTTTAAATAAACCCTTGTTTGCATCTCTTTGAGGAGCAGCCTTCGCCCATGAAGGTCCCTATTACAAGGGTGTCTTGGGATGAAGTGCAACCAAGGAAATTGGGTTCCCCTGACCCCCAGTGGCATTATAAAAGACAGTCACACCTGAGGTGCAGTGGGACCCAGGGCTAGTGCAGCTGCTGCCTTGAAAACAGCCACACCCCTGAATTCACCATTTCCAGAGATTCCTTCCTCTCGATTCACATTGTCAGGAAAACCCAGATAGCATGGTGCCAGCTACTGCGCATGCACAGAAGAAAAAATACACCATCGCGAGTTGAACTTCAGACCTCCCCTCCTTGCCATCACCTTTTCCGCGTGAATCCCACCTTGCCAGCATCTGTGACTAAGACAGTACCAGGAGCAAGGCAAAGACCAGCAGACATGTTCACCTATGCCCATCAAGACGAAAGTTAAGAGCTGCAGACTCCATATTGAATAATAAGCCTTTATTTGCACCCTGTTACAGATGATCCAACTCAAAGAATGAACAAGTATTGTCGAAGTCAATAGATCTGGCCTTGGCAAGCCTGCAAAGTTTTCATTTTTAGATGTGTTTTTTTGCAAGCCATAAGCAATATCCATGAATATTACAAGTAAAAAAGCTGCAGTTAAAAGTGGTGTACTTGTTTCCATATGTTTGATAACAAAAAAAGTGAAAATGACCCATCACATAAATATATTAAAAACACACGAAATGGAAACTGAAATGAAAGCAGCTGTGGCGTGGAATGGACTTCTTTTTAGGGGGTGGTGTACATTTGCACAAGCAAAATGGCCTCACTCACAGTGAAGAGAGCCAGAGGCTGAAGTGGGGGACCCATTACTCCATGCTGTTTGCCTTGGTGGGCGGAAGCAAAATGTGAGTGACACATGAATAGACCAATGGATGAAGAGGGCTGACTGAATTCCTCTATATAAATTTTTGTTACAACTTTATTGGAAACATGCTGCTGCTCTAAGCCAGACCTAAAACAGTCACCGGTCTGTGGCAGACTGCTCGAATTCCGACAGCACTGTGCAGCCTTACCAACAACAATACAACACCATACAAATGTACACAACCAGGGCTTTAAGTGGGCGTGGTCTCACCGGTGCTGAGCACCTGCAGTTTTTTAAAGGGGGCCTCGAAACGGGTCTTTATCGTGCTCTGTTTTGTGCCCTGGCACAGGCGGTCTGTTTTTTTCCGGACTGTAGTGACAGCAGGCACATCGATGTGCACGTGCTCACACTGCTCACTTCTCGCTAGTGCAGAAGTTACGGCATGACGTCATGCTAGGTGAGCGTTGTAGGGGAAGGGAAATCCTTTAAAGAGAGTCATTTTCTCTTTGGATTTCCCTTCTCTTTGAAACTCCGGGGCAGCAACATCGTCGTGGTGTCACCAGGGCTTTAAGTGGAAGCTTTTTCAATATTATATACAACGAGCCATAGTAGCTGCTTATCTATCTTATGCAACTAACAACCATTGACAAAGCCAATAGTCCTGACTTGTTGTAGGTATGATGTTACTTGGTGTATCATATATCTGGATGCAATGACAGAAACAGCAAAATACAAGTCGGGCGGCACACTATGTTAAGCACAGATTTTTAGCTTACGTGTTTGTAAGCCACGCCCTTAATTACATTAGCCACGCCCCTTTGAGAGACCCCCCAGTTTTTTCCTTCCACGTAAAGCCCTGTACACAAGATTAGCCAATAAGGTTAATTCACTTTATATGAATATACCTGGAGAAGAACACTGCCGCTGCTATGTTTTCTTATTTGACATACATACAGCCATACAGTGTATCACAGCCACTACAAAGTTTTATGAAAGGTATTTGGAATTAAATCAGCACACGAAAGCACTTCTATAAGCATCCTACGAGGAAAGTGTGCAATCGAGTGTGAAACAAATACTAAATAACACGGTGAGTCAGTAGCTACAAGAATGAATGAGCAGCAGTGATTTCGAGGTCTCACACATGAACAGCTGAGGTGGCTCAGGAGACACCACTAACAGATGGTGGCCGCTCTCTGGGGTTCCCAGAGGAATATATTAGTGTAGAAAGCAATTATAGAAATACCGCTGGAAACGCTGCCTGGGGCATGCAGACAGGTCCCTTCTAGGCGTTGCCTTGGCTGTAGAGACAAACAGCATTTTATGATTAAACCTGTAAAAAAAAAAAAAAAAAAAAAAGTGACGTCAGGCGTGAAATGAATCCGGTGCCATGTCGTGGACAGACAGCTGTACAAGGGGAGACGTGTGCACAAAACCAGAGCCACCTCATCATGCAGAGTAGGATTAGCCACTTGACCAGGGGTCAAGAGGTCAAGTAGGGAACAGATATGGGGGTTTAGGTGTCACTGAAGGATACATTTCAAGGTTGTCGAGCTAGAAAAGAACAGTATAGGCTAGAGTGACAGAGCAGATAGATAGATAGATAGATAGATATTTTGCTCTAGGTGCTAAACTAACCGACTGGCCTGCAATGGGAGGAGAAGAACCAGAACCAACCAGTCTTCACTTCACGAGAGGGATACTTGACCATATTTACTGGTGCAGAATTTCTCAACGAGGAAGATTTTTAGTTCTTTTTGAAACTTCCTGAGGGAAGGGGCAGGCTGAGCTCAAATGGAAGTACGTTCCTGTTTTTCGTGAATTAACCCTAGCAAGACTAGCTGGTAGTCTGTTGCTTGGAATTTTGACCTGGAGGTCCACTTTGCAGTCAGGCCGCAGTTGTTTCCAGAGATGGTTGTGGAAGTAATGGACGACATTGGGTGTGTAATGTATCCCTGGGGAGCGGGTGATGGGACATTAGTGGCAGGGTGATATGAGCTCAGTAGGCCAGAGATGATGGTTTGATGAATACCTCTTAAGTGGCCATGCCCAGATTTCGATGACCTGCACTGAGCGCATTACTATAGTAGGCCTGGACACGCATAGAGATTTCATCGCGGTCCATAGATCGAATTGTAGGGTGCAATCCTTGATGTGTCTATCGGTCACAGTTAATGTGGCTCTGCCTGGTTTTAATATGGAGCGTGTGGTGGTGGTGTATATCTGCTTTCAGTCATGAAGCACTGCGACCACATGCTAGTCAGTATCATTGACGCAATACTGCCTGGAGCAAGGACTGACAGCCACTTCTGAAGGAGAATAGATGGGTGGGGGTGGCATGTTAAGAGCAAAATCTTGCTTTTTGTGTGTTCTGTTTTAGGTCTGGCTGGACAGCGCACTTGTCTGTAATGCCTATTGTTACCAGTTTTATAAATTATACACATTGTGGAGAGTTACTCTCTCACCTCATGCCTGTTTGGATAATTGTTCCACTTTCTATGGTGAGCTTACATTCCACATGCATGAGGGAGTGTTTACATGTAAAAAGTGCACTGAATCATCACACATTGCATTCTATATCTCATAGATGCATTTCATATGGAAAGTAGTTTCTATTTATTTTGTTTCTACTGCGTAAGGATATTGTAGTCTCAACTCAAAATACAAGCCAGACCTATTGGCTTTGCCGTTGCTTGTTAGCAAGGGGGAGCAGAATCCAGTCCTCACTTGTAAATCGTCCTTGGAGAAGTGGCCTGCCTTGTTGACCAGTACATTTAAAGTTCTTCCGCATATTGATGTGCACAGAGACCCTTATCTCCAATTCGTGTTCCCACAGGCCCAGTGTAGATGTTGAATAGCTTCACATGAGAATTTAGCCCACAGCGGTGTTTAATTTGAGCCGGTGGCTGCCAGTGGGGGCCACCAGCCCTCGTTTTTGGGGACTGACGCGTATTTTTCCTCATTCAGCATTTCCCAAGAGCAAGAGAGGGTAGACACACAAAGGGGAAAGGAAGAGGGAGAGAAAGATGGAAAACCATCTCAAAAGGAGAAAGCAGGGTCCTGCAAGGGTGAGATAAAGGGGCAGAGAGCCTGGTAGTGGATTAGAGAGGCATGAGATGGACTGAACCTTATGCAGCCGTGGTAACCGGTGTGCTGACTTTTAATAGCGCCGGCCGTAGGCTTCTGAGCGGAGCTTTGGGGGCGGCACTCATTCTTCAACACATTAAGCACTGGCCTACAGTGACTTCAGGCGACATCAGGACTAAGGACGATCAGAAATCATTATTTTGAACTTCCTATGCTTGTTGTTCAGAAAAGATGTGGATCGTTTCACAACTCTGCCGCCAATGGCGATGCGGATTCTCAGGCGGTGTACGCGTGTTGTAGATTTCCAGCAATGCTCCTGCTATTGTTTGTAAAGTTCAGAAAAGCTGTGCAATTGCTCCATAAGTAGGAGTAATCCAGTGGGAGAAAATGTCCCACTGTTAATACAAGCCATTTGTAACTGACCCGTAGCCACTAAAGTCTGCACAAGCTGACGACGTTTGTAGAATCAATGTGTTTGAGGTTCCGAGCCCAGTTTATGGAGAACACGTAGATCTTGTGCTCTCAAAGTTAAAAGAAAATTGGATTTTGTGAAAGTCTACCCAATCAGCCTCAACTCTGTCTTAACACTGGATTCGGATTGGACTGGAGATGAGAAACTTAACGATTCAAAAAACATGTAATGAAGAACACAGTTCTTGGTCCTTGAGAAAGGCAAGATATCCTTTCCCAGTGGCATAAAATTACCTGCAGAGATGTTGCTGTCTAGTTCAATGTGTTGAAAGAGCGAGCAGCTTTTGTATGGTTCACTCAAAGGACTACACTGTAGTGGAGCTAACAGTGACCTGTCTTAGGGACGGACTTAGAGTTTGGCAGAAAGGGTACTCCATTGCAAATGCTTCCTCGGTTGGTGGACCTTATGTTTTCTTTCAGTGGAGTCCCCATTGGCTAACTCTGATGGAGTTGGGGCAGTAGCGGCCCGTGGTGGGAGTGCTGCCGGGCATTTGGCGATGCAGCGCGCGCAACGAAATTCGTTTTATTTATTTATATGTTTACTTACCTCTATTCGGGCCTGAGTAGGGGCCTTTGGAGGAAGAACATTACGCTGCCCACCTTACTTAGGGCAGATTGTGTAATGTCCTTTTTTCCTGCCCGTCACTGCCAGGAAAAATCTGTCAGGGAGGAACAAAAGAAAATAAATAAATAACCTGCACATTTGGAAGAAAACTCCCAGGTATTGGGGGTTATAAGTTTCTGTCTTTCTGAAACAAACTCCCAGTTTGGAAGTTTCATTGTAAAAATCAGAAGAACATTTACAAGTCAAAACCAACAGCGGTCGTCCACCAAACTTTTTGTACATTGAAATAAACTGTGTGATAGTGGTTCCTTTCAATGTACAGAGATGGCTGCTGGGCCGGCGGGCATCTCTAAATTTGACGGGCGATATTCCATCAGGATGGTGGTGGTAATGCCCTCTGCCACCGTGACGGATAGAGCACTGTCCATCGAACCATAAATCACCCTTAATATTTATAGAGACAAATGTCGAGGAGGGGAGCTTCATTCTGGTGAGAAGGTGTTTAAGGTGAAATAAGTTTACGGAAAGGATTTGCTTAGAAGGAGTCGTGTTCTCATGTATGACGGCAGATCTGCTACTAGAGTCTTTAGGAGTTTGTGAGCTTGGACTGTATGTGCCACTGCAGGTCTTCTGTTGTGAATGAGGCAATAAAGGGTGGGCACGTGGGTAGTTATTCGGAGAGGTTTAAAGAGCAGGAGCCGGGTCATGTTGCTCAGGGAGAGAGGTCTGACTGCTGGTGGTTGAGTGGTCAAGAGAAGTTCTGAAGTTGTATAGCTGCAGACCTGGAGTCAGGGTTGTGGGATGGGTGGCACGAGAAGAGCAAATGCTGCTAAGGGATAGAGACTTGTTTTAATAATTAGCGTTTGGGGTGTTAGATTATACATTTTTGGCTTCCCTTTTCTGGGCATGAATACACATTGCCTCACTTGAATGATCAATTGATAGGAAATGATTTGACTTCTCGGGATGCGACGATCTGGCCTGCAACTAACTTCCAGCCTGACATAGTTTGGTGGTGACTGAAAATTCGTCAGTGTCTGCGAAAACTCTAAGGGGCTTATTTACATGCGCCTTGCGCTGCCGGTGCGCCGCATTTTCCCATAGAAAAAGTGACGCACCGGCAACGCAAGGGGCTTGTAAATTAGCCCCTAAATGTGGAATGGGGGCTGAATACGCTCCACAGTACTATCTCTGTTTTGAGAAATTCAGCTGGTGGATTATTCGGATTTGTAACGCAAGTGACAAAAAACAAATATTGTTGGGTTACTACCACACTTGCGTCTAAAATACATTTAGCAATATGGACAAAAGGCAACAAAAGTGCAGCAAAAACAGTGACACTGAAATTCACACAGAGTTCCCAAAGTGTAATTCATTTGTTAGTGCTCGTGTTATGGTTCTGGGCCAGCAAACGGGACAACTGTGAGCAGGAAGCTGCGGTCCAACCCCCTTTAGTGACATTGCATTCCAAGGTGTCCACTAAACATCAACTCCATTCCAGTAAGTTCCTTTCTGAGACCAGTCCCTCCTGTCAGGTGTTTACTGCCCTAACAGAGTATGAAGAGCATCTTATCAGAGTGCCCGTGAGTCACTACTCTTCCGGCTCCCTCCTTCTGTTGAACTCTTTGCCCCAGCTCTGCTCCAGTCCTGGTCTTACTCCAGCTCTGCTCCGGTCCTGTTCTTTCCCCGGCTCTGCTTGAGAGCTGCCAGCTCTAACTCTGCTCCAGTCCTGGTCTCACTCCAGCTCTGCTCCGGTCCTGGTCTTACTCCAGCTCTGCTCCAGTCCTGTTCTTTCCCCGGCTCCACTCCAGAGCTGCCAACTCTAACTCTACTCCAGTCCTGGCCTCACTCCAGCTCGACTCCACTCCTAGTTTTACACTAGCTCTGAACCAAGCCTATTTTTTCTTCAGGCCTGCAAGTTGTAGCTCAGTCCAAGTCCTTGTTCTACTCCACCTCTGCTTCAGACCTGGTCTTACTCCAGCTCCACTCCAATCCTGGTCCTACTGCAGCTCTGCCCCAGGCTTGCCAGCTTCAGCTTTGCTCCATTCTTGATCTTACTCTCTGCTCTAGTCCTGTTCTTACTCCAGTACTTCTCCAGCCTGTCAGATCCAAGTCTGCTCTGGTCCTGGTCGTACTCCTGCTCTGCTCTAGGCCTGACAAACCCCAGCTATGCTCCAGGATTGGTCTTTCTCCAGCTCTGCTTCTGGCCTACCAACTCCAGCTCTGCTCCAGTCCTGGTGTTCTGCCAGCTTTGATCAAGTCCTGGTCCTATTCCAGCACTGCCCCAAACATGGCAGCTACACTCTGCCCCAGCCCTCATTTTACTCCAGCTCTATCTCCAGCCTACTAGCTCCAGAACTGTTCCAGTCCTGGTCTTACTCCAACTCTGCTCCGGTCCTGGTCTCACTCCATCACTGCTCCGGTCCTGGTTGTACTCCTGCTCTGCTCTAGGCCTGCCAACCCCAGCTATGCTCCAGCCTTGGTCTTTCTCCAACTCTGCTTCAGGCCTACCAACTCCAGCTCTGCTCCAGTCCTGGTCTTATTCCAGCCCTGCCCCAGTCCTGGTCTTGCTCCAGGCCTGCTCTAAGCCTACCAACTCCAGCTCTGCTCCATTCCTGGTCTTGCTCCAGGCCTACCAACTCCAGCTCTGCTCCAGTCCTGGTCTTGCTCCAGGCCTGCTCCAGTCCTACCAACTCCAGCTCTGCTCCAGTCCTGGTCTTGCTCCAGGCCTACCAACTCCAGCTCTGCTCCAGTCCTGGTCTTGCTCCGGGCCTACCAACTCCAGCTCTGCTCCAGTCCTGGTCTTGCTCCAGGTCTGTCCAGGCCTACCAACTCCAGCTCTGCTCCAGTCCTGGTCTTGCTCCAGGTCTGTCCAGGCCTACCAACTCCAGCTCTGCTCCAGTCCTGGGCTTACTCCAGGCCTGCCAGACCGTGCTCTACTCCAGTCCTGGTCTTACTCCAGGTCTGCTCCAGGCCTGCCAGCCCCTGCTCTATCCAGTCCATATCTTATACCGATCTGGAACTTCAGCCTGGCAAGAACTGTTCTACATTTGGCATTGAGTACTTTGGAGGTTTTTCTACCTTTTTCCTCCTGGTCCCGTTGGGCGGTATTTCCGGCAGACATCCTCTCTGTACCCCACGTTACAACCGGGACAGCCAGAGTGGCTTCTGTAATGAGATACCCTTCCCACAGAGCCTTTAAGCAAGAGGTGAAGGCTCGGCCCCTACATGCAGTCCTTGACAGACCAATTTGGTCACAAATGTCAGTGACGTTTTGGTTCTTTAAAACAAATCCTGTGAACCATCATCAGGGCATACACGGAAAGCCCTCACTCCTGATCAGACATCCAGGGAAGCAGTCATTCTGCTGGAGGAACAATGGTCTGCCACAGTGACACCCCATCCACATAGAAGCCAGACTGATACCCATACCAGGCATGACCAGACATGCTGCCCCTGGACAAGGAGTAGAGCAAGGAGCTCAGTCTTCATCAAAGGAAAAGAGAGACATTGTTGAGGTCCTAATGATGCTGCAAGAGTGGAAACTTGCAGATCCCTTCTGGATTCTAGAAGCTTTTCATTGTAAAAGGTTGACTCCTGATTTTATTCCAAACGTTTCACTTACTTCCATTTTCTCATCTTGCTTTTCCTTGCTGCTAATCCTCTGGGGGAAGCGTTGATCCTCTGGGGGAAGTGTAGATCCTCTGGGGAAAGCATAGATCATCTGGGGGGGCACGTAGATCATCTGGGGGGGCACGTAGATCCTCTGGGGGAAGCGTTGATCCTCTGGGGGAAGCGCTGATCCTCTGGGGGAAGTGTTGATCCTCTGGGGGAAGCGTAGATCCTCTGGGGGAAGTGTAGATCATCTGGGGGGGGGGGCATGTAGATCCTCTGGGGGAAGCGTTGATCCTCTGGGGGAAGCGCTGATCCTCTGGGGGAAGTGTAGATCCTCTGGGGGAAGCATTGATTCTCCGGGGGAAGTGTAGATCCTCTGGGGGAAGCATAGATCATCTGAGGGGGCGTGTAGAACCTCTGGGGGGTGCGTAGAGGATCAGCAGGCCTGTGAGGGCCACACAGAGGCTTGACTGTCAAGAGCCCGGGATAAGCTTCGGACATCCATAGAGAAGTAGTGGGCTATTATTTGTGGCGCGTGAAGGTTGGCTGGTAAAGGAAAAGGCTTAATCATAGGAAGGTTTCAAGGGAACAGCGTTAAGGGGTTGAGGTTTGTCTACAAAGAGGTCAGGATCCGCGTATCCAGCTCCGTGGAGGAATAGTGACTTCCAGGTGGCATGCAGAGCCTTGAAGCCAAGGATCAACAGAGGGATGTCCACAGGGAGAACAGAGGAGCTATGAGCGGCCTGCTGTTGATTGCGTAATACGGGCAAAAGCGAGGATGACATACCTTCTTAGAGATCACCCCATCATGAGGTGCCCTCCCCCTGTAGCCGTCAGACAAGCCCGTCTCCCTTTCCCGTTCTGAGACAGATTTACTTCTCTTGTTGCCAAGTGGCGAAAGGAGCAGCCATGACTCCAGGGCACACCCTTCATTTTTTAGGGCAGAAACCAAATTAAATTGACCAGATATTCGACTTGATACACCAGGCTTCTTATTTCATCTCCTCCATCTATGCAAATGTGCATCGCTTACAGACAGCAGTACTCTTTAAACATTTACAGGCATTATTAATTATAGAGTGGAAGAACACAGCAACCTTCATATTAATTTCAGAAAGGGGAAACCTCTTTGTCATGTCTTTAGACAATTAACAACAAGCGACACAACATTCCAAAGTATGTGGAGCATAAGGAATAGGTGGGCCGCTACAGAAGAAGTATGGCATGTTAAGGTTTATAAAGCGCCATTGTGGTATAGTGTCAACATTGTCTTATGCTGCGTTGCTGTGTTATATTATGCAATCCAATGGTGTTATGTTTGCTATGTCCAACTATGCTAAGTTGTATTAAACTATGATGTGCTATTTTAGATAATGCAGTGCAGTTATGCTATGTCATTCCATAATATGTTGTGTATTTTATATGTTGCGCAAACACCTAGTTGCACTATGCTATTGTATGCTTTGTTCTGTTATGTACGTATGCATGTGGTATTTGTGTAACACACCCTAGCTGAAAGACAGCTCAGTGCTCTACATGGCTGATATGTTATTTTTTCATTTTATGTTATGCTTTGCTGTGCTTAGCTCTCTTAGTTTCTGCTGTGTTATGCTATAGTTTACTACGCTATTTTGTTATATTGTGTTGTTCTATGATATTTTATGTCATGTTTTACAACACTGTGTGACACACTCTGTCATGTTATGTTTTTTATATGTATTGCTATGTTACAATACACTGTGTTGTGTTCATCTAGTTAGTGTTAGGCACTATGGCCCTGATTCACAAAGATAAACTTATACTTTTGTGTACGTTTACGTTTGTTTTTGTATTCACAGACAGGGAGTTAACAGTAAGTTTACGAGTGCGGAGGCTCCGCAGTCGGGGCGGAGAACTTCGCATATAAGACGATAACCATGTTTTATCTTTTTATGTGCGGAGTTCTCGCTCGACTGCGGACCCTCACGCACTCGTAAATCCACTATTAACTCCCTGTTTGTAAATACCAAAACAAACGTAAACTTACACAAAAGAGTAAGTTTACCTTTGTGAATCAGGCCCTGTGACTTGTTATGCTTTGCTGTGGTATGCGCTTGCATGTTATTTTACATTACACCACATTGCGTAGTTACACCACCGTTTGCACCAAACTTATATTGCAGGAACAATTGTTAACAACCAGAACACGATTTGCTGTTATTCAAGGCTGTTTTATTTTTTTGGCCGCAAAATGGGCTTATGTCTTCAAAATTGACAGGAGGACACATTTCGAGCTAAAATATAGTGATAAATGACAGATTTGCATTATACATAAATACACATAATTATACATAATTTCCCCAAAATTTTGCTCACCACTATATACAGCAGCAGCAGCAGCTTCTTTGATCTCCCAGCAATCTCCTTTCCCATCTATAAAGAAGTCCTCAAAATTGTTGATATCACTTCATTAAGTAAAGTACCTGACTATTTGAACTGTGCCACTTGTACCCTGCCCTTTCCTCCATGGAGACAGGTTAGCTCAGTGCCCACCCTAGGGTCTTGCACTGGTGCAGAAAGGTCATTTTTGTGATAGTGCTTCAAACCACACACCTCCTGCTTGTAAACTTTGAAAGTACCAGATATGCCTGCAATCACAATTATAGTGGAAAGGGGAAGCTGGGATTAGCACTCAGGTGATTCTAAGATTCACTAGATTGTAAGGTTGGATGTTTAGCTGCAGGGCCACAGCTCCTCCCTAAACCACAAATCGAGGGGAAGGTCTCCTACCACAATCAAGGTGTGTTGGGATATGTGACAGGGTTGAGTGTGCCCTCCCGCCACGGTCCTGCCCTGAGCTCACAGAGGTGTCACAAGACGCAAAGTGTGCCACGTGGAGAACGAAAATAGGGTACTCGCAGATTCAGAACGCAAGAATGTGCAGAAATTGCTGGAGAATTTTCAGAAAAAAAATAAGGCAAAATAATTTTGGACAAAGGGGAAGGGCCAAAGAGTGTGCAGAAACATCTGCGGAAATCCCAGTAAAACACGACCATCAGCAGAGAGAAGATGCTAATTCTCGTGTGGTTGAAATTCATGGTGACAGGGCTCATAGATACTCTAGTCACGTTCAAGCCCCAGGTCCTTCCTTGCCTTGCACAGTTAAAAGGATGCTGCAGCAACCCCTTTGGTCGTAGGGACAGACTGCAGGCTCCCCTTTAAATCCTAGCCATGGCCAGGTCACTATGCAGCACAAAGCAATGTGCTCGCTCTGCATGCGGGGGACAGGTCGAGGGCTCAACGCACAGACCTTTGAGAGTAAAAGTCTGCCGTAAGCTCAGGCGCTGCTCTTGAGCACTTAACTTGCTGAGTGACCCAACAGGACTTGTATCAGTGACCATGAGGCCCAACATAGATCAATGCAAAGAATTTATTAGTCCACTGAGCCATTCGAACCAGCTGGTTTACAAGAAGTGAAAGGCGCTCCACGCTTCAAGGTGCTTGACATTCGCTAGGCATTTTTCAATTAGAAAGATATAGCATGAAGTGAACTGTGGTGCACAGACATTATTACATGGAGTGTGCTGTTCGTTCCCTTACCCCGCCTCTCGCTTTAACAGATGCCCCACCCCAGTTAAGCATGACAGATCATAGGTTGGAACTTTGATTTGCTAAACCACATTTCACCACTCTGCAGCGCCACATAACCACGGATGGTAGCCTGGATGCAGAACGCTGTCATCAGAGCACTAACGAGCGAGTCTCGAGCTGTCCTCAGCTGTTACCGTCAAACCCCTTGCTGAAAGGACGTCCGCCGTGGCTTCAGAGGCCAGCAGCTGGCGAGTGTGCGTGTACAGTACCTGCATCCATCCAAAAACAACAAGTTCCTTACCCTTGAGTGGCGCTGGCACCTCCCAGGTAATTATACCTTGGTACAGACATGGCTCTCACATGGCCCTCGTGAGAGAACTCCCACTGGAGCCAGGACAGGGTGAAACCGAAGCTGCAAGAGGCACCCAAGCAGGTACAAACCCCGTCCACTCCTTTCACCAACAAGGGGAGGGCAGGCCCCGTCTCTCCCCAGGGAGGTCGCCTTTTATTTTAACATTTTTAAGCCTTTGAGACCATTTCTATAGAACTTTCCCCTGCGTGTTATTCCTTTTATTGTGTCAGTCATGAGAAAGAGCTTGTGTGTCGAGCCCTGAAAGGGCCCCGCCCTGGTACCGGCTGAGAGGAAGGTGTTTCTTGAAGGCAAATTCGGGGGACCTGAGGGGGGTGCTCGGATGGTGCTCACATTCCAAATCACTGCCAATACCAAACACAGCGATTATGGAAGACAAAGCCGTAATTGGCGCCTTTGTGTGTTTTGTGGCCCTTTCATGTTTCAGCGGATTCGGTTTCACCGGTGGTGCCGCGGGGAGCCCTGAGACCGGAGGGCGCTTCCTTCTCCGGGGATAAGGCTCGGTTTCACCTCGTCACACGGTGGTGAGAACGGCCGGCCTTTGGGATGGGCGCTGTTATCATCAAGGGTGGGGCCCGCAGAACCTTCTAGAAACAGATCAGCTCTAGTAAGGGGCGAAGATCTGAAGCCACATAATGGGAAAAAAACTAATTATTTACAATCACCGCACATCCCAAGACCAGTGTGTACAGTGACGTCACACCTCACACCGAGGCAGCAGTGACCGCCTGTAATCGGATCACCGATGGCAAAAACAAACAAGCATTAGAAAAGCGAGAGATCAACAGATTCTCTTACCGCCAGGATTACCGCGCCCCTAATGAGTCGGCAAGTGGCGGTAAATTCCATTGAAGAACTAAAGCATAGGTCACACCGCTTCTTTAACTGCACTTAAATGTTATTCGATATGTGGTTATCACTTCCCTCTGCCCCCACCTCATTCACTCACTTCCGCTCTCCCTCGTCGCACCCTCACGGAGGTGAGGCGGGTAGACGAGAAATACCGACGTTTCTCCACCTATCTATGCGCCAATCCCACCAGAATAGAACCAGTTTGAGTGAAATTACACCCCATGGGAGCTCACTTTTTCTGTTTACCACTTGCCTCCTGTTTTCTGCGAACAGAAGAAAGCTGCTAAACTACCGCTGATGATGTGATGCTCGGTGCAGCTGCAATCTGCACATTTTCTTATGCAGCGCTTTGTTCTGGGGACTGCTCATCGTGAAACCATGAGTAATTGATTAAATGACTCACTAAATAAATAAAAACAAAAAAGTCATAAATAGTTCAGCATGCCTCCCAAGAATTCTCTGGTTTTGTCGTGAATAATGCATGCATCGAAGCAGTTCTTCAGGACAAAAGCATGTATTTATCTCGATAAAGAAGACCCAGGCCGGACGGGCATAGGGCGTTTCCACAGGAGGGTGGAAGGTGTGGGGCCGGTTTTGTAGCAGTGCAGCAGGTTACTGCTTTTGTCACAGAGGTCCTTTTGTTACTGTGCAGTTCATAAATTGCAATTGTAATCTAGGTTAGAAAGTTATGTTTTTTCCCCAGTCTTTCAATCAATCAAACATTTGTATAGCGCGGCATATCACCCGTGAGGGTCTCGAGGCGCTGGAGCTGTTTGCTGCTGCGTGGAGGTTCATCAGGGTTGTTGGTGCGTCCAGGGTCCAGAGCTCGGAGGTCAGAAGCGGTGTACCTTAGGGGGTGGAAGAGCCAGGGGTCCTGGCACTGGGTGCGGTCCAAGCTCGGACGGGCGCAGACGGGCTTGCCTTTGGCGCACCTCCGATGCGCGTTCGTGCTCAGACGTGCTACGGTCACCATTAAGTAGGTCCTGGGACGAGGGTGGGGTGCTGGGAGGCAGTGGGCGGGGTTAGGCAGGAGGCAGGAAAACGGGTGGCAGGCAGAAGAGGCAATAGGAAAAACAAGGGAAAACAGTGAAAAACAAGGCAAAAGCAGGAGAAAGTACTCAGAAAAACAGGAGGAAAGGAAGGAGAAAGCAGTAAAAATGAAGCAAAAAGCAGGCGAAAGCACTCAGAAAGATGGGGGGGAGAGGAAGGAGAAATCAGTCTTTCCTCATGTTGTTAAAAAGGGTTTGTTTGGGTAGATATAAATTCTTATTAGTAAAGTCAACCCTACCCACTGTATTACATTCTGAATCCTGAGTTTGTGTTTCCCCAGACCAAGCACTCTTAAGAAATGTCTACCAGCATGGATGACCCATGAATCCCACTCCCTGTAGTCCCCTTTGTCTTATGTAACATTTTCTATACACTGATTTACACACGTATGATTCATTGTCTCTGTGTGTTTGTGATGTAAAGTGCTCCAACACCCAACACTGGTATGAGAGGTGCTATAAAACAAATGAAATACATGTGAGAGAGGGGCTATGGAGAGATAAGAGGCACTGTTGGAGGGTGATAGTGAGGGAGTCATGGAAGAGCCCCAATAACGATTGCCGTATTCTGGTGCACTGTAAGGTCATCATTTACTATGCTTTAAAAGCTAATACTATGAGTTGGATTCAGGGGCATCAGCCATGCTGGTGCTCCTGGATCTTTCAGCAGCATTTGATACGGTAGACCACTCCATCCTGGTCCAGCGCCTCTTGGACTTGGGGATTGAGGGCACAGTCCTGCTGTGGTTTAAATCTTTCCTTCATAAGCGCACGCAGAGGGTGGCGCTTCAACCACATCAGTCCAATCGCAAGCTCTTATGGTGTGGGGTCCCGCAGGAGTCGGCCTTGAGCCCTCTGCTCTTCAACATTTATTTGGCCCCATTATTTTCACCGATTGTTAACTGGGGGTGAAGGCGATTTCCTACGCCGACGATACCCAGTTGGTATTTCCTTTTAAAGATTTGTCGAGTGCCTCTTTTGAGAATTTTAAGAGTTGCTTAAAAGATATAGCTCAATGGATGAATAACAACAAACTCAAGCTGAATGCCGACAAAACGGAGGTGCTGTTTTTCGGTAATAGTCAACCCCCGCCGCAGACCTTTGGTGGCCGGAGGAAATGGGCTGCCCTCCCACCCCCGCAGGCTGCGCAAAAAACTTGGGAGTAAAATGGCAGGCGGACTTATCATTCTCTGCCCAAATTCAGCAGGTGACAGGTGCATTGGCAGCTTGAGAAATCTGCGTAAAGTTATACACTTTCTGCCAGAAAACTGTCGTCTGTTCGTGGTCCATGCCACAGTAACCTCTCGCCTGGACTACGCGAATGGCCTGTATTTGGGCCTTCCAGCGTACCAGATAAAGAAATTGCAGATGGTCCAGAATGCAGCTGCGAGATTGATCAAACGTGTCCCATTTAAGCAGCATATCTCTCCGCATCTCAAGGAATTGCACTGGTTGCCGGTCATCAACAGAATAAAATTCAAGGCCTTAACACTAGCCTTTCGGGCATTCCACGGATCTTGCCCCAGCTATCTGAAGCAGAGGCTAGGTGCGTACAAGCAGTCTCGATTACTCAGGTCTAGCTCTCAGAACCTGCTATGCACCCCACGAGTTAGGAAGGCACGGCTAGGGGGCAGATCCTTTACGCTCAGGGCTGCCATGCTTTGGAACGCCCTGCGCCAAATCACCTCAGAAACCCAATTTAGGAAAGCAACCAAAACCTGGCTTTTCAGTCAGGACTAATCCCCTGGACTCTCTGTATAACGCATGCTTTCTTGCACGCCACCTGTTGCTACAGCGCCGGGACACCTCTTAGGAGGTAGCTGTTCGCGCTCTACAAATGACAGTATTATTATTATTATTATTATTATTAATACTATTGAACATATAATGACAAATGTGTTGTAGAATGCACCATTTTTGCCATTTCCCCACAAATTTTCTTGGGGGGGAGAACCCTCCTCCCCATGCTCTCTTGTAGTGGTCAGGCTTGCTCACTGCAGACCATATGGGGGCTGGTCTAGCAAAATTTGCTGGGACTGCTTTGGGTTCCCATTCTGGCTAAGAAGAAGACAGTCATCCGAACTGACTTCCATCTGTGATGTCAACTTGAGCGAGAGCAATCTTGGGCAACGGCAGTGCACTGCTTTTAACTGCACATTTATGCACTGTTTTGCCTGTTTATTACTTGCAATACTATCTCGAGCTCTGTATCCCTTTAGGTCCGGATGATGATCCCTCACCTATAATGGGATCACAACGTCGTCAACCATATCGCAGTCCTTGAAGAATAATGTACTTTTACTTAAAGGACTGTGCTACTCTTAAAAATATGATCCGCACTAGACCACTTTTATTACACGTAAATCACGTATAAGTGAGCACAGAGCACGTTTGTCACTGGCACCCACTGTGTCATCATTTTGTTTTAGTGTATATGGTTTTTGCTTGTAATTAAATTACCATTTGATTTTCATTTGTTGTTATTGTTTACAAAGGGACCACTGTGTTTCTTTACTACATAAGTACCCAAGGTCCCTAGTGTTTCTCGTGTTCCCCTTGTTGCTGTACTACTACTGAAATTGCAGTGTCAAACTGAAGGAAGTGAACCTATTAGGGCCACCCGGGACACTCGCGACCACCTCTCAGCCTTCCATACAAATGAACAGTCGGTCAGACAGTAGAGAATACAAACCAAGTATATTTATTCAGGTACACTCCAGCCTCCTGGGATTGCTGCAGAGGGACTGACTCCAGCAAACATGGTAATACATTATGTACAATTCAGAACCAATGAAGACACGCCCTGACTGGAAATTTCCAGTTGGAGACAGCTACACAAAGAAGGTACAGAAGGATGAGTTTCGATCCTGAGGCTGAGCACACGCTATCTTAATGCCAAGGTCGTTCTGCCTGTGCCCGCCGCTCTAAGGGTGGGAGCAGGCCTCTATCTAGTAGGAAAGGTATGCGCTAATAAGAACAGTGTATGCATTAGTACAGCAAGGCCCAACCTTGCAGAAACGAAAATTACCACAGCTGCTTTCAGCAGAGGCAAAGAGAAAAAATTAGTATCGATCATAACTCAAAATGGCGGCTAAACATAAAATGGTGCCGCGAATGCTAACTTAAGACGTACAATACATAAACAGCACAGCTAAAACATTTTATTCCAACAGACGCTCCTTTTAGCATTTGCTAACAACTTTTATGTTACTATCTAGAAACAGATAACATATTGCAAGGATGAGAACCATCACTATAAGCTGGTGCACACATAATCAGTATTCAAAGATACCCTCGTCGATCTGCATGATGTCATCAATGTATTGCTGCATCATAATTGCAGCATTAGTGACATGAACTGATATTTTTGGTTTAGGTGTCAGAGCACTTACACAATAGGTGCAACAAGCCGGGAGACAGTTTATACAGAGGCAACGTGTAAAGATAATACCAGCAACTGCAACCAAAAAGATAAGTATCTTCCAACCCCATGTTGTTAGCATTTTCCAGAACCACCCCGATAGTGTCCAAGTACCTGTCACTTGTTGTATGTCTGACGAAAGTCTATGCAATTTTTGTATAGCTGTATACACACTGGGGGCGTGGTCAGGTATGTAAACGCAACAGCTGCTACCAATGATGCGACAGGCCCCTCCCAGATCAGCGAGGATGACGTCTAACACCATCCTGTTCTGTAAGGTAACTCATCTCGTAGCCTGGAGCTCAGCAGTGATGTTTGTCAGTATCCCAGCTGTTGTATTAATAACCCCCTCCACAACTCTTGTTAGCCGGCGAAGCTGAAGACTGTTAGCCATGGGGCCCCAGAAAGGTAAAAGACCCCTTGTTGCCAGGTGGTATCTGTCTGATCTATATCCTCTGTGTCAACAACCCTTCTGACCATGGGCAAGTTTTTTCTCCTACGTTGCAGCCGATGATCTTTATGGTAATTGGACGGGTCAACATACACAGGGGGAAGAAGGAAAGAGAGGTAACATCTGCCAGACCATCCCCTCGGAAGCCAGACGTGAGCTTGGGATCCACAGACAAAATAGACATTCTGGGGCAGGATCAAGGGTGGAATATTAATCGTGCTCAGTCTGTAGGTGAAATTGCATTTACTTTCCCCCCACCTTTACCTTCCCTGTCCCTTGGACACAGAAACTAGCTGTTGTGTTGACCACGGACACCAGCATCAGTTTGTCCTTAGTAACATTACGATCTTGGAAAGATTGGAAGTACTCAGAGGTGTTGAACCTTTGGAAATCAGCCATTTCCATTCTAAGCCGTGTTTCGTTCTTCATTTTACCATATATGCTCATACAGGATTTCGGGGATAATGTACCGGAGGTCCCATTTCCTTCCTGTCCTATGGGAGTAAATCCGTGATGAAAACGTATATACTCTACCACAGTGCGAGAGTCAGCAGATGTCATAACCTGAGTAGAGAGTTGGAAATGGTAATGCACCATAACGAACAATTCAAACCAACCTTGACAACTACCAATATATGACAATGGCATGGACAACAAATTATCGCTCCTGTGAGTAACTGAGGAAAGCAATCCACAAACCCAACAATTAGTTGTATTGGAAACATCATGGGCTTGATGCAACATTTGTATAAATACATTGTCTGTGTAGGACTTTCTATGCTCTTCTTTGTGAGGGGCCAAAGTAACAAAAATGTGCTCAGGGGAAGTAGGCGTTGTACCAACCAAGGAATGTACAGGATACGTTTCCTCCAGAAAGCAGGATATTCCAAGTACTGTTATCAATGCAATCACAACTATTAATACGAAAACTATTTTACTCTTTGTGGACCAACCCCGCTCTAGACGCGGTGGTGCAAATGGCTGTTCCTCCTCATTAATGGGCCAACCAAACGGATGCATTATGAAGCAAGAAAAGGAATGCAATAAAATTGGTAGCAAAGGCAATTGTTCCCAGTGTCCGTCTGAGCCTCACTGGTACAGGCTTCTATTGTTCATCAACGTTGGCGGTCTTGAGCACCGGCGGTGGAGCTTGCTCAGTCCTAGCTCTCGATGAATCCCGCGTCGCTCAGGATAATGTACCTCCGAGGGAGCACCTTCGATCTATCCTGTCTAATGTCAGAACAGTGCACCAATCTCGCCTCACCCTAAGCTAACACCGTTGGTACTATAGCAAAGTACACCCTAACTTGCACAGTCCGTCCCTAACTAATCTGACTTCTCCTTTGGTGCACTATTCCTCAGCCGAGGGCGCACATTGTACCTGGTGACTCCAGGCACAGAAGGGTCGGTAAACAGTGGCTCTTTAATGGCTTGAATTTCCGGAGGGACCGCTGCATTTAGCACGTCATCATTCTCTGCATCCGTTTTGGGTCTATGTAAGCTTTGGATCACCAAAAAGGACGAACTGAGGCACTTTCTCACCCTTAGCGTCCCCATTGCTGTCCCTCACCCACTGATCATAGGGTAAGGGTATCCTGCAGCAATGGCTGGAATGAATCCAATTCTTTCGGCTGGCGACTTTCACAGCGGTTCAGGTAACAAGGAGGACCTGCTCGGGTCCCTTCCACCGGGGCTCCAAGCTCTTCTTCCGCTGGAAACTTTGCAGCAAAACCCAGTCCCCAGGCTGGATGTTGTGACCGGGCCCCTTTGGTATGGGTGGGAGTGACTCACGAATCTGTTGGTGAATAGAACGCAAACTTTCAGTTAACTTGCACAGGTAGTCTGTCAATAAAGGGTACTCAATTTCAGAAAACCTACGCGGGCCCGGGACGCCCCAGACATTTGATGGGCGTCCAAACACGACCTCGTAGGGTGACAATCCTGTTTTAGAATGTGCTGTTGTTCTTGTTGACAAAAGAGCCAATGGTAAAGCATCTGGCTACTGTAACTCTGTTGTCTCCTGAATCTTTGCCAATTTCAGTTTGAGAGTACCATTGTACTTCTCAACCAAACCTGCTGACTGGGGGTGATTTGCAGCATGAAACTTCTGCTTTATGTGCAAACCGTCGCACACTAACTGGATAACCTTGGCATTAAAATGACTTCCGTTATCACTCCAGATCAAACGGGGCAAGCCAAAGCGAGGAAAGAACTCCTTCAGGAGTACCTTTGCAGTCGCAATGGCTGTATTCTCTTTGGTAGGGTAAGCCTCAACCCATTTACTGAATGCCCAAACAACCACCAACACATACTTCAAATTATTGACCCTGTCCATCTCTATGTAGTCCATTTGAAGGACCTCAAAAGGGAAAGTGGGAGGTGCAAAATTGCCGGGTGGTGTAGGGGTACCCTTGCCAGGATTGTGCATCATGCACACCATGCAGTACTTCACTAAATGTGCAGCTGTCTTCAAAATGTTGTCATTCTGCCATACGAGGTCTAACAACTTGCAAATACCCTTAGCACTGATACGGGCTGGGCCAAGAGCCATCGTGACTACAGGAAGAACATATGCATCTGGCAACATCCATCTCTGCTTCCCTGTCTTGTCAATCCAACATCCCTCATCGTTCAATTGTGCTGTACTTTCTTGCCACACTGCTAATTCCTCCACTGTAGCCTCACTCTGAATTTCCTTCACATTCTCTAGTGTATCCTCAAATATGGTGACCTCGGGCACCCACCTAGCGGACCCTGCTACAAACATTCTTTTCATCTTAGTTCGGGCTGTTTCCTTAGCTGTCTGATCTGCAAAAGCGTTCCCTTTACCCACATCGTCAGTAACTTTCCTATGAGCGCTGCACTTCACTATGGCCAATTTCTTAGGGAGTGTCACAGCAGGCAAAAGCCTATATAAAAGAGGACCATGCTGAATTTTTGTCCCATGGGAAGTAAGGAACCCTCTCTCTGCCCAGAGCCGCCCAAAGTTATGGGCGACTCCAAAGGCGTACTGACTGTCAGTATAAATATTGACAACTAGTCCCTCAATTCACAGGCTCGAATAAGAGCAACGAGCTCTGCAGCTTGGGCCGACTGATAGGGAACTCATGATGTCTCGACTACTGTACGCAGTGTAGTAATGGCGTACGCAGCAGTTGTAGTGCCATCTGGTAACTTAAAGCAAGAGCCCTCAACATATAGTTCCCCTTGAGGGTCAGATAAGTGAACATCAGTCAGGTCTACCCGTCCTTTCGTCTCTTCTTCCGTCCGGAAGATACAATCATGCATATCAATCTCCTCATTTTCAGAAGGGAGGGGTAGTAACGTGGCTGGATTCAGAGTGGCACAGCGTTTGATTGTAATGTGCTTCACAAAGAGCGTTAGCTCGTAACCTGTCAGACGTGCACTGGTCAGGTGCTGTGCCCTTGTCTTATTCAAAAGTGCGTCCACAACATGGGGTACCATAATTGTGGGGTCAGTATCAAGTACGAGTCCAGCCGATTGTCTTATTGAGACAGCCACCGCCGCGACTGCTCTTAGACAGCTCGGGAGGGCTCGTACGACAGGGTCAAGCACAGCAGAGAAATAAGCACACAATCGTTGCTTATCCCCAAATTTTTGTGTTAAAACAGAAAGCGCACAACCACCCAACTCA
Organism: Calotriton arnoldi; assembly: GCA_963921515.1. Taxonomy (NCBI): domain Eukaryota; kingdom Metazoa; phylum Chordata; class Amphibia; order Caudata; family Salamandridae; genus Calotriton; species Calotriton arnoldi. The sequence continues at coordinate 503,931 of CAWUFW010003230.1, forward strand.
TGGACATACAATACGAAGCATTTAGCATAGTTAGGGGTACCAAGCACTGGAGCCGAGCAAAGCCCAGTTTTTAATTGCTCAAAAGTCTGCTGACACTCAGGCGTCCAAGGCAGGGGTTGATGCACATCTTTTAGTGTTAACGCAAGCAGGGGCTTAATAAGCAGCGAATAACCAGGTATCCACTGCCTGCAATAGGAAGTGATACCTATGAAAGCGCGCACATCTTTCTGTGTTTGCGGAATGGGCATTTTAACAATGGTACTGATGCGCTCAGGGGTCAATCTCCTACCCTCCTTCGACAGTAGGTGACCTAAGTAGGTGACCTCTTGTTGACAATACTGAAATTTGGAAAGGGATACTTTATGGCCATGTTGAGCTTAATGTAGCAACAATTTAACGGTACTGTCTCTGCAACCCTGTTCTGTATCCGAGGCGATGAGCAAGTCATCGACATATTGAAGCAATACATTACCTGTAGGGAGCGACAAGGAATCCAGCTGACTTTTCAATGCCTGACTATAGATACTCGGACTCTCTGTATAGCCTTGAGGAGCGCAACAGAATCTAAAGCTTCTACCAGCTAGGGTGAACCCGAACAGATATCTGCTATCAGAATGAATGGGAATACAGAAGAATGCGTTTTTCAAGTCAATGACAGAAAAGAATTTAGCAGAAGAAGGAATCATTGTCAAGAGAGTCGTAATGTCAGGGACCACCGGAAACTGGGGGATCACTATTTTGTTAACTGCACGCAAGTCAATCACAAAGCGATAAACATATGCATGATCATCAGAGGAACCCGAAGGTGTCCGATTGAGAATGGGAAGAATAGGGCTATTACAAACATTAGCAGTCGTCTCCTCAACCACTCCTTTCTCAACCAAATGCTGCACAATTTGCATCAAAGCTCGCTCACCTGCCTGCGGTATTTTATACTGAGGGATACGGGGTAAAATAGCACCTTCCTTGACACGTATCGAAACAGGCGATATCTGCAACAAACCCACATCTTTGTCGCCCGTTGCCCACAGTGTGGGTGGCACATCCTTAAATTCAACGGGGAGGGGCGCATCTTAGGATAGACACTGCTTAGCGCACACTACATCAGGACCCATCGTTATATAGACACCTGCTGGGAGTAATAAATCGTAGCATGCAATTTCTTCAACAAGTCCAAACCCATCAAATTCTCTCCACAATTGGACGTGAACAAGAATGGCGAATCCACAGTGAAAGGACCAATAGTCAACGCAAGGGGTTTTGAAATGGGGCTCACAACCAGTACACCAGAAAAACCTACCAAAACATTATTATGACCAGACAGAGCCGCCCCCGGGACCAAGGAACGAGAAATAGAACTGTTTGTTGCACCTGTATCCACCAAAAACTCCTGAGCCAAACCATGCACATCCACACTAACATACGGACCGCGCTGATCTACAGGTATTGGAACTGGTCCCTCACTCTGTCCCTGGCTGTCCTAGCTGCAAGACATCCCTGTCACCTCATCCGTATCATAATCATCATGATAATACTGCCCACCCCGAGCGTCATCAAAATAGTTCTGATCAGAGCGACCCTGCGAGACCACAGCATTTTGATCCCTGTCTTGGCCACCAGCTCCATGACCCCGTCCACGAGAACCTCGTCCTCTAGGAGCCGCCACCTTCTGCAAAGGCACCGGACACTCGCTGCACCAGTGTCCCTCCTCTTTACAGTACGCACACTGATTCGCCTCTAAAGGTGCTGTATTTGCGGGCCGGCTAGTGCGTGGAAGCTGTCGCGCTGAACCACCACGTCCTCTACCATTCCCCCTAGAAGCCTGATACAACAACACCTTCATCTTCAAATCCTTGTGCTTTTTCTCTGACCTCTCCTTATCGTCATTTTCCCTGTGCTCATAGTACTGCGCCATATTCAGAATAACAGAAGGGGAAGAGGTGGACCAGGTGCTTTCACAAGCCTGCAATCGGGTCGCAATCTCAGGAAGCAAATTGGAAACAAACCTATTAACAAACAGTCGCACACCACCTTCGATCAACAAATCCTGTCCACTATAATCTAGAAACACACCTTCAAACCGAGTGAAAAAATCAGACACACTCTCATCTTTCTCCTGACGACAAGCTGATAACTTGTCCCAATCAACTTTGCATATACGTAATGATACAGCCGGGCAAAGCAAGTATCTCTGCTCTAGGCTTATCACCTGGCTTCCGTTACTGATCCCATGCTTTAATTTGATCCCAGGTACCACCCAATTCCGCAACGTGATCCTGGGTGTGTACTTGTCTCCAAATATCGACCGGAGCCAGTAAACCAAAAATCATTTCAATATCCGCAAGCGTCATTACTGTTGAAGAGGCTGCTTCAGTCCATTCCTTATAAAAAGCGGTAGGATTTTTCCAAGGGTCAGGTAAGTGAGTCTTAAGAGACAAAACTTCACTCCTTTTCCACGGAGTATAAAACCATTGTTCTTGGAAACGGGCCTCTATCCTTGGCCTAGTAACATGATCATGCTGATCCCTTAGCTCTGGTATCTTGGGATGGTAGATAGGATGAACCTCCTGCATCAGAAACTGAGAAACCGGGGTGGGGCTCTTCTCAAGCAGTCTACCCCGATAAGCAACCAACGTCGCAACATTACCGAAGACATGGGCAGGCTCGATATCAGTAACATACACATGATCCCTAATATCATATATGATCCGCGGTGCTGCACCATTGAAACACTGCTCCCAAAGACCGATCAAAGTAGCCGACATATGCTTAAGGGCATGCTGCTGTACAAAAGGCTCATACTCTTTCATCACACTCCACACATCTTCCACACTATAAATGGGGTTTCGGGCCCACTGAGCAGCCTGATTAGCCACCACCTTTTTCTCTTCATCTCCCATATCAGATCGGACTAACGTCCGCCCCATACGCTCCTTAAATTTCATCCAGTCTCTATCCTCAAATCCACGTACTGGTGTCCCACTACTCTGCAATGTCGAGGAATGGAAGAACACATTGGGAGTGACGACAGAGGCAGTAGGCACTGACGTCGCTGCTGGCTGTGTTGCGGGTGTAAGAGCTGGCGTAAGGGATGCCGAAGCAATAGGCGTTGCAGGAGTACTAACAGTCATAGTTGCCACAGACGGCGAGGACAAAGAAATGACAGGAGATGCCGTAACCAAGGCAGTCTGATCAACAGTAACAGAAGCAGAAACAGCGGAGACAGAAGAACCGGGTGGATGGGCCTGTAAGGGGAGAACGGGATATATCCTCTGCGGAGCATACAGAGGTGGAGGTCGAGTATCTAACAATTGTTCCACAAACGTATTTTTTTCTTCTTGGGCCACATAAGATTTATCAATCTGTAATCGGAATCTCCTATCTTCACGTTCAATTCCTATCTCTTGTTTCTCTCTATCATGTTCTACAGCTTTCTGAGTCAATGTTTGCATTCTCTCCTTCCGGGTCTCTTTCTCTGCTTTCATTCGCCTCTGTTTAGCCTCCCTTTGCCATGTTGCGAGGGAATTAAACATAGACTGCCTACTTCTTCTTGCAAACAACTTCTGTAAAAAAAAACAATTTTTTGTTCATCAAAAGGGTCCGTCAACGGCCACTGCAACTCGGCATTGTCCCTCGTATATTTGTGCTATAGAGTACTAAACATAATAGGTCCAAGGCCATGCTTCACATACATATCAAAATTTAGAGTGCCTTCCGGAGGCGCTGGCTGACTTTCTTCCAGTCGAGCATCAGCAGAACAACAACGACAACAGGAAACCAAAAGCCGGCTGAACCCAGGCATTTTCAAAAGTAAGCCAAATTCATTATGTTGCCTGGCAAAGTGTTCACAAACACTTTGTATCCAAATCGGTCCTCAGACCGTACCAAATGCAAACCAAATTCGGTCCTCAGACCATACCAAACACAAACCAAAATGGTACCATATCCACAAAGACCCAAAACAAACTCACCTGGTGCACACAGGTCAAACAAATTTATTTTCCACTGCCTACTCTTCGGACCAAACGGTCAGATCCAAGGGTTTCACCGTTCAGGCCCCCACTCGGGATGACTGCTGGGCGAGGCACCGACCGGTCAGACAGACGGGGCAGCTGCGAGTTCAGGAACTCTCTCGTGCAGGCATCCCTGGTCCGCCCGTCCGACGGCCCGACCTCCTTGCCCGTCCGCGGGCGAGGATGGGTCACCCGATGGAGTCCCTGTTCGGGCACCAACTGAAGGAAGTGAACCTATTAGGGCCACCCGGGTCACTCGCGACCACCTCTCAGCCTTCTATACAAATGAAGAGTCGGTCAGACAGTAGAGAATACAAACCAAGTATATTTATTCAGGTACACTCCAGCCTCCTGGGATTGCTGCAGAGGGACTGACTTCAGCAAACATGGTGATACATTATGTACAACTCAGAACCAATGAAGACATGCCCTGACTGGAAATTTCCAGTTGGAGACTGCTAGACAAAGAAGGTACAGAAGGATGAGTTTCGATCCTGAGGCCGGGCACACGCTATCTTAATGCTGCGGTCGTTCTGCCTGTGCCTGCAGCTCTAAAGGTGGGAGCAGGCCTCTATCTAGTGGAAAGGTATGCGCTAATAAGAACAGTGTATTCATTAGTACAGCAAGACCCAACCTTGGAGAAAAGAAAATTACCACAGCTGCTTTCAGCAGAGGCAAAGAGAAAAATTAGTTTAGATCATGGCTCAAAATGGCGGCTAAACATAAAATGGTGCCGCGAATGCTAACTTAAGACGTACAATACATAAACAGCACAGCTAAAACATTTTTATTCCAACAAAACCACTGAAAAGTTACTGAAACCTCAAATAAGGAAGTAACTAATTTGCAAAGGGGGATTTCCCTGTTGGACAACGTTCCCTTTGAGAATTGCATAGGGTGGCCATGAGGGGAATAGGAAGTTGTTCATGGGTTCATTACAAGCTCCCCCAGATGTTTCCCAAACAGAAACCGTGAGCACCTATTTCCTTAAGGATCGTTAGTGGTCTTAAAAAAATCTGTTTGGGAATGCGAATGCAGAGATGGTAGTCTGCTGTTGCTTGCAAGTATGTATTCCATTAATATTGAACTAATATTCATCAGGCAGGTGGTTCTGCGACCTCCTATGCCTGAACATTTTATGACATGACATGCTAGCTCATACGTGGTACTGTAAATTTCAAAGCAGGTGAGAAAACGTAAGTGTGCAGGGTGCACCCACTATTTGCGACCTGCTTGATCGTGCATCAGGCCCATAGGTTGTTGGGGCATGCTGTCTGAGGGAATTTCAGAAGGTTTTTAGATTTAAATGCCAAAATACAACAAAACATAGTTCACAAAACTATACACAATGATTTTATTTTCAATATTCAAGAATGATAAGAAACCAATCTGAAGTGGAGGATTCTGGACTAAGTTGTCAGAGAATACATTAAAAAAAGAAGTCAAAGGTTTGCTCCTGAATAGCTACTTGCAAAAGCAATTTCAGTTCTACATTATTCTTTGAACGTTCAGTGATGCATTTGTACTCCTTTATACCTCCTATTTCCTGGAGTGTTCTCTCTCACGCTACTATTTAACTGACTACATACATGTTGAATTTGCTACTTTTCCTGTTCATATTGTATGCTTTGTGTGCAGCGCTCTGATACCCGGACGGGTCATGTTCGCGCTTTATAAAACCTTTCAAATAAATAAATAAATCCACTCTGACCCCTAAATGTACCTGCTGAGTAAGCCTATTGAATATATCAGCTCGCGCATCCGCAGTGAAAGCTTTCTGACCTGCCCTTAAATTCATATGTGCAAACTTTAGTTCAACAGCATAGGCTGAAGCAGTTTCTCATTCCTGCAGCCTGCTTACAAGAGGCACAGGGTGCTGCTTTCTGCATGGAAGTGCTGTGGTACCGAGGCGTGGACTAGGGAGGGGTTCGACCAGAGTCTGCACTCACCCCATTGCGCCAAAAGCCTGGCGGTTCACCTCTAACCCGCTAGGCTGAGCATGGGGTTTCTGGGTGGCTCTTCCTTAAGTAGTTGGCAAGCTGACAGAAGTTGTTGGATTGAGCTGCCCAGCAGTGTTTCTCCCCTCAGCAGACTCGGATACGGTTTCTACTTGGGCCTGGGATCAGGGAGAGGAGAGGGAGAGAACTGTGGTTCTACGCAGTTCCACTCAGTGGTTCTACGTAGCTGTCTCTAAGTTCCCTCACAGGGATACGACTGGGTCTCAGAATTGTGAGACGCACTGTCCTAGTATTCAGGTAAGTGAAGGGTTGTAGGGGTGAGCAAGTAATTAGGAAGTCATTTTTGTGCATGCAAGTGTACATGTATGTGAATGTCTACCTACATGTATGCACAATCAGTGTGCCTAGATTTTAAATAGGAAGAGCTGACGTGATGATTATAGGGCATACAATTCCAATCCCTGGCATGAATATTTATATATGCCAAATGCAAGCAATACATAGTATTTAATGGTGATACTTGGGATACGGTGTTGATTCCCGCAATTTGACGGAAATTCCACGATAGCACTTTTTTACATATAATAGCACACCTAGCATGCAGCAGTTGTACGTGACACATGTTGTCAATCCCCACCATAACACAGTGATATCAAACATACAATAGAGCTATCTGTTATATCATGGATGCATATAGCATATGAGAGTGATATGTGGCACATAATAGCAATTTTTTGCATGTAATATGATGCCAGGCCTTCGATGATGATATCAGGCATATGAAGGTGATATTTGTCGTAAGACGGAAACGCATGGCGTATTGATGTTAATTTCTGCCTGTAAGAGGGATACTTAGAATCTGATGGAGAGGTATAATATATGGTGGGGTCACCTGGAAAATGATGATAACTGGAGTAAAATGAGGAGGAATGGCATTTGATGAAGATATTTCAGATGTGATGGGGCTGACTGGCACATGATGGCAAAACATAGCATTTGGCGGGAGGCTTTCCAAATCAGGGGCCGGGTGGGGCAGAACATCGGACTCAATTACAGCCTCCGCCACATCATCCAACAGAAGAAACTGAGCATGTTTGGAGTAGATGTCATACGTTTTAGACCTACATCTTCTCCTGTGAGGTGGACCTGTTTAATTCAGATGCGTATTTTGAGCTTTGTACATTGTTTTTGAAGTGGCCTTTCTCAGACTGGGCCAGCCTACACCCCTAAGGACATTTTGAAGGCATGTGGTACCTGCTCCGGTTCCTCTGTTTGAAGGATATGTGGTGGGGATGTCCACCATCGGATGATGATAGTTGGTGCACGATGGGATACCGGCCATCTGATGTGGATACCTGGGGTAAGATGTGGATACTGCTGATATTTCTATGACTGACATGACTGATATACTTGTTTTCTGTTTTGCTAAGGTTTTTTCCTGTCTGCTTATGGGGAAAGAATAAAACTAAGACATTTGAATATAACTCACCAAAGCAGTATACAATTGGATATTTTCTTAACTGCAACTCTACCTATGTGGTTTATGTGATTGGCTGTCAATGTGGCATCGTGTATGTCGGCAGCACAATTCGCTGCCTTAAAATGAGGATACAGGAACATCGTAGGGCTTTAAAAAACAGAGACGAGAGATATCCCATTACAAACCACTATTACAATGAACATCCTGATGATCTGACGTTTTGGTTTCATGCAATTGATCATGTACCTATAAACAGACGAGGAGGCAATAGGGAATGTCTGCTGAGACAGATTGAGTCCAAATGGATTTGTCGCCTTAGGGCTACCCTGTTGGGGCATAACACTGATGGAGAGATGCACTACTTTCTGTAATTGTGGGTTATAGTGATGAATCATTTGTGTTGATGCAAACTAATGGGATACTCATCCTCTGACTATGTACTATCAATCCGACTTTGCATTAATTGCCAATCGCCATTGGTGATCAAACATTTTGGCTGCAAATTGTAATAGATATATGGTTTTAACCTTATTCTATCCTTTCTCAATCCGGGTCTGCCAATCATTTTTCCGACACTAGCCCTCTAACATCTATTACTGATCACCCTTCTGGCTATAAGACCGTACTTTATTCGTTTATTTCTTCAACTATTTTGAGACAGTTAAATGTCTCTCTGAAGTCATATTGTGACACATGTACAAGAATATTGTAATCGGCACGTCCTACCAATTTAATTAATTTATTTAATTTTTTGTCTGTTGATGGTCCTATATCTACATAGGGGTTTTGTTATTTTCTGTGGATTTTTTAAGATGGCGACCGTTTTCAAGAATACCCCCTTTAATACCTTTGGTGGGATTCACTGACATCTTTTTGTTGCCTTGGTCTTATGTCAGCTTTTTGAATATGGACCTTTAATTATGTGACCCCTAGGATGTTGACGCTATTGGTGTTTTTTAATTGTGGGCATAGTACGTGTTGCCTCCGTGATTATATGACATACATCTCAATCCGTACTATATGGTCCATAATATTAGGCCTCTTATTGCTTTTCTTTAAATTAGCCCTTTCCGGTATACTAGATGGAAAAGCATTGCACACGCTACATATTGCTAATTCAAATATGGTGCTTAAATTAGCCACATCTCCATCGGTACGCAGTTTGTTTTGTTTCGGTTCAGGACGCCATGACGTCATTGACGTCACGTACACCCTGTTAATAACGACCGACTATGGCGCCGGATATGAATATCGTAAAGGAGAGATTACAGGCAGAGGACGTATCGTATCAAGGTAGGATTACGATACATTTGTGGTTCGCAGCTTGATCCTATTTGTTAGCTGGGTAGTGTGACCCCTTGGAATCATGGATTTGTATGGGAGTTTTAATGTTGTTCTCCCTGATGGAAACATGTGGTCGGGCACTCGTTGGAAACTGCTACGATGTACGAGTTGCTGATCAGTTTAAACTACGCATTTTGCGGGTAATAGAGAATCCACTTAATATTCATGTGGTCGGGCGCTCGTTGTTGAAAATTGTTACGATATACGAGCAGTTTTATCTATGCTCATTGCGACTATTAGACTATTTATTGATCTTGGCACAACTTACCATCGTTGGTTATTGACCACAAGGTGGAAGTTTAGAATGCATCATTTGCGATTTACAAGCAGTCTATTTCAAGCTCTTGGTGATCATTAGACCATCAGTGTATTTTGGTATAATTGACAACCGTGTGTATTTGACCACGATTTGGATTTTTGGAACCTACTTGGAGCAGTTGTGTGTTATATGACTTGGGGTTATATTTACAAATGTATCCTATGTTCCATCTTGTTTAGGATACTGGTTTACATTTTACCATTGGAATTTTGGAGCTTAATCGCTGAGAACACTACAGATTGATCTAAGTGTCAGGTAAGATCCCTCTCTGATCACAGCATACAAACATGGGAAATTTAAGTTTCTGCCGTCTGAAACATGACATATGGCTAACTATAGTCAATATTGTTCTTTCTTCTTTTTTTAACCTTTCTTACTAGATTCTCGGACCATTATGACTTACTTTGATTTTGGAAATATTTTAACATAGAGCTCTGACACACTACACCTCGTCTTGATATATGAGGTGAGAAGGGCGACTTTGTGATTTTGTGGTTATATTGTACAGGCAGGAACTCAAATGTCTATGTCTGCCTTATTCATATTTTAGAGATTATTATCTCTGCTCAATGACAAACTGCAAATTATGGCTAATGTTGTGTAATTGTTTCCTTATTGGGAATTTGGATGCTCTTTACTTCTACTTTGGATATAATTTGATTTTGAGCACGGATATATTATACCTCGTATTGTTACATGAGGTGAGATACATGGTTTTGGAATTTATTCTTCCGTTTTTAATTATTACACATATGGTTGGATTTTCGGGTCTATCCTATTTTTACTTCAACCGACTCTCTTTTTTACTCTGTATTTTCTGTCTTTTGTCTGATTCATTTCAACGGGTTTTCTCCCACCCTTTATTGATCTTGATAGGAATGAAGTCGGACATTGATATGCTTAATTATGTGGAATTACTAATTTCACTGCTGTGAATTATGATGTTTATGCTTGTTTTTATCATGTACTCTTTTCTAATGTGGTTTTAATTGTATATATTTATGTGCTACATGGTCTTTCCATGGATGCTTTGTGCAAAAAACATTTTTGAGTTTGAGCCGCTGTTTTGTTTTGTATTTGTATTATGTGTGTTTTATTTGTATGTTTATACATGTAAATTTATTTCAGTTTGTGGAGACTTACGTTATGTGTTATATATATGTTTTCAGCCCTGATGAAGTTCCCTCAGTGGAACGAAACGCGTTGGCTGACACCTATCTTTTAATATCAAGAATAATAAAAGGATACTTTTCGGACAAAGTTTGGAGGACATTCACTTTGTTTCTTGGTGCACCTTCCCCTTCGGATAAAGATTACGTTTCTGGTCTCCAGTAGAGCTTAACTGCGGCAAGCTCTGGAAGTGGATGCACATGACTCTGAATGCTTATGAAAACATGGGATTTGATGTGCTGAACCTGTGGTCAGCCGTTGATGGTGTTGTTTTTGTTATAATTGTTTTTGAAGTGGCCTTTCTCAGACTGGGCCAACCTACACCCCTAAGGACATTTTGAAGGCATGTGGTACCTGCTCCGGTTCCTCTGTTTGAAGGATATGTGGTGGGGATGTCCACCATCGGATGATGATAGTTGGTGCACGATGGGATACCGGCCATCTGATGTGGAGACCTGGGGTAAGATGTGGATACTGCTGATATTTCTATGACTGACATGACTGATATACTTGTTTTCTGTTTTGCTAAGGTTTTTTCCTTGAAACCTGTGGCGTGTATGAGTCCATCATTAGTTTCAATTGATGTATGATTTCAGTGATTTCTCTTCTGATGAAAGTTGCTTTTTGTTATCCTCTTTTCTCTCCCATTGGGCTTGCCTAGATATTTCTACCTCCTCCTCCTCCCGCATAGCTGCACAGTTCTTCTTTAAACCAGTTCGTAAAGTGTCAGCCGCAGCACTGGCTCGCCATTGCTGTGAGTAAAGCTTCCTCAAAGCAAGCACACCTGCACCTGTCCAGGTATAATCCATGCCAGTGGCTGAGTTGCTGTGCTTGAACCCCATTACGCCATCCCTCGCGGCGTACACCTCACGTAAGATCTCACCACTCTCTTCTCCCTGTACTACAACATAGCACTGTTAGGCAAGAATCTGACACATTCGCCAAAACTCAGAAATAGGTCTTCTTCTCTTGCAGCCAGTGCTATCTCCTTCACCCATGTACCAGGGCCATCCACTGCATTCTACTGAACTGTACAATGAAAACAGATTCCAACAGGTAGATACAGAGGTCCAGTCTTGATGGCTGTCATGCAGTAGAGTATAGTCACCTTGATCCGCTACTAAGGTCATCTCTACAAGTTTTATCGTAATCCTGATTAAGCCTTAGACAGGAGTTTATAGCCAAGTTCACAAGATCGGCGAAACACCAGAATCTCAGGGCTTTGCATCAGACACATTATGCCAATGTAAACCTGGAGGACTTTGTATAGGGAAAAAGTGCTGGATCAGGGGAGCACGTGTGGAAATCAGTGTGGTATCTGTGGTTATTGATTATTCTGAGCACTTGCATTTGGACTTGGAGTGCTATGGGAAGTGCCAAATTCCATAGTATTGGAATTTCCAAGTGGGGAAATTCACAGCCACTTTTAGCGGCACACCCGTAATAAGCGTCTAAGTCAGACATCTTGTTCCTGAAGGGCGTGACTCTTCGGCCCATCATCACGGTGCCTTGAACAGCTGTCAGTGATGAGACACCTCAGCATGTTGCTGGACTGTGAAACCCCAGGTCTTGGCAGTAGTCACAGTTTGCCATTTTCCATTCAAGCTCCTATGACTCTTACAACACTCCCTTTTTTCACTGATTAATAGTAGTGAACACCTTTGTTCCTTCCAGACTATAGCATGGAAACACCATCTAGGCCTACTGAGGTGGTGCAACGACCACAGAGGATTCAAAACTCTTCCACAGACTGGGAGCATTGGACCACATATTCACTAGAATGTGGATGTCCCACCGCCGCTAGTACAGTTGTATACCTACTGTCTTTAAAATTCTATTTATAACCAACTTTAAAGTCTTATTTCTGCTAAAACACCGTCCGACACAGCATCCTTGCGGAGCTCTAAGTTCAGCTATCTAAAATTTTCTGGTGGTTCCTGCCTTCCACTCTGCTTCTGGGAAAAGCTGGTTTTGGTGTAGAGCTAGCTATGGCCTGATTTAGACAGCACCATTTGAAATTCAATAAAACCTTAAAAACCTAGCAGTTCATGACAGAAAGACCAGGCTGTCCATTTGGGTTCATTCTTGCCTTTTTCCACAGTGACATACCTGTCAAGCTGAACAAGCACTTTAGAAAAAACACCTGGCACATTGATATCGATCCCGGGTATATGATGACAATATCTGATATATCTTCACAAGTGGAAGCGGTATAAAGGGAATCTTAATTGGGAGCCCACTGAACAAAATAAGAGATGGTAAGAATTTGGAGTTAGGAATGGTTGGTCTGCAACAAGAGTGACAGGCCAAGACTCCAACTAAGCAGACCCGAAGGGTAAAGCCGGACACCCAAGCTCTGCCTAGAAGACTACTGACAGATCTAGCTAGGTCGCCAAATAGGCTGCCATCCTGAGGGTGGTTTGTGCCCCTGCCAGCCAAACAGAATAAGAATCAATAGACACGAGTAAGCCAAGCAACCTGTGGATAAGGGTAGGCTACTGGGAGATGTGCTGTGAAGACAAGAGACATCCATAACTGAGGTGATGTCCAGTCTTGGGCCAAACTCTAGAAGTGCAGAGAACTGCATCATGGAATCTAGGACATCTAGGACATTGACCGCAGAGATGCATGTATGTCCATCAGTTGAAGATGAGAGGCACCCGGTGATTGCAAAGTACCCGAATCCATGAAAAGAGATGCAAGGGGTGTCATATTAGACGAAGTTGCCCTCAGTCACCAAGACGTCTAATGTGCCAGTCGGCTGAGTATTTGTATTTTTTTTTTTTTGACAATAGATTTTATTGAAATTTTGCATCCAACGCGGTGAGCCCCCAACAGGCAGTATATATGCATAACGCGGATCAATGAGACATGAGTCGCTGAGGAGGGTAACCCTTGAGGATATATAAAACATTCAAACCAACAGCCCCCACCACCCACCTCCCCCTCCCCTGCACTGCACTTCCCGCTTGAAACATTATACAGATGTAAAAACAAATAGGCATATTTCCGCACCAGCTAGACCTCAGTAGGAATTGAAAGTCATTATATGGTAAGCCTGTCTATGAGATCCTGATATGTGGACGTGGGAAAGATAGAAAGGTCAATGCCACGGTATTTAGCCCATACAGCCCAGATCTTCCCATGTTTCTGCGGGCAACCTCGAGCCTGGAACACCGCCACCTCAGCAGACATACACTTGTCTAATGCGGACTTCCAAGCCGCTACCCCAGGGGGAGAAGAGGACTTCCACTGTTGGTCTATGTCGCGCTTGGCCACTGTGAGTCCTAAGAAGAGCAGGTGTCTTTTGTATATGTTCCCCCCTATGTCGTCAGTGCTATGTAGAAGAATTAGACGGGGGTCTGCTGGGAGATCCCAACCCAGAACAAGCCCCAGGCAGGACAACACACCCGACCAAAAATGCCGCAGCGCTGTACAGCCCCAGGCCGTGTGCACGAAGGAGCCATCATCCGACTGGCATCTGAGGCAGGTGGGGGATGAAATAGCCCCCATCCTCCAAAGACGGAGGCGGGTGTAGTACACACGGTGGAGATATTTAAACTGGATCAGTCGGTATCTGGTGGACACAGCCGAGCCCCTGGGGCTGGCCAGGGCCTCAGTCCAGTCGTCATCAGAAAGGGTCGGTATATCCGCCTCCCATGCCGCCCTCGTCCGGCCCAGGTTCGTCTTGGCATATGTGGTCAGTGTCTGATAGAGCTGACGGATTTTGTGTCCCCCAGATCCCCCATCAATAGTCTACCCTCTAATGGGTGAAATTCTGGTAGTGTCGTAAGGGTTTTAATCTGGGGAGACAAGGCGTGGCGAAGCTGGAGATATTTATAGAATTGGGACTTATGTAAATCAAACTCCTCCTGTAGCATTTGAAAGGTTTTGAGTGTGGGTCCGCGCATCACATCCCCCAATGTCGAGATCCCTATAGTGTCCCAATGACGGAAACCGGGCAGAGCCGAGACCGGTCGGAGGTACGTGCCCCGCCAGAGGGGCGTCGCACATGTTAGCATGCCCCACCACCCCATGGACCTCAAAACGCGCCTCCATATCTGGATCACCGTACGACTGGCCGGCAGGAGGGCCTCTAGGGCTGAGTTACTATACAGGAGATCTAATAGCGGATACACCTCCAAGAAGAGTTGTTCCACCGCGTAAGCCGGATCGTCTTGCTGGCTGTACCACCAATCATTGATGACCAGCAGCTGGGACGCCCAGTAATAGGACCGCACGTCCGCCGCAGCGATGCCCCCGCAGTAGGTAGATTGGACACAGGTCGCCAAGGCCACCCGAACCGCCCCGCCATCCCACAGAAAACCGTTCAGAAGAGCATTCACCTGGCGAAACCAGGACGGCGGAATGGGGTATGGGTAGTTCTGTAGTCGGTAAAGCAAGCGGGGCAAGGACACCATTTTAAAAATAGCAGATCGGCCGTATAAAGACAGGGGGAGATGAGACCATACCGTTGTCTCCTCCCGAACCCTAGGAAGCAGAGGGGCAATGTTGAGTGACCACGCCATGGTGGGGTCTCTGGTAACGTGGACACCAAGATATTTAAATCCATCTTGTGCCCTGACCAGCTGCGAGGCCCAGTCCAGACTCCCCTGATCACCACAAATCGAGAAAAGCGTCGATTTGGACGGGTTGGCGTCGAGCCCTGTAGTTTCACCAAACACCCGCAGAATTTGCAGCACCCTTGGTCCGGTGACCCAGGGGTCTGAAAAAAGGAATAATGCGTCATCCGCATATAATGCTATCTTGTCCGAGTATTCGGGGACCAATCCAGGCCCCTGTATACTGCATCCAGACGCACCCAAGCTGCCAAAGGTTCAATTGCCAAGGCGAAAAGAAGCGGGGAGAGAGGACATCCCTGTCTCGTACCCCGCTGAATGTTAAAGAGGTCCGAGCAAAACCCGGCCACCCGAACAGAAGCCGTTAGGTCCGTGTATAAAAGTTTAACATAAGCTCGGAAGCGAGGCCCCAAATTGACCGCCTCCAATAATTTGAAAAGGTACGTCCAACCTAGAGAATCGAAGGCCTTGTCGATGTCGGCCAGTAGGACTGCCGCTGGGCGTCCCAGACGATGGTCCCCGGCGATGGCATTATGTACGCGTCGTATGTTATGCCTAGTGGAGCGGTGCGGCATGAAGCCGGACTGGTCCGGGTGGACAAGGTCAAGGATACATGTACGAAGGCGATCAGCCAACACCTTCCCCAGCAGCTTCGGCTCAAAATTCAGCAAGGATATGGGGCGATAAGAGCCCGGGTCTTCCGGCGGTCGGCCCGGCTTGAGAAAAACAACAATTTCGGCGTGACGCCAGTCCGGGGGTAAGATCTCTTGCTCAAGCGCCTGGTGTAGTGCGCCGAGAAGATGAGGCCCAGCGGTCCCCATGTGGGGACGTAGGAAGTCGCTGGGGAACCCGTTCGGGCCAGGTGCGCGGCCTGGGTGAATATTGGTGAGTGCAGCCTGTAGTTCATCCAGCGAGATAGGTTTGTCTAGGGCGTCTCGCTGCTCATCGGAAAGGCGCTTCGGAGGGATATCTACGAGAAAGGCATCGATGGGCGAGTCGGCGAGTTCCCCACGGGCACTGTAGAGCGCGGCGTAGAACTCCGCGAAAACCTGTACAACTGCCTCCGGGGAGGAGCACAAGGCGCCCGTAGAGGAACGGAGTTCCGGGACTTGAGTCGGGGAGGACCTCGCTTGGCAGAGTCTATGAAGCATCTGGCTGGACTTATCGCCCCATTGATATATCTGGTATTGAGTCGCCAGCCAGGCGTCCTTGGCCGTGTTCGTAAGCAACTGGTGCAGCTGCTGTTGAACCTGAAGCAGATTGCGGCGGGCACCCCCGTCTGAACCCTCCACCACGGCATCCTGGAGAGCACGTTGTCGCTCTTCCAGGTCCAGTACCTGCGCTAGGCGACGTTTCTTTTCTCCCGTGCGGTAACTAATATCTATCCCACGTATCGTGGGCTTGAAGGCTTCCCACAGTGAAATCTTGGAGGAGACAGACCCAACGTTAGCGGCAAAGTAATCTGCCGTTGCGCGGTGAAGTGCCTCCCGATACCCGGGATCCCGAAGCAGCCACGGTGACATGCGCCAGCGATAGGAGGGGCGACTAGTTTGCAGACTGAGCGTGAGTTGGGTAGGCGAGTGGTCAGACAGGCCACGTGGGAGGATAGAAGCGGTCACAACCCTATGGGTATAACTATGTGGGAGGAACAGGTAGTCTAAGCGGGAAAGCGCAGGGTGTACCGACGACACGTATGTGTATCCCGCCTCGAAAGGGTGAAGGTCCCGCCATGTGTCCGTCCAGCCCAGGGTGTACGCAAGGGTATTGAGTTTAGTTCTAGAGGGGGGGACGGTCGGGGGCCGTGCCCTCCATCTGTCCAGAGGGGCCATAGTGTCATTCCAGTCTCCCCCCAGTATGATCAGGCCATCGGGAAATTCTCCCCAGAGCTGCGTCAGTCTGTCCACAAACGTCTGACTAAGGGGGGGTGGGGCATATATGCTACCAAGCGTTACCTGCTCACTCGCCAAGGTACCAGACACGACCGTAAAGCGGCCACCGGGATCTAGCCACTGTCTCGTAACCTGGAAGGGGACCCTACGGTGTATGAGCACGGCCGTTCCGCGTGCGCCCCTGGAGAAACCCGAGTGGTGCACTGCAGTGTAGCCGAACCTGGACAGGCACGGGGCCTTGTTGCCGAGCAGGTGGGTCTCCTGTAGGAGCAGAACATCGGCGGAGTACTGCTTAGCTTGGGTCAGTACTGCCCCTCTCTTGACCCTATTCAGCAGGCCCCGCACATTCCAGGACACTATATTGAGGTCCCCCGGAGGAGTGGTCCTAGCTGCATGGGCCATGAGCCATGGGTGGAGCAAAACGCGGATGCCTACCTATGTATGTGGGACGGTGCGGTGCAAACAACATATTACAAAACTGCAAAACAACCTGCCCAACCCCCCTCCCACCACCCCCACCCCCCTATACTTCCTGGAACTCGGAGTATCTGTCGCGGCAGAATCACGTCCAGGCCCTCCAACGGGAAGACCACGGCGGACCCTCCAAAGGATCCCTCCCTCCCACCCATACCCATAAACTGAAAACAAGGAGGCGGGTTCAGTCCAGCCTAGCCAGAGATAGTGTACTGTGCCCCACTGTCACAATGTCTGAGGTCTTAGTGTGACACTGCAGCCGACCCAATGAAAGGTAGAACAGCCAGGATAATGCCAACCCCACAGGACCTCACTTCGCTGCGTCCGTCTTGTTCTGGGAACGCCAGTTGGATCGAGAGTGATGTCGCCGGTGCGATGTGTCCCCACCCTGACGCCACTCACACGTGAGCTCTGAGAGGAATCTGAGTCCAGAGGTGGCGGGGAGTGTGGCTTGAGGTGCCGGTGTTCGTCTGTCCATGCAAAGACTTCCTCCGGAGTGTCGAAAAAGTAGGATTTGGATTGGAAGAGTACTTTCATGCGAGCTGGAAACATAAGAGCGTAGGAAAGGTTCAGGTCGCGCAAGCGCCGCCACGAAGGACTGTCGCTGCTGCTGGACGATCCGGGTGTAGTCCGGGAAGACCATAATGGGGTGGGACTCATAGACCATGCTCTCTTTGTGCATGCGGGCAAAGCGCAGAACGGCATCGCGGTCAGCGTAATTAAGGAGGCGGGCAATGACCGTACGCGAGCGCTCGCCCGGCGGCGGCTTCTTAGTCAGGGCGCGATGTGCTCGTTCAATCAGGAAGCAAGGCGAAATATCTTCTGCAGGCAGCAGCGCCTTGAGCCAGGTTGAAAGGAAAGTTACCATCGAGGACCCCTCGCATCCCTCCGGAAAGCCCACCAGGCGGATATTGTTGCGGCGGGCCCTCCCTTCGGCGTCCTCAGCCCTAGCCGCAAGCTCCCTGGAGACCATGGCCAGTTTGTCGACCTTTTTCTGAAGGGCAGACACAGTATCCTCCACCGTGGAGACCCTCGTCTCGGCCTCCGTGATCCGGTCAACCGCCTTCCGGAGGTCTTGGCGAAGAAACGACACCTCGGATCCCACTGCACCGATCTGGGCCTCGAGGGCCGTGCGGGACTGCGTGATGGCCTCTAGGAGCATCGCCGTGTCCGAGGAGACGCCCCCAACGGCCTCCCTCCCGGCTGGGACGGCCGTGGTGTACTGGTCCATGGTAGGTTGTTTAGGCGCCGCTGTGCTAGGGTTGTTCTTACCCATGATGGTGTGTAGGGCCACTCGCCGGCAGACCAGGGCAAAGTTAACCACAGGACCCAGGAGCAGGGAAAGGAGAACAGGCACCGCAGCGCGGCAGGTAGGGCACCCCCAACTATAGCACGATGTAGGCCCGGCCCCTGCACGGTCCGCAAGCTTCCACAGTTAGAAGTAGGCCCACCTGTGAGCCGCCACCAGGGGATCCTCCTCAGCCGCCGCAGGGGGGGGGCGGCACCACGATGGCGGCACAGTCACAGACCCAGGCCCGGCCCCAGGCACCCCCAGGGGCCCACAGCCAGCGCCGACTAAGGCCTCACCGCTTCCCGGGCCCGGCACAGCCCCAGCCCTCGCCACAGGGGGCCCCCTGGTCCCGGAGAGGCCCCGGCAGCTGATTCCGCCCGCACAGAGGACGCCGCGGCTGTAATGCAGGACCCACCTCACGCCGGAATCCACAGCTCGGCAGCCACCTGCAGGGAGACCGATGGCGTCTAGGCCCCGACTCAGGCTCACCTCCTCGGCGCGTGGCGCGGTCCGTCCGGTCCCTGGTGGGCCGGGGGGCGAGGGTCTCACCGCCGCCACTCACTCCTCCTCAGGAGCAGGCCCGCTCCGATGATGTGCGCCCTCCAGGCTGACTCATCCGGGCAGCAGGCACCCCCAGGGGCCCACAGCCAGCGCCGACTAAGGCCTCACCGCTTCCCGGGCCCGGCACAGCCCCAGTCCTCGCCACAGGGGGCCCCCTGGTCCCGGAGAGGCCCCAGCAGCTGATTCCGCCCGCACAGAGGATGCCGCGGCTGTAATGCAGGACCCACCTCACGCCGGAATCCACAGCTCGGCAGCCACCTGCAGGGGGACCGATGGCGTCTAGGCCCCGACTCAGGCTCACCTCCTCGGCGCGTGGCGCGGTCCGTCTGGCCCCTGGTGGGCCGGGGGGGCGAGGGTCTCACCGCCGCCACTCACTCCTCCTCAGGAGCAGGCCTGCTCCGATGATGTGCGCCCTCCAGGCTGACTCATCCGGGCAGCACTCTGTGGTCCAGGCCGCGTCGGCCGATCACTGCAGCATGCACAAGGGGGGATGGGCGCCGCGACGGCCACACAGCGGCCTCTAACCACGGAACCGGGCACCCGGCGCGCCCCGAGTGGGCCGCCCACACCAGGCAACGGCCCCTCCGGCTCGCCTCACAGGGAACCCGGCCTCAGCGTCCAGCCGGCGCCTCCGCCCTCCCGGGCACCTCGTCCACCGCCCGCCGGCGGGGGTCCGGCCCGGCGGCCGAAGCAAGACCTCACGAACCCCAGGGGCACACCGCTCGAAGCCCGACACGGCCCCCTCCAAGGCGCACCACAATTTCGGTCAGTGGGGACCGGGATGAAGGACGGATGATGAAACTGGCAAGGGCGGACGACGGAGCTCTATCGAGACGCGTCCGCCATGTTCGGCATCCAAGCCACGCCCCCTGTATTTGTATTTTGTATTTATTGAGCGCAACATTCATCCCAAGGGATATCACGGCGCTAGGAAGCGTATTCAGAAGAGAGTAATGAAATGCTCGAGCATCAAGGAACAGAAAAGAGTAAAGGGGCTATGTTGAGGGGCAGTAGGTACAAAACCTATATTCTGGGGAGAAGCCATGTTTTCAGCTTCTTCTTGAACGACGTATATTCGTTCATACGGCGAAGTTCTAAGGGAGGTTTGTTCCAATGGACTGCTGCCAGACTGGAAAAGGAGCGTCCCCTTGCCCTAGCTTAATGCGTTTGATTTTGGCCAGGGCATGAATCTCTACACAGGGCCCCGACCAACACACAGACTGCATCATATCCAGCTGTAGCAATGCGATGGGGTTCTTGGAGAAGCTGTGTGATTGCGTCCCATATCTGGATGAGCATATGCCAGCAGCCCAGGTATGAATCCAACATACAGAGGACGTGTGTTCTGTGCAGAGCTCTGTGCAAGAGAAGCTGGCAGAATGCGTAGCAACCAGCATTGGAACTCTATGCAGCTACAGTTCACCTATGCTGCTGGCACAGGAACAAAGTTTAATATTATGTATTTAAGACCTCTACTGAAGGTCATCACATGCCGCAATATGCATTAACAACAGCACAAAAGATAAACATAGGGCCAGATTCACTAAGGTAAACTGAGATGAAAGTCTAACTTTACGACTTTCGGTATTCACAAAGTGCATTTGCGAGTAGGAAAGTTAGACTTTTATCTCAGTTAAACTTAAGTTTTGGTCTTAAGTTTAACTGAGACCAAAAGTCCTAACTTAGGACCAAAACTTACGTTTAACTGAGACAAAAGTCTAACTTTACTACTCGTAAATGCCCTTTGTAAATACCGAAAGACATAAAGTTAGACTTTCGTCTCAGTTTACCTTTGTGAATCGGGCCCATAGTTATTATAATAATAAACATGTTTCCATAAATTAAAATATACAACAAAAATCACTAGAAATAGGGGAAGTCATCATGTAGTTCAAAGACTCTTTTGCAGGCCTGACTTTATTGTGGAGTAACGTGCTCTAAAGAAACCATAATTGTGCCTTTTGTGACATGTCACAAAGAAAGCGAACACGATTTGTATCTTGTACAGAACAAGAAGAGAGCTCAGGTACATCCATGCAGATGCCATACCGGCCCCTCCCACCTACCCGCCACGCACTCTATGGCCAGTTTCCGCTTCTTAGAACCAAGAGCAATCCTCCACAAGGAGTTCTTGTTGAGAGAATAGATACCAGTCTTTACATTTCAGGCCTGTCGACCCAGCTATCGCTGCACAGGATTTATTATTTCTACAGTGTGCAACATCTGACAGGGAGCTCGATTTGGGTACTGGAGTATTAATTTCAGGCTGGAGGCAGAGCTCCTGTTCATCATATTACAGGATAGGCAATATAGCCAGTGCTTAATTTGTAAATAAATAAGTGCCAGGGCCCTCGTCATGAGGCCATTGCAACTTGCACCACCCATTGCCCCTGCCAGCGCCAAGTGTGACAATTCAGACTGTTCCCAAACCCCGATGCTATAAGAATGCCTTGGGTGGCAGGCATTAGTCTTTTTCAATGCACATTGAATTCATAAACAACTGTTGTTTTGCTCATCTCTAAATTAGACAGACAGCACCACCATGTGGCAGACTGTCATAAGTGCCAGTGCTGACAATTAAGTGCCGGTGCCGAGCACCGGAAACCACCCTCTCAAATTAAGCACTGATTTAGCCCTTCCAATGCAATCTTTAGAGCTTGCGAAAACTTACAGTTGAGAAGGATGATGACAGTTAAGGTAACCAGTGCCTAATTTGTAAAAGGAGTGCCTGGGCTGCGGTATTCAAGGTCGCTACGCTGAATACCAAGGCTTCTTAGTGCTGACTCCACCTCAGGCCTCTTTAATCTACTACCAGACACTTGCTTCCCCTTTCTCTCATTCTTTCCGTCCACTGCTTTTTCACTTTGTGCCCATTTTTCATCTTTCCTTTTCCCCTTTTTTCTCATTTGTGTATTTTTCTCTCTCTTGTTTGAGGTCAATATCTGATGAGGAAAAATAATGGCTGGTGGCCTCCCGTCCGGCTCAAATTAAGCACGGGTTGCCACCTTTATTAGGAAACTGTTTTACATGCAGACAGCTGTCAGCCCAGACATACTATCAATAGCACAACCCATGACAAGCTCCTTCCAGTGACACTTAAGTGTGCTGACTTCAGAGTATAAAAGAGAATCAGAGATACTGATCAAGAGATTTAAATGAAGACTTTATCCAGATAACACCTGAAAGTGATCAGATACCCCCCACCTCTTTTGCTTGCAGAGAAATTGAGAGCTGAGATCAAAGATAGAAAAATCCCATTAGACTTCCGGCTCAGCATGACACTTGCAGTTAAAAATGAGTGGATTGTAAAGTCTCCTTGCCAGATATTTTTAAAAAATCACCTTACAGTCAGTAAAGGCATACAGAAAAGAGCAGCTGTAACTACACCAGAGCACAAAATCTCAGAGAAAGACACCATCAAGCTTTCTATCTCTCGCCCATCTGAGAATAACTGGTTATCTGAGTATGGCTTTTGAAAATGTGATAATTGTCATGAATGTAGTAATTGTCGAATTGACAATTTATGACTAAATATACACAAACAACTAATCCATCAAGAATTGAAACCGAGAGTTTCATCAAGTGTCACACTTAGGGGAGGGTGACTCGTGCAACTTGTTATAGCGGAATTACATGAAATTACACAAGATTACATAGAATTACTCAAGGAAAAATAGCATGAAATGCAACACAACATGATCAGTAGCAGCCACTCTCGCTCTGTTCCTGTGCTCTTGCGGTAGGCAATTTTAATCCCAAATTACTCTAATTTACAAGAGCGGGCGTAATTGCATAATTTTCAGTAATTTCAAGTCACAAAAGTAACACAAAATTACCAAAATTACTTTGATTACTCCTGCATAATTAAAATTTCCCCCAGGCCTGGTCATACTTCCCGTGTGTTGTAAAATCTACAGTGCCCCTGCAAATTGCTTTCCGTAGGCACCTCTATATGGTAGATAAAACTGAAAGTAGCCGCACGCATGGGTAAAATATGACGAAGAAATGAGAAGTACCCAGTACATCTGCACTTCCAAGAATCCATAATATTAACCAAAACATATTGAAATTTGCAGTAGCAGCAATCATCCAGGATGGAGCGACATGGAACTGAAGTGAGCCCAGAGGGTTGTTCAATTGGCTACATGATGTCCAGGTGGCTTAAATACAGATGAGAGTCTTCGTGTTCACTATCTTTGACTAATTGTGGGCATTTTATATTTACATTTAATTCACAGATCGTTGTTTCTTTTGATAGACATTATGATCCGTTGTATATTGAGAGCTGAATAATTATTATGTTTTTTAGGAACATGTGAATTTGCATTTGGTGTAATGGACTATAGGGCGAGCGAGCTGAAGTTACTTTTGGGGGTAAAACCTTAAAACGGTCTCTGGTGCCCGAAGCTGCATCATTATTTTTACTAAGCCTGTGAGGTCAGTTGTTGGCTCTGCATAGCCTGGCATCCACCCTCTTTTTCAACCTTTCTAAAATAAATAAGGAAGAAACATATTTTTCTACTACACCAGAATTGTGAAGTTGTAATTGCAATTCCTGATCACATTGAACACGCACATGTAATCGAACGCACCTGGTTGGTAAGTCAGACTTAAATTAACAAAATCCGTTCCGTAGAGAGTGACGGATCTGTCCATTTTCATGGTCCTTGTAGCTCGTTAAGAATCAATCAATCAATCAGGGAATTGTGAAGCGCACTACTCGCCCGTGAGGGCCTCAAGGCCCTGGGGGGAGGGGTGCCATTCCGAGTCAGCCGAAGAGCCAGGTATTGAGGCTCTTCCTGAAGGTGTGCAGAGTGGGGGAGCATCTGATGTTGATGTGGAGCTCGTTCCAGGTCTTTGCCGCGATGTAGGAGAAGGCTCTTCCACCGGCTCTGGCTTTGCGGATCCGCTGGGTTTCGGCGAGGGCGAGGTCGGCGATGCGGAAATTTCTCTTGGGTACGTGGAAGGAGACTCTTTCGTTGAGGTTTTAGGGTCCGGTGTTGTGGAGGGGTTTGTAGGCATGGGTGAGTAGCTTGAAGGTTACTCTCTTCTCGACGGGGAGCCAGTGGAGGTTTTGCAGGTGTTGGGTGATGTGTTCATGTCGTGGGATGCCGAGGACGAGTCTGGCTGCGGTGTTCTGGATGGTCTGGAGTTTGTAGAGCAGGGATTTGTTGATTCCGGCATAGAGGGCGTTCCCGTAGTCCAGTCTGCTTGTTATGAGTGCGTGGGTGACGGTCTTTCTGGATTCGGGGGGATCCATTTGAAGGTCTTGCGAAGGATGCAGAGGGTGTTGAAGCAGGTGGAGGCGACGGCGTAGATCTGTCGGGTCATGGTGAGGGAGGAGTCGAGTATGATGCTGAGGTTTCGGGCGAGGTCCGTGGGAGTGGGAGGGTTGCTGAGGGCGGTGGGCCACCAGGTGTTATCCCATGCTGAGGGGGTGGGTCCGAGGACGAGGACTTCTGTCTTCTCAGAGTTGAGCTTCAGGCAGCTGATGCTCATCCAGCATGAGACGTCTTTCATTCCTTCCTGAAAGCTGAGTCTGGTGGTCTGAGGACCCTTTGTGAGGGAGAGGATGAGCTGGGTGTCGTCTGCGTAGGATACTATGCTGAGTCCATGCTGTCTGAAGATGGCGGAAAGGGGGGCCATGTAGATGTTGAAGAGCGTGGGGCTGAGCGATGATCCTTGGGGTACTCCGCAGTTGATCTCTGTGGGTTCGGAGAGGAAGGGCAGGAGTCTGATTCTTTGGGTTCTGCCGGTGAGGAAGGAGCGGAGCCAGTCAAGGGTGGTTCCCTGTATGCCGGCATCGTGGAGTCTGGCGGTTAGAGTGCGGTAGGAGACGGTGTTGAAGGCTGCAGAGAGATCTAGTAGGATGAGGGCCGCGGTGTGGCCTTGGTCGAGGAGAGTGCGGATGTCATC
The DNA here is from genome assembly GCA_963921515.1 of Calotriton arnoldi. Classification (NCBI taxonomy): domain Eukaryota; kingdom Metazoa; phylum Chordata; class Amphibia; order Caudata; family Salamandridae; genus Calotriton; species Calotriton arnoldi. Next base: position 528,926 of record CAWUFW010003230.1, read on the forward strand.
TGTGGCGGCAAGGAGGGCCCGGTGCTGTGGTTGCTGCGGAATCGGGATTGGGAAGGGTCGAGGATGGAGTTCTCTTCGATGAAGTTCGTTAGCTGGACGTTGACGATCGTCTCAGTGACTTTGGCCGTGAAGGGGAGGAGAGAGATGGGTTGGTAGTTTTTGAGGTCCGTCGGGTCTGCAGAGGGCTTCTTGAGGAGGGGCTTGACTTCTGCATGGTTCCAGTCGTTGGGGAAAGTGCCAGCTTCGAAAGTGGCGTTGATGGTGCGTTGTAGCTCGGGTGGTATGGCGGCTGCGGCTCTGTGGAAGATGTGCGGTGGGCAGGAGTCGGTGGGAGCTCCTTAGTGAATGCTTTTCATGGTCGTGGCGGTGTCTTCGGTGGTGACCGGGGTCCAGGCGGCTATGGTAGGCTGGCTGTCGTTGCTGGAGGAAGTAGTGGTTTCGGTGTCTGGTGTCTGTTTGTTGAAGTTGTCATAGAGGGACTTGATTTTCAGATGGAAGTAGGAGCTGAGTTTGTTGCAGAGATCCTGGGAGAGTGTGACGTCCATTGCTTCGCTTGGGGGTGGGGGTGAATTCCTGAATGATGCTGAAGAGTTCTATTGAGTTGCTGGAGTTGGCGAGGATTTTGTTCTGGATGAAGATCCTTTTGGTGGCTCTGATGAGTTGGTGGTATTCTGTCATGGCGTTCTTGTAGGTGGTCCGATCTTCCGCGGTTTTGCTGTTCCTTCATAGCTCCTTGAGACGTCTGCAGGTGCGTCTGGATTCTTGGAGGTCGGTGGTGAACCAGGTGGCCTTCCTGGGGCGCTGTCTGTCGGGATTGCTGGGGGGCAAGCTTGTCTGCGCAGTTGGTGATCCATTTGTGTAGATCTTTGGCTCCAGAGTTGGCATCGGTCAAGGTGGGAGGGGGATTGCGGTTGAGGGTGGAGTTGAGGTGCTCCTCAGTGACCTTGCTCCAGTTCCTTCACGGAGGGCGTGTTGTAGGTTTGTGAGCGGTGACCTTGTCAAAAGAGAAGTGTACGCAGTGGTGGTCCGTCCAGGGGGGTTGCGTGGTGTGGCTGAAGTGGATGTTGTTGCCTCCTGCGAAGATGGGGTTGAGGGTGTGTCCTGCCTTGTAGGTGGGGGTGGTGATGAGCTTTTTCAGACGGATGTTGGCGAGGTTGTCCAGGAGGGCGGAGGAGTTGGGGTCGCTGAAGTTGTCGAGGTGGAAGTTGAGGTCTCTGAGCAGTATGTAGTCCATGTAGGCAATGGCGTGGGGGGCGATGAGGTCGGTGATGGTAGTGGTGAACGCGGCTCGAGGTCTGGGAGGTCTGTAGGCGAGGGTGCCGCGTAGGGTCCTTCTCGGGCTGGTCTGGATCTGGAAATGGAGGTGTTCCGTGGGGGATGATGGGTCGTTCGTGCTGGAGGTGGTGAGTCGGAGGGAGTTCTTGTGTGCGATGGCGAGTCCTCCTCCTGGGTGGTTGGGGCGGTCCTTCCTCTGGATCTTGTATCCGTCGGGGATGGCGGTCGCGATGTCTGGGGCGGAGGTGGGGTTGGTCCAGGTTTCCGTGAAGAAGGTGACCTCTGGTGAGAGGGTGTCGCGGAGGTCCCAGATTTCTACTGCATGTCTGCGCAGGGAGTGCACGTTGAGGAGGATGCAGCTCAGGGCTTCGTGTGTGCTGGCGTCCGGCGGGAGGGCGGTGGCCATTGGGGTGCGGGGGTTGGTGAAGGTTTGTCGGCAGTGTCTGCAGGAGAATTGGCCGTGGGTGGTGTTCGTTGTGGAAGGCGTTGCCTCCTCCAAAATGCATCATCAACTCTGAAGTTGTTGCTTGGGCCATAACTGCTACAAGAGTCATTTGCAGCCAGTGCTTAATTTGTAAAAGAAGATGTTCCATTGCCCAAAGGTCTGCTCATAAGCCCCTGGTGGTGCCCTGAAAAGCAGGGTTGCCTAGTATTAAATTTACCTCAGGCCTCTTTAATCCACTACCAGACACTCCCTGCCGCTTTATCTCACTCTTGAAGGTTCCTGCTTTCTCCCTTTGTGACGGTCTCTTCATAGTTCTCTTCCTCCATCTTTCCTTTTTGTGTGTTTTCCCTCTTGCTCTTGTGAAATGTCTAATGCAGAAAAATAAGTGCTGGTCCCAAAATGAAGTGCCGGTGGTCCCCACCGGCTCAAATTAAGCCCTGTTAACAGCCATTAAACATCACAGGTGAAGGACATAATAATTAAAACATTGAACTGTTTAGAGCTCAATTGAAGACAATTGAATGGCAGAGGGCCAATAACGGTTGGTATGGGCCTTCTGCTCACATTTTTCCAGTGCTGGAGTCCAGTGCCTGGATACCCTCATGGGTGACAAAAAGGGCACTACAATCTACTGATTGATTAATTGAATGCTGGTCTTTCTGTTTCTCCCAGTTTAATTTAGAACATTACACGTTCACTGGATGAAATGTTCTAATAACCTTGTAGCCTTTTGCCTTGGGCGCTACGCAAGCCTCCGGCTCAGGTCTAGAACTCTGGTAGAGGGTATTTAGCAACCTTATAACCCTTGGAAATGGTCTTCAATCCTTCGTTACTACATGATTCTGGCAGTAGGTGGGATGCAGTACTCAAGCAATAAATGGTACCCACTGTGGTCCTGAGCCGTGATGATGCTGCAACAACTTCCTACCGAGATCCAACAGGTTCCACCACTCCTGATCTTCAGGAAGGAAGTACAGACCCTTCTCATCCATGTGTGATCCTCTGTTTATGGCCCCCAGCTGGTAATCTGCCTTATCCTTCCCACAACCCCTCCCTCAATCCCTCTTCTCTGCCCTCCTCCACTCTGTGGCCCCCTCTGAATGGAACCTCAAAAGCTATACATCAAAGGTTGTCCCTTAGATACCACATGCATACATGTGGCCATGGGAGTTAGTCTCAATTGTCATGGGTGCTAGGAGAGTAGTAAAGAAGGATTGAAGACCATTTTCAAGGGTTATAAGGTTGCTAAATGCCCTCTACCTGCTGGATGTTGTTGTGTCCACAGTGACCACTAATAAAGCATATTTTAACATTAAAAGTTTCTTTGGCACATTTTCCATTCTCACAGTCCCCTGTTTTGTCTGCTGCTTTACATCAAGTTTATTCTGAGACATGGATAGAAGCCAGAACACTGTGTCTTCCATTGCTTTCGCATAATAAAGTCAGAAGTTTTCCAGTCACCTTGTGTTTTCTATATTATGATTATAAAATGTTTCTTATCATTGGCGTAACTTCTATTTCATAAGCAGTATTCATATCGAACCCTGAGCTTTGCATTGTGTGAATAAATCGGTTGCATTGACAAGAGAACCGCTTCATCTTTGATCTGTGATCTAACACTACTTTGCTTTTAAGACAGAACTTTGGGTAGCTCAGATTTTTAAATTGAAGTAAAATTAAAATATGACCTTTTTTCCAGTGTCTTTTTTTTTTAGGGGAAAGGGGTAACCTCATCTCCAAAGTCCGATGTAGAGTGTTGGGCTGACCCTACATTTTAATCTTTCATCAGCACACCACACACTAATGGCCTATTACATTTCTAACCCATTTCCTTTGGGAATTGGGTTATACCATACAATCTGGTCCTATTTCTTTCAAAACTTTCTTGTTGAGAAGAGTCCCTAAACACCTGCGGGAGAGTGTTGCGTGCTCTGCAGACTGTGAATCACGGGTGTCCATCAGAGCTGTCTGTAAGACCTGTGGTTGACTGGAGAGTGTTGAGTGCTCTGCAGACTGTGAATCACGGGTGTCCATCAGAGGTGTGTGTAAGACCTGTGGTTGACTGGAGAGTGTTGAGTGCTCTGCAGACTGTGAATCACGGGTGTCCATCAGAGGTGTCTGTAAGACCTGTGGTTGACTGGAGAGTGTTGAGTGCTCTGCAGACTGTGAATCACCGGTGTCCATCAGAGGTGTCTGTAAGACCTGTGGTTGACTGGAGAGTGTTGAGTGCTCTGCAGACTGTGAATCACGGGTGTCCATCAGAGGTGTCTGTAAGACCTGTGGTTGACTGGAGAGTGTTGATGCTCTGCAGACTGTGAATCACGGGTGTCCATCAGAGTTGTGTGTAAGACCTGTGGTTGACTGGAGAGTGTTGAGTGCTCTGCAGACTGTGAAACTGTGAATCACGGGTGTCGATCAGAGGTGTCTGTAAGACCTGTGGTTGACTGGAGAGTGTTGAGTGCTCTGCAGACTGTGAATCACGGGTGTCGATCAGAGGTGTCTGTAAGACCTGTGGTTGACTGGAGAGTGTTGATGCTCTGCAGACTGTGAATCACGGGTGTCCATCAGAGTTGTGTGTAAGACCTGTGGTTGACTGGAGAGTGTTGAGTGCTCTGCAGACTGTGAATCACGGGTGTCGATCAGAGGTGTCTGTAAGACCTGTGGTTGACTGGAGAGTGTTGATGCTCTGCAGACTGTGAATCACGGGTGTCCATCAGAGTTGTGTGTAAGACCTGTGGTTGACTGGAGAGTGTTGAGTGCTCTGCAGACTGTGAAACTGTGAATCACGGGTGTCGATCAGAGGTGTCTGTAAGACCTGTGGTTGACTGGAGAGTGTTGAGTGCTCTGCAGACTGTGAATCACGGGTGTCCATCAGAGGTGTGTGTAAGACCTGTGGTTGACTGGAGAGTGTTGAGTGCTCTGCAGACTGTGAATCACGGGTGTCGATCAGAGGTGTCTGTAAGACCTGTGGTTGACTGGAGAGTGTTGATGCTCTGCAGACTGTGAATCACGGGTGTCCATCAGAGTTGTGTGTAAGACCTGTGGTTGACTGGAGAGTGTTGAGTGCTCTGCAGACTGTGAAACTGTGAATCACGGGTGTCGATCAGAGGTGTCTGTAAGACCTGTGGTTGACTGGAGAGTGTTGAGTGCTCTGCAGACTGTGAATCACGGGTGTCCATCAGAGGTGTGTGTAAGACCTGTGGTTGATTGAATAATTCTAGTAAAATAGAGCTGTAAACTGGATCATTTGGAGCACTTTTTTCAAACTTTTGTTAGGAACGAGAACCCCCAGACTGCTGGTAGGGAGTTATCTGACTTGCTTTATTTCAAAGATTTTAACAATTGTAATTATGAAGAAAAACAAAAATTCTGCAGGAAAATCTATGCCAGATATTTGAACTGTACCTACTCATGACTAGGGCTGGGTGATTGTTTCTGAAGACCAAGTTGTAGAAACGTTCCTGTGGGAGAGCCGCCCTGAGAAAGATGTTTTTGGTGGAGTCCCGTCTACTCCCTCAACGTTTTTTGTGGGGAATATCTCCCACTAAATAGGTTTCTCTTGGCTCCCCTCCCAGAAACATTTATTAGGTATGTTTTCGCCTGGTCTTTTTTACAACCTTCCCACAGAGCAATCACAACAGGCAGGCAAGGAACGCCAGACCAATTCAGAAAAACACATAAGGCTCATTAAAGATTTGTAATTTGGATGGGCTGATGTATTATACAACCTAATAAATAACATCACATGTAAACACCCGTACAGAACAGTGCAATTACTTCCGGGTCCTCGAGTGGAAGGTCAGCTGCAGTCTGGCGCCCTCTGCTGCCCACTTCTGGTGACACCATAGGAAAGCTGTCTCACTTCGCCTTATGGACGTGCAGGCCCGACCCCCGCAGAACAATGAAGTTCCGTAGCTATTCTAAGGGGCAGTAAATAAAGGAGTTTTTCAGAATGACTCACTGGTTGCATTTTTTATGGGATTGTTTATGTGAAATATTACAGTTCTGAGTCCAGTGTTGTTAGTACTGACATACTTTCCATGTGTCGGGGCCACACCTGATTGTGCAAGCCTAATGGTGAAAAATATCTGGGTCACAGCTCACACGGTTAACACTCACACGACTTGTGTAAGCTTGGAGTGAGATGAGCATAGAAATGCCTTATAAATACCAATATTGCAGGACTCGCTTGTGCACCTGCACAGAACCTTGTAAATCGATTTCAAATAAGGGCCAGGAATACACGTGGAAGGGTCACGTCCGGTGACGTGATGGAAAGGTAATTAATCAGGTGGGTGACCATTAAACAATTATGCATGTTTTTGGCAGTGCTTAATTTGTAAAATAATAAGGGGCTTATTTACGAGCCCCTTGCGCCACCCGTACGTCACTTTTCCCATGTTAAAAATGACGCAAAAGTGGCGCAAGGGGCTTGTAAATAAGCCCTTAAGTGCTGGGGCTCTTGTCAGTCGGCCACTGCAGCTTGCACCACAGGTTGCCCCTGCCATGCTGCCAGTGATAGTAACAAAACACATACTAATCATCACACTCCTACAAGTGTGACAATTCAGAATTTCAGGCCCCCAAATCTATAAGAATGGCTTGGGCGGCAGGTAATAGTCACTTTTAAGGAATATTAGCAAAGTGGAATTGTGAGAACTGCATTGAAGACAATGGAGTGCTCCGGGCTTCTAAAGGCCGGTAGAAGCCCGGAGCATCAACATTCCAATGTTTGTTCACAGCTGTTGCTGTGAACAAATGTCTCACAGAGCCCGAAGGGATTACAACCACGTCGAGCTCCGTGAGGTCTTTGTTTTACAAATTAGAACATTTTGCCCTCTAGTGGCAGAATATTCTAATAGCCTTAGAGCCCTCTGTAGCGAGCTCTACCGGCCATTAAAAGCCTGCTCCCTTCGGCTCGGGCCTTTAACGCTGGAGCAGGCCTTTAATGGCCGGTAGAGCCTGCTACGGCAGACTCTAAGGCTAAATTGAATTAATAATTAACTGTTGTTGTGGTCATTTCTAAATTAGCCACATAGCGCCACCTTGTGGCAGACTGTCACAAGCGCCGGTGTTGACAATTAAGTGCTGGTGCTGAGCACCAGAAACTACCTGCTCAAATTTAGCACTGGTTTATGGTATTTCTATAGTGCAAACCTAGCCGAAAGACAATGGAGTGCTGTACACAGTCAAACACAAAAATAAAGCCAACAAATAACAAGAGAGGAAGCTGATGTGTGGACCGTTAATGCATTGTGATGTAGCGTTCTTTAAAGAAGCAAGTCTTCATCTCTTTCCTAAATTGAAGGAGCATTTGAGTGGCCCTGATGGATACGGAGATGTTATTTCAGATCCTGGGTGCATGGATGGAAAAGCCCAGCTGTCTTGTTTTTTCTGTTGTGCACTTCTTAGTCTGCTGTTTGATGGTGTCCTGGCTACGGGTGTGTCGAGGATCTTGTCTGGGATGCTATTTGTGACAGCTTTGCAAATGATGCAGCTGGTTTTGAAGATAGTTCAGTCTGGCTGGGGGAAGCCAATGGAGTTCCATCAGGATGGGGGTGTTGTGTCCTCAGGGTCATCCTACATACCTTACTATGGTTGAGAACAGAGTAATGTCAAGGTCGGTGCTGCCATAAGTGAGGTAAATCAGAAGCCTTAGGAACACACAACTACGTACTATACTAACCAAAAAAAATAGCAAACAGGGAGCGCTTCAATGACAAAATGTTATCTTGCTTGGCAGCCAAAAATCCTTTCCACTTTTCTGAATACTCTGTGCTTTTGTACGTATTTGCCAACACACTCCTTTTTCAGATGTCCTTTTCTCTGCCAGATATAACATTACTGAACTCCACCTTGAAGGTGTTTAATGTCTAAAGGAGCTATTGTGTACAGCGCATATTGGACTCACCTCTCGATCCGAAGAGATTAAGTTGTCATTTGGCAAACCATACAGCACATTGCCAATAAATGGTAAGATACTAAAGGGACTTTGAGTGCCTGCTGCATAGATCTGTTTGCAGTCTGAGGGTCACAGGCCGATTCCCAGCAGAGTCTTTACAGTCTTTGTACTTCAAACTCTGAGATTGGTAAATTTAGCACTTTTGCTTTGAGAACTAAAGCACTTTAAATGCCAAGAGACAATTGATTAGGTTGAACATGTTACAAACATTGTCAATATTATTATTTCTTATCTTTATCCAATCAGAATCTTTTGTCATCTTAGTGTTATTTTTATGCTACACAAATCTACAACATTATGATATATAAATCTACAATCTACAACATTTTCAAATGCAGTCGTCAGGCTGAATTTTCATTGCTTCTTCATAGCTTTTTCTTTCAAAGTTCTCACTTGTAAACTTCACACTGTGTTTTTGTAATTTTTAAGAGCCAGTAACAGGATAAGGGTTTATGGGTGTTTTCAAGAACAGTTGTGCATGGAAACTTTTAATGCGAGACTTGTGAAAGCAGAGCACCCTATGGGGGTGTAGCTAACAGTCACCGCTCACAAGACATTGTAAAGCACCCTCTGAGAGGTGCAGCAAGCGGTCATCGCTCACAAGACACAGTAAAGCACCCTCTGAGAGGTGCAGCAAGCGGTCACCGCTCACAAGACACAGTAAAACACCCACTGAGAGGTGCAGCAAGCAGTCACCGCTCACAAGACACAGTAAAGCACCCTCTGAGCAGTGTAGCAAGCAGGTCATCACTCACAAGACACAGTAAAGCACCCTCTGAGAGGTGCAGCAAGCAGGTCACCGCTCACAAGACACAGTAAAGCACCCTCTGGTGGTGTAGCTAACAGTCACCGCTCACAAGACACAGTAAAGCACCCTCTGAGAGGTGCAGCGAGCGGGTCACGCTGACAAGACATAGTAAAGCACAAGCTGATAGGTGTACCTAGCAGACACCGCTCACAAGACACAGTAAAGCCCCCTCTGAGAGGTGCAGCTAGCAGTCACCGCTCACAAGACACAGTAAAGCACCCTCTGAGAGGTGCAGCAAGCAGATCACCGCTCACAAGACACAGTAAAGCACCCGCTGATAGGTGTACCTAGCAGACACCGCTCACAAGACACAGTAAAGCACCCTCTGAGAGGTGCAGCTAGCAGTCACTGCTCACAAGACACAGTAAAGCACCCTCTGAGAGGTGCAGCAAGCAGATCACCGCTCACAAGACACAGTAAAGCACCCGCTGATAGGTGTAGCTAGCAGTCACCACTCATAAGACCGCACCCTCTGAGAGGTGCAGCTAGCAGTCACCGCTCACAAGACAAAGTAAGGCACCCTCTGAGAGGTGCAGCAAGCAGATCACCGCTCACAAGACACAGTAAAGCACCCGCTGATAGGTGTACCTAGCAGACACTGCTCACAAGACACAGTAAAGCACCCTCTGAGAGGTGCAGCTAGCAGTCACCGCTCACAAGACACAGTAAAGCACCCTCTGAGAGGTGCAGCAAGCAGATCACCGCTCACAAGACACAGTAAAGCACCCGCTGATAGGTGTACCTAGCAGACACCGCTCTCAAGACACAGTAAAGCACCCTCTGAGAGGTGCAGCTAGCAGTCACCGCTCACAAGACACAGTAAAGCACCCTCTGAGAGGTGCAGCAAGCAGATCACCGCTCACAAGACACAGTAAAGCACCCGCTGATAGGTGTAGCTAGCAGTCACCGCTCATAAGACCGCACCCTCTGAGAGGTGCAGTTAGCAGTCACCGCTCACAGGACACAGTAAAGCACCCTCTGAGAGGTGCAGCAAGTAGGTCACCGCTCACAAAACACAGTAAAGCACCTGCTGCTTTGTGTAGCTAGCAGTCACTGCTCACAAGACACAGTAAAGCACCCTCTGAGAGGTGCAGCTAGCAGTCACTGCTCAGAAGACACAGTAAAGCGCCCGCTGCTTTGTGTAGCTAGCAGTCACTGCTCACAAGACACAGTAAAGCACCCGCTGCGAGGTGTAGCAAGCAGGTCACCGCTCACAAGATACAGTAAAGCACCCTCTAAGAGGTGCAGCAAGCAGTCACCGCTCACAAGACACAGTCAAGCACCCTCTGAGATGTGCATCAAGTGGTCACCACTCACAACACACAGTAAAGCACCCTCTGAGAGGTGCAGCAAGCGGTCACCGCTCACAAGACACAGTAAAGCACCCTCTGAGAGGTGCAGCAAGCAGTCACCGCTCACAAGACACAGTAAAACACACACTGCGAGTTGTAGCAAGCAGGTCACCACTCACAAGACACCGTAAAGCACCCTCTGAGAGGTGCAGCAAGCAGTCACTGCTCACAAGACACAGTCAAGCACCCTCTGAGATGTGCATCAAGTGGTCACCACTCACAAGACACAGTAAAGCACCCGCTGAGAGGTGCAGCAAGCTGTCACCGCTCACAAGACACAGTAAAGCACCCTCTGAGAGGTGCAGCAAGCGGTCACCGCTCACAAGACACAGTAAAGCACCCACTGAGAGGTGTAGCTAGCAGTCACCCCTCACAAGACACAGTAAAGCACCCTCTGAGATGTGAAGCAAGCAGTCACCGCTCACAAGACACAGTAAAGCACCCTCTGAGAGGTGCAGCAAGCGGTCACCGCTCACAAGACACTGTAAAGCACCCTCTGAGAGGTGCAGCAAGCTGTCACCGCTCACAAGACACAGTAAAGCACCCTCTGAGAGGTGCAGCAAGCAGGTCACCACTCACAAGACACCATAAAGCACCCTCTGAGAGGTGCAGCAAGCAGGTCACCCCTCACAAGACACAGTAAAGCACCCTCTGAGATGTGAAGCAAGCAGTCACCGCTCACAAGACACAGTAAAGCACCCTCTGAGAGGTGCAGCAAGCGGTCACCGCTCACAAGACACAGTAAAGCACCCACTGAGAGGTGTAGCTAGCAGTCACCCCTCACAAGACACAGTAAAGCACCCTCTGAGATGTGAAGCAAGCAGTCACCGCTCACAAGACACAGTAAAGCACCCTCTGAGAGGTGCAGCAAGCGGTCACCGCTCACAAGACACTGTAAAGCACCCTCTGAGAGGTGCAGCAAGCTGTCACCGCTCACAAGACACAGTAAAGCACCCTCTGAGAGGTGCAGCAAGCAGGTCACCACTCACAAGACACCATAAAGCACCCTCTGAGAGGTGCAGCAAGCAGGTCACCCCTCACAAGACACAGTAAAGCACCCTCTGAGATGTGAAGCAAGCAGTCACCGCTCACAAGACACAGTAAAGCACCCTCTGAGAGGTGCAGCAAGCGGTCACCGCTCACAAAACACAGTAAAGCACCCTCTGAAAGGTGCAGCAAGCAGTCACCGCTCACAAGACACAGTAAAGCACCCACTGAGAGGTGTAGCTAGCAGTCACCGTTCAAAAGACACAGTGAAGCACCCTCTGAGAAGTGCAGCTAGCAGTCACCGGTCAGAAGACACAGTAAAGCACCCGCTGCTTTGTGTAGGTAGCAGTCACTGCTCACAAGACACAGTAAAGCACCCTCTGAGAGGTGCAGCTAGCAGTCACCGGTCAGAAGACACAGTAAAGCACCCGCTGCTTTGTGTAGGTAGGAGTCACCGCTCCGAAGACACAGTAAAGCACCCTCTGAGAGGTGCAGCAAGCTGTCACCGCTCACAAGACACAGTAAAGCACCCGCTGAGAGGTGCAGCAAGCGGTCATCGCTCACAAGACACAGTAAAGCACCCTCTGAGAGGTGCAGCAAGCAGGTCACCACTCACAAGACACAGTAAAACACACACTGCGAGGTGTAGCAAGCAGGTCACCGCTCACAAGACACCGTAAAGCACCTTCTGAGAGGTGCAGCCAGCAGGTCACCGCTCACAAGACACAGTAAAACACACGCTGCGAGGTGTAGCAAGCAGTCACCGCTCACAAGACACCGTAAAGCACCCTCTGAGAGGTGCAGCTAGCAGGTCACCCCTCACAAGACACAGTAAAGCACCCTCTGAGATGTGAAGCAAGCAGTCACCGCTCACAAGACACAGTAAAGCACCCTCTGAGATGTGCATCAAGTGGGCACCTCTCACAAGACACAGTAAAGCACCCTCTGAGAGGTGCAGCAAGCAGTCACCGCTCACAAGACACAGTAAAGCACCCTCTGAGCGGTGTAGCAAGCAGTCACCGCTCACAAGACACAGTAAAGCACCCGCTGAGAGGTGCAGCAAGCGGTCACTGCTCACAAGACACAGTAAAGCATCCTCTGGGAGGTGCAGCAAGCAGGTCACCGCTCACAAGACACAGTAAAGCGCCCGCTGCGAGGTGTAGCTAGCAGTCACCGTTCAAAAGACAGTGAAGCACCCTCTGAGAGGTGCAGCAAGCGGTCACCGCTCACAAGACACAGTAAAGCACCCTCTGAGAGGTGCAGCAAGCAGTCACCGCTCACAAGACACAGTAAAGCACCCACTGAGAGGTGTAGCTAGCAGTCACCGTTCAAAAGACACAGTGAAGCACCCTCTGAGAGGTGCAGCTAGCAGTCACAGGTCAGAAGACACAGTAAAGCACCCTCTGCTTTGTGTAGGTAGCAGTCACTGCTCACAAGACACAGTAAAGCACCCACTGAGAGGTGCAGCAAGTGGTCACCGCTTACAAGACACAGTAAAGCACCCACAGAGGGTCAGCAGGCAACAACCCACAGGACGCTCCACTCCACTCTATTCCATTCCACACAGTGTTATTCAACTCTACCACACACAATGCCACTCCACACCACACAATGCCACTCCAGTCCATGCCACACAATGCCACTCCACGCGCTATACAATACCTCTCTGCTCCACTCAACTCCCCTCTGCTCCACGGCACTCCACTCCACGCCACACAATGCCACTCCTCTCTATGATACACAATGCCTCTCCACTCCACACAATGCCACTCCACTCTTCGCCATGCTTGCAACTCCACTCACCTTCACAGCACACAATGCAACTCCTCTCCACACAATGCCGCTCCACTCCACACAATCTCACTTAGTTCCACACCACACAATGCCACTCCACTCCATGCCATACAATGCCGCTCCACACCACACAGAGCCACTCCAGGCTACTTCACGTAACACAATGTCACTCCACTCCACACAGTGCCACTCCACCCAACTCTACATTATGCCACTCCTTTCCATGCCACACAATGCCACCCCGCTCCACACTACACAATACCGCTACACTCCACACCACACAGTGCCACTCCACTCCACACCATTTCCACTCCACACAATGCCTCCACACTACACAATGCCACTACACTCCACGCCACACAGTGCCACTCCTCACAATGCCACTACACTCCACTCAATGCCACTCCACTCCACACACTGCCACTCCACTCCATGTGATACCACTCCACACCACACAGTGCCACTCCACTCCAGGCCACACAGTGCCACTCCACGTCACACACTGCTACTCCATGCCACACGTCACGCCACTCCATATAATTCCACTCCACTGCACTCCATGCCACACAATGCCACTCTACTCCACTACAGACAATGGCATTCCACTCCACTCAATACTACTCAATACCACTCCACTCAATGCACTCAAGGTCCACACCACAGTGCCACTCCCTCCATGCCATACAATGCTGCTCCACACTACACAATGCCACTCCATGTAACACAATGTCACTCCACTCCACGCCGCACAATGCCACTCCACTCAACTCTATATAATGCCACTCTACTCCACGCCACTCAATGCCACCCCACTCCACACCATACAATGCCACTACACTCCAAGCCACACAATGCCACTCCACTCCACTCAATGCCACTGCACTCACACAATGCCACTCCACACAATGCCACTCCACTCCACGCAGTGCCACTCCAGGCCACACAATGCCACACCACTCCATGCCACACTTTACTCCATATAATTCCACTCCACTCCATGCCACACAATGTCACTCCACTCCTCACAATGCAGTCAAGTCCACACCACACAATGCCACTCCACTCCTTTCCATGCCACATAATATTGCTCTACTCCACTCCACACAATGCCACAGTACTCCATGCCACACAATGCCACTCCCCTCAATACCACTCCATGCCACTCAAAACCACTCCACTCAATGCACTCAAGTCCACACCACACAATGCCACTCCCCTCAATACCACACCATGCCACTCAAAACCACTCCACTCAATGCACTCAAGTCCACACCACACAATGCCACTCCACTCCATGTAACACAATGTCACTCCATTCCACTCCACACAATGCCACTCCACTGAACTCTGTATAATGCCACTCAACGCCACACAATGCCACCTCACTCGATACCACACAATACCACTACACTCCACGCCGCACAATGCCACTCCTCACAATGCCACTCCACTCAATGCCACTCCACTCAATGCCACTCCACTCAATGCCACTCCACTCAATGCCACTCCACTCAATGCCACTCCACACAATGCCACTCCAATCTGCTTCATGTCACCATTCCACTCTACACCATTCAATGCCACTCTCCTCCACACAATGCCACTCAACTCCATTCAATGCCACTCCACTCCATTCAATGCCACTCCACACAATGCCACTCCACTGCACACAATGAAATTCCACTCCACACAATGCCATTCCACTCCACGCAACACAATATCGTTCCACTCCACACAATGCCTTTCCACTCCAGGCCACACAGTGCCACTCCACTCCATGCCACACAGCACTCCACTTCACTCCACTCTATATAATTCCACTCCACACAATGCCACTCCACTCCTTTCCATGCCACACAATGTCACTCTACTCCACTCCACACAATGCCACAGTACTCTATGCCACACAATGCCACTGCCTGCCACTCAAAACCACTCCGCTCCACTCAATGCACTGAAGTCCACACCACGCAATGCCACTCCACTTATTCTTATTATTTATTCTTATTTTGGGATTTGTAGAGTGCAGGAATCACCCCCGTAGGGGCATCTCCGCGCTATCGTAGCGGGGAAGTCAGACAAATATGGGCAGACAGGTTTAAGCTCTGAATAATGCCGTTTTCAGGAGTTTCCTGAAGCGGAGAAGATTGGAGCATTTACGCAGGTCCTCCGGTAAGGTGTTCCAGAATTTCGAGGCCAGATGGACAATGGTTTTGCCTCCTGTTCTAAACTTCTTAAACCGGGGGACCACCAGCAACCCTTTACCTTCCGATCTAAGATGGCGATTCGGACAGTAGACTTTGAATTTGTCTGCCAGGTAGCTGGGGCTCGCACCATATAGGGCTTTATGGGTGAGACAGCAAAGCTTAAAATTAATTCTCTGGCGGATGGGGAGCCAGTGAAGTTGTTGTAACAACGGTCCTGAAGAGGTGCGAGGTGGTTTTTTTAGGGCCAGGCGAGCCGCCACATTTTGTACAATCTGCAGTCTGTTTAGTAGGGACTCATTTGCAGATGCAGGAGGAGCATTACAATAATCTAAGCGGCCAATAATCAAAGCCTGAATCAGGGTTCTTCGTGCAGAGCGAGGCAACCATCGGAACACTCTGCGCAAAAAGCTTAGGAGTATGGTAGCATGTCCCTGCCGTAGTCATAACTTGGTCCTTCATGGATAACAATACATCTAAGCGTACCCCCAGGTTTTTTGCCACCGAAGTTGGAGAGGGGGCCGGACCCAATGTTGCAGGCCACCACCTAGGGGACCAGAAAGCCTGAGCTGACCCAAACAACAAGATTTCTGTGTTGGACGCATTTAGTTGCAAACAGTGGTTCATCATCCACTCTGATAAAGCTAACATGCCCTTAGCAAAACGCTGATCAATAGACTCAGAGTCCTTATCAAAGGACAGGAGCAGTTGGTTGTCGTCAGCGTAGGAAAAAGGAGTGAAACCGTACTCCCTAATAACCTTGGCAAGGGGAGCCACATAGATATTAAACAAAGTTGGGCTCAAACAAGAGCCCTGGGGCACCCCCTTAGTAAGTTTCAAGGTTTGGGAACGGAATGGACCCAAGTTGATGGTCTGAGTGCGCTGGTCTAGGAAGCTGACAAGCCAATTAAGTGCCTGTCCCTGCAGACCGGCCTCCCTCAGTTGAAAAATCAATTTCTGATGAGAGACCGTGTCGAAGGCTGCTGTCAGATCCAATAAGACCAGTATCACTGCTTTATTAGCATTCAATGCCATTTTAATATGATCCGTGACCCCAATAAGGGTTGTCTCTGTGGAGTGGTTGGGTCTAAACCCAGACTGAGAAGGGTCAAGAATGGCGTGTTTGTCGAGGTAGTCCATTAACTGAGTGTTAATATAACTCTCCGCAATTTTACTCATCAACGGGAGGAGCGAAATAGGGAGGTAATTTGAGAGCACATCAGCAGGCAGCTGATCTTTCTTCTTAATAGGAAGTACTTGAGCGGACTTCCAGTCAAGTGGCAGAATACCTTCGCTAAAAGAGGTGTTCAAAATCTCAGTAATTGGGGCGGCTAGAAGAGGAGCAAGCAGAGCATATTTGTGTGCTGGCATAACATCTAGAGGAGAGCCGGATTTCGCCGTACTAAGCATGGCTTCCACCTGAGAGATCTGAATAACTTTGAAACAATCCACTCTACTCCATATAGTTCCACTCCATTCCACACAATGCCACTCCACTCCTTTCCATGCCACATAATGTCACTCTACTCCACTCCACACAATGCCCAAGTACTCCATGCCACACATTGCCACTTCACTCCACTCCACACCACTCCACTTCACTCAAAACCACTTCACTTAACTCAATGCAGTCAAGTCCACACCACACAATGCCGCTCTACTCCATGCCATACAATGCCACTCCACACCACACAATGCCATTCCCCTCCACGTAACACAATATCACTCCACTCCACACAATGTTACTCCACTCAACTCTATATAATGCCACTCCATGCCACACAATGCTATCCCACACCACATAATGCCACTCCACTCAATGCCACTCTACTCCATGCCACTCTACTCCACACGATGCCACTCCACTCCACTGCGCTCCACACTACCATTCCATTCCACTCCACTCTACAACACACAATGCCACTCTACTCCACACAATGCCACTCCACTCAACACAATACCTCCCCACACCATGCCACACAGCACTCCACTTCACTACACTCCTTATAATTCCACTCCACTCCACACAATGCCACTCCCACTCCTTTCCATGCCACACAATGTCACTCTACTCCACTCCACACAATGCCACAGTACTCCAATGCTCACAATGCCACTTCACTCAATGGCACGCCACTTCCCTCCCCTCAATACCACTCCATGCCACTCAAAACCACTCTGCTCCACTCAATCCACTCAAGTCCACACCACGCAATGCCACTCTACTCCATGCCATACAATGCCTCTCCAAGCCACACAAGGCCACTCCACTAACTCAACTCTATAGAATGCCACTCCACTCCACACCACACAATGCCAACCCACTCTACACCACACAATGTCATTACCTTCCACGCCACACAATGCCACTGTACTCCACACAATGCCACTCCACTCTGCTATATGCCACGATACCACCATACCCACACCACACAATGCCACTCCACTCCATTCAGTGCCACTCTACTCCACACGATGCCATTCCACTCCAGGCCACACAATGCCACTCCACTTGACGTCACACAATGCCACTCCACTTCTTTCCATGCCACACAATGTCACTCTACTCCACGCCACACAATGCTACAGTACCCCATGGCACACAATGCCACTTCACTCAATGGCACTCCACTCAATACCACTCCACGCAACTCCACTCAATGCCACTTCACTCCACACAGCGCCACTCCACTCCAAGCAATACCACTCCACTCCATGCCACACAATGCCACTCCTCTCTATGATACACAATGCCTCTCCACTCCACACAGTGCCATGTCACTCCACTCCACACAATGCCACTCCACTCTTCGCCATGCTTGCAACTCCACTCACCTTCACAGCACACAATGCAACTCCTCTCCACACAATGCCGCTCCACTCCACACAATCTCACTTAGTTCCACACCACACAATGCCACTCCACTCCATGCCATACAATGCCGCTCCACACCACACAGAGCCACTCCAGGCTACTTCACGTAACACAATGTCACTCCACTCCACACAGTGCCACTCCACCCAACTCTACATTATGCCACTCCTTTCCATGCCACACAATGCCACCCCGCTCCACACTACACAATACCGCTACACTCCACACCACACAGTGCCACTCCACTCCACACCATTTCCACTCCACACAATGCCTCCACACTACACAATGCCACTACACTCCACGCCACACAGTGCCACTCCTCACAATGCCACTACACTCCACTCAATGCCACTCCACTCCACACACTGCCACTCCACTCCATGTGATACCACTCCACACCACACAGTGCCACTCCACTCCAGGCCACACAGTGCCACTCCACGTCACACACTGCTACTCCATGCCACACGTCACGCCACTCCATATAATTCCACTCCACTGCACTCCATGCCACACAATGCCACTCTACTCCACTACAGACAATGGCATTCCACTCCACTCAATACTACTCAATACCACTCCACTCAATGCACTCAAGGTCCACACCACAGTGCCACTCCACTCCATGCCATACAATGCTGCTCCACACTACACAATGCCACTCCATGTAACACAATGTCACTCCACTCCACGCCGCACAATGCCACTCCACTCAACTCTATATAATGCCACTCTACTCCACGCCACTCAATGCCACCCCACTCCACACCATACAATGCCACTACACTCCAAGCCACACAATGCCACTCCACTCCACTCAATGCCACTGCACTCCACACAATGCCACTCCACACAATGCCACTCCACTCCACGCAGTGCCACTCCAGGCCACACAATGCCACACCACTCCATGCCACACTTTACTCCATATAATTCCACTCCACTCCATGCCACACAATGTCACTCCACTCCTCACAATGCAGTCAAGTCCACACCACACAATGCCACTCCACTCCTTTCCATGCCACATAATATTGCTCTACTCCACTCCACACAATGCCACAGTACTCCATGCCACACAATGCCACTCCCCTCAATACCACTCCATGCCACTCAAAACCACTCCACTCAATGCACTCAAGTCCACACCACACAATGCCACTCCCCTCAATACCACACCATGCCACTCAAAACCACTCCACTCAATGCACTCAAGTCCACACCACACAATGCCACTCCACTCCATGTAACACAATGTCACTCCATTCCACTCCACACAATGCCACTCCACTGAACTCTGTATAATGCCACTCAACGCCACACAATGCCACCTCACTCGATACCACACAATACCACTACACTCCACGCCGCACAATGCCACTCCTCACAATGCCACTCCACTCAATGCCACTCCACTCAATGCCACTCCACTCAATGCCACTCCACTCAATGCCACTCCACTCAATGCCACTCCACACAATGCCACTCCAATCTGCTTCATGTCACCATTCCACTCTACACCATTCAATGCCACTCTCCTCCACACAATGCCACTCAACTCCATTCAATGCCACTCCACTCCATTCAATGCCACTCCACACAATGCCACTCCACTGCACACAATGAAATTCCACTCCACACAATGCCATTCCACTCCACGCAACACAATATCGTTCCACTCCACACAATGCCTTTCCACTCCAGGCCACACAGTGCCACTCCACTCCATGCCACACAGCACTCCACTTCACTCCACTCTATATAATTCCACTCCACACAATGCCACTCCACTCCTTTCCATGCCACACAATGTCACTCTACTCCACTCCACACAATGCCACAGTACTCTATGCCACACAATGCCACTGCCTGCCACTCAAAACCACTCCGCTCCACTCAATGCACTGAAGTCCACACCACGCAATGCCACTCCACTTATTCTTATTATTTATTCTTATTTTGGGATTTGTAGAGTGCAGGAATCACCCCCGTAGGGGCATCTCCAGCTATCGTAGCGGGGAAGTCAGACAAATATGGGCAGACAGGTTTAAGCTCTGAATAATGCCGTTTTCAGGAGTTTCCTGAAGCGGAGAAGATTGGAGCATTTACGCAGGTCCTCCGGTAAGGTGTTCCAGAATTTCGAGGCCAGATGGACAATGGTTTTGCCTCCTGTTCTAAACTTCTTAAACCGGGGGACCACCAGCAACCCTTTACCTTCCGATCTAAGATGGCGATTCGGACAGTAGACTTTGAATTTGTCTGCCAGGTAGCTGGGGCTCGCACCATATAGGGCTTTATGGGTGAGACAGCAAAGCTTAAAATTAATTCTCTGGCGGATGGGGAGCCAGTGAAGTTGTTGTAACAACGGTCCTGAAGAGGTGCGAGGTGGTTTTTTTAGGGCCAGGCGAGCCGCCACATTTTGTACAATCTGCAGTCTGTTTAGTAGGGACTCATTTGCAGATGCAGGAGGAGCATTACAATAATCTAAGCGGCCAATAATCAAAGCCTGAATCAGGGTTCTTCGTGCAGAGCGAGGCAACCATCGGAACACTCTGCGCAAAAAGCTTAGGGTATGGTAGCATGTCCCTGCCGTAGTCATAACTTGGTCCTTCATGGATAACAATACATCTAAGCGTACCCCCAGGTTTTTTGCCACCGAAGTTGGAGAGGGGGCCGGACCCAATGTTGCAGGCCACCACCTAGGGGACCAGAAAGCCTGAGCTGACCCAAACAACAAGATTTCTGTGTTGGACGCATTTAGTTGCAAACAGTGGTTCATCATCCACTCTGATAAAGCTAACATGCCCTTAGCAAAACGCTGATCAATAGACTCAGAGTCCTTATCAAAGGACAGGAGCAGTTGGTTGTCGTCAGCGTAGGAAAAGGAGTGAAACCGTACTCCCTAATAACCTTGGCAAGGGGAGCCACATAGATATTAAACAAAGTTGGGCTCAAACAAGAGCCCTGGGGCACCCCCTTAGTAAGTTTCAAGGTTTGGGAACGGAATGGACCCAAGTTGATGGTCTGAGTGCGCTGGTCTAGGAAGCTGACAAGCCAATTAAGTGCCTGTCCCTGCAGACCGGCCTCCCTCAGTTGAAAAATCAATTTCTGATGAGAGACCGTGTCGAAGGCTGCTGTCAGATCCAATAAGACCAGTATCACTGCTTTATTAGCATTCAATGCCATTTTAATATGATCCGTGACCCCAATAAGGGTTGTCTCTGTGGAGTGGTTGGGTCTAAACCCAGACTGAGAAGGGTCAAGAATGGCGTGTTTGTCGAGGTAGTCCATTAACTGAGTGTTAATATAACTCTCCGCAATTTTACTCATCAACGGGAGGAGCGAAATAGGGAGGTAATTTGAGAGCACATCAGCAGGCAGCTGATCTTTCTTCTTAATAGGAAGTACTTGAGCGGACTTCCAGTCAAGTGGCAGAATACCTTCGCTAAAAGAGGTGTTCAAAATCTCAGTAATTGGGGCGGCTAGAAGAGGAGCAAGCAGAGCATATTTGTGTGCTGGCATAACATCTAGAGGAGAGCCGGATTTCGCCGTACTAAGCATGGCTTCCACCTGAGAGATCTGAATAACTTTGAAACAATCCACTCTACTCCATATAGTTCCACTCCATTCCACACAATGCCACTCCACTCCTTTCCATGCCACATAATGTCACTCTACTCCACTCCACACAATGCCCAAGTACTCCATGCCACACATTGCCACTTCACTCCACTCCACACCACTCCACTTCACTCAAAACCACTTCACTTAACTCAATGCAGTCAAGTCCACACCACACAATGCCGCTCTACTCCATGCCATACAATGCCACTCCACACCACACAATGCCATTCCCCTCCACGTAACACAATATCACTCCACTCCACACAATGTTACTCCACTCAACTCTATATAATGCCACTCCATGCCACACAATGCTATCCCACACCACATAATGCCACTCCACTCAATGCCACTCTACTCCATGCCACTCTACTCCACACGATGCCACTCCACTCCACTGCGCTCCACACTACCATTCCATTCCACTCCACTCTACAACACACAATGCCACTCTACTCCACACAATGCCACTCCACTCAACACAATACCTCCCCACACCATGCCACACAGCACTCCACTTCACTACACTCCTTATAATTCCACTCCACTCCACACAATGCCACTCCACTCCTTTCCATGCCACACAATGTCACTCTACTCCACTCCACACAATGCCACAGTACTCCAATGCTCACAATGCCACTTCACTCAATGGCACGCCACTTCCCTCCCCTCAATACCACTCCATGCCACTCAAAACCACTCTGCTCCACTCAATCCACTCAAGTCCACACCACGCAATGCCACTCTACTCCATGCCATACAATGCCTCTCCAAGCCACACAAGGCCACTCCACTAACTCAACTCTATAGAATGCCACTCCACTCCACACCACACAATGCCAACCCACTCTACACCACACAATGTCATTACCTTCCACGCCACACAATGCCACTGTACTCCACACAATGCCACTCCACTCTGCTATATGCCACGATACCACCATACCCACACCACACAATGCCACTCCACTCCATTCAGTGCCACTCTACTCCACACGATGCCATTCCACTCCAGGCCACACAATGCCACTCCACTTGACGTCACACAATGCCACTCCACTTCTTTCCATGCCACACAATGTCACTCTACTCCACGCCACACAATGCTACAGTACCCCATGGCACACAATGCCACTTCACTCAATGGCACTCCACTCAATACCACTCCACGCAACTCCACTCAATGCCACTTCACTCCACACAGCGCCACTCCACTCCAAGCAATACCACTCCACTCCATGCCACTCAATGCCACTCCACTTCATGCTCCATAATGCCACTCCAGCCAAGCCACACAATGCCACTCCACTCAGTGCCATCCACTCAATGACACTCCACTTGACTCAATGCCACTCCACTTCACTCCACACAGTGCCACTCTATGCCAAAAATGGTACTCCATGCCACTCCACACAGTGCCACTTCACTCTGCACCACACAAATCCACTGCACCCTCTCCTCTCCTTACAATGGCACTCCACTCCACACAATGCCACTCCATTCCACTCAGTGTCACTCAATCTTCTCCACTCAAATGCACATCACTCCAATCAATGCCACTCTACTCCATCCCACTCCACACCATGCCACTCCACTCCACACAGTGCTAATCCAAACAATGGCACTCCACACTATACAATGCCAACCACTCCACACTACTCAATGCCACTCCACACAAACACTACTCCACAAATTTCTACTCCACTAGATCTAGGACCTAACAAGATGGTGATCAAAAGACTCCAGCTGGCCCAAAATGCTGCAGCAAGGCTGTTATTCTCTCTTCAGAAGTTTTGCCTGGTCTCTAGCCTCATCCGCAGATTGCATTGGCTCCCTGTGGACAAGCGTGTCCACTTTAAGGTCCTGTGCACAGCCTATAAGATCTTAGTCTCCCAGGGGCCCCCATTCTGTCCAATTTGTTTTTAATGTACCTAGCCCCTCGGGCCCTTCACTCAGCTAACCTTAATTTGGCCTGTGCCCAACGTGCTAATCGAGGAAGAGCAGTAGGCCGCACTTTCCGTGCCAAAGCACCTGCTCTCTGGAACACACTTCCTCTATCTATTAGGATCATTCAGAACCATTGGTTATTCAGGAAAGCCCTGAAGACCTAGCTGTTCTCTGCTTAATGCTCTTGTGGCCCTCTCCGTTTGTATTTTCCGCAGCTGTCTTTTCTTGAGACTAGCAGTGGGACGCCCCCTTAATGGGGCAGCCATGCGCTTCACAAATCCTCTAACATAACATAACACCATGCCAAGCAGTGCCACTCCACTCATTAAAACTCCACTCCACATGATGCAACTCCACTCCACGCAATGCCGCTCTCATGAAGTTCAATGCAAGCACTTGAGTGGGGGTGGAAGGATACATCTCGCCTCAAAATCCCAAAGTACAAGAAAAAAACCATGGGTGGCACATCCTTCTCTTTTCAAGCAGCCAAACTATGGAACTCTTTACCCCCCAGCATAAGATCCACGGATAACCACCTTATCTTCAGAAAACTTCTCAAGAATTGGCTCTTCCCCACATGACCACCGTACGCAAACAGAAATATACAGCATATCCCTCTGTATATAAGCATTTATTTATACTATAGATATGTACCTATAAATGTGCATTGCTTTTTATAAATGTGTAGAATAATCGTTTAAAAAAATTATAGATATTCATTAGTTCTGCTTAACAAATGTACATATTACTGATAGTTACATTATTCTATGTTTCTAACGTGTATATAAGTGACTGCATAAATAAGTACATCTTTTATCATAACAATTTAACTACAATTGCTTCACTATTGAATTACAAAAAATAAAATAATTTAAAGTACAACAACACTTGAAAGCTGGAGTTTGTTTAATGCATCTTTAATCTACATATACTACCTTTCTTTATGCATCTATATACCTTTCATGCACTTATGGATCTATATATTTATTACTTTTCTTCTAATTCAGCATATCCAATGCTATTATTTCTCACCCTATACCTCTCTCAATATATCCTCTACCTCAACTCTCTGACCAAACCTCTTTCTACTACTCTTTCCAATGCCCTACCCTATTTCTCACCCTATACCTCTATCAATATATACTCTACCTCCACTCTCTCATTCATCCCAAACCCCATACCACTACTATGATCCCCGAAATAACCCTTTCTAGACTCTTCCCTACTCTACCCCTCCTTGCATCATCTCATACCTCTTTTACTATTCTGATCTCCCAAAACAAGTCTTTCTAAACCCTTCCCTCTGACTCTTCCCCCTCCACCTCCCTTGTACTCATCCCAAGCCTCCTCCTACTGTTATGAGCTCCAAAACAAACAAAAACGAAGTACTAAATCATTCCCTCTTCTATCCCTCCGCTATCCTTTTCAATCCAAATAACAGACTAACATGTCCACCCCTCAAATTCATTTCATATTTCACTATACTAATTCACCACTAATCCTTTATGGGTTCCGGAGTAGCGTGCTACTCGCTGAAAAAGCGCTTCAACACCTCATCAGGGGTAGCAAGCGCTATATAAATGCAAACCTTTTTCCCTCTTCTATCCCTCCACTATCCTTCTCAATCCAAATTACTGACTAACATATCCACCAGTCAAATTACTTTCATATTTCACTATACTAATTCACCACTAATCCTTTTTGGGATCCAGAGTAGCGTACTACTCGCTGAAAAGGCGCTTTGACGCCTCATCCGGGGTAGTAAGCGCTATATAAATGCAATTACAATACAATACCTCCAAACAGTCAAAAGCTTTAGGTGAAAGATGAAAACACTGGGCTGAGCCAAATCGTGACTGACAGATTTAAGCCATGCTTGAAAGAGACTCGCTGAAGAAAGCCAATGGTTGAAAGGGGCAGAACCCAAACCCACTCTATGGGGGACATTCTCAAGAACGTGCGATAATCATCGCCAAAATAGGGCAAAGCAATTTCTCATATCGTCGTCCATCGCGGGAAAATAACTCCGTGTTAACGTCCCATTCTCAACACGGCTGTAACATGCGATAGTGTCCGCGACAAAATCACCGGGACTGCGATAAAAATCTAAAGCCGAACGTGAAAAAAGTGGCGATGGGCCCAACCGTGATAACAAAATCAGCGATAAGCTGCTCCAGGCCAGCAATTCACACACGTCAGGCGGGAAAAATCACTATAAAAGCAGAAAAAAAACCACAAACAAAACCAAAACAACTGCGAAGCACAATGGAGGTAGCCGGAGCAAGTACAGAGGACAACCAGAACCCCACAAGCCCCACGGAGGACCAGCCTGGGACCCCGGGGTCAGGGAAGGGCAAGGAGAAGAAGAAATGGAACCCGCCTTACAGTACGCAGGAAAACCAAATCCTCATTACGGAGGTCATAGAACACCACCACCAACTGTTCATCACCTCCACTGTGTCATTGGCAACTAAAAATACAATATGGCAGTCCATTTTGGCCAAGGTGAATGCAGTCGGAGTGAAGAGAATCGCTGGACTGATGTGAAGCGCAAAACCAAGCTGAAACTCGCAGCCAACCTGAAAGCAGCAATGCAGACTGGAGGTGGGAGTCCAGCGATACACCAGGAGCTGGATGAGATGGAGGAAATGGTGACCCGAGTCATCAGTGGGGAGACGGTGGCAGGAGTTGGGGGACCGGACACTGCACAACATGACCTGACCCAACAGCAACAGGGTGAGTAACGACCAGGGACTGGGGGAGATGGGCACAATGGCACACATGCACAATTAAGTATAGCACATCTGCGGACAAACCATGCCCAAGAGTCACAACTTCGACCAAGAGCCCAATTTACCCAAGTCTGCAACATCTCAGCACTGTATAAGCACAGAAGTGAAAGGCACACCGCCTGAAAGGGATAAGGGCCAGCCAAATCAGAGCTGAAGGGGCAACACACCCACAATGCTGCACACACACATAAGAATCAGAGCACCTCAACATTGACAACAATGTGGTACAAACTGCAACACTGTCACAACAGAACAGAGGACATAACTGCCGCCGCTTGCGTGTAGAAAATGGCCATTCGCATTTGGCATAGCAGGAAACTGTGAGATGACAATGTACAAGTACAACCTCACATCCCTGATGGTGTAGAAATGTCAACTGTCCCGCATCACATAGGCATCTCCTCACAAACAGTCACAATGTACATTGTCATGCAGTCTGTAAGTAAACCTGTCCAATGCGTCAACATACATGTGAACACAATGTCAATCTGCATCTCCCCTTCACATTGCAGAGGGAGAATCAACACCTCCTGCAGAGCAGACCCAACAACTCAGCACGGATGATGAAGAGGACGTCCCCAACATCGACACCGACGCCCTCCAACAGCCCATGGACAGCTTCGGCACCCCACCTCCAGGAGCAGTGCAGCCCAGCTGCATCGAGGAGACCCCACTCCCTACACAGACCACATAGCAGGAAGCACCCACCACCATGGCTGTCCACCAGGACCCCCACGACCAACACATGTCATTACAACGCAATGTGTTAGGGTGCCAGGAGAAGATGGCTGATCAGCTGTGGGTGGGGTTCGACCTCATGGCAGCCAAACTAGATGCCATACGTGGGTGTCTACATCCCATCAGGGACCACTTACAGTCCCTAACGGACACCCACTGTCCGCTCCATGCTCTCCAACAATCCATGGCTGACATCGCTGGAGTCATGACTCTGAGCCAAGAACAGCTGTCTAGTCAGAGTGGCTCCAGCGATGTCAGCTGGGAGTTGGGACACATGCGGAGGATCATGTTGAACATGGAGCGGATGCAGGCGGAAAGAATGTTTGCCACTGCTGCACACCAGCAAGATGTAGCTGTGATCTTCCATGCCCTGCAGATCCTCGTAATGGCATTGCCGCCACAAGGCCTGGTGCGGATGAATGCTGCTGCTACTACTCCATCCACATCTCCGCCCCCTGAAGTGTCAGTGCCACACAGTGTTACAGACTAAACACCACCACCCACATGTGAGGCACCTAACACATCAGAGGGCGAAGATGATGATGAATCTGGCTTTGTGGTAAGAATGAAGTGGTAGCATTCATCTCCGCCATATGGCCTGTTCCAGCTTGGTTCTGCCCTCTGCATCATGCCCTGGAATAACACCTTCCACTGTCCCCCGATACACTCAGCGACACTCACCTTGGACCTCGACAGGGACTGCCATATTTGGTTTGGTTACCAATGACACAGCAATCACACTGCGGACTGAAGTCTTCCTCTTCCGATGAACTTGTCAATCCCTAATGGACTCTGGCTGGCCCTCCACGGGGCAACAATGTAAAGTGGGGTTTACATGGCCCTGTACTGCTCCAGCTTCAACACTCCACTGAATGCGAATAAAACATTCTAATTCACACAGATGTGTCGTGGCTATGAGCAATCAAGTATGAAAGTATGGATGAATGTAGGGACAGTGGTTCCACAAAAAGGTACTCCCTAGGTAATGCTATCAATGCGCATGTATGGCCGTGACCCAGATAGGCAGTGAGACACACATTGTTATTCAAATCAACACTCATCACAGTTGAATACAAGTGAAGGTGCGTAGACTTTATTAGCATATGCGTGTCAGTACGGGCAAGATAAGTACCACAACATGCAGACCAATGCAGCAGTATGTCAGAATGAGGAACGTTGCCAAGCGCCGCTGTCCACTCCGGGGGAGTGCCTCACCTTTCACAGGTGTGTGTTAACCCGCGTTGTTGTCCGCTCATGTATTGGGAGTCCAGGCGAATGCAGCCATGTCCACTGTTGCCCTGGGACATGTGACCAGATCAAGATGCAACAAGGTGTTGGGACATGTGCAATGGGTTCCAATCTGTTGTGGCTGCAGGTACGTAGTTACTCGTCCATGAAAGCGATTGCAGCTCCGTAGGCTATCATTTCCAACATGAGGTCGTTGTCGACTTCATCAAACAGGACGGCGAGGCGATCCATTAGCAGGTCCGGACAGATGTGCTGCGTCCACCCCCTTTCACCAATTAGCACTACAGCCAAATAGGGGAGCGGTTCAATGTGGTCACTGCACACGAGGAGTTGTGCAATCTCCCAGGTCCAGCTGCCAGTATGTATGTCAAGTATCAAGGCATCTCATAAACGGGTATCACGGTGACACTCCTGGTCGTGGGCCAACAGGGGGCGCACACACATGTCAAAATCCAGTTCAGCTACCGTCCTGTTGGATAGGCAGACATCCATGGACCACTCAAATATGCACGATCGACAATGCAACACAGGCTGAATGCAGGTGACGTTGGCAAGGCGGAAGCTTAGCCGGTAACTGATCCACAGCACTGCTAATGGCAGTGCCCCCAGTAAACGCAGCATACGTGCACGGTACAGTTCCACCTGACAGGGGTTGTGCAAGTGTCCGGGATGTTCTGCCATTTCGTTAGTGGCTCTGGTTGAAGCGGCACTGTTCTGACCTGCGCCAGTTCTGTGGATGAAATGCCACAGCTCGGTTCAATGAGTTGTTTTAGTGTGCAACGGTTGTACACCTGGGATGGTGTGGGAGTAAGTGTGAAGACCATTCCATGCAAGATAACTTCGAGCAAGGACTTCTGTGTGTGGGGTGTGTATACGTTGGTCTTTCGTCGGGCTGTGCATAGTGTGGGAGTCGTCAACAGCTGCTCTAGTATATGTCGGGGGGTGCCGGGCACATGCAATTCCGAGGTCGGAGGTGCAGATGTGCTTCCGCCTGATAGTTCAGACAAAGGAGCTTTCATAACTAATATTAGTTTCTCATCTGCTTGCATTCAGGAAATGTGAAGTGGCTTATTGGGGGTGGGGTGGGATGTGTGCGACTTTGGGATTCATGTTTGACATGTCTTGCATGTGGCAAATGAGCGGCATCACTTTGTGTTACGTTGCCTCACAGCTTCTCCTCCCTCCCCCCGAGCCAATTTACTTGTGTGCGCTGCGCGGTTGCATCACTTGCACTCCTACGGCACACCATTGTCATGCCTGTCTGTGCATGTCCACAAGCCCGACAACGACACTGTGATGTTGGCCGTTGAAGGTGGGCGGCCACATGAGTGTAGGCCTGTGGGAAGGATAGGGCGGACACAGATGTAGAGTTCATGCCTGGTTGAACTCGCGCTGCGATTAAGGCTAGGCATTTGGCTCATGCTGCGGCAATACAGATACACACTACACTTGGCATGTATGAGCGAAGACCCCGAGCGGTCTTGTGCTCCTTCATTTCCCCGTTCGTGCGAGCCCGCCCTCCGGGTGCATGCTACATTGCAACATTGTCGATTGCGGGCTGGGTGGCGCCGACACTACAACAGTGACACACTCATTAGTTACTTCCTTGTCCAGGCCAGAACTGAACCACGCCCAGAGCCCCGGGCAAATCCTTCACACCCCTACGCTGGCTTGGCGTACGCCGGCCCATCCCACTCCGCTTGCGCTTACAAGGGGGGACGACACAGCTACATGACCGAGGTCTTCCCCACTGCC
Organism: Calotriton arnoldi; assembly: GCA_963921515.1. NCBI lineage: Eukaryota > Metazoa > Chordata > Amphibia > Caudata > Salamandridae > Calotriton > Calotriton arnoldi. Next base: position 558,738 of record CAWUFW010003230.1, read on the forward strand.
TGAGGTGACATGGTTGCGTCCACTGTCCACAACACTACACACACCATCAGTATATGTCCAGATGGACATGTCTGTGCTCTGCATACTGAAGTCAGTCCAGCACATCACCGCCACACTTGGCATTGTGTACATTCTTATTGATGGGTCACTTGCCTCCTTCGCACATACTTGGTTCCCACCTCTTCCCACATTCTGCAATTGTGTGGCTGAGGGGCCATGCCGTTTTCGGAAGGTCAGCTGTCTTGTTCTGCGCTGCCTCGGTGCTTGTCCGGGGGGGGGGGGGGTTCCTGGGGGTGGTGGCAGTGGCTGTTGTGGCCCTCTTGGGTCTCCGAGCTGCATGGTCAGTAGCTCCATGACATGTGTTGGTCTTCAGATGTGGCTCTGGGCTGGGCTCCCTTTCATGCTGCAGGTTTTCGTCCGGCTTTACACCAGTAGAAGGCAGGTGTTAAATCCCTGCTGCTAACGCGCCTTATCGCCTGTTTTTGGGTCGCAGCGCAGATCTGGCTGGTCGTTGAGAATATCGCAAAGTGGTGTTTTCGTGTGTTTTTGCACGGGAACGCCTACTGTGCATATCATTAGTGTTAGTTGTCGCTCTCAGCCGTGGCAATGTTTTTTGCGCCAGCTATTGCTGGTGGACTGGCGATATCGGCAGTTTGCACCAGCTTGAGAATGGGGCGTTGAATCTGTCGCCACTTTTGCGGCGCTAAAGTGCCGGAATATCGGCCATAAGTCCTTGTGAATATGCCCCTATGTATGTTCTAAGCATGATGGTTCTTTGACAGCTGTGCTGTAAAAACCCAGACCTGAAACACACCGCTGCAAATCCTAAATACTAGGAACAGTGCTTGTGGTCCTAACCCCGGAATTCATATCCACAGGAGCTGCGGCGCCCTCCCAATGAGGTTGTGTGAAAAAATAAGACTTTAGGAAGACGCCGAGAGTCACCTGTTGAAAGAGGCTTTATTGTAACAACATTGCTCGTATTCCATGTCTCTCTTGCCAAGTACACGGCTACTACCATATACACTAGTGCTGCGTGAAGCTTTGCAGGTTTTTCCTCTGCAACTTTGTGAAGATTCTTTTTCTTTTTTACATCATCGTGCAGTTCAAGAACAAATAAAAGCAAAACTGTGAAAGTTGGTTTCTGGGAGTGAAACCTATTTTTCATATGCAAAATTCTGCAAACAAGGGGGGAGGGGGGGACGATTGACAACTTCGGTCAAAGTCAAGGGCCCAGTTTTACATTTCGCCCACTCCTCTGTGTATAGAAAGTCCTACAGCTTTGAGTTACAGAGTCTGACGTGTGTTTTGGGAGTCGGGTGGCAGGACAGCATTCTGTTAAAGAGAGGTGTTCATAAACCTATCCCTACTTCGGTAGGTGCAGACCCTCGAATCGCTGCAGATTTATCAATGTTAGAAATTCTGAACATTTTCAGGAGTATTTCTGAAACTAACTGTTCCAGCCTCCCTACTTCACATAGGAGCAGATTTAAGAAATTCACAAAACTCTCCAGCATGCTCCTCGTCTTTGCTTTTTGCAAAAGGCTTTCTGCATGGGTAATTGTATGTGGTGTACAGCTACACCTGGGGGGATGCCATTGCATTTGTACAACTGCACTTCTGTTTTCCTTATCTTCCTCTTTCTCCACCAGAAAATATTTTTATACATGAAAAAAAAACCTTCCCCTCCACCCCTTTCGGATTTTTGGGGTGTTTCTTACTCATTTCCACACCTGAAAGGTATTTACTCTTGCCTTTGATGGAATAAATCTCTAACCGTTTCCAGGGTGCTCCAAATCTTCAAGGGCATCCCCACGCTGGGATGCCACACCCATTGCCCCCCACAGGAGCAGGATATATTCATGCATTATATTGTTCCTTGGAGGTACAGAGCTTTAAGTGGGCCGGGTCCTGCCAGTGCTAACACTGGCAATACTTAAAAATAGACATTTAAACAGGTTCTTATCGGGTCCTATATTCATGTCCTTATCTTTACAAGCAAAACACTCATCTCTTTCTCAACAATGAGTGTCAGGTGATCCAAGTCAGCTATGCAGTCCCTGTTTACATTTCACATGATTTATTTCATGTTGTATGCTGTGTGTGTCCCTATTCCTTATGAGTATTTTCTTTGCCCAGATGTTGTTTTTCCATAGATTTGTTTTACATGCAACATGAGTCTTTAATAGCGCATATTACTAACTGATTTGCCTCTAGGAGTCCAGGTGAGTTCAGGTTGTGGATGTGTGTTCATGTCACTGTGTCATAATGGTGTCCAGGCGACGTGCTCATCCAGTCCGTGGCCTCTCTGCAGAGCGCATGGAGTGATGGTCAAATGTGCCAATTCTAATTATGACTGTGTGAAAGATTGTGAAGGAGTACACAGCAGTCGAAATATGGACAGCACCTAAGTAAAAGAAAATGTACTTTGTGTGTATGTGTGTGTGTGTATGTGCGTGTGTGTGTGCATGTGCGTGTGTGTGCATGTGCGTGCGTGTGTGTGCGCACAAGGAGGTGAAGTGCGCAAGATGAAAGGAGGTATGCGCTGAAAGAGACAGACAAAGATGGAAAGGAAGACAGAGTGTGAGACTTGCAGATGGAGGGACTTCTGAAAGAGAAAAGTGGGAAGAAAGAGGGTGTGGAGGACTAACTTGGACAGAAAAATTGTAGAGGGAAAGTTATCTGGAGAGAAGAAGGGGACCTGTTACTCATTTAAATTATATTAAATAAAAATATGTGTAAACAAGCATTGGTAAAGCCAATAGGTCTAACTTGTTATCAGTATGTTTGTTGTGTGATGTATTTAGCTGCACTGATAAAAACACACATAGAAGCGCCCAGGAAACATGTCAGCTGTAAGAGGAAATTAACTTTTTTCCTTGTATTCGTAAATCAAGCACTTTCAGCATGTAAATGAAACTTTTACCGAGGCCGATATTTACTAATGCTTTGCACCGGATTTGCGTTACTTTTGTAATGGAAACACGACACAAAGTGTTATATTGGGATATATTATCAAATCAAGTAAAATCAGAATTTGCATTGGATTGTTTCCCGAAGTAACACAAAGTTGCGCCATGCGCTGTTTTACATTGCTTTGCATCAAAGGGGCATTCTATAGGTGGTACATGGGTGTCCCCATTCAACCACCCATGAGTTTTGACGCAAATCCCGATTTACAAGCATTAGTACACAAGGATCTGCATCAAAATTGTACGCCTCCTTCAGGCATGCATAACAAAGAGACATGTTTTCGTTTCTCCTTCATTCTACTGGTTTTCCTAATTTGCATGCGTGCTGCATTGTACAGCACATATACAAAGCAGGAAGAGTTGTCAAGGATAGTTTTTATACTGGAAGGTTGCACTATGATGCAAGGGTGTGTGCATTGGCACATCACAGAGAAAAGTGCACCAGCACTGAGGAAGAGAACAAATGTGCCATATCTTTTTGATTTGGGAAATATTTTCTCTCTCTATTTGACGTAAGGCATCACAGCAACTTTGGTGGGGCGCTGCCTTGCGTCAAATAATAGAAAATCTAGGCCTAGGTGACTAGGCTTGCACCTGTTGTTCCGTTGTTCTCTCCCAGCCTGGCTCCTTCCTCACCCGTTCCTTCCCCTCAACTCAAAAAGGAGGAGCAGCCTTATTGCAGGCCCTGCTTGAAATAAAAAAAAATTCTATAGTAGGTGAGCACCCAGTGCATTAAAGCAGTTGTACTCCTTAAGTACACATGTGAATCCCATGAGTGTTGCGCTTCTCTGTGTGTTACAGTTGACCACCAACATAGCATGCACAGACTAAGGACCAGATTTGCTCATTTTCATACAACGCAACGCAGCAAGGGAACTTGCTGCGCTGCACTGCGTGAAAGTGAGAGATCAGAAATGGGCCATATTTGTTAAGATATGGCGCACTCCTGCTCTCTCCCTGCACTTGCAAAAACAACAATTGATGGACAGAATGCAGAACAATGTCATACATTCATCCCAGTACAGAGATCTGGGCCTAAATCCATCGTTTTTGTGCTCAGCATGCCATTCCAGTTTGAACCCAGCCATATGCAAATCAGTCTTGACCCTGTGCCCAATGGGAACAGTCCAGCCCGAACTGCTAGGCCAGGTCCTCCCTGGACTGGAAACAAGCATCCTAGGACCTGTTTCGGGGTTTCACCCCTCAACAGCCAGGATAGCTTGACTCCAGTGGCATGGAGAGCACGGGACCCACGTCTGGGCATTCCCGACCCACTCGGGGTGACAAATGCAAAAACAACAATTGATGGACAGAATGCAGAACAATGTCATACATTCATCCCAGTACAGATATCTGGGCCTAAATCCATTGTTTTTTTGCTCACCATGCCATTCCAGTTTGAACCCAGCCATATGCAAATCAGTTTTGACCCTGTGCCCAATGGGAACAGTCCAGCCCGAACTGCAAGGCCAGGTCCACCCTGGACTGGAAACAAGCATCCTAGGACTGGTTTCGGGGTTTTACCCCTCATCAGCCAGGATAGCTTGACTCCAGTGGCATGGAGAGCACGGGACCCACGTCTGGGCATACCCGTCCCACTCGGTTTGACACATGCAAAAACAATTGATGGACAGAATGCAGAACAATGTCATACATGGGGTGGCATGGTGAGCAAAAGAATGATGGATTTAACCCAGATCTCTTGACTGGGGATGAATGTTTTGATTTGCTCTGCATTCTGTCCATCAATTGTGTGTCTTTTGCTTCCTCTCTTTGCACTGGCGCACTTGTTCCACCCTAGCGCCAACGCAGATACCCTTGCCCCATGGTGCAAGAGTGCCTGCATGGCGGTCAGGATTGTTCTTGTGCAGGAAGGCTACTTTGCTGCACAAAAACAATCCTTAGAGGCGTATTCCTCTTTGTATGTGTGCTGCAGAATACAGCACACGCGCAAAGAGGAAGTAACGAAAATAAATAAACATACTTCTTCTTGTTACGCTAGCCTCAGGTAGGTGCACCATTTTGGCGCAACTTAGGTTTACTGACCTTCGTAAATCTGGGTTTGCGTTAAAATACATGGGTGGGTGCAGGGGAACGCCCATGCTCCACCTAAGGAACTCCTCACCGACTCAAGGTAACGCAAGGCAATAGGAAAAAGTGACGCAAAGCCACACAAATCAAGACGCAAAGCCACACAAATCAAGACTTTTATGGGTTTGCCGATCCCAACTAACATTTTGCGTCATGGCTGTGGCTAAACAGTGGCGCAAACCTAACGCAAAATATTGGGGCATATGTGTGGCACGTGGCTGCCAGAGGACACAGCGCAGCCCTTATAAGTGTAGCGCTGCGTGTGTTTTTAGGCCGGGCTAGAACGCAGTCCAGGCATAAAACACACAGAAGAGGATGGGAAGCCTCTTTTCTGACGCAGCGCTATATTGAGCATCTGACCCTGAAGGTAGTGTTGGAATCGGATCTAGGGTTCGAACCCAGTCACCACAAACGGGCACACGCTGGAGATAAACGCGCGTGCACAAGGAACGAGTGAAAAGGAAGCTCCACCCTCTTCTAATGTGGTCTGGCGGGCTCCGAACCCGAGGACTTCAAAGCTGCCAACGCAGCTGCTTCTTTTATCCTCCGAGGGGAAATTAGCCTTTTTGGGATTGTAAGAAAACAGAAGTCGCACAATTAAATCTGCCCGAGTTACATTTTTATTTAATGGCCAACATCAGTCAGTATAAATCAGTCAGCGGCAAGGGAAAGACAAAACCCCAAACATGGTTAAAGCTGCTGTGTGAGCCAGAACACACGGTGCGATCAGTCTGGGAAACGCTGGGACCTTCAGACCCTGTCTGGGGCTCATGCACGGGACCCTGGGTGCACCCCCTCTGCTGCAGCCCTCCCCCCCACCCCCCTTACAGTGAAGCACAGGCACAGCAAGGCTACCATGAACCTTAATGCAAAGAAAATACATCCATAATTGGGGTGCAGTGGATACTTCCACTCCTGAACCCCGGTGCCACTGCACTTGCTGCACTAATGGTAGCTACTGTTATGTTCCAGTACACTTCCACGCAAGTAAACACCAGGACACCGGAAGTACTCTGTTCAGCTTCCTGGTTACACCAGGCATCTTTTATTTCACCACTAACTCCACCCCCAATCATTACGTGAGGGACCACCGGTGTACAAATAACGAGGGAGGTCCGCTACCACCCCTCCGGGCTACAGCCGTGGCCCGCCCACCAGGGACCACATCACACTCCTCCACAACCTACAAAACAAAACACAAAAAGAAAACAATAAACAAACAAACAAAACACAAACCCCAACCATAATGTACCGCTCTCTACCCCTTTTGATGTTTTATTTCTCCGTTCACTCTGTAAATATGTAATATATACTTGTCCAAGCCTAATCGCTGGTAAAATGTAATCCTGAGTAAATTTACTATTTGTATATATATAACTCTAACCACTAGTATATGTAGTAGACCTTTGTACTTACTACCATTCCTATGTGATTTTTAGAGTTTATCCGTTTGTATCTCTTCCTTGAGTGACTTTACAACTTGTACATTTGCAATTTTTTCTGCTTGTATCTCTTCCTTGTGTGACTTTACAACTTGTACATTTGCAATTTTTTTTCTGTTTGTATCTCTTCCTTGTGTGACTTTACAACTTGTACATTTGCAATTTTTTTCTGTTTGTATCTCTTATGTAACTCATGTAATCCTAAATCCTTATGTAACGCAACTGGTTCTTTTGTAAAGCGCTCTGACACCTGCGGGTAATGTTCGCGCTATATAAAATCGCATTAAATAAATAAAAAATAAAAAAATGTAGAACACACACATAAGTCAAGATAGAACAAAATGTCCGAGCCATTAAACCAAATCAATAGGTTACATAGTTCTTCAGTCTCGAAGACCTGGCAGGGCACGGCCGAAGCTGGTACCTCTCGGCACCCCCTCGCTGTGGACCAGACTCCGGCCCCTGGGAGTCATCAGGCCGGGGCAGTAACTCACACTCCGGTGCCACACGGGGCGTCACTGCAGAGGAAGAGACACCACACTGTTCCGACACTACGAGACCCCCACCAGGAAGTCCACACCCGTCCAGCGCCTGATCAGGAGAAGGTCCACCACTACCCAGATCCACACCATCCGTAGACTCCTAGTCAGACACTAGAGCTCCATTATCTGGATTCATACCATTCTCCATCCGGGTACCGCCAGGAGTCCAGTAAGCCTTAAAGAAGGACATGTTTCTAGAGATGCTCAGTCCATGTCTCATCGCAGTGAACTTAGTCCCATGAACAGACTGAACAATCCACGGTTCAGGCTCAAACGGTAAACTAAAATTCCCTTTCGGATGCCGATTCCGCACCATAACAGCATCCCCCACTTTAAATGAACTCGGTCTTGCTCCACGCCTGGAAGAAACCTTATCATTCTTCAACTTGCGCTTCCGTAGTTCATCCGTCACCAACGCATGCTTGGCAGACACCGCCTCTATCTGAGGGACAAAGTCACTCATAGGCCTATTCATACACAAAGACATCGGGCTGACCTTCGTAGTGGAATGAGGGGTCATCCGATATTCCTTCAAGAAACCATACAAAGCACAATCCAAATCCTGTCGGTCAGCCACAGCAATCCTAATAGCTTTATTAAGGGTGCGCATAAAACGCTCAGCCTCCCCGTTGGCCTGAGGCCATAAAGGAGTAATCTTTCTATGGCGAATTCCCCTGGATTGAAGGTAAGTAGAAAAGTCCTAACTTGAAAATGGAGGACCATTGTCAGTACGGAGCTCAGTGAACAAACCATGAGTAGCCATGATTTTCTCGAACCGAGGGATAGTCTGACAAGCCGTGGTAGTGTCCAAAATCTCCACCTCCGGATATTTAGAGAAATCGTCGATAACCACCAACATATGACGCCCATCCGGTAAACTCCCAAAGTCAGCACTTGCCCGCTGCCAAGGAAATGAAGGAATATCTTCTGTGATGATGGGAGATGGAGAGTCCATAGTCCCAGCAGCCTGACAGAGCGCACAGTTCCTCACAGTGCTCTCCACCAAAGCATCTAGGCCCGGAAACCAAACTTTACATCTCAACCTGGATTTAGTCTTCACCACCCCTCGATGAGCCAAGTGGGCAAGATCCACCACCCTTTGTTGAAGGCAACCAGGAATCACCAGCCGTGGACCTCTCATCAAACAGCCTTCCGGGGACATACCCAGTTCATCCCGCACATTGTAAAGCGACGCCAAGCTAGATTTAGCATCCCCCGTACGATACTTGGCTTTATCCACCAGGACATTCCATTTCCCAGTACTCACTGCAGAAAGACAAAGCTGGAAACACACATCCAGTTTCGTAGACTCCAGAATGTCCTCCAAAGAAATAGGGAGTGGCCGAGACCGCTCCACCACCAACCGCACATATGCCTCAGTATCCTCAGCATCAGACTCCTCACCAGGAGTGGCAGGACGAAAATGCCTCGAGAGATAGTCAGCAGGATTTAGGGTCCCTGGACGAAACACCACTGTAAAGCAATAATCCTGTAACTGCAGGATCCATTTCTCAATGCCCTGCCGCTGAGAAAGCACAGCCCCCAAACCAACGGGACTAGCATCCACTGACAACTCAGACTCCAGTGCTGGATTGAAATACACCAGAGTGGTATCAGCCGATAGGGCCTGCTTAGTAGCCTGAAAGGCACATTCCTGCTCGGGACCCCAGTTCCATGCAACATTGGATTTAGTAAGTTCCCGCAAAGGAGCCGTAAGATCAGTCAGATTCCGGATAAAACGGCCACAATAGTTCACCATCCCCATGAAACTCCACACACCAGACACATTAATGGGAGCAGGGGCCGTCTGTATGTCACGAACTTTCAAAGGATCCGGTTACACACCATCCTGTGAGAAACGATAGCCAAAAAATGAAATGTCAGTTTTCAAAAATTCGCATTTCGCTTTATGGAGCGTAAGTCCATGCTCCAGCAACCGCTGAAAAACACCCAGGAGGCGGGAAAAATGTTCATCCAAAGTAGGGGCATGCACCAAAATGTCATCACTGACATTAAATACACCATCCAGGCCAGAAAGGACCCCCCGGATCGCGTCCTGAAAAACCTCCGCAGCACTGGAGATCCCAAAACTCAAACGCTTATACCTCCGCAACCCCACATGTGTAGAAAACGTGGTGATTGCACGGGAAGCAGGGTCAAGCATCAGCTGATGGTAGCTGGCACGAAGATCCATTTTAGAAAACCAACGTGACCCACTCACCTCAACAACTATATCGTCCACAGTAGGGGTGAGGTGCCGTTCACGCTTAATCGCAAGATTGGGTAACCGCATATCCACACAAATACGGACCTCTCCAGGCTGCTTAGGTTTACGGGCCACCACAATCGGGGACACCCAGGGAGTTGGACCATCCACCTTTTCGATGATGTCCGCTAGCTCAAGTTTTGCCAGTTCTTCTTCCACCTTCGGCCGAAGATGGAACGCCACCCTCCTATGACGTAAGGCTACTGGCTGGACTGATTCATCAATATGAAGTTTGATCATGCGACCCTTCAAACAGCCAATACCATTAAACAGGGGTGAAAACTGAGCCAAAAACTCCTCCACATTCCATTGATGCACACTCAGGGCAAAAACGACCAACTGCAGAAGCTCCGCAGTCCGACAGCTCAGCAACATCCCTTGACCCCCTTGGGTGACATATATTCGTGTCTTTATCATATGAGAGCCATGTGATACCTCAGCAGTGAAAACTCCCGCCAACGGAAGGGGATCAGAGGACCCATAGGCAAAAACCCTGGTGGTAGTCGAACTCAAAACAGGAGAAATCGGCAATGTCAGCATCATTGACTTGGCCATGAGATTTATAGAGGCACCCGTATCAATCAAGGCCTGCACTGGGTGACCATCCACCATCACAGTACACTTAGGAATACACTTTCGCAGGTGACCCCCAGGTTGCAGAGCATGGATGACATGTATAGCCCCCTCCACATCATCATCGTCCATGTCCCCATCCACCGAAAAAACGATCAGCAACGTACACCTGGTCGGATAATACAGGGACAGAACCTCGTGCAGGAGCAGAGCGACACATCTTCGCAAAATGGTTGAACTTGCTGCAATTAGAACATTAGCTGGACACACCCCTTTATGAGGAAACGGACCCCCACAACCATAACAATGCCTGGGCTGATCCGTTTTCCCTTTAGTCCTCGGCTTCCTCCTGTCAGGGACTCGGGCTGACACAACATTAACCGGCTCCACCTTCACCACCTGTTGGAGCGCCTTTTGAAAGTTCCTTAGATCTGCCCCGGGTCAACATGTTAGCCATCGACATGCCCGGCACCTGTAAAATAGCTTCACGTAACTTACTGGAGGAACAGCCCTGTATGAACTGGGCCCTGATCTCATCCGCAGCATCAGGCAACGTACAGGTGCTGGCCAACTCACGCAGACGGGCATAAAAGGTATCCACGGACTCATCTGGTAACTGCTGTGCCTGACGCAACAGAAACCGCTCATAATCCGGATTGGCCAGCGGTTCAAAATGGGTGGTAAGGGCTTGCTTCAAAGTACCATATGTATGTGGCGGTCCACCTTCAACCACCGACCGCCCCAAACGATGAATGGCCGCCCCCCCCCCCCAGATTCAACAGCATAGGACGCCGTCGTTCTTCCTCCAGGTCAATGGCATCAAAATATGTCTCTAACCGGTCCACCCAGTCCTTCGGGCCGCCTGGGCTGACGGAGGACCATCCAACAGAAAAGGCTCCACGGGAGGAAGCCGACATATCAAAACCCTCCAGCAAAAGTCACCACAGTCCCTGCCACAGGCACCACCCCTGGACCGGAATGCAACAAGAAAGCCCAAAAAGGACCCAGCAGAACTTGCCTGAATCCAAAGTCTCCCACCAGAAAGGCAGGCAAAGCACCAGGCTCCAAGCAGGCAAGATGCTCCTCACGGCCGGTGAAACACTCCTCTTGCCCCCCCCCCCCGCAGGAAATCACAATCCGCGGGGCATCAGCAGTGCAACAGCCGGTAAAACGCCCATCACATCACCAGCAGGAGGTCACGGACCGCGGGGCACCAGCAGCGCAACAGCAGTCCCACCGCCGCTGCACACCACCCGGCCTCCTCCAAGCCACGCCTCACGCTGCCACCAGCAGGCCACGCCCCCAGGAACAGACGGGGTCGACCAAACCACCAACAGCAGCCACGAGGCAGCGAGACCCCAGGAAGCAGGAAAAGAAGCACGAAGCAGCCGGCACACGGCCACCGCAGGGACCGGAAAACCCCGAGGCGCTCCACAGGGAACAGGACACGCAGGAACACCCGCTTCGTCGCCAAGATGTTATGTTCCAGTACACTTCCACGCAAGTAAACACCAGGACACCGGAAGTACTCTGTTCAGCTTCCTGGTTACACCAGGAATCTTTTATTTCACCACTAACTCCACCCACAATCATTACGTGAGGGACCACCGGTGTACAAATAACGAGGGAGGTTCGCTACCACCCCTCCGGGCTACAGCCGTGGCCCGCCCACCAGGGACCACATCACAGCTACGACCCAGGCTGCAAGACCACGGGGGCGCTATACTCACACACGATCCCTTTCCTGAAATGCAACAATGCCGGTGTAGCTCATTGAAAAGAGGGTTTCTGTGTAGATCTGAATGATCTGGCGAGACGTCCCCTTTAGAGTGAAATCCCATGAAGTTCAAGAAGCCGGTGTGCTTGTGAAATGCGGCCCGGAACCAGTGGCCACTCTAAAATGGCAGCCAACGCCTGGCACCGGAAGCAAACTATTCACTAAGCGCCGCCTCTTCTTTTTTTCATTTTTTTAAAGTAGATGTTGTTCTTAGAACTTCGCCTCCTAGACGACCACCTCATTCATAACCACACACATCTACCTCTGTCCCAAACTCTCCAGGTCTACCCAACAGCGTCTGTGGGAACTTTTCGGGAGTCCCAGGGCACTCAGAAGTTACTGGGCTCAGACGGTAACAATGAGAGTCTTTTGCCACTCCTCTGAGACCCAAACTGGGCACCAAGGACCCGCAAAAGGTCTTGCCTTCATGAAAGCGAGGATGAGGAGTCCAAGGCTTACTCAGGGAATAGTGAGGCTGTCGCTCTCTCTCCGGAGTGGCTTCCGCAGTCAGCTACCTCTCGTCCTGCTGGGAGTAACACCTCTGGGGAAGAATGGAGCAGAAATGGGACAAGAGCTCTCCTTACAGCACAAAGAGGCTGCCTGTCTCCTACCCTCCTCATGAAACCAAGGATGAGCTATGCTATTCATTCTGATGTCTGGCCGCCGCCGTCCAACATCTGATGCCCATTCACACAAAGGTGATCCGGACAGATTCCTGGGCTGACACAGTCAAGCACAATAAAAAAATTTCACCCTCAACCTACTGTGCATAAACAGTGTAAATAAACACACCGTCCACGCCCCACATCAAATGAGAGAAGGACCTGGTTGTAGGGCACTAGCAGAACACCTTAGAAAGTAGAGGCCACTGGGCAACTCTGCCCCTGCAGACAACAGGGAAAAGCCTGTCCTGTAGGTTTAATCAGTCACTGCCATCACTGCCAGGCCTCCACAGCTGGATGAGCTGAAGGTGGTCACGCTTAGTAAGGTGGGTACACGCAGTGTGCCCCTCAGACCACAGAGTCCAGCGCTGCCTCACAATCCATGTCACATTGAGGTCCTCAGGGAACCCTTGGAATGTTTTCCTTGAGAGCACGTGACCAATCCCAATACAAAAATAACCAACAACCACTGGACTACCAGTTAACCTTGGGTTTCCGAATAGTATGCTAAAAGCGCCTCAACATCTCATCAGAGGTAGTAACAGCTATATAAATGCAAGTACAACACAATACATGCATGATCATCGTGCACTGAGGTCACAGACTCAGTACATGTGGAGCTCTGGGCAGGGATGTACTCTGTCCTGAGCCACGCAGTGGAGCCTTTCCATCCCAAGGCATCCCCTTCCCTGGAAGCCACATGAACAGGCCATCCAGCCGTAGAATCCATTGCAGCTCCAGCTGTTGTCAGCTGCTTCTTTACTGAAGAGTACCCAGTCAAACAATGCAGGTGCCTTCAACAAGACTTACGCTTGTTTGACCTCCAGCACAACGCTGAACAAGGATTTATGGAGCCCCTACCACAAACACAACCGTGCTTTTATAAGCAGAGTTAAGCTAGTAGAAACAAATGCGTTTTTATTGATATTTAGCCTGTAGCACTAAAATCTTGAGATTGTTGCAGCCCACAATGGCCTCATCTGGACGCCCATGGCCACTAGGGGGCCTCATCTGGAAGCCCATGGCCATTAGGGGACCTCATCTGGAATCCCATGGCCATTATGGGGCCTCATCTGGAAGCCCATGGCCATTAGGAGGCCTCACCTGGAAGCCCCTGGCCATTAGAGGACCTCATCTGGAAGCCCATGGCCATTAGGGGGCCTCATCTGGAAGCCCATGGCCTTTAGGGGGCCTCATCTGGAAGCCCATGGCCATTAGGGGGCCTCATCTGGAAGCCCCTGGCCATTAGAGGACCTCATCTGGAATCCCAGGGCCATTATGGGGCCTTATATGGAAGCCCAGGGCTATTAGGGGGGCCTCATCTGGAAGCTCATGGCCACAAGGGGGCCTCATCTGGAAGCTCATGGCTATTAGGAGGCCTCATCTGGAAGCCCATGGCCATTCGGGGGCCTCATCTGGAAGCCCATGGCCATTAGGCGGCCTCATCTGGAAGCCCATGGCCATTAGGCGGCCTCATCTGGAAGCTCATGGCCATTATGGGGCCTCACCTGGAAGCCCATGGCCAATAGGGGGCCTCATCTGGAAGCCCAGGGCCATTAGAGGGTCTAATCTGGAAGCCCAGGGCCAATATCGGGCCTCATCTGGAAGCCCAGGGCCATTAGAGGGTCTAATCTGGAAGCCCAGGGCCAATATGGGGCCTCATCTGGAAGCCCAGAGCCATTAGGAGGCCTCACCTGGAAGCACATGGCCATTAGGGGGCCTCATCTGGAAGCCCTTTGCCATTAGGGGGCCTCATCTGGAAGCCCCTGGCCATTAGGGGACCTCGTCTGGAATCCCAGGGCCATTATGGGGCCTTATCTGGAAGCCCAGGGATATTAGGGGGCCTCATCTGGAAGCTCATGGCCATAAGGGAGCCTCATCGGAAGCTCTTGGCTATTAGGAGGCCTCATCTGGAAGCCTATGGCCATTAGGTGGCTTCATCTGGAAGCCCATGGCCATTCGGGGGCCTCATCTGGAAGCCCTTGGCCATTAGGGGGCCTCATCTTGAAGTCCATGGCCATTAGGAGGCCTCACCTGGAAGCCCATGGCCATTAGGGGGCCTCATCTGGAAACCCAGGGCCATTAGAGGGTCTAATCTGGAAGCCCAGGGCCATTAGGAGGCCTCACCTGGAAGCCCATGGCCAATAGGGGGCCTCATCTGGAAGCCCTTGGCCATTAGGGGACCTCATCTGGAATCCCATGGCCAATAGGGGGCCTCATCTGGAAGCCCCTGGCCATTAAGGGGCCTCACCTGGAAGCCCTTGGCCATAAGGGACAGGTGGAGGACACTTACTGCAGTTTCATCACTAAAGGTGCTCCTGTTCAGTGTCTGCCTCTCCTGATGGACTACCTTGGCTAGGTCCCTTTTGCAGACCTACTGACCTTGCCTGTTGTTTCCAGTTACCCTTTGCCTTCATATTTGCTGGCATTCTATGACCAAAATGACAGAGTTTTTCCAAGCTTTAAAGCGATGTATTAGGAAAATGACAATATTACTGGAAATCACACAATCTTTGGCCGGATAATCATCAAAAGTAATCACAACACTCTAGCGCAGCTCAGCATTCCTTCCAGGGGACTGGATCCACTGATTTACCAGGGTGGCTCCCTGTAGGTGCAGGACATCGGCAGAGCGTCTGGCCTGGAGAGGCTTAAATCCAGGGTCAGCCCCACAGAAAAAGATTAAGGACCTAAAATGGGGTATTGGCCTCGCTCCGGTGTCCCTTGCGACTCCAGAAAGATGATCCCTGAGATGAGCTCTGTGGATATTGATCTGAGTAGAACACTATCCCCAGTGTTCGGCTTTCCACCTGGCAGCTTATCTGGAAAGGTGGGAGTGTATGTAGGGCCCTACGGGTAGGGGCGTCTTCACACTTCATGGGATTGTCTAGGGAAGAAGATGTGTGCTCGCTCTGGTCCTTTGTAGAGCCAGAGCCCTACTTCATTCTGCCTTCCTGAAGCCTACAGAGTGTCTATAGAAAGCACAGCCTCCATGGGATGAGATGAGATGACTGCCACTACAGCCTTTCAGTTGGGAACATTTGACCCTGCCGGCTTCCCCACTCCACGTGTGCCATTGCACACATTGCCATGTAAATGTGGCGGGTGTCCTCCTATAGAGATGGTGAGTCTTTACCCCATTCACCCCTGTAAGGATACCGAGATGGCAAAGACTGCTGCATTGCTGCATCTATCCTGAACTATTTGGATGATTGGTGAACTGCAGATTTTAACAAAAACTTTTTCTATCTGAAACAGATCAAAAGTTAATAAAATCGCTGTACACTGGTTGCAATGACATGCTATGAAAGACAAACAGTATGGATTGTTTGTTAATATCATTTTTATTTTTATTTACCTAATGTTTATAGTTTTCTTTCTGTAGAACCCCTTGTACATTCAAAGTATTTTTGAAATGTAATAATAGTTAGATAATAGTGCTGCAAAATGTGTTACATCATTTTCTCTTATTTGCACTCCATGATGTATAACTTAGTCTTACGGAAGCCCACCACGTAACACACCATAAGCTGCATCATTTGCAGATGTCAAGAAAAAATGTTTATAGCTGTACATGATCAAAAGTTATTAGAAGAGCAGCTTATATGGTGCAACACTCCTTTTCACACATTCCTAAAGTTAACTGGTCAATTTTCAACCAAAAATTAAGAACAGTTTTAGAATGTAACTGGGACGTACAAAATAAAAGAGGTACACAAGCTTCTTAGAGATAGATGGGTTGGCCTTTACAATACTCTAAGAGGACTATTCAAAAAGGTAACATAAGCTGGTAAGTAATTTAATGATAGTAATATAGTATAAAATAGCATTATAGTAATTTATACATGTACGTTTACTCTTATGCTTGGAGTAACTTTACTACTTTTGACTATTCATCATCTAAAAGTGCAAAGTTGCTCAAAAGTGTAGACTTACACTTCTCCACCACATGAAGCAGGCGGTGGCGCCAAAGTTACCAATGTGAGTTTCTATAGCCAGAAAGGAGCAGTAGGAGGCCCAGCACCACACCTGGTCAATCACTGATACTGTACCACTCTCCCACACAAAATAATGGAGGCAAGGACTTAAAATAGATCCCATAAGAAATAATATTAAATGTAGTCACGTTATTTAAACTATAAAAAAAAAACTATAAATACATTTAATTTAATGTTTAAAACATTAAGGGGCTTATTACGATGTCGGGCGGACGACACTGCCTAATTACGATGCCACCGCACATGGTGCGGTTGCATACTCCCATTTCTCTATGGGAGCTTGTGTTATGGCCGTAAACCGTCCGTAACACAAGTTCCCATAGAGAAATGGGAAATTGAGTTAATCCCTGCACCCCACGGCAGGCACCTCAAGGTGCCTGCCACAAGGTGCAGGGATCAACAAGAGGGCACCATTGGTGCCCCCTCGGCCCCCAACCGGAGGCCGCAAACAGAAGGGGGCCCTGCTAGGGGCCTCCAAACAAGCTTTTGGACAGTCTTTCCATGTCGGAAAGCCCAGCATAGAAAGCCTGTCAGAAACCGTGCATTGTAATCCGGATGGCATAAAACGCCGTCCATATGGATTACAGACCGGCTTCCGACTGGCCGACGGGGATCCCGTCGGAATCCAGCTGGAATAACCGGCCAGTTTCAATTCCGACCAGCTGTATTGTAATCAGCCGGAATTGAAAGCAACGATCTCGGTCGGAAAGCCTCCGACCTAAGGTCGGAGGTTTTCCAACTGAGATCATAATCGGCTTCTATGTAAAAACAAAATACATATTTAATTTTCAAATATTTTATTAATGCGTTTTGAATTTAAAAATAAAATAATGTAGCATTAATTTGTATTCCAATATATAAATAATTATTTTCATATAATTATATACATTAACTGAACACACGACAATATGTGTGTGTGTGTGTGTTTTATATATATATAAATAAATATGGAGCAGTGATCTCCTTATGGTAAGGTAGAGGAAAAATTAAAAAGCTATTAAACTTGAAAAATAGTAACAATATGTTTATGTTAAATGTTAATGTAAATTAATTTGATATAGTTTCTCTAAATTCAGAACAAAATAAAAAAATGGTACAGCCCTATTAAAAACAATTTTAATTTAATTTAGAATATATAGAAAATAATTACATTTTAAATCTAAATTAAGTTATTAATGCTGTATTGTTCTTCTATTTTGTTCGACATTTAAAATAAACACGGGGCAGTGATCTCCTTATGGTAAAGTAGAATGAATATGGAAAACGTTTATTAAACTTGAAAAATAGTAAAAATATGTTTATGTTAAATGTAGGTTAATATCTCTAAAACTACTGAACGGATTTACATCAAACTACCAAAAGGCACTACCTTGGATGAAGATCTAGCTTTCTGCCAAATTTGGTGTAATTCCGTTCAATGGTTCGGGCTGTAGTCATGTTCAAAAACCCTATGGGAATTAACATAGGGAAAACATGTTTTGGGACTCACCCTTTTCTCGGCCCCCGCTTGACGAATCACCACAAAACTTTCAAGACAGCAGTAGAAGTGACTGAAAAATTAGTTTTGAAAAAGTTGTGAAGATTCATCATATGGCGCCTAAGTTATTTGCAAAACAAAAATGCTTTTACTATGGAAACTAGGTCCTAACTATAACAATCCACTGGCGAAGGCCAATAGGCTATATATCTATCTATCTATCTATCTATCTATCTATCTAATTCTCTGTAAATATATATATATATATATATATATATACACACACACACACACACACACAATATATATATATATTCACTGAAAAAAACTTTAACTCATACCCTCGCAATGCACAGTTTTCTCATCAATAATTTAATTGCAAATCTTACAATGATATCATTGATGTCATAGAAGATGTCATGAGTGATGTAGTACGTGGGGTAATTAGCAGTGCACGGCAAGAGCGCGAGTTATAGTTACCTTAGGGCACGAGTTATAGTTACTTCAGATAACTATACCTGGTGAATTTCAGTGAGTTTGTAGATTTAAAACTGCATTTTTCAACTGACCTCTTCACCTAACTATATTGTCACTTTAATCTTTGTTTTTGTTCGGTGAATTTCTGGAGTTTTTATAACGTAAAGTAATATTTTCTAATATCACGTAAAGCCAACCCCCTGCCGCGCACAGTCTTTGGCTGTGCACAGCGGGAAGTTGACCACAGGCGAACCCTCCACCTGCATCCAACCCCCTAGGGGGAAAGAGCCTCAACTCAGACCGTACAACCCCATTGGCTTTATTAAAGTGTGAGCATATCAATATAAATAAAGCAGATCTATTATCTTTCTCCAAAAATTACCAATAATTTTATTCAAATCTAAATTTCAATAATTCACACAACGGAATGTTTACTTATATTAATTACTAGAAAAAGTTTAACAAAGTTTTAATAAACCATGTACTTGAGCCTTTCGTTTTACATATGTGTATTACATTTTGTAAGTGAAAAATGTGAAAGTAAAAAGTCAGAGACATATTTAAAAAAAAAAAAAAAACTTGTCTCTGAGCATTTCTTTTAACATTGTCCATCACAAAATATACAATCATAAAAGCAACCACAAGAAGGCCTTACATTTTTTTAATACATCTTCAGGCTGCATAAAATGCAGCCAAACAACCAGCCCCTAGAGGATGTGGAACTTCCAGTTGCAGAGCAAAAGCTGCAGCCTGGTAAGTAGAGGAAACCTACTGCTTGTTTTTTCTAATGTTGCTTGGGGGCTACAAAACTCACTGCAGCCCCCCACAATATAAAAAAAATGTTTGGTGGTGGCCCTGCCCCTTCTAGTGACATCATAAAGAAAATATGTAAATAACCCTCACAGGGCATTCTGGGGCGCTCCTTGAAGGTTCAATGAATAATAAATGAGCGGCTGTGACCACTAATTTATTATTCACTATTTTGGTATTTATTTATTTTTTCTGGGTGTCCCCGTCCCACCCGGGACACCCACTGTTGTTTTTATTTTAAAGTGACTGTGGGGGGAGCCCCACGACCCCTGCATCCCCTCTGGCTCTCTGCTCCTGCAGAAGCCAGCTTTCTTTATTTTCAAAAGGGGTGCCAGGGTCCCCGCGCACCCTCATTAGGGACTGCGCGGGGAGGCCCAGGACCCCTGCATCTCTGCCGGCTCCCCTGCTTGCACCCATCCCAGATGCAGCAGGTGCCAGCATTGTTCCCAACCTGTGAGAGCAGTTTTCTTTTTCTCCTGTGGAGTGGGAGAAATTAAGTATTTTTTCCCCGCCCGAGAGCATGGGCAGGGAAAAGTTTTGCACTGCTACCTGGTGGGAGCTGCTTTGTGCCCGCGCAGGATGTGAGTACATTACTCTTTCCCTACCACGCTCTAGGATAAAAACGAGAAAAGACGGTGTCCCAAGGATTGTGGACCCCGGAACTTTGTCCCTGAGCTGGACCCGGGATATGGGGTCCCTGGGCCATCCAATGTCTCTGAGAGGGGGCTGCGTACCCCCCTCCCCATTTCAAAGCTTGAGGCCCCGGGGGATGGGGTCCCCAGGGCCTCTCCAGGCTCGGGGAGGGGGGCAGCATGCCCTCCTCCCCTTTCATATAGTATCGGCACAAGAGATGGGGTGCCCGGGGTCCTTCTAGGGTTCAGGAGGGGGCCACGTGCCCCCCTCCCCTTTTATAAAATAAGGGTCCTGGAGGATGGCGTCCCAGGGGCCTTTTTAGGCTCGGGGAGTGGGGCCATGCACCTGTCCTCCATTTTATTAAAACATTGGGCCCGGTGAATGAGGTCCCCGGGCCTCTTAGAGACTTGGGGGTGGGCATGTGCCCCCCTCCCCTAAATAAAACATGCACAGCCCCCCTCCTCCAGGCCCTGGCTCACCGGGGGTGTTTTTAAAAATAATTGCTATATGATAGTTTGATGCTTGGTAACTAGCTGGTGAAGCTGAGCATGAAGAATGCCTATTTTCATAACACTAATTTGATCTGAACACAAGTGTTTCCTCCAGTTTGCCTGGCGGTATAGAGTTTGGTGATCACATGCCCAACACTTGGGCTCAAGTCAGTCCCTGGCATGTCTTCAAGCTAAGCTTTTGATGTTGGGGGCCATTTACAAGCAACAGTAGCGTATCAGGCTCATAATCTACTTTGATGATACTTTGATTTAGTCTCAAAACCCTGGAACCTTTCAACCTCAGTTGATGCTCCACCTTTTAAAGTGCTTGGAATTTGTTTTTACTTTTTTCAAACTCTGTGGTTCAACCAACAATGAATGTTGAGTTTGTAGGGATTTATTGTGGGCATCCCAGAAAGGGTACACTTGTGGCCTACCATTTGCTATTCAAACCCCGTATCCCTTTCAGTGGGTGTAAAAGATAAGCTGGGCTGCTGGCTTGGGAATTTAGAGGTTTGGAATGGCATGAAAATATTCAGAGCTAAAGTCGATTATAATATAGCCCTGATTAGGAATGCCTCACGGAGGCTTCATATAATTAATGCACCTGATAAAATTAGATACACTGGAGTTTATCAGGTGTGATAATTATTGCCTGTTATGAGTTTAGCCCTTCAAAATGGAGTATAACACACATTATGATTCAGATTATGGTGCTTTCTGTTCCAAAACCTGCATATCCAGGTATTTAACAGATAGTTTCTCTCCATCGAGTTGACCGATTTGAACTCCTGGTATCATAAGAGCTCAAGTGATTGGATGCCGGACAAAAACGTCTTCCTGAAATTTGGAGCTCACTGGATATTGAACTCTTAGGGGCATATTCTCAAGAACGTGCGATAATCATCGCCAAAATAGGTTAACGCAAGTTTTCATATCGCCGTCTATCGCGGGAAAAGAATTCCGTGTTAACGTCGTATTCTCAACACGGCGGTAACATGCGATAGTCTCCTGATAACGCATCAAATGTCCGCGATAACATTACCGGGACGGCGATAAAAATCTCAACCCGAACGTGAAAAAAGTTGCGATGTGCCCAACCGCGATAAAAAATCCAGCGATAAGCAGCGCCAGGCCTGCAAGTCCCACAAGTCAGGCTGGAAAAATCACTATAAAGGCGGCAACCAAAAACACAAACAAAACACAAACAACTGCGAAGCCCCATGGAGGTAGCCGGAGCAAGTACAGAGGACAACCAGAACCCCACAAGCCCCACGGAGGACCAGCCTGGGACCTCGGGGTCAGGGAAGGGCAAGGAGAAGAAGAAGAGGAACCCGCCTTTCAGTCCGCAGGAAAACCAGATCCTCATTACGGAGGTGATAGTCCGGGGGGAGGGGGGATCCTGGGGGTGGTGGCGGTGGGTGTTGTGGCCCTCGGGTCTCCGAACTGCATGATCAGTAGCTCCATGACATGTGTTGGTCTTCAGATGTGGCTCTGGGCTGGGCTCCCTTTCATACAGCAGGTTGTCGTCCTGCTTTACACCAGCTAACGCGCCTTATCGCCTGTTTTTGGATCGCATCGCCGATCTGGCTGGTCGTTGGGAATATCACGAAGTGGTGTTTTCGTGAATGTTTGCACGGGAACGCCTACTCTGCATCTCATTAGCGTTAATTGTCGCTCTGATCCGTGGCAATGTTTTCTGCGGCAGCTATCGCTAAGAAACTGGCGATATAGGCAGATTGCACCAGCTTGAGAATGGTGCGAAAAATCTATCGCCACTTTTGCCGCGCTAAAGTGCTGATAAATCGGCAATAAGTCCTTGAGAATATGCCCCATAGTATCTTCTTTAAACACTTATCTCCATTGCTTAATCCGGAACCAGATGCCTTGTGTGTCAATGCCTTCCTTCAACAATTGAAGTTGTGGAGGACACATACCTTTCCACCATTTGGGATGATTTCACATGTTTTCTTTCATGTAAGAAGAGATCAGTTACCACTGGTTCCAGTTACCCCTTCCGGTTCTCAACTGCTGAGACGTTTGCAGTTGAACCCATGATGCTTCCATAGTTCCTGTAGCATATTGATGTTATACACACTGGGACCGTCATGGTTCTGGGGCGGACTCTGAACAGAAACTACGTCACATGCGGAGTAGTGTTAGGGTGTGGTTAGTGTTGAGTATGAGATAATGCGTTGTGCGTGAGTGTATGCTAAGGAATAAAGAAGTGTTTAACTACAGCTCCTGTGTGGTGTACTTTGTCTGCATGCTCCAGGCCTGGGGAAGACGCTACATCTGACAACAAGTAGGGGATATGTGCCCCGAAGAAAACAAGGCTGCTCTACCTGAGAGTTTGCAACGGTACGGCAAACTGCTCATGTGTGCTGCGCGTGCCTTAAATCGTTGCAAAGCAGTCTGAGACTAGTACATGTGGAGTCAAGGCACTATGTCATATGCAGGGAAGGGTTAAGGTGTGGTTAGTGTTGAGTATGAGATAATGCGCAGTGCGTGAGTGTATGCAGAGAAATAAAGAAGCTCCTGTGTGGTGTACTTTATCTGCATGCTCCAGGTCTGGGGAAGACACTACTGTTTCTGGGTCTCTCTGTGGACCAGAGGGGCCTACTTTCCACCGCTTAATGCTGGTGGTCCTACTTTTCCTGTTACTTTGGAAGATTTCACTTGCTTCAAGAGACTGCTGACAGCCCTTGGGCTTCTTTAACTTCTTTATGAGTCATGGATCTCAGTGACCAGGAAGCTCTATCTATCCATCTGAAAGGTGAGGTTTCATTGATTGATGGGGACGAATGTCTCTTTCTAGCACTTATATATGGGTAATACATCTTTTTGGTAAAATACGTTTCAGAACTGTCAATTGTTGGAGGTTAGCAGTCATGTTAGGTCTTATCAGGAAGAACCCATTGACAGCCAAGTTTTTGAAGAGCATTTACCTGAAGAAACCTTTTCCACAATGGTCTGAAAACAAAACAAGGCAATGCCCCTGCCCATTGGATGGCCAATCCATAGTGATGTGCAACTGAATCACTTGTCCTGCAAGCAGATGATGCTCCTGTGTCAGATTTTCTTTATGAGAGTCTCAGGTGCACAGGTGTAGGACATTGCACACAAGTATTATTCTCCAGAAGGAGTCAGCTACATTCTGACAGCAAGGACTAAGGGCCATTGTTTATGAAAGGATTGCATCGCTTTCGCACCACTCAATGGGGTGCATCAGCAACACAACCCTTAAATGTGAATTATCAAGCCATGCAAAGCCACCTTGCTTGACTCTGATTGGCTTGATATAATCCAGAGTAACGCAACGCAGCGCAGATCGCTGCGTTGTGTTACTCTGCCCGAGAGAGGCATTCCATGGCTGGTGCGTGGGTGTTCCCATGCAAAACCCATGGATTTTGATGCATTCCTAGATCTACCATGAGTGGTAGACCTGGGAATGCGCCAAAACTGCTACGCATCCCCAGGAGAGGTGTAACAAGGAGAAATATGTTTATTTCTCTTCGTGTTTTCCTCTTTCTATGTGTGCTGCATTCTGCCTCAGGGGATTGTTTTGTGCAGAAAGGTGTCCCTTCCTAGACAAAAACAGTACTGTTTACAATGCAAGCCCCCTAGCACCATGATGCAAGAGTGCCTGCGTTGGCGCTAGGCAGCACATTGTGCGCCAGCGCTGGGAAAAGGCAGGAGTGTGCCATAGTGTGTTAAATACGGCAAATTCCTGCCCTTTCCCTGTCACGCAGCGCAGCATGGTGACTTGCTGCGCTGCGTGACATATTGGTAAATATGCCCCTAAGAGCATAGCGTCCTCTATTTCCTATCTGCACTTCACGACCATTCTCAGCCATGCTTTTTAGCGTTCTTGAAGGAATACGAGTGATGGTCACTCAAATGCAGGCCGTTTGCACTCCGTCAGGGTACTTTCCTTCTAAGCGCTACACTGACTGTTACAACATTGGATACTTTATCCTAGCGGAGGCTGGCACTGAAGATGTTCTTTCCCAGGTCCATTTTGCAAGGGAGGGTCTACATGTGGCAGACCAGAGTCTGTGTGAAGGCCTGTCTCCTTAAGCATTGCCAATGCTTTTTGAGAATCCACATAATATGATTATTTTCCTAGCAGATTTGATGTGACTCTAGATTGTAATAAAGAAGCCTCCCCACTACCCATCTGTGCGGTGGCGGTGGCAGCAGAAGTGAGTCACAGCATAGAGAGAGTAATGCTGGTCAGAGCAGTGCTTTAAATGGGCCGGTACTGACTACCGGCACTTATTTATTTTGAGACGGAGTGTACCTGCACTTCTTAAGAAAGACGTAATACTTTTAATTGGAGAGTACTGGCACTTCTCAGAAACAAGTAGGCATTCTGGTACAGGGTACCTGCACTTCTATTTCTGTACAGTTTACTGTTTCTGTTGGAGTGCACTCGTTTTAATATTGAAAATCGTGTTGTGTTTGCTTTGCTAATTGTGTTCTTACTTTGCACATTGTGGGGCTTATTTACAAGCCCCTTGCGCCACTTTTGCGTCATTTTTAACATGGGAAAAGTGACGCAAAAGTGGCGCAAGGGGCTTGTAAATCTGCCCCTGTGTTTTTGTATGTTCCTCCTAGGACAGTACGTTAACTTTATTTTCTTAAAATACTACCCTAGATACTGGGGCTCGAGTGGCCCCCTGCCTGGCCCTTTCCTCACTTTCATATGATGATGGAATTAATCTTTCACATTTGGTCTTCTGCACTAGAAACAAAAAGTTAGGACAATGTTGTAGAAGGCAGTATGGGCCATATGTACCAAGCTATTTAGCATTGCTTACGAACCGAATAGCTATTTTGGGCCGTTAAAAAATGCAAAATTGCCTTTTGGCTTGTACAAAGGCCTAAATGTGGCCACAGAATGCAATTTCTACCCAGTAGAAATCACATTTTGCGATTCCCTAAATAGGAAATCGCAAATAGGGACTACCTAATTAGGATTTCCTAAGCACATGTACAAAGCATTTCCTAAATGCGAAATGGGCGTTTAGGAAATGCTATTACCATAGACTCCAAGTCGATGGTAACCATGTACAATTTTCAAAATGCATTTTTTCCTGTGCCATAGAGCACCCACTGGCCCCTACATGAGCACCATTTTTTCCCCTTTCATTGGGGGGAGAGGGGGTTTAAACCCATAGGTAGGAATGCTTTTGCATTCCCAAAATTGCAATTTTCTATTAAAAAATTAGGAAATGCAAAACCATTAGTATCTTTGGGTCTTAGGCCCATAGGAACGAATGGGTTTGCATTTGCATTGCATTGCGATTTAAATCTCTATTTTTGTACATTCAATTTTGCTTTTCCTAAATAGCGATTTCTTGGGATTTTCTATTTTAGAAATGCAAAATGGAAATTTCGTACATATGGCCCTGTCTCGAGTGCTATGCGCAATGGTCTCTCCATGAACCTGAAGTTCCAGGATTTGAAGACAGGATGATCTCTTTTGGCAGCCACTATGACAGTCTGTAAAAGTTACACAAATCTTGGACGTGTCACCCTAAAGATACTGTCAGATTGCAGGAAAAAGCCTGGGGCATAAGAAACTTCAACTAGAAGTTTGCAGATAACAACACCACATGTAGTAGCAGATGAGGCAAATCCAGGCCACACCACATGTTGGATGAGCAAGGCCCCGGGTAGAGGCAGCAGAAGTGCCAGGGGAGGTAGAGATGACGGCAAGAAATCCATATTATCCTAAAGAGATGCAATCCTAGGAAATGGACCAAAATTACAGGACAAAAAAATCCCCCCCCCCCACCAGCGCCTGGATACCCTCACAGGTGATAAGCAGAGGTCTACAAATCCAGTTTTATTGATTGAATGCAAAAAAGGGGTCAAAGGTGAAATTGGACAAAATACCCGGAAGCATTGTGACACAACAGAAAAGTTCAAAGAGCATGAAATACTTACTAAACAGGAACTTAAGCCATCTGTGCCCTCAAAGAAAAAGAAAGACAGGATGGATTGGTAACGACCCATAGGAACACAAGGAAGCAGCCATGATATATCGGGACTGGTAGAGCATGGTGCCCTCCAATTCCAAACTAACATCAAAACATGGAGCAGCATTCTCTCTTACCCACTGCCTGTCAACTCAAAGGGAAGTCCCCCAGGTCCAGCCGCAGAGTCCCACCACTACCTCTCCCAAGAGAACGAGATGACACTCCCCGGATTCCGCGTTCAGGCACCCAGCCATCCGCTGCTGAAAAGCCAACTACACTGGTCCCGGCCTCTGCAAGCTTCATGATGATAGAGTCCTACCCCTGACCCGCCACCTGACTGAAAACTCTATAACAATATTTTGAGATTACATTTTAATAAATCCAAGCTAACCTGGAATAAGTAAAAGCTGCTCCTGATGTGTGTCTTGCTCCAGTGAAAGCTGTTCAGAGAAGTACACCTTTGTACAGATACACATTATACCCATTACAGGTCAACAGCAAACACTGGAAGACTTAGAGCACTATGGGTCATATTATCAAGAACGGCGATAACATTATCGATAAGGGCTTGATAATATGCCCTATAGAATTCCAATAGAAGCCCAGGTTTGATGTCCTTCACACCAGAACCTGGGCTTCTATTGGAATTCTATAGGGCATATTATCAAGCCCATTATCGCCGCTTTAGCGGCAGGAAAAGTTTCCTGCCGCTAAAGCGGCGATAATGTTATCGCCGTTCTTGATAATATGGCCCTATGTGTCTCATTCCCGGTTTGGCCTGGATGGTATAAAACCCGCCCAAAACTGTAATATTGAGGCTGGCGACATAAAATGCCTTTGGCATTAGTAAGCTCAGCATGAGTAGCACTTGCTAATCCTATGCTTAAAGTCTCTGCTGGAATTGGTGAAATTCAATACTTTTCTATCCAGGCCTGGATACCATTTGAGTTTCTCCTATGGTCAAAAACCCTGCTAGGAAAACAGACATTTATGGAGGGGAGATTTCGAGCATCGGAAATGTTGATGCGTATAAAGGAGCAGCTCTCCAGCTAGAGAGAGAGCGAACTGCTTAGCGTTTCTAGAGATTATGGGTTTGGGTGGGCTACCTACCAAAAACACAACACACACACGCCACACACAGACACACACATACACACAGAAACACAGACACACACACATACATACACACACACACACACAAACATCACACACATACACCACACACACACATCACACACACAGACATACATACACACACACACACACAGACACACGCAAACACCACACACATACACCCCCTAATTTATTGAAGTTTGACTATCGCGCAACTTTTCATAGTGTTGAATAGTTACACTGCCATTTAATCGCAGGGTTGGGGGCGCATGATAGTAGACCTGAGCATAAAAGTTGGTTGTTTAGACGTATGATGGGATTTGTGTTGGCGTAATTGTGGTTGTGTGTGTACATCATGATTCCTCTATTGCACTTGTAACTATCTTAGTAAAGTTTAAGTGTAATATATTTGACCAAATTATCTGATTTGATTCACATAACTATATTCGGCCAAAGAAGACCATAAATACAAATGCATATAACAAGGTGAAAACAAGCAATCAATACATTTATTTATTTGGAGTTTTATATAGCGTGAACAAGACGCTTTCGGGTGACAGAGCGTTTTACAAGAATGATGAAGGAATGTATGACACAAAACTGTAGGCAATATACAAAAGCATAGCATAAGTCATGAGGAAAACATTTCCATAAGCAAATGGTGAGAAGAGAGATAGGAACATGTAGTTAATCATAAGTACTGACATGAGCAAAGTCCGAAGGCGTGGCAAGAGGCAGCGACAAACAAGCAAGAAAGGGTTGCTCATGAGGAGAGGGAGGAATTAATTGGATAGTAGAGTTTTTACATCTTTCCCGAAGATGGATGTGGATGGGTTGCATCTGATCTTGGGAGGGAGAGAGTTCCAGATTGTGGGGGCAATTCCGGAGAAGGATTGGTTGTCCATGTTCTTTTTGTTACATTTTTGTGGCTTTAGTCATAGGGAGCTTGTGCTTCTGGAAGATCTGTTTCCACCCAATAGGGTCAGTTTCTGGGTCAGGTAAGAGGGGGTATTGTGATGCAGCAATTTATGGGTCATATATGCAATTGTGAGATGGATCCTAGCCTCATAGGGTAGCCATTTCAGTGATTGGAGGTTGGGGTTATGTGATCACTTTTTTTTGATCCAGTGATGAGCCTGGCTGCTGCATTCAGTAGTCTTCAGCAGAGCAAGTGCAGTTTTTGGGAGGCCCACAAGGGCTTGAACCGCAGTTTTGAGGTCAGCAAGGGGGAGGAAAGGTTTTAGTTTCCTTAAAGCATGCAGTTGAAGGTTAGCTCCTCTGGTGGCAGCACTGATGTGCTTTTGCATGAAGAGGCCATTGTCCCAGATAATACCTAAGGATTTTACGGAGTCAATGATGTGAGGGGTACAGCTGAATGCAGTGATGTGTGGTAGCCAGTCTTTGATACTATGGGCGATGGTGGGCGGTGAGATCATAAAGAATTCTCTTTTGAGGGCATTACGTTTGAGGTGGGTACGAGGTGTGTACGAGTCAGCCAATGTTGTGCTTTAGTCAAGGTGTTATTGTGGATATTGATGTCGTCGGGAGAGGTGATTTTCATGATGTAGAGCTGAGTGTGATCCTCATACATTTGGTAGGAAAATGGGTGAAGACGAGTATTTCGGTTAGGGGCTCCATGTATAGATTAAACAATGTTGGGGAGAGAGTAGAATCTACATACATACAACAGATTCGAGAGAACACAGAATATTAGAGAAGCGAGAAAACAAATTAAAATACCATAAAAGTTACAGCAATAAAATTAAACAAGACGAACAGACAGACAGGACATACAAGCCAATGTATATTTCTCAGCAAAGATAACCACTGAAGGACATACACTGACAAAAAAACTATAATTTAAAAGGCACGGCCAATTATATAGCGGTAACATTTCTTGCCTTAAAGGTCATAGTAAAATGATGTGTTCAAACCAACAATTTCAAAACCGCAATGGTGGACTATAAATACTGCACCTCACTTCTTGTTTCTTCTTAATTAAATTGTTCGTGCACAGGAATTCCTGTACCTGCCGTTGTTTGGTACAGCTGCTCAGCAGAATAGAGAATTGTACTTAATATGGTATGGTGCACCGGAAAGATCCTTATCCAAATAAGTAAGCAAAGCAATTTGTGATGAGTATTCCTCTTTATTTTCTTTTTTGCTCTTTTCTCATATTCAACCAAACACATAAGACATCCAGCCAACGTGTTTCGTTCAAAGTATCTCACTTGAACTTCGTCAGGGCTGTAAACCTATATAATATAAGTACACAAACGTAACCAAAAAATGACAAAAAAAAGAGACATAACCAATTTTTAAACATAATACGCACAATACAAACACATAACTGGCACAGAATCTTTTTCTTCCTAAAAAGGGACAAATAACACGTAGCATAAACAGTACCCACATCAGTGGTGTATCAATACAATTGATGAGAAATGAATAAATGTGTAACGTGAAAAATCGCCATCCCACATTTCGGTGATCAAACGTAATACATATAACACAAAAAGTCTAAACATTTAAAAGATAAAAATGGGGCAGGGGCTCCCCCATTATCCTTCATTTTTGTCCAATCTTATATTGGGTATCTCATTCAATTTATCATAATCCATAATTTACTCCCCCATAGTTAATATAATTGAATTTTGTCGGTAGATAGGCAATGTCACAATTAATACAAAAGAGAAAGATGAACATACCTTCCATATGTCAAGAAATTGATTGTTCCCACTTGATCATGTGTGAAATGTTTATGGAGATAAGATTCCTCCTCCACGTATTAGGCAATATATCGCCAATATATCCATTAAAATTATACTCAATCCATACGTATGGAAACGGGTTGCATATACCCGTCAGTAGCACCTAATAAAATGTAATAATTGTGAAAGAGATCAGAAAGGGGACGAACATACGATTCATGCCATCTGCAATTTTAAGAAAGTTTATATATAAAAATAAAGATCATGGTATGGTAGGTTTCGAATTGAACATTTTCGTAAGGGGACATAGGAAAATGTTTCTAATACCCAAGAGCAATGGAGAGTGCAACGCTTGGACATCAATAGTCACATAAGTCAAACCAACGTCTCGGTCTAGATGTAAGAACCTTTTGAAATGAGATAATAAATCTCCAACCAGAACAGATAGCACCAACACAAATCACACTGGCATCTGGGTGGAACTACCTACCCCAATATAATATATCCTGAACCGAAATCCTATGTGCTATGGCCTAGGCACTGGTTCCATTGTGAAATTGGGAAAACCAAACCGGCAACCCCGTCATTATCGAGCTAGAGATCTATTCTAAATCAGCAATTCAATCCTCAAACAACAAACCGATCACCAAAGCCGAGTTCATAAATTTGAAGTGACGGAGTGCGCCTTGGCGCATGTGAGGCTAAACCTCTATATTGGTGTAATCAGAGGTGTAATGTGACATGCATCAATTCCTGTATGCAAGCGGGCAACACTCACAAACCTAAACATCTCTATGCTTAAACATGCTTGCTAGCGAGATCACACAGTTTTCGTAGCATGCAAACGTATTGTGTCAATTGTTTATATCAACGAACCTAACAACTACACCTAAAAATCTCTGAAAATAAAACGGTGTATTAAATCATCATAGGATTGTAATGGAGACTTAATTATTGACAAAGTTGAAGTATCGACGTAATGTACATAGGCTTTAAAATCAAGATCAATGTACGGTAGGTTTTGAATTGAATTTTTTCATAAGGGGACATAATATAATGCACTAGTCAATATAAATTTCGAAGGAAGTATCTATAACTTAAACGTGCGCGAAAAATAACGCGGTAATCAAAATATGCTTCAAGAGAAATATCATTTACCTCAGTAATAACAAAGCGGTCCGCACGTCAAGTATCACGACCAATTTGAAAAGTAAGCGCCAGCGAATATAAACCTACGCTATTCGTCCCATTAACACCAACGTGACTGGTTGGTTGATAGAATCCGTACTGTTTCCCTACCATTCCCCGGAGAAGGAAAAGCGGCAGCCATGTTGGAGCACCTGTAGACGTAATGATCACAGTGCTACAAAGGTACGAAAAAACTCCAGTCATATAAATTCGGAATATAACCGGCTATAACTGGTCAATGCATAAACAAACAATTTGCGTTCTTTAAAAAACGAGAACATTCTAAAAGCCGACTCTTACAATATTGCCCGAATTTTAGAAAAGCCTAGAACTCTAAAGATTAACAATCCTAATAAGGGTGCCATACCGCCCACTACAATCTGTAACCACATTAGCTAGTATATGCCAAAAAGTAAAGGCATGACCTACTATTCTGATTGGTGCCATCAATACTAATGGAATCCTAGCATCCATTTCCTTCCAGTCCTCGTACTGAAGCCAAAGATGGCAGACATATTGGAAAGTTTAGGTGTAATCAAAACTTTCAGAGGCATCCATGTCATTCAAACTTTACCCAGCGAGAGTATAGCCCAGCGCTAGGCATTGGTGATAGAGTGACCACAAGCCAAATGCGGCAACAAAGGTATATAATCCCAACAGGAAATTGGGAAGTGCCAAGAAGATAATGGGATAATCCCATATTATCCCAAATATACTGTCAATAATCATCTGCTGATCAATCTTTACCAAATACGTTCTTTAAGGGTAATTGGTGGGAATTAGAAAGTGACAGTATCAGGTACAAGTGTCGTATCACAAGCATGTGACTAAACTGAGATTCTAAACCTATCGTGGCAATCGATTCCAAGAATAAAGATAATATATCTTATATGTGAGCAAGACTTTTATTGTCCCCTCATAGCAGCCACGAAGGGGGAATCATCTAATATTATGGAGACCATGACATCTAAATGTATAGATGTGCAAAAGAGGGAATCAAACGAGTAAGCGACAGAACCAGGAGAGAGAATCGGATAAACGACCCGGTAAGTAGTCTATAGTTATCTCAGACAATAATGGAACTCATTATCAGTGTTGTGACCATGTGAGACCGACCGTAATCTACAGATCCATTTAGCCTCAGTTTGTCCTAGAATTAATTCTCTATCTCCGCCTCGTGTATTTACACTAATGTGATCAATCCCAAAAAAACAGAAAGCGCGATCGCTGGCATGTGTAACCCTGTAGTGTTCAGTCATGGGATATCTAGAATCCGTGTTGCACAGGGCCCTACGGTGTTCCTGAATTCATGTCTTAAGGCTAGGTGATGTACTGCCCACATAGATCAAGTTACAGCTACAGCCAATGATATATACCACAAACTGTGTGTTGCAGTAAATAATATGCCTTATTTTGTGAACCTGCATGGTTTTGAAACTGAACTCTTTTTTCTTATTCGCACCAAATTGGCAGACATTACAATTATTGCAATTGTAGAAACCCATGGGTTTTGATGGTAACCACGTCTTATTTCTTATTGACGAAATGTAACTGGGACATAAGGAATCCCTAAGTGTGCGTCCTCTTCCGTATACAACTGTAGGATACTCGTTAATAAAAGGTCATAGTCCAGAAATGTCCCACAGTAAATGTCAGTGCTTCCTAAGTGTCTTAAAGATCTTCCCACTGTGTAATGTGTATTTGGTGTAAAACGCCAATTTTCTAGTAGTGGGTCCTTGTCCAATGGTTTTCTTTTTCTTATTGTGGATACTGGTCTGAAGTGTGTTCGCCCTTGAGAGATGAGAGGCTTTCCCTTCTGCCTCACATAGTACACTGCAGTCATAACCCCGGTGATGGAAAAGTTTTTTTAAATCCAGTATGTTATTCTTAAAATTTGTGTCCTCACTACAGGTACGCCTTGTTCGGACCATTTCACCGTAGGGGATGTTCTTAACGACTGACTTTGCATGTGCACTTGATGCATGCAGGACACTATTGCACGCCGTTTGTTTGCGGTGCATAGTACTGTGAATCATCCCTTACTTGATGTAAAAATGAATGTCCAAAAAATCAATACTATCCCTATGATGGTGTATCGTAAGCCTTACGTCGTAGGGATTGTCATTAAGGTATACCAGGTAGTCAAGTAGTGAGTTGTTAGGGCCTGCCCAGAGGCAAATTATGTCATCTATGTACCTCCCCCAGAAGATGATGTACTTACTCCAAGGGGAGGCACTCCTGCCCCAGGCATGCTCCCTTTCATACGAGCCCATGAAAAGGCCGGCATAAGAGGGAGCAAAACGAGAACCCATTGCAGTTCCCTGCAGCTGGTGATACCATTTCTCATCATGCTTGAAAGAGTTCTTAGAAAGAATCAGGTCTATCATATCCAATATCATAGCGTTATATGCATAATGGTCAGCTCCATCTTTGTCCAGATAATATTGGACCGCCATCTGCCCAAATCTTTTTTGGATGCAGGTGTACAAACTGACCACATCAAATGTAACAAATTGCAATTCATTTGACCACAGAAAATCATTGAACTTTACAAGAATGTCTTCGATATCTCCGATATACGATGGCAAGTTCGTCACATGTTTTTGTAAGGTGATATCAATGAATTCAGATAGCTTGCCTGTGGGTGAACCCAGCCTAGAGATAATAGGTCTTCCAGGTGGAAAGTCACCCCCTTTATGTACCTTTGGTAAAATATAAATGCAGGGAATTTAGCATTCTCAACACGTAAGTAACGATACTCATCATCCGATAGCAAGCATTCATCCCTCCACTAGCATAATCTGCAATTGATAATGGTGGTTAATTCTGGTATGGGATTGGTCTTAATCAATTCGTAACACTACTGGTCACTGAGATGGCGGGAAATTTCATGCATGTACTCAGTCCTATCCATGATGACCACCTTCCCCACTTTGTCTGCCTCCCTGATTACAATGTTTTCATCATTCTGGAGCCTCAGAAGTGCTTTTCTCTCATCACTTGATACACTGAATTTAGGTTGTGGGCCAAATTTTTTGGGGATATCAAATAGATGTAATTCCATTGTTACCTTGTCCCCAAACTCATCTATGTTGGAATGGTAACCCATATAGGGGGTGAATCTAGACTTAGGCCTGAGCCCGGTATCGATATCCAGACTCTCTATAACATTTAGGTCACCTAATAGTTTCTGCATATCTATGTTTTCATCATTTTCAATTGATAATAAACACTGTATATCACGTACGTCACCAATAGTTTGTACAACCGGTAAGCGTTGACACATGTCAAACACAAGTTTATTTACTTGTAGTGAAAAGTATTCTTTTAATTTCAAAGACCGTAACAATTTAAACAGATCTATGTGAACGTCCACCAAATCACCCCATTGTGTGGGACAGAACCCAAGACCCTATCTCAATACAATGCTTTCATGTTCATCTTAAGCTCTACTAG
The DNA here is from genome assembly GCA_963921515.1 of Calotriton arnoldi. NCBI lineage: Eukaryota > Metazoa > Chordata > Amphibia > Caudata > Salamandridae > Calotriton > Calotriton arnoldi. The sequence goes on from CAWUFW010003230.1 coordinate 593,404, forward strand.
ATAAGTTAATGATCTGTGGGTCCATCTAAATGGCATTTGGTTGAGATACATGTGCAATAGAATCCCCAATTTCCATCATTCCATTGGTTTCTGTCAGTAATCCAGCGTGACTTATGGGGACAACTGTCCTAATTTCTCTTTGAACGGGTAAGCATTCCTTGATTTCCCTGTTTTCCCTTTCCTTCTCCTCCCGCCTCTCCTGGTCTTTTTGTTCCCTTTTTGCGCTGTCTGTCGCCTATGCGAAGTCTCTCCAACTCTTTCTGGGAATTGGAGGCTCCTTCCCCTAAAGGGTTGTCTGACTGCACTGTGCTGGAAGTTGTGCTCTCATTTGAAGCTATAGAGCTACTGCTTGCAGACTTCGTATCCTGACTCTCCTCCCTGCCCCTCTTTCTGTCCTCCATTGTGTTCAAGTTATCGTATTTTTTCGCAAAGGTATAAATGCAACCATCCCTGTAATCTCGATCATCACTTTTAATCTTACGCATCTTTTTATCCCTTAGGTATTGCTGGTGATCTTCAATCACCTTATTGAGAATGGCGTAATTCTTATCTATCAAATCCTTACAATCCATTGCCTCAATCTCTTTTTCTAAGCTCTCAATCTCAGCTTGGAGTTTCATCCCCTTTTCACTCGCATGTTTAATAAAAATTCGCATCATGGTATAAGACGCCCCCTCTAGGTTGCTTTCCCACTCACTAAGCAACTCCTCACTAATGTCTTCAAATGTTGGAAATATGAAAATACACAGACCCCTGAGGATCATTTTATTATAAAATTCACAAAAGATACGCTCTACTTCAACCGGGGGTTGTGTGTTTAAAATAAGGAAAAGTGATCCTTTATAAGGACTAGAACCCTCACTCACCCGAAGGTGACATGCCTCATCATGGGGCTCCCTCCTCACATCAGGGCCGCAAGGTCCCAGATGTGGGCTACAACTCCCCACAGATTACAGTGGGGGAGAGGAGCTGAGGTGTTTTAAATGGGGGATGCCACTAAGCAGTGTGAATGAGTGAGGGGTACAGTGCAAAACCAAAACAAGTGAATAGTTAAAACTATCTCAGGGGCTCAATATCTTTATTCAGTAGTACCCTTGGATAGGATTAAAAATCGAGAGGACTGGGGGTTCAGAGCAGATATACCCCCTTAGTGGTCAACATGTTTCTGCCTTTGCTAGACTCCAACCGGAGTTCTTAGGCATTCGTCAGGACCAGAAAACAGTGCAAGTCACTCTGAATACAATAATAAAATTAATCAGATGGCTATACTGGCCGTGATTGTATGAGGTCACGAGAATGATGGGTGATTAATACACCATATCCATCTGAAAAAGAAAAAATATAAAGATCGCCTTATGTCGCTATGTTGCACATGGAGTTTCCCAAGGCACATTAACAGTTCGCCCCCTTAACATTTGGTAACATACAAGATGGTTCACAAGCCAGAAAAAAAGGTTTTTTTTTTAACCTGTTGGAGGAGATACGTTTTACCTCTCTATAGCCACATAGTACCCCACGGCCAACTCGGCTATTGGGACTGAAAAACAGTGAATTAAAAACAATGACAGCATAGGGTGGGTACCATTTATATACATCTTGTGCATTATATGAAAGAAAAAGTCAGTTAACACAGACTCATCAGACATCATTGTGACAGGCCGAAGAACAGAGAAAGGGATCACATCAATCTCAAAAGAAGGTAAGTGATACTAGTCAAAGTATACCCCTCTATTGTGTATACATTCCCAGGTAATTGGGAAGTATGCAATCACAAAATAAAATTAGAAACACACGTACAATGCCGCACATGGGTAATTGGCGATCCTATCCCCTATTTTACCTTCCAACCTCCATGAAAAAATAGGTCAGGATGGTCGCCGTCGGAGCCTAATTAGACGACTCCAAACCATCACGTAGACTGCAAATTGGCCTATCGAAGGGGGTGATTTTAAGGCCCGCCCAATAGCAAACGGGCGGGGCCAGCGTACACCAAATGTGGAACAGACTACCGGGATAAAGGAACCAAAATTCCAGCCCTTTACGATCGTATGCGAAAGACAAGGGCGGGTGATGTCAAATGAGACCCGCTCACGCTGCGGTCCCAGGCACAAAGTGGTCACGAGGTGCCGGACGGCGTCACAGCCCTTCCCTATGCCAACAGAGAGAATGAGAGAAGGCAACTTACCACAGTACTCAGCCGAGTTATCTGTGTACACGGGGTCCTGGCAAGAGGTTGATCTCTCGTAGTTTACTGGTTATGAAGCGGTCATCAGACCAACGGACATGACGGGATACGTCATGTACGTGCATAATGCAAAGCATCATGGGAAATGTAGTTCTGTGCACGATGTACTTCATGGGAGTCGTAAGGCATCGCCACAGAAACCACGGAATACAAAAGGTAAAGAGCATGCCAGAAGACATGTGTAGAAACAGGGTTGCAATGTGATAAAACCAACATGCGTGGGGTAGCGGACCCATATGTTTTTGGATCATTGACCATGCTATGATTTGATTCCCAGTGCAGAAGACACTGAGGGGCATGGGCTAACAAAAAGGTGGAATCACCCAGACCACGACCCAGGGTTCTGTAATGTAGAGTATGGAAAGGGCTATTTAGCCTAGGTGGACTGGCGAGGGTAAACCCACGACAGTCAAGTGTTAAATATAGGGCATAAGTGCATGTTAGAGACAACCACAAACGAAGTGGACATGTCCTATTATCGACCGATTGTGAATGCTTAAAAATCGGCCAAAGGGGATTTAAGAGCAACATGTTGTGATGCATCATGTTCAGGACAAGACAAAAGGCTTCTCGATCATCCCAGGTAGGGGGTATTGGAGGATCAGAGTCTGGAGGGTAAAGGAGGGTAGACCCTCCATCAGACTTATGGAATTATCTCCCCAGACTGGTCCAGGTGATAGCATCATTTAACCCTTGTGTGTCACATCGGAGCCTATAAATCCATCTCTGCTCCCTGCGGAACAGAACCGATTCATGTGTGCCCATCTCCCCGACATACCTCGGGCTGTCAATGATTGTCCAAAAAATGTCATCTTCGGAGTGGCCTAAACTCAAGAAGTGTCTTGTGAGTTTCGTGTTCTCTTTTTTGCATCTAATGGAACTCCGATGTTGGCCTATCCTCAATTTCACCTTGCGTGTTGTCATCCCTATGTATAATGGATTGCATGGACATTGCAATAGATAAATCACCCCTTCTGTGTTGCAGTTTGTCAAAGAATTCAAAACCCATTGAGTAGACAGTCCCAAGTCTATTGAAAGTAGTCTAGATGTGAAGGCACAGACAGAACAAGAACCACAGGGGTAGTGTCCCTTCGCAGGGGTTGATGACCATAGTGTGTTTTGTCTTATCACCGGGACAGTGCTACGTGGACGTGTATGTACTATCATGTCCTTAATATTCTGACTACATTTCAATGCAAATAGGGGCTTAGGGAGATGTGCAGAACCGGTGTTAAGAATGTGCCAATTGCTCTTGATCGATTTTTTCACTATGTCTGTCAAGTGACTATAGGTACTGACACAGACCAGCCGGTCCATAAGGCTCTTTGTTACTGTGTCAAGTAGAGCATCCCGATTATTGTTTCTTGCTCGCTTCCGTGCTCTATGTATGAAACTGGTGGGATATGCACGTTGTTGTAGGTGAGAGCTCAATGTTTGTGCATGTTCCTTGAAGTTCCTTATTTCAGTGCAATTTCGCCGCAACCTCAGGAATTGACCCACAGGAAGATTGTTCCTCAGTGAGTGGGGATGGAAGCTGGTGTAATTCAAAAGCGAGTTCCGTGCCATAGGTTTGGTGTACAGTTCGGAGTAGATGCCTCCATTTCTCGGATACAGCAACAAGTCTTAGAATGGTAAAGAGACTTTAATGGGAAGAGGCGTTGGCCTAACGGCTACGGCGGTCGACCTCAAATCGGGGGAACCCGGTTCGAGTCGCGGCAGGGACGCGCAACATCCTGTGATTCTGGGCAAATCACGTAATCTCCCCGTGCCTAACAAAAAAAATGAATGTGTCCTCATGTAACGCAACTGGTGCTCGTGTAAAGCGCTCTGATACCCGATACCTTCGGGTCAAATTCGCGCTATATAAAACTCCGTAAAAAAAAAACTGGACTCATGGGTGAACTTCAGGTGGGGATTCCTCTAATTCAACCAGGTCGCAAAAGTGTCTAGAGTGGCCACTGAGCCCTCCCATATTATCAAGATGTCGTCGATATATCTCTTCCAAACTTTAAGGTTGGAAGAGTATGGGTTCTCAGCTGGATAGATGTATTTGGTCTCAAAATCATGCATGTACAGATTTGCCATACTAGGGGCAAATGTACTGCCCATTGACATTCCAGTAACCTGCAGGTATAGATGTTCGTCATATTGGAAGAAATTCTCCTTCATTGCTAGTGTGGTACATTGGAGTACAAAGGAGGTTCGTGTTAAATCTTCTCCTTCTCGTCCTTCAAGTAGGGACCTCTTCGTGTTCAAGGATTCATCCTGTGGGATATTTGTATACAGAGATTCTACATCAATAGATGCTAAAATATGAATCTCTGGGTCAAACGACATCTCTGTCAAGGTGTTGAGTATATGCTTTGTGTCTTGCAGGTATGAAGGCATCTCTGTGACCAGGGGGTGTAGAAACCAATCCACAAACTGAGAGTGTGGTTCCAATAGCAAGCCTATCCCAGACACGATCGGTCTCCCCGGCGATGGTCTCGTTGGTTTATGTACCTTGGGTAGCACATAGAAGTAAGGTGTCTTTGATCGTGTGTTAACTAGGAATTCTGCTTCTCCCTTCATGATCCAGTCAGATTCCAGAGCCTGCTCCCCCATCGTCTTAATGTTCTTCAGTAAACGTGGTGTGGGATCAAGGTTGAGCCGTGTACTGCTGTAAGGTAACCACGTCCCACCACCGTGCTAATTCTTGTTTTTTTACAAGTTCCAATTTTAAAAAACATGATCGTAGTCCAGTCTTCTGTTGTTCATTTGGTGCCGATGATGATGATAACACAGTAAAACCTTTGCCAAAAAGATCTTGTGCCAGTTCCTCCCTTCTGTCAATTAGCCTCGGCATTTGTATGATTCACAGTCACGAAAAACAGTGAGTGCAGCAAAGTCCAAAGATTTGTTCAAACCAACAATTTCAAAACCACAACGGTGGACTATAAATACTGCACCTCACTTCTTGTTTCTTCTTCATTAAATTGTCCGTGCACAGATATTCCTGTACCTGCCGTTGTTTGGTACAGCTGCTCAGTAGAATAGAGAACTGTACTTAATATGGAATGCTATATTTCCCTGCATTTATATTTTACCAAAGGTGCATAAAGGGGGTGACTTCCCACCTGCAAGACCTATTATCTCTGGGGTGGGTTCACCCACAGGCAAGCTATCTGAATTCGTTGATATCACCTTACAAAAACATGTGACGAACTTGCCATCGTATATCAGAGATAGCAAAGACAATCTTGTAAAGTTCAATGATTTTCTGTGGTCAGATGAATTGCAATTAGTTACATTTGATGTGGTCAGTTTGTACACCTGCATCCCAAAATAATTTGGGCTGATGGCGGTCCAATATTATCTGGGCAAAGATGGAGCTGACCAATATGCGTATAATGCTATGATATTGGATATGATAGACCTGATTCTTTCTAAGAACTATTTCAAGCATGATGAGAAGTGGTATCACCAGCTGCGGGGAACTGCAATGGGTTCTCGTTTTGCTCCCTCCTAAGCCAGCCTTTTCATGGGCTGGCATGAAAGGGAGCATGCCTGGGGCAGAAGTGCCTCCCCTTGGAGTAAGCACATCATCTTCTGGGGGAGGTACAAAGATCTTGAGAAAGAAGGTTATGCTGTTCCTCAGTGAACGATGTCAGGACAAGGGAAAATGACACCAACCTGACCGCTTTGGTTGAGAGTTGGGAGTCCATATATTGGATTGCAATGCCCTCACACACCCAGTTGGGTGTCATGCTTCATCATCTGGGCTGCTCCTCGTTGGGTCGGCGGTGCAATACCCAACGGGCTCCCTATAGTAGGGGCACTTTAGCGGAGATCTTCTTCCAATAGCCGTATGGTGAAGTGGGGGTAAGGAGCCAGAGGTGTGTAGATGTATGGAATGAGTGTGTGATTTTAAAATAGGGCTCGGAGTGCCTGTGAGAACAAACTTCAATCAATAGGTCTCCTACCCTAAGTAAAAACAAACAATTAGGCGCTCGGCTTAGTATTATGTCTTAGGTCTCAGCGTCCCTATTGGTGAAAAGAGGTCAACATGTTTCTCGCTCAATGTAAAGTCTACATGCGATTCGTCAGGACCAATACTATGAAGACTATCTACACTCTAGGGTGGTGACATGGAATCATACTCACATCAACCAAACAGCAGTACCCGGTAGGTAAAACACGAGTTCTTCATGTATGTTGTGCAAATATCACGTCTCGTCTCGACCTACCCCCTCCTACCGGACCCGGTAGGAGGGGGTAGGTCGAGGCGAGACGTGATCTTGCACAACATACATGAGGAACTCTCGCGTTTGCCTACCGGGTACTGCTGATGCCTGGTTAGATTACAGCTTTGGGTAGTGACAGGTCTGACAGGTACACTAATAGGTAGTAGTTTGGTTGATGTGAGTATGATTCCATGTCACCACCCTAGAGTGTAGATAGTCTTCACAGTATTGGTCCTGACGAATCGCATGTAGCCTTACATTGAGCGAGAAACATGTTGACCTCTTTTCACCAATAGGGACGCTGAGACCTAAGACATAATACTTAGCCGAGCACCTAATTGTTTGTTTTTACTTAGGGTAGGAGAGCTATTGATTAAAGTTTGTTCTCACAGGCACTCCGAGCCCTATTTTAAAATCACACACTCATTCCATACATCTACACACCTCTGGCCCCTTACCCCACTTCACCATACGGCTATTGGAGAGATCTCCGCTAAAGTGCCCCTACTATAGGGAGCCCATTGGATGCATCGCCGACCCAACGAGGAGCAGCCCAGATGATGAAGCATGACACCCAACTGGGTGTGTGAGGGCATTACAATCCAATATATGGACTCCCAACTCTGAACCAAAGCGGTCAGGTTGGTGTCATTTTCCCTTGTCCTGACATCGTTCACTGACGAACAGCATAACCTTCTTTCTCAAGACTTCAACAGGGGCACATATGCTGGACGTCCCTCTATGCTGAGAGAGGAAAAAGCCCCATAGTCCCTCCTTTGCGTATGGAGGTACATAGATGACATAATTTGCCTCTGGGCAGGCCCTAACGCACAAGTTACTAACTTGTGTAACGATATATCTGTAAGAGACAGTAGTTAGTGATAGATTCCTTACCTTAGAATATCCCCAGGCGTCAGGCTGGATCCGGAAAAGTTTTGCGTAGCAGTACCCTTGCGCGTCGGTGGCGGCGTCGTGCGGCTCCGCGTCCGTCGTCGGCGTCGTGATCGCCGGGATGACGTCGCGGGCAGTACTTAGACGCCGCCCCTGCGCGCTGACGTCAGTTCTGTACACGACTTTCCGCGCCAGGAACGCAGAAGCCATGCAAGAAGCTGACACAGGTGTCTGAAAAATACTAGGGCCCTGAAAGGGATGTCCTTAACCCTAGAAATCAGTTCGCAGAACGGGGAGGATGGGTGGGGCGGTAAGGAATCTATCACTAACTACTGTCTCTTACAGATATATCGTTACACAAGTTAGTAACTTGTGCATCTGAAAGAGACACGTTAGTGATAGATTCCTTACCTTAGAATAGATACCCCAGCAATACCAACCCCGGTGGTGGGTCTGCGAACAAAGATCAGACAAGGAAGTCCTGGAGGACAGAACGGCCAAAGAAGCCGTCCCTCCGGACCTGACTGTCAAGGCAGTAATGCTTAGTAAACGTGTGCAGCGAGGCCCACGTAGCTGCCTGACAGATAACCGGCAGCGGAACACCGCGGCCCAAGGCCGTGGTAGCAGCCGTTGCCCTGGTGGAATGGGCACGCAGCCCAACAGGAGGCTCCTTCTTAGCCAAAGAATAGCAGGTCTTGATGCACAAGGTAACCCAGCGGGAGATGGTCCTCTTGTGCACCGCCCGACCTTTTTGGCACCCACGTAGCCAACAAAGAGCTGGTCATCCACCCGGAAGTGTTTTGTGCGGTCGATATAGAAGGAGAGCGCACGTTTTGGGTCCAGACGGTGGAGCCTCTCTTCCTCTCTGGAAGGATGCGGAGGCGGAAAGAAGGTGGGCAAAGTGATGGTCTGCCCAATGTGGAAAGCAGTAACCACCTTTGGCAAGAAGGACGAACGCGTCCGAAGAACAACCTTGTCTGGATGAACAGACAGAAAGGGAGGTTTGCAAGAAAGAGCCTGGAGCTCACTCACCCGCCGAGCGGAGGTGATGGCCACCAGAAAGGCTGCCTTTAGAGTCAGAAGACGAAGAGGACAGTTATGCAGAGGCTCAAAGGGAGCGCACATTAAAAAGGTAAGAACCAAGTTCAAGTCCCACTGAGGCATTACAAACGGAACAGGAGGGAAGAGGTGAGTAATGCCTTTTAAGAACCTGTTAACAACAGGGGACTTGAAAAGGGAGGGCTGATCAGGGAGCCTGAGGAAGGCCGAGATAGCACAAAGATAACCCTTGATGGTACCCAGGGCAGAACCCTGTTGGGCCAGAGAGAGAAGGAACAGAAGGACCTCAGAAAGAGGGGCAGAAAGGGGATCCACAGCCTTTGCTGTGCACCATGCCACAAATTTGTTCCACCTGCAGGCGTATACCACCTTAGTGGAGGGACGCCTGGCTGCCAGAATCACATCACAAACTTCGGGAGGCAAGTCGAAAGGAATCAACTGCCGCCGCTCAATCTCCACGCAAGCAGGTGTAGACTGGACAGGTTCGGGTGGAGGACCGTCCCCTGCTGCTGCGACAGAAGATCCTCCCGAAGAGGCAGACGGATCGGGGGATCTATGCTCATATTGAGTAGCTCGGGATACCAAACTCTTCGAGCCCAGTCCGGAGCCACAAGAATGACTTGGGCCCGGTCGTGCCGAATCTTCTTCAACACTCTGGGTAGAAGTGGTATAGGCGGAAAGGCGTACAACAGACCGCAACTCCACTCGCGACGAAAAGCGTCGCCGAGCGAGTGCCGCCTTGGAAATTCCAACGCGCAGAACTGATGACATTGCGCGTTCTCTTCGGTGGCGAATAGATCTAACCAAGGCTCTCCCCACTGTAGAAAGAGTCCTTGCGCCACTTCCGAGTGAAGACGCCATTCGTGATCCATCATGCACCTGCGGCTGAGTTCGTCCGCCCTGGCGTTCAGAGAACCTGCCAGGTGTTGAACCATCAGGAACATGCCCTGATGTTCCAGCCATGTCCAGAGGCGCAGAGCCTCCTGACAAAGGGTCCAAGACCCCACCCCGCCCTGTTTGTTGCAGTACCACATGGCGGTGGTGTTGTCTGTGAACACCTGCACTACCTTCCCCTTGACAGAGGGAAGGAATGCCTTGAGTGCAAGCCGGATCGCCCGGAGCTCCAGAAGGTTGATATGGAGCCGGGACTCCGCCGGAGACCAGAGGCCTCTGATCTCCGCCTCTCCCATGTGACCGCCCCATCCCAGAAGGGACGCGTCCGTCACAACTGTATGCTCTGGCTGGGGAAGGGAGAGGGATCTGCCCATGACCCATTGCCGGTTCGAGAGCCACCACTGCAACTGTTTTGCAGTCCCCTCCGAGATCTGGACGTGATCGGACAGGTTGCCCTGGTGCTGCGCCCACTGGAACTTCAGGTCCCACTGCAGAGCCCGCATATGCCATCTGGCATGATTGACCAGCAGGATGCAGGAGGCCATGAGGCCCAGCAGCCTCAGGGTCATCCGTACCGAAACCCAGGATAAAGGCCGAAAGATCGGAATCATAGCCTGAATATCCCGGACTCGCCGTTCGGGAGGATAGGCCCGAAACTGCGTCGTGTCCAGAACTGCTCCGATGAAAAGGAGCTGTGGAGAAGGAATTAGATGCGACTTCGGCACATTGATGGAGAACCCCAGCGAGTGCAGGAGTTCGGCCGTAGTCTGGAGGTGGGAGACGACTGCCTGGGACGAGCCCGCCTTCAGCAGCCAGTCGTCGAGGTAGGGGAAGACTGAAACCCCTGCCCGGCGCAGATGAGCTGCGACCACCGCCATCACTTTCGTGAACACCCGAGGGGCACTGGTAAGGCCAAAGGGGAGCACGGTGAACTGAAAATGCTCGGGGCCTACCGTGAACCGAAGGTAACGCCGGTGGGCCGGCAGGACGGGGATGTGGAAATATGCGTCCTGCAAGTCCAACGCTACCAACCAGTCTCCAGGGTCGAGGGCAGTCAAGACCTGAGCTAGGGTGAGCATCTTGAACTTCTCCTTCCGGAGGAAGCGATTGACGTTCCGGAGGTCCAAGATAGGACGCATGTCCTCCTTGTCCTTTTTGGGCACCAGAAAGTAGTGGGAGTAGCAACCACGCCCTACTTCTGGGGTCGGAACATGCTCGATGGCCCTCTTGGTCAAGAGGGCCGTGACTTCCTTCTGTAGAAGCACCAAGTGATCCCCTGACATGCGGTGGAATTGAGGTGGCATGGCTGGGGGGTGGTCTCGAAGGGGAGGGAGTAGCCCCTTCGGACAATGTCCAAGACCCACCTGTCCGAGGTGATGGTGCGCCAGTGGGGAAGGTGATGGCGGACCCTGCCCCCTACTGGCGTGCCGTGCACCTGAAAGGAGGGACTAGGAGGGCTTGGAGGCCGCGGACGGGTTGGAGGTGGTGGCCTGACCCGCACGCTGGTTGCCCGATCCGCCACGGCGGAATCCACGTCCTCGGCCACGCGAAGACGCCTGCTGCGCGGGCCGGTGGCTGGGCTGCTGACGTGAAGGGGCGCCCCTACCGTGGCCACGATAGGGGCGAAAAGCAGAAGGCAGCGGAGGGCGTGTAGCAGAAAGGCCCAGGGACTTTGCAGTAGCCCGTGAGTCCTTAAAGCGCTCCAACGCATGGTCTGCTTTGGACCCAAAAGACCGACTCCATCAAAGGGCATGTCCATGAGAGTATTCTGGACATCCCCTGAAAAACCAGTGGTTCTCAGCCAGGCGTGGCGCCGGAGCGCCACCGTCGTTGCAATCGACCTGCCCAGCGAGTCGGCGGTGTCAAGGCCACAACGGATAGTGTATTTGGCCGCATCCCTTCCTTCCGCAATGGCGCGGGAAAGCAGTGCCTGGACCTCCTCAGGGCACTGGGGCAAAACATCCGCCACCGAATCCCACAGGGAGTGGGTATATCGGCCCAAAAGACAAGCGGTGTTAACGGACCGCAAGCCAGCACTGGAGGAAGAAAAACCTTTCTTCCCAAACTGATCCAGGCGTTTGGATTCCCTATCCGGAGGAGCGGTAGGGAAGGCGGTTTGGGAAGCGGAGGCTTGGACAACCAAGCTCTCAGGAGTGGGGTGGACAGAAAGAAACAGGGGTCGCCCGGAGCGGGGCGATGGCGTCGTGACACGTTCCGATCCACAGGAGCCCCTGTGTTGGGCTTGGACCAGGCGCCCAAAAGAACGTCAGTGAGGGCGTCGTTAAACGGCAGCACAGTCTCCGCAGAGGAGGCTGCCGGCTGAAGCACCTCTGTCAAGATGTTAGTCTTGACCGTCAAAGTAGGGAGCTGGAGACGTAAGGCCCCAGCAGCCCTACGCAACACCGTACCAAAATTGGCCCCCTCCTCCGTAGCCACGGGAGGAGACAGCATGCCAGTGTCAGGAGAAGTATCCAGACCACTGGCCTCCCCTAGACTCTCTGTCCAGTCCTCATCATACTGACAGTTGCGTGTCAGAGGGTCATCAGACCCCTCCCAGTCCTCCTGGTCCTCCTCTGGTTCAAAATAAGGAGGAGGAGGGACATTTGGGACCCAAGGTCCCATCGGCGCCGGAGCCGGCGTCGAGCGGCGTCGCTCCGGGTCCATGTCCGGAGCCGGAAGGAACTGGGGGACGACGCCGCCCGGAGCCCAGGGCGGCGTCGAGAGCGGCACCGGAGACATCGGCGCCGGCGGAGGTGTCGTGAGGTCGACCGGCGTCGATGGGGGTTGTGGAGCCGGGATCGAGGCCGGGGCCGAAGCCGGAGCCGGGATCGAGGCTGGAGGCTCGGGCGACGCCGGGGCCGGAGCCGCCGGCGACGCCGGAGCAACCCCATCAGGGCCCGCGGGGCCCGAAGGCGCACCGGAGGGGCCTGAAGGCCCGAAGAGGCGGGCCATGGCCGACAGGAACTCCTGTACCTTGGCCGGATCCGCCCCCGAACCCGGGAAGGGCGGGTATGACGGGGCGACTCCACAGGCAAGTCCGGGGCCGCGGGGGCGGGGACGGTGCCGGGAGGGGCCTCAGCCGAGTCGCGAGACCGGCGAGGCGAAGTCCGAGGCGACGATGCTTCTTGGACTTCTTGTGCTTAGACTTACCGGACGAAGAAGTCGACGACCGGTGTGCACTCCGCGAGCGACCCCTGGACCTCTCACGCGACCGGGGCTTCCGCGGAGCCGAATGCCGGGCCTCGAGGAGCTTTCGAGACCGCTCTCGCAAAGCTTTCGGGTTGAGGGCCTGGCATTCGGGACAAGACTCGGTGTCGTGGCCTCGGCCGAGGCAGAAGAGACACTCCCAATGCGGGTCGGTGACGGACATCATCCGCGCACAGGCGCCGCATCGCTTGAAGCCGGGCATCCCTACGACACCTTAAAGTTGAAAAAAACCAGTGAAAAAATCACCAAAAAGTATGGTCAAAAATTGACCAGGGCACTGCTCTTCCCGGATCTGCGCTTGCTGGCGCGGAAAAAGAAGAACTGACGTCAGCGCGCAGGGGCGGCGTCTAAGTACTGCCCGCGACGTCATCCCGGCGATCACGACGCCGACGACGGACGCGGAGCCGCACGACGCCGCCTACCGACGCGCAAGGGTACTGCTACGCAAAACTTTCCGGATCCAGCCTGACGCCTGGGGATATTCTAAGGTAAGGAATCTATCACTAACGTGTCTCTTTCAGATGACTCACTACTTGACTACCTGGTATACCTTAATGACAATCCCTACAACGTAAGGCTTACGATGCACCATCATAGGGATAGTATTGAGTTTTTGGACATTCATTTTTACATCAAGTAAGGGATGATTCACAGTACTATGTACCGCAATAGTGTCCTGCATGCATCAAGTGCACATGCAAAGTCAGTCGTTAAGAACATCCCCTATGCTGAAATGGTCCGAACAAGGCGTACCTGTAGTGAGGACACAAATTTTAAGAATAACATACTGGATATTAAACAACGTTTCCTTCACCGGGGGTATGACTGCAGGGTACTATGTGAGGCAGAAGGGAAAGCCTCTCGTCTCTCAAGGGCGAACACACTTCAGACCAGTGTCCACAATAAGAAAAAGAAAACCATTGGACAAGGACCTACTGATAGAAAATTGGCGTTTTACACCAAATACACATTACACAGTGGGAAGATCTTTTAAGACACTTAGGAAGCACTACCATTTACTGTGGGACATCCCTGGACTACGACCTTTTATTAACGAGTATCCTACGGTTGTATACAGAAAATGCACACTTAGGGATTCCTTATGTCCCAGTTACATTACGTCAATAATGATAAGAAATAAGACGTGGTTAACATCAAAACCCATGGGTTTCTACAATTGCAATAATTGTAATGTCTGCCAATTCGGTGCGAATAAGAAAAAAGAGTTCAGTTTCAACACCATGCAAGTTCACAAAATAAGGCATATTATTAACTGCAACACACAGTTTGTGGTATATATCATTGGCTGTAGCTGTAACTTGATCTATGTGGGCAGTACATCATGTAGCCTTAAGACACGAATTCAGGAACACCTTAGGGCCCTGTGCAACAGGGATTCTAGATATCCCATGACTGAACACTACAGGGTTACACATGCCAGCGATCGCACTTTCTGTTTTTTTGGGATTGATCACATTACTGTAAATACACGAGGCGGAGATAGAGAATTAATTCTAAGACAAACTGAGGCTAAATGGATCTGTAGATTACAGTCAGACTCATATGGTCACAACACTGATAATGAGTTCCATTATTTTCTGAGATAACTATAGACTACCTCCCGGGTCGTTTATCCAATTCTCTCTCCTGGTTCTGTCGATTACTCATTTAATTCCCTCTTTTGTACATCTATACATTTAGATGTCATGGTCTCCATAATATTAGATGATTCCTCCTTCGTGGCTGCTGTGAGGGGACAATAAAAGTCTTGCTCACATATAAGATATATTATCTTTATTCTTAGAATCGATTGCCACGATAAGTCTAGAATCTCAGTTTTGTCACATGCTTGTGATATGACTCTTGTACCTGATATTGTCACTTTCTAATTCCCACCAAATACCCTTAAAGAACGTATTTGGTAAAGATTGATCAACAGATGATTATTGACAGTATATTTGGGATAATATGGGATTACCCCATTTTCTTCTTGGCACTTCCCAATTTCCTGCTGGAGTTATATACCTTTGTTGCCGCATTTGGCTTGTGGTCACTCTATCACCAATGCCTAGCGCTGGGCTATACTCTCGCTGGGTAAAGTTTGATTGACATTGATGCCTATGAATGTTTTGATTACACCTAACCTTTTCAATATGTCTGCCATCTTTGGCTTCAGTACGAGGACTGGAAGGTAATGGATGCTAGGATTCCATTAGTATTGATGGCACCAATCAGAATAGTAGGTCAGACCTTCTCTTTTTGGCATATAATAGCTAATGTGGTTACAGATTGTAGTGGGCGGTACGGCACCCTTATTATGATTGGTAATCTTTAGAGTTCGAGGCTTTTCTAACATTCGGGCCGTATTGTACGAGTCAGCTTTTAGGATGTTCTCATTTTTTAAAGAACGCAAATTGACTGTTTATGCATTGACCATACTTGGACTAGGGCGGTTATATTCCAAATTTATAGGACTGGAGTTTTTTCGTACCTTTATAGCACTGTGATCATTACGTCTACTCAGGTGCTCCAACATGGCTGCCGCTTTTCCTTCTCTGGGGAATGGTACGGAAACAGTACGAATTCTATCAACCAACCAGTCACGTTGGTGTTAATGGGACGAATAGTGTAGGTTTATATTCGCTGGCGCTTACTTTTCAAAAATTGGTTGTGATACTTGACGTGCGGACGGCTTTGTTATTACTGAGATAAATGATATTTCTCTTGAAGCGTATTTTGATTACCGCTTTATTTTTCAAGCACGTTTAAGTTATGGATACTCCCTTCGAAGTTTATATTGACTACCGCCTTATATTATGTCCCCTTATGAAAAAATTCTATTCAAAACCTACCGTACATTGATCTTGATTTTAACGCGTATGCACGTTACGTCGATACTTCGACTTTGTTAATAATCAAGTCTCCATTATAATCCTCTGATGATTTAATACACCATTTTATTTTCAGAGATTTTTAGGTGTAGTTGTTATGTTCGTTGATACAAACAATTGACACAACACGTTTGCATGCTACGAAAACTGTGTGATCTCGCTAGCAGGCAAGTTTAAGCATAGCGATGTTTAGGCTCGTGAGTGTTGCCCGCTTGCATACAGAAATTGATGCATGTCACATTAAACCTCTTATTACACCAATATAGAGGTCTAGCCTCACATGCGCCAAGGTGCACTCCGTTACTTCAAGTTTATGAACCCGGCTTTGGTGATCGGTTTGTTGTTTGAGGATTGAATTGCTGATTGAGAATAGATCTTTAGCTTGATAACGATGGGGTTGCCGGTTTGGTTTTCCCAATTTCACAATGGAACCAGTGCCTAGGCCACAGCACATAGGATTTCGGTTCAGGATATATTATAGTGGGGTAGGTAGTTCCACCCAGATGCCAGTGTGATTTGTGTTGGTGCTATCTGTTCTGGTTGGAGATTTATTATCTCATTTCAAAAGGTTCTTACATCTAGACCGAGACGTTGGTTTGACTTATGTGACTATTGATGTCCAAGCGTTGCACTCTTCATTGCTCTTGGTTATTAGAAGAAATTTTCCTATTTCCCCCTATGAAAATGTTCAATTCGAAAGCTACCGTACCCTGATCTTGATTTTTGTATTATAAACTTTCTTAAAATTGCAGATGCCATGAATCGTATGTTCGTCCTCTTTCTAATCTCTTTCACAATTATAAAAAAGTTTAGGTGCTACTGACGGGTATATGCAACCCGTTTCCATACGTATGGATTGAGTATAATTTTAATGGACATATTGGCAATATATTGACTAATACGTGGAGGAGGAATCTTATCTCCATAAACATTTCACACATGATCAAGTGGGAACACTCCATTTCTTGACATATGGAATGTATGTCCATCTTTCTCTTTTGTATTAATTGTGACATTGCCTATCTACCGACAAAATTCAATTATATTAACTATGGGGGAGTAAATTATGGATTATGATAAATTGAATGAGATACCACATATAAGATGGGACAAAAATGAAGGATAATGGGGTTGCCCCTGCCCCATTTTTATCTTTTAAATGTTTTGACTTTTTGTGTGTTATATGTATTATGTTTGACCACAGAAATGGGGGATGCCGATTTTTCACGTTACACATTTATTAATTTCTCATCAATTGTATTGATACACCACTGATGTGGGTACTATTTATGCTATGTGTTATTTGTGCCTTTTTAGGAAGAAAAAAGATTCTGTGCCAGTTATGTGTTTGTATTGTGCGTATTATGTTTAAAAATTGGTTATGTCTCTTTTTTTGTCATTTTTTAGGTTACGTTTGTGTACTTATATTATATAGGTTGTTTACAGCCCTGACGAAGTTCAAGTGAGATACTTTGAACGAAACACGTTGGCTGGATGTCTTATGTGTTTGGTTGAAAATGAGAAAAGACCAAAAGAGAAAATAAAGAGGAATACTCATCACAAATTGCTTTCCTTACTTATTTGGATAAGGATCTTTCCGGTGCACCATTCCATATTAAGTACAATAGTAAAATGATACAAATAAAATAAAATATACATATTAAAAAAATATACAAATAAAAAAAATACATAAATATGGTGTATAAAGTGACGAAAGTGTACAAAAGTGCGGGATAAATTATGCAAAAGCTGAACTCGTGGATGCGCAGCTAAGCTTCTTGCATGCCAGGCTAAATCAAGAGAAGCCACCATAAAGTGCAAGGTGCTTAAAATCTCTTGTCGCAAATGGTATGCTAATTAGCCTTTCGTAAGGATTCAATGTGTTCAAGGAAAAATAAAATAGGGAGGAAAACCTCCATATACCCATAATAAAAACCTCTAACTAGGGCCCGCTATGTTCATATGAAATAAGAGCGTAGCCTGCTGTGACAATATCCAAAAGTGAACCCGGAGGCTGTGAGAATCCATAAGTCACCCACGGCTGAAAAATGTATGCCTTGGGGCATTTCCTAATGTGGGCGGCTCTCCATATAAAAGAGGCCACTCTGAGACACGTGTTTGAGTCCCCAAAAAACGTAAAAACAAAAAGGCATCCTGATGCTTCCTGATGGTTTTTGCTATAAATATAAGTTTTCAATAAAATTTGCTAATATCAGTATAAAAACTGCAAAATAAAATGAAGTGCAAAGTGGATTGAGGCGATCGTCTGTCACACAGGCCTTTTATTTGATATTTGATATTTATTAATTTATAAAGCGCCGAATCACCCCGACAGGGATATCTCCGCGCTATAATTACTACAGCCAACCAGGAACAGCAGCGGATCAGAACAGTGAGGTTTTTAGCAGCCTTCTGAACTTCAAGTAGTCTGGGCATTGATGCAGATGGATGGGCAGTTGGTTCCAATAATAAGGGGCAAGGTGGGAAAAAGCTTTACCACCCAAGCGAGATTTTTTGTAGCGCGGAGTAAGAAGTAGAGATTTGGAGCCGGATCGAAGGGACCTAGGTGGCAGATATTTGTTAAATGTATCTGATAGATAACTGGGACCTAGGCCATTTAGAGATTTGTGCACAATGCAACAGATCTTAAATCTGATCCGCTTCCGCACCGGAAACCAATGCAATTGTTGCAGAAGAGGGAGGGAGGCCGTTCGGGGAGGAGCATTGGAGACCAAACGAGCTGCGGTGTTCTGGACTACTTGCAATCTATTTAAGGAGACTTCATTGGCTGAGATCAGCAGGGCAATGCAGTAGTCCAGGCGGCTTAACACTAGTGCCTGGATCAGAGTTTTTCGAGTAGTTAGAGGTAGGAAAGGGAATACTCTTCGGAGAAGACTAAGTACGTGGAAGCACTCCCCAACAGTAGTAGTGGCATGCTCTTTCAATGTTAATTTATGATCCATACGGACTCCCAGGTTTTTGACCACCTGTTTTGGAATTGGTGCGGCGCCCAGTTCCTCTGGCCACCATCTTGGGGACCACCTCACCGCTGCATCTCCAAATGGCATAATCTCCGATTTTCCCGCATTAAGTTGGAGGAAGTTATCCCTCATCCAGCCAGCGATGACCGTCATACCCTCCGAAAACGTGGACTGAACATTGGGGTTGTTTTTATCAATGGAAAATAGGAGCTGAGTATCATCAGCATAGGAAATTGGGATGAATCCTAAATTCCTCAGTAACCCCGCTAAGGGAGTAACATATATGTTGAACAATGTAGGGCTTAAACAAGAGCCCTGAGGTACTCCCTTGGTACTCCCCTGTGGTTAGAGCGGAAAGGGCCCAGATTAATGGTCTGAGTTCTATCAGACAGGAAATTCGACATCCATTTTAGAGCATTCCCTTGAAGGCCGATTTCCCCGAGTCTCCTGAGCAGAGTCTGATGGGAAATTGTGTCGAAGGCTGCAGATAAGTCAAGCAGCACAAGAAGTACTGCTAGACCGTTGTCCAGTAACATTCTGATGTTATCAGTAACTGCAACCATAGCCGACTCTGTGCTGTGTCTGGGTCGAAAGCCCGACTGAGATGGATCAAGGCAGTTTTAGGTTTCGACAAATTCAGACAGATGTTTATTAATGTGCTTTTCTAAGATCTTGCTCTGGAGAGGAAGCAGAGAGATGGGGCGATAGTTGGATAAATCCTCCATGGGTGCTTTAAGATTTTTCCGGATGGGAATTATTTGTGCCGCCTTTCACTCATGGGGAAGACGGCCTTCTTTCATGGAACAATTGAGGATAGAGCAGATGGGGGCAGCGAGTTGTTTGGAGAGCCGGGAGGTGGTTTTAGCGGGAATAATATCCAGCGGAGAGCCGGATTTAACTATCTTTAGTAGTGACTCTACATCTTCGGGCTTGAGTGTAGGAAAGTTATCCAATGTCTGAGCATTCGATGTGGTCATTGGATAGTCTATCTTAGCATCTATCTGAGTATTACCAGCTGAAATAATTTTATTATAAATCAATTCAATTTTCTGAGTGAAATGATTTGCTAAATTGTCACATAAGGCTTGGGATGGGGCTTCTTCATTGTCACACGCCTTAGGATTAGTAAAAGATTTTAAAATCTGGTAGAGGGTTGTAGGGGTATTCCCTGCTTGTTCAAGTTGCAGTGGAATGTGAGTTTTGCGAGCAGTTTTTATATTTTTATGATATTGAGCCAGTGCCTGTTTATATCTTTCTTTGTCCTGTAAATCATGTAAGTGGCGCCAGTATCGTTCCAGTTTTTTGCAGCGACTCCTTTCTGTCCGGAGGATTGGAGAAAACCACGCTGTCTGGGGGTGTCTAATAAGACGCGGGCACTGTCTCAAAGGAGCTAAGTGATCAATGGTAGTTTTCATTATAGCATTAAAACAGGCCAGGCGCTCCTCCACACTATCTAAATCCGGGTTCTGAGATGATGGAATTATGTCTTGGAAATGGTCGGGCGTAAGTTATTGTCTCCGCCGGCCACTGCTTCATTTGAGGGAAAGCCACCAAGAGATGGGCTATGCCCAAGCGTAGTCGCTTCAGGACAAAGCATAGTTATCCTCACTGTTACTGTACTACTGCTGTCCAATTGTGCTGTATTCTCTTGTTTTTGTTCTGTGATCGTTTTTATCTCTCCCCTCCCTTTGTGCCCCTTTTTGCCTTCTGTTCCTTTTTCGCCGTTTCCCCACTCCCGTTTTCCCGCCGCTGCGTCAACTGCGGCCCCGCCTCCCCGCTCACCCATTGGCCCGCTCCCCCCTCCCAGCTGCTCCTCCCTCCCACCTCCCCTTCTTATGGCGGCCGCTGCGCAGTGAAGGGAGCGACCCTTGACCCTGCTTCCAGGCAGGTCGCTCCCCATGCCGCGCAGCTCCACCTGCCTGTGCCCGTGCTCTGTGCCCAGCTGCCGCTCCTGCTGACTGGAGTTCGAGGCCCGCCTCCGTAGGTTTGCCTCTGTTATCCTCACTGTTACTGTACTACTGCTGTCCAATTGTGCTGTATTCTCTTGTTTTTGTTCTGTGATCGTTTTTATCTCTCCCCTCCCTTTGTGCCCCTTTTTGCCTTCTGTTCCTTTTTTGCCGTTTCCCCACTCCCGTTTTCCCGCGCTGCGTCCCCTGTGGCCCCGCCCCCCCCGCTCACCCATTGGCCCGCTCCCCCTTCCCAGCTGCTCCTCCCTCCCACCTCCCCTTCTTATGGCGGCCGCTGCGCAGTGAAGGGAGCGACCCTTGACCCTGCTTCCAGGCAGGTCGCTCCCCACGCCGCGCAGCTCCACCTGCCTGTGCCCGTGCTCTGTGCCCAGCTGCCGCTCCTGCTGACTGGAGTTCGAGGCCCGCCTCCGTAGGTTTGCCTCTGTTATCCTCACTGTTACTGTACTACTGCTGTCCAATTGTGCTGTATTCTCTTGTTTTTGTTCTGTGATCGTTTTTATCTCTCCCCTTCCTTTGTGCCCCTTTTTGCCTTCTGTTCCTTTTTCGCCGTTTCCCCACTCCCGTTTTCCCGCCGCTGCATCCCCTGCGGCCTCGCACCCCCCGCTCACCCATTGGCCCGCTCCCCCCTCCCAGCTGCTCCTCCCTCCCACCTCCCCTTCTTATGGCGGGGCGCGCCAAAGGCGCGCCTAAGGCAAGCCCGTCTGCGCCCGTCCGCGCCTTTACCGTGCCCAGCGCCAGGACCCCTGGCCCCCGCAAGCGCCACGACACCCGCATCCGCTATGACTCCAGCACCCTCCACGCACTCAACACCGGTCGATCACGCACCTGCTACCCAGCTGCCCCGAAACGCACCCATGGACCCTTCTCCTGCCGGAACTGCAGCTTCACCAGCATCCGGCCCACCAAACCACCTACCAAAGAACCCAACTACCTCAGATGCATCCTCCTCAACACCCGCTCCGCACGCAAACACGCCGTGGAACTCTGGGACCTACTGGACTCCAACACCCCAGACATCGCCTTCCTGACGGAGACCTGGCTGAACCCCTCCTCGGCACCCGACATCGCCATAGCCATCCCGGAAGGCTACAAGATCACCCGCAAGGACCGCACCAATGGAGTAGGAGGAGGAATCGGCATCGTCCACAGGAACACTCTCAGTCTCAACCAACACAGACGACACCCTCAGCACCGCCGAACACCTGCACTTCCAGATTCACACCGATCCCAACACCACCCTCAGAGGAACCCTCGTCTACAGACCCCCCGGACCCCGAGCACAGTTCAGCGACTCCATCACTGACCTCGTCAGCACACACACCCTCGCCTCCACGGACTACATCCTCCTCGGGGACCTGAACTTCCACCTCGAGAACAACAACGACACCAACTCCACCACCCTGATCGACAACCTCGCCAACCTCGGACTCAGACAACTCGTCACTACACCCACCCACTCCGCCGGCCACACGCTTGACCCCATCTTCTCCGCAAGCTCCCAAGTCTCCTTCAACCACACCACAGAGCTCCACTGGACCGATCACCGCTGCATCCACTTCACCTTCCGGAAACCCACCACACACCACCGCACCCAACAGATGCCGCGCCGCTGCTGGAGCAAAGTCACCAAAGACCAGCTTTCCACCACCCTCGCCCAGAGCCCACCCGCAGACCCGACCAATCCCGACGACGCCGCTCGCAACCTCAGACAGTGGATCAACGACTGCGCCAACACCCTCGCCCCGCTCAAGAAGCCCCAACACCCACACCAGCAAGAAAGCCAGCTGGTTCACCGAAGACCTCCAGGCCTCCAAGCAAACCTGCCGAAAACTCGAAAAAAACTGGATCCGTGAACAAACACCGGAAAGCCACACAGCCCACAAGAACGCCACCCGCAGACACCACCACCTCATCAGATCCGCCAAAAGGACCTCCTTCAAAGACCGCCTAGACAACAACGCACACAACAGCAAAGAGCTCTTCAACATCGTGAAGGAACTCTCCAACCCCAGCTCCAACACCAACGACATCCCACCTTCACAAGACCTGTGCGACTCGCTGGCCACCTTCTTCCATCGCAAGATCGCAGACATCCACGACAGCTTCATCGCCGGCACCACCCCGGCTACCAATGAGACCCCCGCTCCCACGACCACCACCCGCACCAACTGCCTGCTCTCCTGGACCAACATCAACGACGACGACACCATCAAGATCATGAACACCGTCCACTCCGGATCCCCGGAAGACCCTTGCCCACACCACATCTTCAACAAAGCCAGCAGCACCATCGCATCCCATCTCCGGGAAACCATCAACATCTCCTTCGAGACAGCGACCTTCCTGGAGAGCTGGAAACACGCAGAGATCAAAGCCTTACTCAAGAAACCCAAGGCGGACCCCAAGGACCTCAAGAACTTCCGACCCATCTCCCTACTCCCGTTCCCGGCGAAGGTCATCGAAAAGGCTGACAACAAACAACTGACCAGCTTCCTCGAGGAGAACAGCATCCTGGACCCGTCCCAGTCCGGGTTCCGCAGCAACCACAGCACCGAAACTGCCCTCATCGCCGCCACCGATGACATCAGGACCCTGCTAGACAACGGAGAAACCGCAGCCCTCATCCTCCTGGACCTGTCAGCCGCCTTCGACACGGTCTGCCACCGCACTCTAGGAACACGCCTCTACGATGCCGGAATCCAAGAGAAGGCCCTGGACTGGACCTCCTCCTTTCTCTCTGGCAGAACACAGAGCGTCCGCATCCCCCCCTTCCGCTCCGAAGCCACCGGGATCATCTGCGGCGTACCCTAAGGCTCATCGCTCAGCCCAACGTTGTTCAACGTCTACATGGCACCGCTCGCCCACGTCGCACAACGGCACGACCTCAACATCATCTCCTACGCCGACGACACCCAGCTGATCCTCTCCCTCACCAAGGACCCCCACACCGCCAAAACCAACCTCCACGAAGGAATGAAGGCCATCGCCGACTGGATGAGGAACAGCCGACTGAAGCTGAACTCGGACAAGACGGAGGTCCTCATCCTCGGATCCACCCCCTCGGCCTGGGACGATTCCTGGTGGCCGACTGCACTAGGAACACCCCCAACACCCACCAACCACGCACGCAACCTAGGGGTCATCCTCGACTCTACCCTCTCCATGACGAGGCAGGTCAACGCCGTCTCCTCCTCCTGCTTCAACACCCTCCGCATGCTTCGCAGGATCTTCAAGTGGATCCCCACCAAAACGAGAAGGCCGGTCACCCAGGCCCTCGTCAGCAGTAGACTGGACTACGGAAACGCCCTCTACGCAGGAGCCTCGGCCAAACTCCTGAAACGGCTCCAACGCATCCAGAACGCCTCCGCACGCCTGATCCTCGACATCCCTCGCCACAGCCACATCACACCCCACCTGAGAGACCTGCACTGGCTCCCGGTCAACAAGAGGATAACCTTCAAACTCCTCACCCACGCACACAAGGCACTCCACAACACCGGACCAGCGTACCTCAACAGCCGACTCAGGTTCTACACACCCACCCGCCAGCTCCGCTCCGCAGACCGCGCCACCGTCCCCCGCATCCGAGAGTGACCGCCGGCGGCAGATCTTTCTCCCACCTCGCCGCCAAGACATGGAACATCCGCCTACGGCAGACCGAAGATCTTCTGACCTTCAGAAGACTTCTCAAGACCTGGCTCTTCGAACAGTAGCAGCTTCCCCCCCCAGCGCCTTGAGACCCTCACGGGTATGTAGTGCGCTTTACAAATGCTATGATTGATTGATTGATTGATTGGATGTTGGTTATAAACAACAAATACTGCTGTAGCCCCTCGTTTGGTGTCACAGAAAAATATGCAGCCACAGAGCCCATAAGGGCAACATTAGCACATCTGACAACAGATTTTGTTTTTAGAGGAATAAGCTTCAGTTCCCTCTTGCTAAAGTGTGATATACTCTCTAGAGTAGACAATCTAGGGGCAGGGTGTCACTAAGCTAGGCCAACTCTCTGGAGATACACGAGAGCCACGAAATTCTCATTGCCCCATCCAGTCTTATACAATCTAATAGGATTGATTTTTGTTAACTCAGTCTCCTCTTGCACCAAATAGAGTGCCACAGCCATATAGGTTTTGATAAAGGTAGGTCTTTCCAAATAATGCATTATTTTCTAAAAGGATGTATGATTATGTGGCTTAAGAGTTTGTAGAACTAGTGCTTAGAATTGTTACATGGTGATTGTGTGATATTGCACTGTAAGGGTGTTTACACATAATAGAACCAAAAATATTGTCGGACAAAATATAGTGTCAAGTATATTAAGGACAAAAATATCATGAAGGCAAATTTCTATAGGTACATATATATATCTTCAAGGTACATAGATGTGGAGTTAAGAATAGTAAATCTGTGCTTACCTATTTGCACTTACCTTCTCGATATTTTAGTCCTGGATATTTTTGACACAATATTCTGTCCACACAATATTTTTGTTTCAGATATTCTGTCAGTGATCCAAGGTAGGTGTGTTAGAATATGATTGTTCCTGTTTAGATGGAGAGTGGTGGGTTTGTGTTAATTTGATGGTGGGTGTATGGACGTGTTAAAGGATGTAGGCATTTGAACATGGCTGTGTGATTATATGATTGAGTATGTGGTTTCTGTAGACATATAATGGTGGTTGTTGTTGGGTGAATATCTGCATAAAGATGTGATTTGTGAGTTCACGGTGAGTTTACGCATATAGAAAGGTGGTTGTGTTCACATCTTATTGTGTGTTTTACATAGGATGTTCCTTATGTGGATGTCTAAATGGTGGTGGAAATGTTGACTGTGGGTTTTACTTCAAAGAGGTGTGTGGTGCGAAACGTATATGCCGGAGGTGGGAGTAACAGTCTGCTTTGTATGGTGGTGCTGGGACACGAGGTGAGGATAACACCTTAACTTGGGTATTTCTTTACTTTTCAATGTCACAGCCACTATCAACCGTAAGCCACTTTCAACATTATTTTTAAGGAGGTTCTTTTGTTTTTGTTTACAAAGGAATTTCAAAGTGAATATATATTTTATGTATACATGTGGAGTTGCGCTGTTGAGTGTGTTGTTGTATGATGGGTGCATGTTGGTGTATAATGGTTGGTGGTGCCTCCACCCACCTGCTGTCACTTTGTGTCTCCACGTCACCTGCATACTATGCACACCCTGTTTCTGCTCCCTGACTCCCCAACCCCGATGTGTGTGCTCATCGCTAATCCAGCTCCTGTTTGCCCCTGCACTGTTACTGGTGGCCCTCTGTGTACTTCTCCGCCCTCTGCAGCCTGCTGTTCTATCCCACCTGTTCTTCAAACCCACCTGTTCTTCAAACTGTGTGTACCCTATGTGTGCCCTCATCCCTGCAGCTCATGTGTGCCCCTACAACGTCACTGGTGGCCCTCTGTGTACTTCTCTGCCCCCTGCACTCTGTTGTTCTACCACACCTGCTCTGCAGACTCTGTGTACCCTATGTGCGCCTGCAATCCCTTTGTGTACTTTTAACGTAGAGTAGGTTGTTCTTGGCAGATATATACATGACTAGAAAGTTTGGAGGTGGTGTGGATAATTATGGTACCTAATCTTCAATGTAGGAGCGTCATGGATCACTAAGCATTATTTACCCCTCTTCCTTTCATCCAAGCCCTTCCTCTCCAATATAAAACTAGAACTGGAAGAACCAAGGTGGAAAAGTGGAAGAGAATGATCAGTCAACGAAGAACCAGAGTAAATCCCTGAACACTGGCAGACATGTTGTGATGGAGAAAGTAGAAAAGGCATTATTGCACGGCTACTATAATCTAACATAAGTATTTGCCTAGTTTCACCCAAGTCTCTCCATCTAACTAGCTTGATGGTGTGTTCTCCATATATACACATATACAAGTTACAAGGGCTGCATAAGAACAAAGGGGTATATTTACAAGAGAATGGAGGAGCGTGACATTAAGCTAAAATTGCTAACGCTGCACAATTCTGAAAACGCAGGGATGCGCCGTATTAACAAAAATGCGGCGCACCCCTACTTTTCCCCTAGTGCTGGTGCTAAATTGAGGCACCGTTGCACCATAGTGCAGGGCTGCCTGCATTGCGGGGAATGATAGTTCATGTGCAGAAAGGTGTCCCTTCCAGCATATAAAAAATCTCTAATGGTGATTTGTTACTTCTATGTGTGCTGCAGAATGCAGCACACATAGAAGTTGCAACTCATAATTTTTTAATGATTGTTTATGTGCAGGAAGGGACACCTTCCTGCACATGAACAATCACTAGTGGCAGTGGCGTAGCTAGGCAATTGCCCGCCCGAGGCGGTCCCTGCCATTGCCACCCCGCGGCTGCGCTGAAAAGCAGGGGGGAAGGTGGGGGATGCTGGCGAGATTTCCTGCATTTGCCGCCCCTGCAGCAAACTCATGTAAGAGCGGGGGCGCCGCCGCCCCCAAAACTCGCCCGGGCCGGACCGCCCCCACCCCTCACCCCCTCTTGCTACGCCACTGACTAGTGGCAATTTGCTGTTTCTATGTGTGCTGCAGAAAGCAGCACACATAGAAACATCAAAAACAAGGAGAAATTAATAATTTCTCCTCGTTGCGTTAGGTTAAGACCAGCTTTTACCTGGTCTTATTTTTGGCGCAGCCTCCTATTTATGCCAGCCTTGTTGTGGCGGAATGCCCACTGCAACACCCATTACCCGCCCCTTTCACGCTAAGTTCTGCGTGAATGGTGGCCTTATTTACAAGGCAGCATTAAGCCACATTAAGTGGCTTAATGTCGCCTTGTAAATAAGGCGAAGGGCTTATTGCCACCAGAACATCACAAAAAGTGACGTTGTGGTGGCGATAAGCTCTTGTAAACATGCCCTAAAATAAGATAAGCAAACTGTTAGCTGTCAATCTGTCTCCTTTTTTGCACTATCCAAGGATATACAACATATGTTGTCTTGCATTCATACCTTAAAACCCATGTAGATCACACATATCAGAAAGATTGAAAACAAATGTAATTGTTGTAGGCTAGGTTATGTCACCAAGTCAGCAGAGAGTGAATTGCATTCTATCCAGGGGACTTGTAATATAATGCCGCGCCCTCTACTAGGGTTTGCAGGTCTATAATTCAAGGACCACTGTAAGAAAGAAAGAGGATATGTGCAGGATGGAGAACTGTTGTCTCACAGGCTCTACTTGCTTTAGAGCATCCACGTGTCGAGTCACTCACTTGTGAGGAAAGTTTACATACGTCCACCAGATAGTTTCCTCCGTTCTGTCATTGGAAAACTACCAAAGTTCCAAACGGAAGTAACTGCAACTATTTCTCAGGAAGCAGATCTAGTGTGAACCAACATATCTGGCATGAGCAGATGTCCTAAGCGAGTTCCCACTGACGAGGTTTAGGAGGCATGATATGTTCCTCATAGGAATAACTACTGGTTCATTAGATGAGACAGATTCTTATGGTTTATTCCACACTGTTATAATGTGTACATCGTAGGAATAAAGACAGATTCTTATGGTTTGTTGCACACTGTGATAATATGTTCACTATAGGAATAAAGACAGATTCTTATGTTTGTTTCACACTGTGATATGTTCACCATAGGAATAAAGACAGATTCTTTTGGTTTGTTTCACACTGTGATAATATGTTCACCATAGGAATAAAGACAGATTGTTATGGTTTGTGTCACACTGTGATAATATGTTCACCATAGGAATAAAGACAGATTCTTATGGTTTGTTTCACACTGTGATAATATGTTCACCATAGGAATAAAGACAGATTCTTATTGTTTGTTTCACACTGTGATAATATGTTCATTATAGGAACAGAGACAGATTCTTATGGTTTGTTTCACATTGTTAAAATGTGTTCATCATAGGAATAAAGACAGATTCTTATGGTTTGTTTCACACTGTGATAATATGTTCACCATAGGAATAAAGACAAGTTATTATGGTTTGTTTCACACTGTGATAAAATGTTCACTATAGGAACAAAGACAGATTCTTATGGTTTGTTTCACACTGTGATGCTATGTTCATCATAGCAATAATGAGACATTCTTATGGTTTGTTTCACACTGTGATAATATGTTCATTATAGGAACAGAGACAGATTCTTTTGGTTTGTTTCACACTGTGATAATATGTTCACCATAGGAATAAAGACAGATTCTTATGGTTTGTTTCACACTGTAATAATATGTTCACTATAGGAATAAAGACAGATTCTTATTGTTTGTTTCACACTGTGATAATATGTTCACCATAGGAATAAAGACAGATTCTTATGGTTTGTTTCACACTGTGATAATATGTTCATTGTGGGAATAAAGACAGATTCTAATGGTCTTTTCACACTGTGATGCTATGTTCATCATAGCAATAATGAGACATTCTTATGGTTTGTTTCACACTGTGATAATATGTTCATTATAGGAACAGAGACAGATTCTTATGGTTTGTTTCACACTGTGATAATATGTTCACCATAGGAAAAAGACAGATTCTTATGGTTTGTTTCACACTGTGATGCTATGTTCTTCATAGCCATAATGAGACATTCTTATGGTTTGTTTCACACTGTGATAAAATGTTCATTATAGGAACAGAGACAGATTCTTATGGTTTGTCTCACACTGTGATGAAATGTTCATCATAGGAAAAAAACAGGTTCCTATGGTTTGTTTCACACTGTGATAAAATGTTCATCATAGGAAAAAAAACAGGTACCTATGGTTTGTTTCACACTGTAATAATATGTTCACTATAGAAATAAAGACAGATTCTTATGGCTTGTGTGTCACTGTGATGCTATGTTCATCATAGCAATAAAGAGACATGGTTATGGTTTGTTTCACACTGCGAAAATATGTGTACCATAGGAATAAAGACAGATTGTTTTGGTTTGTTTCACACTGTGATGCTATGTTCATCGTAGCAATAATGAGACATTCTTATGGTTTGTTCCACACTGTGATAATATGTTTATCATAGGAATTAAGACAGATTCTAATGGCTTGTGTCACTGTGATGCTATTTGCATCATAGCAATAAATAAACATTGTTATGGTTTGTTTCACACTGTGATAATATGTTCATTATAGCAACAGGGACAGATTCTTATGGTTTGTTTCACACTGTGATGCTATGTTCACCATAGCAATAAAGAGACATTGTTATGGTTTGTTTCACACTGTGATAATATGTTCACCATAAAAATAAAGACAGATTCTTATGGTTTGTTTCACACTGTGATGCTATGTTCATCATAGCAATAATGAGACATTGTTATGGTTTGTTTCACACTGTGATAATATGTTCATCATAGGAATAGACACAGATTCTTATTGTTTGTTTGAGTGACTTAACGCTGAAGGAACGCGGACCGAGCGACAGTGTGGCCGCATTTTTGAAGTGATATCAAAGGAGGATTTTCCCGTGAATCAGAAGACCTCCATTGTGGGTTGTTCCCATACATATACATACACAAAACGTATTGGAACGAGTTGTTGCAGTTATAAAAGGTTTGAGACACCTCACCGCTGGACACCTCACATTGGCAAAGGACTATACCATTGAGAGAGCCGACTTTTGGCAGTGATACTTTACCTTGTGATGCTTCAAGAGGTCTTGATTAGATAGACATTGTTTTTTATGAGAACATTCCAGGTTTTCAAGAAGTCTTGTCTACCGTGCAGGGAGGGGACCTAACTAAAGGGCAATAGCAAAGTGGACGCGCTTAAGTGCTGGCAACGCGATATTCGTTGGGAGGAGTCAAAAATGTGTTTGTCCCGAGGAAGGTGGTATATATGCTTTGACACCACCGAAGTGCATCAACAGAACGTATAAACATGACCCACAGTGTATGGACAATAATAATATGTCACTGAACATACTTATTCACATCCAGTGACACGGAGTGGGAGTGCACTTTCTTATGTTAAACAAATTGGAGTCTTATAAATTCTCCCCCTTTTTATATTGTTTTTCTTTATTTTGTCTTTTATGTTGTCTTTGTCATATTGGTACATTGTTTGTGCTG
The DNA here is from genome assembly GCA_963921515.1 of Calotriton arnoldi. Classification (NCBI taxonomy): domain Eukaryota; kingdom Metazoa; phylum Chordata; class Amphibia; order Caudata; family Salamandridae; genus Calotriton; species Calotriton arnoldi. The sequence continues at coordinate 623,830 of CAWUFW010003230.1, forward strand.
TGTAACAAGATGTTTTAATGTATCAATCTTAATAACTTCATAATTAAAGCTCCCTGTTTTCACTGATTTCTACAGATAAATACAGACCGAAAACCAATTATTTTTCTGTTTGTATTTATTTTTAAATGTGGATAAAAACGGAAATTGGGTTGCTTTTTGACCGATTCTAAATACTGTCTGCCATGACTGCCAGGCCAATAGCTGTGTGGATTGACAGGTAAGAATGTTAAAAAAGAAAGGAATTTTAGTAAAGAGGCTTAAACAGCAGTAGATATGCACAAGGTTGATACTGAAATGTGTATATTTTCATATAAGTGCATTAATTTATCTTCTGCGGGTGTTTACAGCACTTAAACCTGGCAGACATTCAAGCATGACTTCATATTTATTGGTTAAATAAATGTGGAAATAAACTAGTTTCAGCTTCATTTTTTCACAAAACCAAAAATAAATATGGATAGATGCAGATAAAATTACCAAAAAGTAAATATGGATAAATACAGATAGAAATGTGAAAAAAATGAATACCGTTAATCCGGGAGCCCTATATATGAGTTAAGCCCTACATGGTTTTTCAAATTCCAGAGATATTGAACCAGTTTGAGTATGTGATGTGCATGAAGTTTTAGAGTTATTCCTCAAGGAATCTTGATTGCTTTCCGGCCATCATAGGAATAAAGACAGATTCTTATAGTTTGTTTCACACTGCCATAACATTTATCTTGGCTGTGTTGCTTCCTAGAAGGCTGTCTCCGCCCTGGGGACCTTTAAATTCTTTAATTTGCATAAGATTCATCAGAGTGCAAGCCCTCTGACGTTCCCCAGTGTACGGCTTTTTGGTGCTGTAATACCTTCTACAGACCCTGGAACTGGGGAAGTCAGCCTCAGTAGGGCTAGAGATTGTTTGACGGTTAGCATCATCTTTAGGCCCATCGTTAGGCCGCATCATAGAAGTTTGACCTTTGGGTAACATTAGTCTTTGGATCAGAATTCGATACTAGTTACTTTAGATTAACCTTAGGTTTAAGGGTGGCTTAGGATCAGGGATTTAGGCTATGGTTACTTTTAGAGTTAGCATTAGGGCTGTGATTGCTCTTAGGGTTAGCATCAGACTGATGTTCTTGGCTAGGGTCTAGGCTCCACATCTACTCACTCCATAAATGTAGTTATCTATTTCAGGACTACATTTTTGGGATTATAGTCATAGCCATTGTAAACCCCTTCCTAGGCATTTCATTTTTTTGTTAGTTTTAAGTGTAGTTGCTTTTAGACATTACTGTTTAAGAATGTTGCCCTTCAACCCTCCCTACAATGTAGGGGTAACAGAAAGTAAAACAAAATCTGCCGGAAGTAAGCCATGTTGAAATAATTGAGTTGGATCCTCTCAAATGTATATTTGAGCAAGCTATTTTTCTTAAAGATTGGAAATTTGATAATAATACATTGTGGAGGAACCAAGATACAGGATTAATCATGGGTAATGGGAAGAAGACCCGACAACTGCTGATTCCAAAAGCCGTCAAGGTCTGCCAAACAGAATCTTCCCCCCAACTCCACGAACGACTAAATCAAAAATCTTTACATGCAGCGTTAGAGCCACCTCTGCCTGGAACAGGTGTAACCAGGCCAAATAAAAAATAAACTTGGAAGTTTTTATAGTTTTATTTTTAGCAGTTGGCATAATACTGGAAAGTTGTGCTGGAGTATTTTCGGAGACTGGCTGCTTTCTGTTTGGGAAACAGATTGAACCAGTCACCTATGAAAGATGGACCGAAACGTATTGATCAGAATGAAAGCCTACTTATGAGCCAGTCACTTGAGGTGAAAACACTGGGCAACAGTTGATCCAGAAGCAAATCTTTGTGACAAGAACAGTAATTGAAAGGAAGTAGAAGTGTAAGGCAGGAATCCAGGAACTATGCTAGTGACATAAAAACTAAAAGGAATAAGCACTGGCAACCCAAATGGGTCCGGGTATAATGTGCTATTGCATGAAGTGTAAGCAGATTAAAGGCACACCAGATACAAAAGGTGGATTGTACTCAAGGCTCGATTGCCTTTTATACAATTGTGCTTTTTGTTTCTATTTCAAAGTAAGACCGCAATCGTTGTAAAATAGTTCTGCATGTAGTTCAGTGCAAGTACTCAAACAGAGGCGGAGGGATACGCCTAAACAGAGACACGCTGTAGGTGAGAGGTGAATGCTCCACAGAGCTGAGCCATGACGTGACTGACAAAGCGTCACGCGAGTGGATGAATGAGACTGGTCAAAAAAAATCAATGGTTGAAAGGGGCCGACTCAAAGCTGACTCTTTGTATATTGTAAGCAAGAGGTCTGTGTGACAGCTGCACTATAAAACCCAGATCTAAAATGTATTAATTAGTTTAGTGGAAATTTGAAATGATGCCATCATTGCATCTTTATCTGAAACAAACAAATATATTTAACTAATGTACTGTCAGTGAATTGAACAAGCCTTAAATATTATTCACAGGCGATATTGGCACACTAGCAGGCTACATGTCACATCTGTGAATCAGTGGCGGCTTCTCTTCTATAGCGGAGGAGCGTCCCCCGCCCCTGCTACCCTCAAAAGTTGAAAAATAAAACGATAATATAACAAGTTTATCATAATTTTATTTTTCAACTTCTTTGTGCTGCGTCATGGGGTCAGGGCCATCGCAGGGCAGTCAGGAGAGGGAGTGCTGGACAGCACTGCTATCGGTGTGCATGTGGGTTGGTCGGCTGTCTCAGGCCGGCCAAATCAACGTGCGCACTGAGCTGTCTCCAACCCAGCTGCGTTGATGGGTTGGAGACAGCAAAGCACAGGCTCCCAGTCTCTCTGGGAGCGTAAATTCCCATCGCTCATACATGAAAGCAGCATCTAGATTGGCCGCAGGGGAGGCTGGGAACCTGTGCTGCAGCGAGGACATAGAAAAAAGCGTTGGCCGGCAGGCGGAAGGTAAGTTATTTTTATTTATTTTTGTAAATGTTTGTTATCCCTTTCTCCCCCTCCCCCGCCTCACCATCCTCCGTCCCCCCCCAGCCCCCACCCCAACCGCCACTCCGCCTGCACACCAGTCGCTACTGCTGTGAATCCTGATATCATGGACATCTCCCGGGAGGTGCACAGATGTCTGGGCTAGGTGGCTTTCTATTTCTGTGCTTGCAACCTACAGTGGACGCCAAGGAGGGGGTACCTGCGGCACTTAGCATCTTCAACCAAATAGGTCATCAAGGAAGTTTTCAGACAACAGATTTTGTACTTTTATTGCAGAGTGTGAGAAATGGAAGAGATAATAGTGTCACTGAGACTTGAGAGTCTTAGTATGTACCCCTCCCCCCACTCCCCCCAACAGTATGGTAGTTTGTTTCTGGCGCCCTCCTAACCCCTATGAGTTACTGGATTCTAGGTGCTAAAATACACCAAAAAACTGCCCTAGGAATGCTTTTCTTTTTAATTACACACACATCTTTCGTATGAAATGTTTAGGCTTTCATTACAAGTGGCACGAAGGAGGGTGCAATGATAACACGCTTTAATTATCATTCTGACCCCTGCACAGACATTGGGCACTCATAGTGAGGGCCTTCGTCATTTATAAAACACTGCCCACACCAGAAGGTAATGTAAAGCATCCGATGTGTGTATCCAATGAAACTATGTTCAAGTCATCAGGGGCCTCCTGAATAAAAGATATCAGTAGAACCCCTCAGCGGATGGCCCATCCACAAAGAACCAAAGCATTTGCTGACAGTGAGGATCTTACTGAAAAATCTATAGGTCAGTAAATATAAACATCTCAAAGGTTACTTACTGTGGCTCCAAGGAAATTACATTATGCTTGATGAGAGTCACCAGTACAGTGCCAACCGACCAGGGCCATCACCCAACCATGTCTTTCCTGCGGTACCCGATGGCCATGCCGCTGAATCATTGACAACAGCCATGAAGCATCGATGCCTCGAGCCACTGTACATTATTTCTATGCCTCTGAATCCATATTATGGGAGATTGTACTAGCCTGGTGCCTCTTCACTTTATCTAATACCTTACTCCTTACCTGGCCCAGCTGCCTCTTCACTTTATCTAATACCGTACTTCTTACCTGGCCCAGGTGCCTCTTCACTTTATCTAATACCTTACTCCTTACCTGGCCCAGGTGCCTCTTCACTTTATCTAATACCTTACTCCTTACCTGGCCCAGGTGCCTCTTCACTTTATCTAATGCCTTACTCCTTAACTGGCCCAGGTGCCTCTTCACTTTATCTAATACCTTACTCCTTACCTGGCCCAGGTGCCTCTTCACTTTATCTAATACCTTACTCCTTACCTGGCCCAGGTGCCTCTTCACTTTATCTAATACCGTACTTCTTACCTGGCCCAGGTGCCTCTTCACTTTATCTAATACCTTACTCCTTACCTGGCCCAGGTGCCTCTTCACTTTATCTAATACCTTACTCCTTACCTGGCCCAGGTGCCTCTTCACTTTATCTAATGCCTTACTCCTTAACTGGCCCAGGTGCCTCTTCACTTTATCTAATACCTTACTCCTTACCTGGCCCAGGTGCCTCTTCACTTTATCTAATACCTTACTCCTTACCTGGCCCAGGTGCCTCTTCACTTTATCTAATACCTTACTCCTTAACTGGCCCAGGTGCCTCTTCACTTTATCTAATACCGTACTTCTTACCTGGCCCAGGTGCCTCTTCACTTTATCTAATACCGTACTTCTTACCTGGCCCAGGTGCCTCTTCACTTTATCTAATACCTTACTTCTTACCTGGCCCCAGGTGCCTCTTCACTTTATCTAATACCGTACTCCTTACCTCGTCCAGGTGCCTCTTAACTTTAATACCTTACTCCTTACCTGGCCCCAGGTGCCTCTTCACTTTATCTAATACCGTACTTCTTACCTGGCCCAGGTGCCTCTTCACTTTATCTAATACCTTACTTCTTACCTGGCCCCAGGTGCCTCTTCACTTTATCTAATACCGTACTCCTTACCTCGTCCAGGTGCCTCTTAACTTTAATACCTTACTCCTGACCTGGCATAGGTGCAATCTAATACCGTACTCCTTACCTGGCCCACGTACCTCTTCACTTTATCTAATACCTTACTCCTTAACTGGCCCAGGTGCCTCTTCACTTTATCTAATACCTTACTCCTTACCTGGCCCAGGTGCCTCTTCACTTTAATACCTTACTTCTTACCTGGACCAGGTTCCTCTTAACTTTAATACCTTACTCCTTAACTGGCCCAGGTGCCTCTTCACTTTATCTAATACCTTACTTCTTACCTGGCCCAGGTGCCTCTTCACTTATGTAATACCTTACTCCTTACCTGGCCCAGGGGCCCCTTCACTTTATCTAATACCTTACTCATTACTTGGCCTAGGGACCTCTTTACTTTATCTAATACCTTACTCCTTACCTGACCCAGGTGCCTATTCACTTTATCTAATACCGTACTCCTTACCTCGTCTAGGTGCCTCTTCACTTTATCTAATACCTTACTCCTTACCTGGACCAGGTTCCTCTTAACTTTAATACCTTACTCCTTACCTGGCCCCAGGTGCCTCTTCACTTTATCTAATACCTTACTCCTGACCTGGCCTAGGTGCAATCTAATACCGTACTCCTTACCTGGCCCACGTACCTCTTCACTTTATTTAATACCGTACTCCTTACCTGGCCCCAGGTGCCTCTTCACTTTATCTAATACGTTACTCCTTACCTGGCCCCAGGTGCCTCTTCACTTTATTTAATACCGTACTCCTTACCTGGCCCAGGTGCCTCTCCACTTTATTTAATACCTTACTCCTTACCTGGCCCACGTACCTCTTCACTTTATTTAATACCGTACTCCTTACCTGGCCCAGGTGCCTCTTCACTTTATCTAATCCCTTACTTCTTACCTGGCCCAGGTGCCTCTTCACTTTATCTAATGCCTTACTTCTTACCTGGCCCAGGTGCCTTTCCACTTTATCTAATCCCTTACTCCTTACCTGGCCCAGGTGCCTCTTCACTTTAATACCTTACTCCTTACCTGGCCTAATTGTCTTGCTGTAATAAACACATGATTTTCTGGCCCCAAGTAGGAAAGAATGACTATCTGTTATCAAGGACTGTGGATCCAGCACTTCTGGTTATTGCTTAATAAGGGAGATCCCTGTGGTCAATATCACTGAAATCCCACCTCAATGTGAACATTCTGCTGAGTGAGCACTAACGTTTGCCCCACTGCACTTTTCCCTCAGAACAGTATTAATCTGGGGAAACAGTCGCTTCATAACAATTCTATCCTTTGATCCTGAGGGGCCAGGTCTTCTGAGGATCACATATACTCTGCCATTCATTCTCTCATACATTCAATCAAACGTGCTGGGTCTTCACTCAGGATCAAAGGAACACTCATTTCTACTAAAGGCTCTTAAATGAGGGTCCTGCTGGACCACCTGTGTGTCTGATCACAGGGTCCGCATCTCACCTCCCAGGGTCCCATTATTATAAGGATTTGGCCACACAAAATTATAGGAACATAATTCAGGGACCTGGTTCTACCTGTGCCACGAGAGAGGTCCAACGTTGGTTTCTAAATTGGAAAACTGACCCTGGGACCATGTCAAAAGAAGGCTGTTCTGAAGAACTGGAGTCTCCGGTCTACAGCCCCAGCGTTAAGTCATCAGTCTTCAGCTTAATACTAAGGGGCATATTTACGAGCCCCGTTATGTTGTGCTTGCACCACACAACGTTGTGCAAGAGTGACGCAACTGAAAAAAGAGATTCATGCAGCCACCCAAGGCCACCTTGCGTGGCCCTGAGTGGCTTCATAAATCTTGAGTAGCCTTATCCTGCACCGGGGAGCATTCCAAGGGCATTGTGTGGGTGTTCTCACGCAACTCCCATGGTTTTAGATGCATTCCCAGATTTACCTGAACTGGTAAACCTGGGAATATGCCAAAAAGATGCGCCTCCTCAGGTGAGACGTAACAAGGAAAAATATATTTATTTCTCCTCGTTACTTCCTCTTTCTATGTGTGCTGTATTCGGCAAAAGGAATTTGCCTCTCAGGATTATTTTTATGCAGGAATGATCCCCTTAAACAATCATTTCTGCAATGCAAGCACCCTTGCACCAAGGTGCAAGGGTGCCTGCGTTGGCGCTAGACAGCCAAAATGGTGCCAGCGCAGGGACAAGGACAGGAATGCGTCGTATTCTTTTAACTATGGTGCATTCCTGCCCTTTACCTGAAACACAGCACAGCAAGGTGATTTGCTGCGTTACTTTGCAATAAATATGGCCCTAACCCTTTCACTCCACTCCCTAGCTCTGTTAGCTTCCTCTCTTCAAACAGAGCTTTCAGCAGTCTCAACATTCCACATTGACATCACAGACATTCATGCTGTTCCGTGAACAGCAGCATCAGCATTCTATATTGAAAACACAGATAGTTTTCAGTCAGCACCAACCTCAGCATTCCACAATGACATCAGAGGCACAGCTTTCTGTCAGCACCAGCCTCAGCATTCTATAATGACATCACCAACACTCACAGTCTTCAGTCAGCATCAGTCTCAGCATTCCATATGAGCATCAGATACACAGCTTTTACTCCACACCAGTCTCAGCATTCCAAGATTACATTCGACACTCTCAGCTTTCAGTCAGAACAATCCTCCACATTCCTTGATGACATCACAGACACTCTGCAACTCTGGCTGGTAACAAGAATGTAAAGCGTGCACATCCTTCAAATAGACAATCACCATTCTAAACATGAACACCACAGTGAAACAATCAAGAAATCTGGATGATGTGTAGGCTTATTTTTTGCCTCAGATCTTAAAAAAGGAAGAAGACCGTGTGCAGACATATTTATCATTACTAAAACAATTGTGTTAAAAAGGTATTATATTATAAAAGAGATTTGCAGAGTATGTGTTTTCTTGACATTCTGTTATAACGCCAGAGTTTTGCTGCTTTCTGGTTTATATTTCAGGCCTTACTCACAGGTGATGTTTTTGTAGCTCTTTCCTCAACTATATTGTAAACTGGTTATTATTTTACAACTCCCATTTAGTCAGTCAGTCAAAATAACTTTATTCGGTTCAAATTGGACCATAAAAGTTTAACATACCAAAATAATACTTAAAATTGACGTGTCCAGATTATACAATAATATAGCTCTTATCCCTATAGCTCAACACTTAAAAATAAAACATTATTTCTTAAAAAACTACTTACATTTAAGAAGCACCATTTTCATTTACAATTCATACCGTTTTCTTATAAAAAATGCAATTTTGATAAAATTTAAAACAGCAATACAAGTAGCAGCAGTAGACAAAGAATGCAAGAAATTAAAACCCTCTTGATAGGTGCAAGGGCGAATTTCTTTTAGAATTGGAATGAGGAACCTTGCCCTCGGCTCTTTATAGAGTGTGCAAAACAACATAAAGTGCAAGATGCTTTGTTGGGCTAAGTTATTGCAGGGGCAGGGAATGAGATTCTCACACCATCCAGCCTGCTTAGGGAAGGCCACAAGAAAGTGCAACGTGCAAAGTCGAAACCTGGTCATATAAAATCGGAACTGTACATTCATAGTACAAGATAGGTAAAATTCTTGCTGTAAAGAGGACCGATCAGAATGATATTGCAATCCCCGTTGCCGGTGACGATTGGTCAAGACTGCAAAATATGCCTCTTTTATGACTAATTTCATGTTTTTGTGGATACTGGCCGGATTATCATAGTAATGCCCCAGACCTATTTCATGAAATTTTTCTTTAACAAATCGAAGCCATGGAATAGTCAGGGCGTTATCGAGGGTCATACAATCCTCGATAATTTTCCTTGAAAACTTTAGGTCCTCAGACAGCCAGATTTTGGCCCAGAGGACTAATGGGGCAATGTTAATTCGGTCCTCTATGAAATCCAGCCCTACCGCAGAGTGGCAGAAGGCTGTCGGGGAACTTTTTGGGATCATCAGCAATCTTTTTATGAACTTATTTTCTAAGACTTGTAATTGGCTACTTTTGTGGTGACCCCACACTCCTGTACCATAGGTTGCGACAGACAGGCATTTTGATTTGTATAATGTGATTAATTCCGCTACCGGCTTATGGCCCAGCTTACAAGCAAAGCGGAATAGGCCCTCTACTACGCGGTTAGTATGCTGTACCCTAGCTGTTACAAGGTGATCCCAATTCAATTTATTATTAAAAACATTCCCCAAATAAGTAAAATTGGACACCTTATTGATGGTCTTGCCCTTAACAATAAATGTTCTTGTTTTAGTTTGCTTCGGGCCACACACCATGATATAAGATTTACTAAAATGTACTTTTAGATCCAATGATAACATAAAATCGGTAAAAATATTCAAAGATTTCTGTAGACTATTAGCGGTTAAGGCCATTAAAACAGTGTCATCCGCATACGCCAACAACGGAACCGGGTTGCCTCCGATTCTCGGAAAATCTAATGCCTGCTCTATTAGGGCTGACTCTAGGCCATTTGTATACAGAAGGAAAAGAAAAGGGGCCAGTATACACCCCTGTCGAACTCCCTCCGTGGAGACAATAGACCCGGTCTATTCTCCCCCGGGACCAAATCGTATGGCAACAGTAGTGGACGCATTCAGCCTGCGCAGGAGGGTAATTAGAGGTTCCTCAAATCCCATTTTCCCCATCTGGTCCCATAATTTCTCTCTATTAACCGTGTCAAAGGCACTGGACAAGTCCATGAAGGCAAGGTGGATTGACCCCTTCCTCGCCCTCATGTACTTGCCCACGATCCGTGACAGGTTGAGGCACTGTTCGTTCATCCCCATGCCCCTTCTGAAGCCATATTCTGTTTGGGACATGAACCCAGAGGCTTCTGCCCAGGTCTCGAGGCGCGCTAAAATGACCCTCCCCAATACCTTCGCTGTGGCGTCGATTAGAGAGATGGGCCTGTAACAGGCCGGATCATCCCTGTTTCCCTTTTTATACACCGGTACCACTATTGCCTCTTTCCAAGACAATGGGATGGGGCCTATTATTACTGCTCTAAAAACATTAGTCAGGAGGAGTGCCCAGAGTTGAGGGTTGCGTTTAAACAGATCTAAAGGTACCCCATCCGAGCCTGGGGCTTTCAAGCATATCCCCTTCGCAAGCGCATCCTCAATCTCGCTCACTGCGAGGGAGGAACTCAATTGATGTGCAGTGATTGGATCTATTGGGACGTCTAGGGAAGTCTCCTGGAGTGTAATTCCATTTGGGTTAAATATACTACAAAAATGAGATTCCCAAACTAACGCCCCTATCATTGAGTCCATACCCCTTGCATCCTTCGAGAATAGAGGGCAGTTTATTACCTCCCAGAAACTTCTGGAGTCTTTAAGTGCGCTTGCTCTCTCTAAGTCCTCCCAGGCTAACCTTCTCAGTTCTTCTTTCCTCTTGACTGTGTTTTTATAAGCCTGCCTCACGTTTTTAATTAAGGTTTTATCTCGGGGAATTACATGCAACGCCTTCTTGAGGTCCTTTTGTGCCCTTGAACATTCGGCATTAAACCATTTTGTTTCCTGGGCTTCCCCTCTTCCTATTGTCTTTACCACATTTGTGGATACATCCCTACAAATTAGCTGGAAGCCCTTTATTACCATATCTGGGGAAGAATCTTGGTCCAGGAATTCAAGAATGGAGCTTAAATTAGTTTTAACTATGTTCTCCTCGAATTGGGATGGGTTTATTCTGTTCCATTTCAGTCTCACCCCTTGATTTGAGTTATACCGGAGAGGGCGGCCATCCCTTTTCTCTTTCTGGGCTATTACATGTAAGGAGGCATTAAGGGGGTTATGGTCGCTAGCGTTATTGGGTTCTATCTCAAAGCTATCAACCCTGAGAGAGAATTTCCTGGATATCCACATAAAATCAATTACGCTTTCCCTTCCCCTGCCCAAATAAGTAGGGGGCTGCTAACCAGGTTGTCAACCAAAAACAAATCATTTACAATAATAATAGCGTTTAAGGCGTCACCCTGCAGGGTGTGTATAAAATGCGTCAACGATTGCCCCTCAGTGTCCAATAACCCACAAACTCGTTGTAAACTGTGCTGGCATAAAGAACAATTAAAATCCCCCACCCAATAAATACACAGAGACTGCCACTTCCCCGCGATCTTATCAATTTCATCCTTAAGGGTATCGATGATGTCACAACTGTTCTGATCAAATATATTATAATACCAATTTATCAGTAACGTCTTGGACTGAAATAAATTTGAAATCAGAATGAGTTGATACCAAGGGGAATCAGAAATAGTCTCCGCCTTAATGGACCCATATTTGACGGAGATCAGGGTCGCCAACCCTCCTTTTGCCCTTCCTACTGATGAGGCTATTGCATGGACATTGAAATAGTAACCATCTAGCTCAATGTTCTCCCTGTACCATGTTTCCTGAACACAAATAATATCGAAGGCCTTGACATACTCTAACCATACCTCATCCTCTAGTTTCGTGCCGATGCCTGCGATATTCCAGGAAACAATTCTGATCGAGCCAACTCTATGGCTCCTTATCACTGGAGCTTCCTGGTTACTGGTAATAGCATGTCTAGCAGGCGTAAGATCCAGATCCTGCCCCCCTACTCCAGAATTAAATATGAATTGCGGAGTGGATAAATCAACCCCGGTCTCTGTTTCATGTGTGTCACTATGAATGATAGATATCTTATTTGGGGGATGATACACACACTTTTCGACCACGCCATTCCCTGTTATTCTTACCTCTACATTAGGGTCTCTCCCTAAAGGCCCACCTGGTGTTACCATCTTGTCTGGGCTACTAGGGTCGGAAGGTAGTCAATCTATGTCAGTCAGGCCAGAAAGTGCCTCAAAGCTATTAGGATGGAACCATGTGCGGTATTGAGGGAGGGGAGGTCTATTCAGAATTTGAGGGCGTGACTGTTGGCTCTTAACAGCCCCCTGCTGGTAAGGATAAAAGTAACCCAAGGGGCGGGCCTGTATCTGCTCCGCAGGGGAATCCCTGAGGTGCCGTAGGGCAAGGCCAGGACACGACCTATCATGAAAATTCAACACCACACAATCCCACCCTCTCCATTTTTAGTTGTTTTTCCGAGCCAACTCACCCGCCTTGACATGATGTCTGTGCCAATTTATCTGGGCCTGGATTTTACTAGAACACCAATGGGCAGATTTATTGATAAGGCTCTGGCAGCTTTCATGATGTCCTGGTGGTAGATAAGGGACCCCTGTCAGGACCAAGGTATAAGGTGTGCATCCCGTGGGTAAGTTTAAAATGGTGTTATCACCCTGCCTGCTTGGCAGAGCAGGCGCGGAACTAGTTATGGGCCTTTTGCCTTTCAATAGGCTCCCCCCGCTATGCCTATCAGATGTTAGACAATTAATGGTCCCTCGCTCACCGTTAGGGTCCACACCGTGACCGGGTACCATCGCTGCCGGCGCTCTTAGGTGGTCCATGCTATTAACCCTATTGTGGGGAAGATCCGATGGGTTGATCGCATTACATGTGACTATGGGGCCATTTATTTGGGCCCTCCCACCCTCAGGAGCACTAAGGGGAACGTTAACTCCTCTCTCACCAATGCCATTTGCCAGGTCACATTTTTCTCTTTGCTTGCTTTGTGCGGGTGTGGGCCCTGGGGTCAGTAATAATTGATCAAGCTGCTCCTCAATACGACCCAGGTGGGACAGAATAGGCTCTAAGGAGTCCAACACAATTTTACCAATTCGGTCTACCATTGTGTCCATTTCAGTCTGGGACCTGGTAAGCCCACCTCCCCCCCCCCCCACGATCTCCCCACTGGTCCTGGGGGGTTTTGCCTTCTTCTCTTGACCTTTGGCAAATGGTCAGCTCCCATAGGGTCAATACGCTTCCTTTTTGCCCCAACCGTGCTCTGGTCCCCCATAGATGTATGTGTTGCAACTTCCATTCCCTTTGGCGCTCCCTCTGTGGCGCCCTGGCTCTGGATGATGATAGTAGGTGAAAGAGGGAGTGGAAGCTGTGCCAGAGGGTCAGGGGGCATGCCAGATGTAATAATAGTGGGTACCTCCAAAGTAGAGGAAGTAACAGACTGGGCAGACTGAGTATTCAAAACGTCAGATCGGGGTAGTGGGGCTAGTGAAAGTCTGCGCTCGGCAAGTTCAATTTCCTTATTAATAGCCCCCACAGCCTTCTGTAAAAACCCATCTAGAGTAGCGTCTGTGCTTTTCGCAACGGGTGTGGGTTTCTTCCTCCCCATGATGGAACAGTACTTCGATCCAAACACAAATCAGGGTTTGATAACAATGGGAGATATTACTACTTTTAGAAGCCCTCACGCCTCCTTACTTGTGGTTGTACTGACACATTGTTTGGTGGGGCCAGGAGGGGTGGCCCAGCCCGGCCTCTTTCGGCCGCAGACGGGTCCGCCCTTGGCCCGGGCTTTGCCCTGGGGCGCCTGCGCGCGTCCCACGCTGCGGAAGCCCTGATCAGTTTTTGAGCGCCTACTGGCGCGTCCCGGCCACAGGCACGACGTCCCTGGCACTAGGCTTGCTAGGAGGTGTAATCACCTACCTCCCAGCAGCAATGACAAAGGCAGCAGCGTCGGTGGGGGAAATGAGCACACGGGCTCTGCTGGTTCCCCTGTGGTGGCGGCTGAAGGCAGTGTCGGGCTCCCATTTAGTCACTGGAGTGGTTTTCTGTTGTGTGATTTTACTGGCTTTTTTAGGGCTTTTGAATGCAGTTTTCTTTTAATTATAAAGTCCTTCGACAGGAATGTCTTCTGTATGGTAGATGGACACGCACCCCGGACCAGAGCTGATTAAATACGAGTGAATCTGGTGATCAGACTTCCCTTTTGGTCCCAGTAAACTCAAACTCCTGCATGTGCGCTGCGGCTTGGGCCCAAAATTGACCATGCGACCCAAAGCCTGGCTCTGTGGTTTAATCGGAAGCGACACACGACTAGCAACTGTGGCCCTGGGGCATGTACAATGAGCCGTAGTAGCAGCATACCATCTTTGAATCATTAGCATAGGGCAAACTTTTTGGCCACTGAGTGTTATGCCCACAAGTTCTGCTCATACGTCACAAGCAGAACCTGCACTGACACCTTTATGAATGTGTTGAGTGTGTGTTGTGTGTATAGTGTCTGCTAGCAGAACTCCATGTCACTTGTATTTGCAGCTGCGGCTCGTGCAGGTAAGAGCGGTGAGGCCGGGATTGGGAGATTTCAACAGACGACGAGGGAAAATTATTTATTTATTTAATTTTCTCTTGTCATTGTCTGCCGAAATCCCCCCTCCCACCGCCTCACCGCTCTTACCTGCACGAGCCGCGGCTGTTTATTTGTATGTGTACTATAAGACAGTACAATCCACAGTGGTTGCTGTGACTTGTTGCACCCGGCTTGTCTCGTTCCTTCACCTTTGTTGCTTCTCCCATGTTGAAGTCCCCTCATTTCACCTGAACGCTCCACTGTTGTGACTTGTTATCTGCCTCCTTACCCTTTGTTTAGTTTGCGCCTCCTGTCCAGCGTCCCACCTTCTGGTGCTAAAGAGGGCCTCATCTTCGGGTCCTGTGTTGGTTGCGTGGTACACCGGGGGCTGGTTACGGCATTCCATCTACTGGCACCAGATAAGTCCTAATTTGTGGTATTAGTAAATCCTACTTCCCTCTGTGGTTTAACCCCTTAGTACCTTGTTCTCTGTACCCACAAGGGGAGACCTACACCTTGATAAATTCAGAGACGAGATGCTATGCCTAAGGAATCCAGTTCGGACCTTCCAACTACTAACTTGCAAGAGTTTCTTTCTCTCTCTGTGTTTCCTCAGCCCCTTTCCTCCTTATCCTGGGTCTTCGTCACCATCCTTCATTCAAGGGGGTGAGTCCTACTTTGGGTGGAGAAGGAGGGACTCACCTGAACACCTTCACGCTCGCAGTACCAAGCCCATGCCTATTGCTGGTGTTTGTTGATGTTGTGAGTTTGGTGAAGAGCACAAGCCTTTTCTCTTTTAACTGGACAAATTTCATAAGTTACTGCTTCTGGGCCTCCCAGATGGTAGTTGTCAAAAATTAGGCAGAAGAGCCCCCTGTTAAAATTGATGGATTGGTCTGCCGCCATAAACTGAATCGCAGCAGAAGCACTGAGGAACTACCATAGGCCACCAAGCCTGGAGTTAAAGTCTGGAAGCCGCCCATATATATGATTGGCTAGAAAGGTAAATTGAGTTAAGAAACTACATTATGGGTGGGAGAAGCAGTGAGAGTAGTGGTTAGGGTGAAGGGATTTAGAAAATGGGATTTAATTGTCGTTTCCAAACTTGGAGACCAGGTAGAATAGAGAGGCATGAAGAGATCTGATCAACTCTAATCTAAATTTGAATTAAGCAGTGGTATAGATTCCTACACACATTACAACACCAAATGGGGTAGCATGCCAAATACTTGCAGATAGATTCCGTAGCGCTGCCCGAGGACATAAACGTGGGGGCAAAATCACAGACTTTGATGTATAATACACCTGTGTGTGGCACTTGAGCTAAAACAGGATGAGTAATACAGTGACTGGGAGGAAGTGCACATAAGCCCAAGAACAGTATCCGTCTAAGCAAGCCTTCGACTAATACAGTTCAGAGTATGTGTACAGCATAATATAACTGGAATTTATCTTGCAAAGAAAGTTGCAAAAAAGAGGAAGGCACCTTCCTTCTTTTCCTTCTTACTGTTTGTGAAAATAAGGGGTTCTCCCCTTTTAGAAAGAACTGGCCACTGAATTATAACCAGTACTATAGAGCAACCCAACTTGCCCAAATACAGCCTAATATTATTCACACGGTAGGACACAGCCCAGGAATGGGGAAGCCCCGTATCCGGAAGCAGAACCAAAGTGTAAGGGGATGGACTGGTCCATGTGGGTGAAGAGAGCAAAACATGAAGGAAGATAGAGACAATCTGGAAATCATGGTTGGAACACTGTGGGATCAGACACGCCCTTCATAAAGTGATGGCCATGGCTTCATTTGAATGTTACATGGCAAGGCATGTGATGTAGCTTGGAATGGGAACCTCTTCTGTCAATGTTGCCTTCCGTTATATGTTAATGTATAATGAATTTATTTAAGACAGTGAATTCTCTTTTAATACAACGCACCATCATGCCAGGTCTATGTTGGAGAGGATGGTCATTTTAGTATCATCACCCTAATGGTGTAACTCTGCAGTATTGGGCCAAGTGGTTCCATGTAAAGGTTGAACAGGAGAGGAGAGACAATAGTGGTATACAATGGTGAAGGAAGTGACCCAAATAGGGCCACCCGGGTCACTCACGACCACCTCTCTCCCTTCTAAACAATGAAGAGTCGATCAGACAGTAGAGAATACAAACCAAAGTTATTTCATTAATATTGCGCTGCAGCGGAGTCCAGTCTGACCAGCCTCCGGTGATGGCTGACGAGGGACTGACTTTTTCAAGCATAGAGGTAAAGATTATAGGTTCTAGCATGAGTACAAGACACACCCACCCAGTAACTTTCCACAGAGAGGCAGCAGGAAACAAAGGGGGCACACACAGATGAGCTAAGAGTCTGAGACCGGGCACACACTGTCAGGGCACCAAGGTCACTCTGCCTGCCTTCGCAGCTAAACCATTGGGAGCAGGCTTCCATCTCATGGGAAAGGTATGCAGAAATACAAACAATGTATTCATTAGCACAGCGAGGCCCAACCTTGAGAGACACAGATGCATCACAGCAATTTTCTAGCTGAGAGAGCAGAAATGAGTTGGTCAGTAGGACAAAATGGCGGCCACTAATAAAATGGAGCCATGAATGCTAACTTAATGCAGAACAAAGCATGAGCAATAGGATAATAACATTTCAATTCTACCGATGGTTGAGAGATGGGAGGTGAATGAGTTGATTTGGAATGCTTTTTAGCTCATAATGTTTTCATGTTGGTGATATTCATGTCTCCAGTCACTGGACTTTTCAAATCTTGAGTTGCATTAATGCAGTGTACTAGATATTCTAATCAATATTTCTGTGATCATCTACATGCTTGGAACCATTCACCATCACCACGAGACTAATAATTAGATGATGATGTTTACTGCTCGCCATCCCTGAGCCTGATCTGTGGATCATGGGTCCCTCTTTCAATGGAATCAATATCACCAGGTATGAGGACTGATTTCACTGCTATCTAAATTTAATAACACACTGTCATGATTTTATGGGAAGACCTAGAGACCTACACTGCATTACCTTATTTACTCTATTGACACTACAAGAAATACTACCAACAACATTTTCCTCTCACACAACAACGCAATGTAATTTAGGATCACAGTTCACAGTATATGATATCTTCCATCGGAATTTGCCCAGCTCCTGTGATGCCCATTGAACAAGATACGATACAAAAGGGGATGATGGACGGAACGTTTGAGCCAATCAAACACTCACCCCCAGTCAACTGATCTGGGTTTAATCCATCATCATTCTTTAGCTCACTCCACCACCCCAGTTCAGACATGGCCATATGCAAATCAGTCTGACCCTGTGCCTCATGGGAACAGTCCAGCCCGAACTGCCAAGCCATGTCTTCCCTGGACCGGAAACAAGCATCCTAGGACCGGTTTCTGGCATTTCAGCCGTCATCAGCCAGGCTTGCTTGAATCCAGTGGCAAAGTGAGCAAGGGACCCACGTCTGGGCATACCCTCAAACGTTCCGTCCATCATCCCCTTTTGTATCGCATTGAACAAGATAAGCACAAATTTCTCCTGATACTGTTTCTTTTATTGAAAATTGGTTTTATTTCTATGTACCTGAAAGATCATTTATGTGGACAATTCGAATGAGAGGGGAAATGAGCATGTTATACATTAATTGTAACTAAGGCTAATTATTAGGGTTTAAACGGATTTCACTTGCAGGTTCTTTATCCCGCTCAAATTCTACATTTCTCTCTTCCTGCAAGGACTACTGCAAATAATGCAGGCTCCGCTGTTACAATGACAGGCAATTGATGCAGTCACAGCTCCTGAGCTGTGAAGGTTATCTCCATTGGAAGGTACACCTTCTTTGTCAAAATCCCTTTCACACTCGTAATGCTAAGACAATCTTCATCTTTACTGCTGTGTTGTTGTAGATTCCTTATCTACCGATTAGAAAGTTAATAGATGTAGATATTTTATACAGGGACGGCCTATGCAGGAAAGCGCGGTGGGGTGGGTATGGGGGGTTGGGGGTGGTGGAAGTGAGAAATAAAATGAATAAAACCACTTACCTTGCGCTCGCCGCATCACAGAGTTGGCGATGCGGCGAGCGCAAGGTAAGTGGTTTTATTTATTTTATTTTCCCTATTCTGTGGTTTGTCACTTCCACCCCCCCACTCCTGCCCGGCCGCCTCACCGCGCTTACCTGCACGGGCCGCCACTAATTTAATTAATTATTACCACTGGTAATCCTTCAGGGTAGCCTCCTTCTCTTCCTTTGCTTTTAGCTCATTCGTGTCTTTGCCGAAGGAGACCAACCGGATGGCAATAAGTTTGGGTCAGTGCAGTATGAACTGTTCAGTCATATCTCTGCTACCCTCAGATACACACGCTGGCCTTCAGCCGCGGCCACTGCAGGTAAGAGCGGTGGGGCGATGGGGCTGGTGGGGGGGATTTCGAGAGACGACCACGAGGGAAAATTAAATAAATAATTAATTTTCCCTCGTGGTCGTCTCTCGAAATCCACCCCCCACCCAGCCCCATTGCCCCGCCCTCTTACCTACAGCAGCCGCAGCTGCTGGCCTTACTAACCTCCTCAGTAAGGTGAAGCTAGGGTCCCTATGATGCCTATCACCTGTAAAACCCTGACGAAGGACACTGGATGTCTGGCTTTGTCTGCTTTGGCCATGTTCCAATTCGTCTTAAGCTTCCTAAAATCCTCAACCATGTGTGCTCCTGCCCCCTGCTGCGACGCAATCCTCACATTGCCAGTGACCATTCCAATGCTTGTTTCTTAGATATCGATTGTTGCAGGAAACAAAGAACAAGGTGTCAGGGTCATGTGGCAAAGTGGAGGTGCCTCTTGCCAGTTGCGGCCTGTGCAGGTAAGCATGGTGGGGCGGGATGGGGGGTGGAAGTGACATACGACAGAATAGGGAAAATTAAATAAATAAATAAATAAAACCACTTGCCTTGCGCTTGCAAGATTAGACTATTTGCAAGCTTTTGCCCCATCACCTTTCAGGAGTTTCATTGCCAGTGGAGTGCTTGGAAACCTGAGACTATTGCCAATGTTTGTAAATTCCAAAAGTGGCAAATTTGCATCCATTCAAGGAGCACTTCTATAGGTGCAACTGCTGACACTTAGATATTTTAACCTTTCGCCAACCCGGTTAATGGAGTTCTTGTCCTAGCAGGTGCATCAGCCTACAAATAATCTGAATATCTTGATACCAATTGGGCTGATTTTAACCTTATATAAATGTCAATTAAGATCCACGACCAATTGACATCCAAAATCAATTGGATACAGCCGACTCCTATAGATAAAGCCACATTAGGTACAGCTAAGGTCACTTTAATCAATGCTACAATGGAGGTGTGACCTCCAAAAATGGATCAGATAATAACAACTGTGAACAGAATAAAGGTGAATCCCTAGACGAATACTTAGACTGATTGCGGGCCCTAGGGTGGCCTGATCTGTGTGATAACCCTTCCGTCATTACCCGCTCTAAAGGCAATTGGGTCAAAACCGCTTTTAGGGACAAGTTGGCATCAGAACGCGAAGTCTCTGCACTAATGAAACACTCCATGCAACATGCAATTTTAGTGAAAACTGTCAGCAATGTAGAACCTTCTTTGACCTGGAACTTGACACGTCATCAACGCCGTCAGCAGACTTATTTCAGGTTGAATTTATTTCCCCGCCTAGTCCCTTTTATTCATGGTTGTTTTACAAATTCGGACTTGCCCCTTTGCAATTGTGATAATACATCGATCAACGATACATTACATGTTGTCATGCTCTGTCCAAAATACAATAATTTGCGACATAAGTTCCTAAGCCCAATTTTAAAACCATTGAATTTTACTCAAGTCAGGCCTGCCTTACTGTTTTTACAGCTGTTAAACTCTCCCTTTATTTGCTTTTTTCTTGTACGCTCTTTGATGGGGGTTTTAAAATAAAAATGAGTTTGGTAATGAAAATTCATATGTTATTTTTAATGGCTTGACTTTTTATGATTTTATTTGTAAAATCGAATAAAGATTGTGAATTGATTGACTGATTGAAAGACATCTTTGACCACCGTACTGGTCAATGATCGGAAACCATAGGGCTGCTTACGTCCAGGGATTATTTCCAAAAGGCCACGACTAATTATGAAGATTTGTGTGGGTCAGCAGAACAAGGCCTTTCCGGAATTGGTCTCAGTGGCTAACCATTGTGTAGCAGCCTATGAGAGAGAGACTCAACCAAAACGGATGCCTCTCCGTATGCAATCATATCAGCAGGTTCCCAATGGGAGGATCCAGGTCCGGGGCAGTGGAAACTCCTCCCGTTTTAACTGCGGCTAGTGGAGGTGATTGAAGAGGAACTGCATGAACCAAGTCCAGACTCCCACATTCTCCTTCTTCCCCTCACGTCCTCTCTGCAGCCCTAGAGGAGCTGACTGCCCCATGCATTACCTGACTAGTGGACAGCAGAATCGCCCATTGCCTCAATGCACCAATAATGGCGGGATGTGAGGATCACTCCTTGCCTGACTGGTACTGATGCTAGCTGATTCACTCTGAAGACCTCTGATTTACCATCCCTTTCTCTGTTGGGCAAAAACATTGTTGCAACTGGCATTATGGACCAAAGAGTTTTATGTCTTACATCCAGTAAGAGTTGCACCTGTGCTCATGTGGTGATGCTCAGTTTTATGCTATTACTGACCAACATGCTTTTCTTCTCAGCCATACACCGCTTCAACAAACCCAGATCGATGAACTTCCAGAGGGAGTGTTCAATCGCTGCATCACCAGCAGCCTTCAAGGCACAACGGCTAAATAGGGAAACATATTAATCACTGGGCAAAGAGACATTGGGGAGAGCATGCCGCAGCCCCATGTAATGCTCACACCAATGCTGCAGCTCACATTCATAGTCACTTTGTGAATGGATACCACCCCCTTTCAAACCATTCATATATTTCATTGTGACTGACAAGGAAGTGGAGCCCCTTCCCACTCCCTTTTCAAGGACTGAGAATGTGGATCACGCCTCCTAGTGTCTCTTTAGTACATTACTAGGGAGGAGTTTGCACTCACAAAGCCATCACGCCTCCTAGTGTCTCTTTAGTACATTACTAGGGAGGAGTTTGCACTCACAAAGCCTTCAACTGAGAGTCCTGCAGGCTTAATAAGTGCTTCTATAGGAGTAACAGTAATTATAGGATCCTTCGTGTCTCAGTGAACCCAGTCTGTAGAGATGTTTAGTGGATGCCTTAAAGAGAATTGGAGAAACCTCCTTACTAAAACTCTGAAAGAATGCACCTTAAAGCATTAAAGCAAGAGCCATATTACAGATCAGAAGACGTGTCCCTGTCTGCACTGCAACACACCAGTAACTAGTTGTGCGGGTGAAAACAGGGACAGTGGGTCGTCTTACTGCTAATGCGTTGCCCCCAGGGCACTCACAAACTGGCGCTATCCTGGGGACAGTGCATTGGTGAGAGATGGACCGGCTGATTGAAGAAATCCCTTTATCTTTACCAGTGCAGGCTGCACCCGGCCTACTTTACAAAGGGAACAGAGAATCCACTGCAGGCAGGTGCAATGAGTGACTATATCCGCCTACAGGGGAATGTCTGTCGGAGTTCATGGGACCCACTTTCCTCCCTTCAGACGGGCTCCTTAGGGGGCACACTGAGTGTAAGCCACCTCCTTGTAGAGCACAGTGGTTATCCAGACTTCCTCTTTGCCTCTGCACCCACATCCATTATACGGAGCGGGCTCAGAGGAAAGGGGCAGATTTACAAACATTTTGTGATGGGTTTGAACTACAAAAGTGACAGATACCTTTGCAAAAGGTTTTTTTAAAATTACTTTCCAGCACAAAACTTGTTTTGCAAAATGCTTTTATTTCCCACTTTGGATGTGTGCTGAGCTGTACAGCACACATATGAAGTGGGAAAAGTTTTAAAGTTAATCTAGATATTGTATTTTGTAACGGAAGGGTACCCTTCCAGTACCATACGTATGCTACATTCATGCAGACACCTTTGCACTGTGGTTAGGGTGACCAGACGTTGAGTACCAAAAACCAGGATAGCTCAGAAATAAAAGTAGGACTAAAGCCTTTAGTCTTACTTCTATACCTGGCCTGTCCCGGTTTTTGGGTAGCCTTGTAAATATGTGCTTATATATATACGGTAGGCTTGTATCTATATATGTATGTATGTATGTATGTATGTATGTATATATATATATATGTATGTATGTGTATATATATATATATATATATAAATATATATATATTTATATATATATATATAGTTAGATAGATAGATAGATAGAGGCACGCACACATTTACAAGGCTACATTTACTTACCTCACAGAAGCTCGACCCTGAGGCCACTGCCCTCCGCCCCTCCCTGGGAGGTGTTTACCGCACCTGTGGCAATGGTTTAAAAGGTACAGTAGTACCCCATTCCTTAACCCATTCCATTCAGGCCCACTAAAAATCCACACCTAAGTAGGATTTCAAGGATTGCCACAATATGTTATATAGTAGCCTTATAGCCCGCTCCCGGGGGCTATACCGGTTGTTAAAGGCCCTGCACTCCAGGCATCTCTCAACCCCCAAAAAGCCATTATTCTGCAGACATATCCTATAGAGTCAGTTACCAGCACTTGTGAACAGTCTTCAGAGACAGCAAATGACCCTCAGAAGAGTGAGGTCCGCTCAAGTCTCCCTTCTCATCTTAAACTCCTGTAAGATCTGGACATTTTAATTTTCTTAAATCAAAATGGGACCACACGCCTCTGTTTGTGTAGTTGTCCCATGAACCAATGGACGTCGTAAGGTAGATATTTCCATTGATGTTCAACATGTAGAGTTAGGTCATGTCATTGAAGCCACTCAATGCCTGGTCACCCTCACCAGGTTGCATCACAGGATGCTGTCATAATAGGGACATTCATGTCATCAGGTAAGGACCAGGCCAAGAGCAAGCCAGCATCCTGGCTCTGAAGGAATAACATCAAGGGATGTGGCTCCCTGGCTCCGGGGAAATAACAGCAGGGCTAGTAGCCTCTTGGCTCAGGAGTAATAACAGCCAGAAGATGTCCTATTTTCGGCATAAAAGACCAGGGGAGAAGATGATGCGCATAGGGGGTACCACGTCAGAGTGGACTGTTACCAGCTAAGGAATTTAGTGAGCAGTAAGTAACATGCTATGAATTATCTCCAATGTAATATCTAAAATGTAAATAACTTTATACTGTAAGGAGCCTCCAGGGTATATGTACAAGCATCTTCACCTGTAAATGTTCTTGTTCTGGCCCATACATGTCAAACAGGACTTCTCCAATGATGTGTGTGTAGAAAAATCGAGCTAAACCTTAAAATGTCTCATTTCATTTGCACAATCTTGTCAATTCACAGATGAACTACGTCGCCAGAGACATGGATGTGAGATGCTAAGGGCAGGACCAGAGGTGCAGCAGAACACAGCCCTCAAGGTAGGCTGGCTGCAGGTGACATAGTTGAGTTTTGGCTGTAATGCACAAAATATTTGTCATGAGAAAATACATGAATTGTTGGTTGTAAACAATGGCTGCAGATTGTTTTCACCGAAAGGTGCATTCTGTTGCGCCTTGCGAGGGGCTCAGGGGGAGAAGTATAGAGATGGAAGAAAGACTAAGTTGCATGAGCCGCTAGTAGACCAAAAGATGGCTGCATCAGTGGCCCAAAGGTTCTGAGCTGCTCTAAGCCATGAGTAGGCTATCTGAAGACACTGAATGTACATAGCAGGCTCGCTTTCTGGTGCTGCTGAGTACCCTGGTCGGATTGTGCTGAATAAGGAGGGAACTAATCCCAGGCAGGGAATTGGGAATACCGCAACAAGTGCTGACGCCTGAGCTTCTGACATGGAGGCTAAACGATGGAAGAGAAGTTGCTTCCCTCCCCCAGATTGAGCCTCAAACTAAGCCTACACTATGCAGTGCAAAGGAATTACTGAGGAGTCCAGAAAGAGAGACAACAATTTATCCATCCACGGGGCCGCAACGCCCAAAACTTCCTTTGAACTACATGCTGCATGGGCGAATGCAGATGATCATTCCTGGCAGGTTAGGAGCAGCCCTGGTCATGTGTGGCTGTCTGTCCCAGAAACCTCCCCATGGAAATTGGCAAGAAGCATAAGGGGATATTTCTAACAGTGAGATGCAAACACCAGATCAATTTAGACATGAGCTGTCAAGTACATATACCTCTTGGTTAGCATTATATTTTCAATAAAAAATGGTAACACTTGAGACATGAGGGGCAAATCATCACAAATTTTCATTCAAATGATTCACAGGTAGATGAAAGTTCTGTTCTTGTTCTTCTGCCCAAGACAGACGCAGAGGCCTGGGGCTATTTCAAGGCTCCTCAGATGGATGGTCACTTTAGACACAGGAGTGAAAGTCACAATAGGTACAGGAGCGATTATGGAAAAAGGATCCCAAGAGTAAGATTGAGATTTGATGCGTCACTCCTTTTTAAGGTTTTTCATCAATTCCCGGTTAATGCAGCATGCTGGAGTCTTATATCACACCAGTGCAATCCTGGGAGATATGAGGTCGAATACGGATCTCGAATGATGAGCGCACCGTATTAGGTTACGAATCAAGGAGAGATGTCTTCGTCAATGGGCTGGGCAAAGTCAAAGTCTCTTGCGGTCTGATTTGGAGGGATCTTCTCCTTGATTCATCATTCCCAGGATCTCCCACATGATATAATAAGACTACTACACATGACTCGCGGGGAGTGTCCATCTTCTTGCGCACGACCTTTCCAATGAAGGTCCTAGATCACCAAACGGATAATCACGGCAGGTTCTTGACAGTGACGGAAGAGACGCAAGGTCAAATATGGACGCTGATATGGGTCTACTCCCTCATGTACATGTGCAGAAGGGAAACTAAACAGTAGTTGTCATTGATGAATCCTCAACAACTTTCCAGTGGCTTTGGTGGTCAAAATCTGACTAATTTCTCACTTCCGCATTTCATGAGTAGTAACTTGAAATATTTTGCATTCTAACTTAGCAAAGCAAATTCAACAGTGAAGCTTTTTCGGATGATTGATTTTCTATTCAAGGTCACTCTCCTGATGAATCTTAGGCATGCACCTACCTTTTTAAAAATCATTTTCATCATGCTGCTTCCAGGACTGAAGCTCACTTTACCACATACCCCAAAGCTTGTGGAAAGCCATCATGACCAAGGCTATAGCTAGTCGCTGATGCAGGAACCATGTAAACTGAGCTGATGACTTTATGCAAAGGTATTCAAGGTGGAAAGTTCTCAAGTTTGCCATGGTCCATTGTGGATTTAGAAAATGCTTCGAGAAGATCTCATAGGTCTGCAAAAACTATAACCGAGTCTCAATTCCAGATGTATTCTTCTAAATGAAGTCCAAGGATAGCATAGGGAATGTAGGAATGTCACATATAACTTCAGTATATTCAATGCTTGTTGACTATAAATGATTCTCATGTAAGGGCTCACAATAGGCCACAAGCCAACTGCTATGTGTACTGAGGAGTTGACATCTAGCTTTTGTGACAATACAGTGCCATGCTCAAGACGGTTATTGAGAATTGGGAATTTTAAAGTGAATATATTCCATTAGGACATGGTAACTACTATGCACTTTAAAAATAAATAGGCCTATGGAAGGATTTTAAAGTCATTTTTCAATATTTTCTGTGGGCCACTCTAAGGCCCTGAGTACACATTGAACACTCTGAGAATTATAGAATTGAAAGCTATAGATATATATTATAATTGAAAAGTATTTTTTCCACATTATATCAATAATGTAATTTATATTTTGTTCACAGATTAATTTTCTTGGCTCAGAAGCAATGTAAATATATTATTCTTAGTAAGAGCTGCCTTGAATATGCAGAACAGACTAACACCAAAATCCAGCAAGAGAAGCACCCAAAACATGTCAGCCCAGTGGTAGGTGAAACTAAGCAGGGAACATATATGCCTGTACAATATACTGCTGGGATATTTGTGGAATGGTTATTCAGCTTCAGTCATTGCCCTGGGAGGCAGAGCGTTCTAAGGGAGGAAACATTTAGGCGAGGAATGCTTTGGGGTGGGAAGAAAATGTTGGTCGGAGACAAAATATTTGGCATGGGAGAAAGGGTTGCTTGGATAGCAAAAGTTTGTAGTGAGGCGGTGGGTGGCCAAGGAAGAAGGCTGATGAAGAATGTCCCATGCACAGAGCTCGTGGTTCCCTCGCTCTGTTCAGAGTCAGTGGAAGTGCCCAGGGTCCGACTGGCCGTAGCGGGCATTAGGCGTTTTCCCAAGAGGCTGGAAGGGTAGGGGCCGGTTTTGCCAGGGTGGGGGCTGGTTTTGTTACTGGGGGCTGGTTTTGCAGCAGTTCCGCGATATCGGCCCCCAGTAACAAAAGCAGCAGTGCTTCAGGCTTGCACAGACAGCCCCGCCCGAGGGCTCGTCGGACAAAATTACCAGGGCTGCTTTGGGTTCCCAGTCTGGCCCTGGAAATGCCATATTTTCGACGGCGACGACTTCGCTAGTTCTGCCGAAACGTCTGCTCCTGACCCACCGGTCAACGTATGACAAAATGTTCACCCTATTGAGGGAGGTCATTCTTTCATACATTCTACCTGTTTCACACAGTCAGTGAAAGACTTGCGGCCCGAACAGGTAACCAAAGATTCGACCCTTTAACCCACTCAAAAAAAAACCCAGGGGCTTATTTACAAGCCATATGTGCCGCCGGTAAGTCACTTTTTCCTATATTAAAAGTGACGCACCGGAGGCGCAAGGGGCTAGTAAACCAGCCTCCAGTGTCAGACACATTTCTTTTTTGTTTTCCAGTCATAAAGACTCACTTTGGGATTTGTCTTTGACAAACAAAACTCTTTTCCTGGCAGGAGCATTAAACATGGTGCCTGCTCAGCAATTCTTCAGTGCTTTCAGGAGGGCGGCAGCAGCTCTGCTGAAGCCACAGAGACCTCTACCTGCCTGACGGAGACCTCTAAATATGGCGGGCAGCCTTCTGCCAGGCTAGAGAAGGACACCCCATACAAAAACAATATTTTAGCCGACCAGTCTTAATTTATTTAGTAAGTTCAAAATATTATTTCTAAAAAGGCGAGGTGTAGATGTGTATGATTTATAAACTTAAATAGCTTGAACAATTTTGATAGATATATAGAACCTGAGTCACAATTAAAAGGTTACTTTATGTCTCTGAATGTGTGTAACTTACAACTGTTTTGATATTTATAACTATCAGACCCATGTATGCATTTATTTAATTATTACATTGGCCCTGAAAAGGCAACTTGAGAGATGCTGGAGAAGGGCTTATGATGAGGCTAGCAAACTCAAGAACAGAAAAGATATTAGATTTTATCACACTGAAATAAAAGGGCCCCAAGCCTCTTACTTCTCCACAAAAATCGAAAACACCTCCAACTTCCCTAAAGAGATCTTTCAGATCCTCAAATAAATCGCGGAGCCCAAACTAGCCAGCACTACTCCAGAAGCCTCCATAGAGCACAGCAACAACCTGACACTTTTCTTCCAAAAGAAGGTAATGGACATATACTCAGTGGCGGCTCGCCGAGGGAGTGGTGCGGTGCGGTGGGGCGGGGCGGGGAGGGGCAGGGTGGGAGGGTAGTGAACTCAGACATACAACAGACAGAACTCAGAGGGAGCTCTGTCTGTCGTAAGTCCGAGGCCACTACCCCCCTCCCTACCCCTGCCCCTGCCCCTCCCCCTCCCCCGCCCCACCGCCCGCACCACTCCTCCTTCCCCAAGAGATAAATATGGATAACTCCTCATCCAGTAAGCCCCTTTTTAGACCAACCAGAATGCAGTCTTACAGCCTGTCCCAATCTTACCTTAAGTCTACTGACAGACCTTTTAAAGACTTTAAAATCAGTTTTCCCGTTAGTCGCTGCCCAAGTTCACATCCTCCGCCAAGGGTCTGAAAGCATTGTTCCTGCTGTGGCAGACCTGCTAAACCTCTCTCTCTCTCACAAGTGTGCAGGTATCCCCTCAATGGAAGCATGTGATAGTCAAACCACTTTAAAAAAAAAAAAAAATCAACCCCCTCTATTTGAGTAAATAATGGTGGATCTCCCTGTTACCAGGAGCTTCCAAGCTCCTGGAAAAAATGTTAACATACAACTCTCCACCTTCCTTGAAGCCAATGAAGTCCTTCACCCCACTCAAATGGGGTTCCGACCACAGCACAGCATAGAAGTAGCTTTGCTGGCTGTGGTTGAAGAACTTAGACGACTTCTGGATCCAGGAGGTTCGGCAGCCTTAAGCCTTTTAGATCCAAGTGCGGCCTTCGATACGGTAGATCATGCTACACTCAATCAGAGCATTTCAAATGTAGGTATCGAGGGCAGAGCAGAACAGAACCTTCCAGGTTGTAGAACAGTCCTGTTAATCTGCCAGTCTTTCTCTAAGTTGTGGGGTACCTTAGGGGGCCTCCCTGAGTCCTACCCTTTTTCACCTGTGTATGTAACCTCTGATTGAAATTGTGCGTTCATTCGGGGTGTCACTGGTTTATAACGCAGATGACACTGTGTTGAGTAATGCTGCCACAATCAGGTGAAGGTTTAAAAGGATTTATTCCAGGAAATAGACATCGACAGAGCACACCACCTTCAGTCCTTCTCCCTGGCGCACCGCAGATCAGAATCCTGGTTGCCAGGGCAAACGACTGAAGGATCGAACAAACATATGGTTAAAAGCAAACAAGATATAATAAACGGAAAGTTCAGTAAAGTATTCCTTGCGCGGAGGCACGAGGTAAACAAGCTAACTTAAAGGGAAACACAACACATCTTCCCCCTTAATAATTATACAAAAGAAACACTGAATACAAATAAATTACAAAACAACTATTCAATTAAATTGGTCATCACAAACAAAATCATAAAATAACAATTCAATTACATTGGTCATCACAAACATAGTCATCTAACCATTTAGATTTAGTGCGAGAGCGTACACAACGATCACTAACATCACCAATACCAACATCAGTAACGTTAGTTGTAACAGCTGTTGCACCATCACCAATACTAACATCAGTAACATCAGTCGTATCATCTGTTGTACCAGCATCAACCACTTCTCCAGATGCTCCAGTACTAACACCAGCATCAGCAACCATGCTGCCTCCCACAAAGGAAGAATCAACAGCAGAGCAACCACCAGTGCCAGCAATAGAAGACTCTTCAGCGGAATAACGGCTAATGCTAGCATCAGCATGAACAACAGACTGAGTAATGTTAGTACTATCAGAGGAACCACTGCGAATGAAGTCATCATCAATAATAAAATATTGAGAAGCTTTTCTTGACAAAGCAGGATTCTCACTTCTGTTGTATAAATGAATTCCACTTTTAAGTACCGCAATGCGTTTCAAATTCCATACCTTTCCATCATTTAATTGCACAGCATTGCGAAAAATTGATAACTTTCAAAGGTTCAGAATACTGACTTTCTCCCTTCTTTACCTTCCAAGGTTTCTTAACTTTAACGCAGGTACCCACATTAATGTCACATGTTTTGACATTGTGTTTAAGGTCATACGCCTTTTTGTTTTCAAGGTGCTTGTTCTCAATCCTAGACCTTAGGACTTCCATGGATACACAAGGCTTGTGAACATCAAATAACCATTCTGGATTGCATTTAGTACGAACAGTTCTCCCTCTCATTACTTCAAATGGTGACACCCCTAGAACATCATGGGGAGAAGTTCTATACATCCAAACAGTCTTAAATAACTGCAACTCCCAATCACAATTGTTACTAATGGCAGATTGTATTGCATTCTTCAAAACACTATTAAAGCGTTCAATCATGCCATTTCCACTTGGGTTGTATAAGGATGTAGTGCAATGCCTTATACCAACTTTATCAAAATACTCCTTGGCAATTTTAGAAGTAAATTGGACACCATTGTCACTAACAAGAATTGCAGGAAGTCCCTCACCAACAAAAACACAGTCAAGGAATCTAACTTCTTCAGAACTTACTTTATCAACAATTTTTAAAACTGGCCATCTAGAGAAAAGATCAATCACAGCTAACACATATTTATTCTGAGAACCAATGGGTCCCATAATGTCGATGGCCACAGTGTGCCATGGTGATCTAGGAATAATTGGTTCAGCCATGGGAGGTTTAAGAGTAATGAGAGTTTTATCTCAGTTAGCACACCAGACACAATTTCTTATAGACCTCTCAATAGATAAATCCATTCCTGGCCACCAGTACCATTGCTTTAGTCTCTGCTTAGTTTTGACTATACCGCCATGGCCCTCATGACAAATTTTAATTATACTATTTCTAAGTTGTGAAGGAGGAATGACTCTTTCTCCCCTCATGATGCTCCCGTGTGATATAGACAGTTCATCATGAACTTCCCATAATTGTCTAAGCTCTTCTGGCAAATTACTTTTAGATGGCCAACCATTAGTAATGAAAATAAATATTTTCTGTAACATATTATCCTCCTTGTAAAAAAATTTCCATTCACTTTTTTCAATATTAGGTAAACCCTGATCATGAACCAACGCAACTTGAACGTTCTCCCACTCATGGTCAGAGCTGTCTTGCAAATTGGTGGGCATACGTGACAGAAAATCTGCAACTACGTTCTCCTTACCAGGGACATAAACAATATTGTAGATGTAGTCTTGCAATCTTAATGACATCCTAGCAATTCTGGGAGAAGCATTGAATAAACCTTCTGTGGTCAAAAGTTTTACTAATGGTTTATGGTCTGTGCGAAGGATGCATGGCTTACCCCAAACAAACACTCTAAAATGTTCAGGAGCCCAGATGCACGCTAAAGTTTCTTTTTCCATTACCGAGAATTTTTCTTCAGTGGGTGATAGAGCACGCGAAGCGTATGCAATGATGAATTCCTTTCCCTCTTGATTGATTTGGGAAAGTACACCACCCAAACCTTTATTACTCGCATCCACAGTGATATAATTCTTGAGTTGTGGGTCAAAAGCGCTTAAAGCTGGTGCATCAGAAATGGCTCTCTTTATGTCCTCAAATTCTCTGTTACATTCTACAGTCCAATTGAATTTATTTTTATTTTTTAGCAACCGACGAATGTTGAAAATCCTACTTGAGAATTTATGCACAAATTTGGAGTAGAACTCCACCAAACCAATAAATGAACATACTTCATCCTTATTTTTTGGATGAGGAGCATTTAAAACAGAATCCACTAATGCAGGTTTTGTAGACACTCCCTCTCCACTGACAACGTGTCCTAAGTAAGTTATGGACTTTACAGCAAATTTACACTTTGTGTGTTCAACAGTTAAACCTTTATGTTCCAAAACATTTAAAACCTTCTTAAGCATGCAGTCATGCTCCTGTCTGTCCTTTCCAAAAACCAAAATATCGTCTTGGAAACACCTTACTTTATCAAACTTACTAAAAAGTTGATGCATTAGTCTTTGAAAAATCGCCGCAGCAGAGGCGGGACCAAAGGGTAACCGTTTGTATTGAAAACATCCTAAAGGAGTTATGAAAGCAGTTAAAGGTTTGCTATCACTAGTGAGGGGAATCTGATGATAAGCTGCGGATAAGTCTATTGTGGAAAACCAATTAGCATCTTTAATTAAACTAAGCATCTCTGAAATTTTGGGCAGTGGAAACTTATCGATAACAATATTGTTATTAAGATGTCTCAAATCAATACAAAGTCTTAATTTTCCATTACTGCGTCGTGCGACGACAATTGCGATTCTCCTATTATCACGACCAGAGAATCTGGATTTCATTAAAGACTCGGAGGCTAAGATTATGCATTATTCTTTTAATGCAACTTCAAGTACAGCCACTTAAAAGTTACATCACAAAGCAAAGCTCTAGAATAAACAAGTGCAACTAGGCAACAGCAGTAGAGATCAGCCTCTTTTAAATGCGGCTTCAAGACAGATAAGTTGTTTTCTCCTTATGCTCTGTATCTTGTACTGTTTATTTTGCCACATACTTTCCCAGGCCTTTAATGATATCCTCGCCAAAAAGGAGGCCATTCGGATTGTTAGAAGATTCCTTCTCTGCCATATCGCAGAGCTTGGGGTCGATTTTGGACAACACAAATTTAAGAAATATGCCTTCCATTCCAACCATTTCATGCAAGGCGCAATCCCTGTAGGCCAGAAAGGTTGGGGAGGCTGAATAGTAAAATTTTGTGTTGCCATAACGAAGTATTACAAAATTTTTGCAAAGTATAATAAAATTGAAAATATACGAAAGAAGAAAGAATATTTCGTAGCATAAGTTGAAATATACAGTACCAGTAGTGGTGTGCAGTGAATGAACAAGGTGAAAATGGTTGTCCGGTACGTAGAAACAGTAATTTTACGATGCCTGTGTGAATTCAAAATGGCATCACGTAAATGCCCTCGTACGTGACCCTTGATGACGAGGGAATGCTCGAGAATGGAGCTGACGTGACGTGGTAACGTAACAATGCGTGTCAGTGCATCGTAACATCCACGAGCAATTGAGCTCCGACGTTCGAACAATTCTCACGCTGTCAACTAGTGCAATCGGCGTCTGATTTGAAGAATGCTCCGGTTAACGAGTAATTTGGAAAACACTTCAGTGTTGAAATGAATTCTTTGATAGAGAAAAATCCAGCGCCGAACAGAATCCTTAATGAAAACAGTATAATAATCCACAGGTTCGTCGCGAAAATATACACCTTTAAATCCAGAATTACACAAAAAAAAATTTTAAAAATCCAGAAAAATGTGGGTTCTTGATGTCGATGCCTTGAAGTAATCGTCGCCAAAATTGTTGAGTAATGCTGCCACAATCAGGTGAAGGTTTAAAAGGATTTATTCCAGGAAATAGACATCGACAGAGCACACCACCTTCAGTCCTTCTCCCAGGCGCACCGCAGATCAGAATCCTGGTTGCCAGGGCAAACGACTGAAGGATCGAACATATGGTTAAAAGCAAACAAGATATAATAAACGGAAAGTTCAGTAAAGTATTCCTCGCGCGGAGGCAC
The DNA here is from genome assembly GCA_963921515.1 of Calotriton arnoldi. Taxonomy (NCBI): domain Eukaryota; kingdom Metazoa; phylum Chordata; class Amphibia; order Caudata; family Salamandridae; genus Calotriton; species Calotriton arnoldi. The sequence continues at coordinate 657,152 of CAWUFW010003230.1, forward strand.
GAGGTAAACAAACTAACTTAAAGGGAAACACAACATTATGTCAATCTCACCCGACCCCAGCTCAAGGCACCTATTTCTGGCCCACGCCTTCAGGAAGTAGCCGATGGATGGCTAACTGGTAATTTAAAACTCAATGATAACAAGATGGAAGTTATGCTGCGGGGCAATGATCTCTGTAACAACATTCCAACTTCCATGCTGGACTACCTGAGTAGGCTTCCTAGCCCAAAAAGCTTGATAAAGAGCCTTGGGATGTAGTTGGACTCTGGCCTAACATTTGACCACCAAGCGAAAAAGCTTACTGCCAGCTGCTTTGGTTTTCTGAGATTGTTGAGGAAGGTCCTTAATCTTCTCTCTTTTACAGTCAGAAGAGTGATTGTCCAGGCCCTCGTGTTTTAGCACCTGGACTGCGGAAATGCCCTACACCTCAGCTCACATCAATATGTGGTTAAAAGGTTACAGGTTGTCCAGAATGCCACTGCCCGGCTCCTTATGAACATCCCGAGACACCAGTATGCCAAAAAAAGATATGGCAGATCTACACTGGCTCCTAGGGTGAAGCAACAAGTGCAATTTAAGGCCTTATGCATTATGCACAGGGCACTCAACAAAAAAAGGCCCCCTATTGCTAAGACCTCTAGCCTCCCTGTACATGACTGGGAGACTCCTCAGATCCTCCTCAGCACATTTGTTGAACATCCCTAAGATTCTCAGATCCCGATAGAGAGGCCGCTCAATGGCCTACTTGGCTCCCAAACTCTGGAACACCCTACCTTCAGAATTAGGCCAAGTAGAGCAGGAACTTTCTTTCCGCAAAGCCCTAAAAACTTGGCTGTTTATGAACTAATCTTTCACTCTGCGGTGATCTGACGACCTGTGATGTCTGATCTAACGCTGGGAGGCTTTCGGGTAGCCATGCGCTCTATAAGAACTCTAGACTAGGCTAGCATGCTAAGCCTATGTTCAAAGGGACTTTTGCAAGGCTAGATGAGCAGGCACAGACTTGTTATTCTTCTACAAGACTGGTGTGAAAGCTTGTATTAAAGATTGTCAGTAGGTGGGAACAAGGGAAAGTCCTAGGTAAGGTGAAAGAGCCCAGTAAAAATATAAAAGTGGTGATCCCATCAGAGTTTGACTGAATCAGACATCTCTTTGAAAACGTTGATTTTCAGAACTATTTTGAATGATGCTAAGAAACAGTTCACAAGAAAGGCCCCAAGAAATTCAACAGGTGAGCTTCCTTGTGATTTTTCTGATATTCCCTTTGTCTATGTTTGCAAGACTGCTCAATCTTGTGTTGCAAGATCCCAGATTCGGAATAGGAATGAGTTTCAAAATTTGGAAGAACTGGGGCCTTTCTAACATTAAAAGGATATAAACACAGAAGTTTTCAGGGTTATTCTTAGTTTGTCTTGTAGAGTTACATTCTGTCAATCCATGGTGCATAAGTCTGTTACGACCACTGCGAATGGTCAAGAGGGAGAAGGTTCTTCAAAAATTGATTCACACCCAGAAAGTTTCCTCCAAGTTGTGGAATTACCAGCAAGTTAAGGGGATTGCCTACAAAGGTGTGGGATTCATATAAAATAAGAGATGAAGGTGATAATGTTCACACCCAATGAGAGAGAAGCTATAGTAAAATGCTGCCTTCCCTTACAGGATGTTTTGTGAAAAGTAACTACAAACCAATCCTGGATTTATAGAAGTCAAAAAAGAGAGACTAGCAGGTCTTTTTCCAGAATAAGTCTTGTTGCTTCAGTACTCATTCTACAAGCCTGAATCGTTGATATTGCCGCAACATATGGTGAATAAATTGCTTATTTAAGACATGTAGGTATACTTAGGCATATGCTGTATTTGTGACCAGGCTTATCACACCAGATTACATCATTGGCCACTGTCATAATAGAGGACAGTTTTTAAATGCTGTCAAGGGCCTGGAAATTGCACAAGTAAAACTTTTTAGTTGAGAAGATGTGAGATGAAAACAAAGAAGATCCTTGGTCAGAAGAAATAACATGATCGACCAGTGTTGAAAATCTTCCTCACGCTGGTTAGCATGTAAGCGGAGACACCCCTTAAGTGGAGAGGATTGCATCAAGGCTCTTTGCTTACAAGGGACAACATTGGGGCTCATGCTCCTGGCTCGGACAGAACTTTGGGACCTAAGATCGCCTTTGCTGAGGATGAATGAGTAAGAAAATGTCTCATTACTATAGGAGTAGAAGGGAAACCACCAGGAAATTTGTGAGATTGGGAGGTTTACTATTAGATTCTACCCTCATCAGAAAGCAAAGGGATCAGAGCTGGAGGATTCCCATGTAAGCTGCTCCGGTGGAATCCCTGCGGTAAAGGTTGAAGCCGCCTACCTAACCAGAGGCCCACAAGAAGACAATAATGAAGGAGGCTAAGGAAGAAAAGACATGAGTTTCCAGACCTTTTATCATTTTAGGGTGGACTTTTTGCAGATCGGTGGTGCAGCTTTACCTTTCTGTGTCCGCTTTAGCAATGTTGGTCAATGACAAATTAATCTTGTTTTAAATAAGCACCGGTGGCAATGTTCTACCCCTCATTAACAGAGCTGTACAGAACCCAAATGGGAGGTCTGACTCGGTATGTAAATAACCTCTTAAGAACCTTTAAACATTTGGTCTAGAACAGATCTCTACCTTTCTGCCAGACTATGATTTTCAGATACACTGGGCTGTTGGAGCATATTTTCCTGCCATTGTATCAGACAGCTATATATATATATGTTCAACAAATGTGCTGAGGAGGATATATATATGAAAAAAGGAAACATCTGCCACAACGTGGTATTTAGGAAAAAAACTACAAAATTAAAAAAATAAAAACAAAGATGAGTTTGCAATTTTAAAAGCAACATAATTAGCTAAAAAATTTGAAAAAAGTACTGAATATGCTGAGATATTTTAGGGCAACTTGGCATGGTGGGACAGTGTCCATGGCTACACATGCCATATCTGAAAAAACAGGGCAGCTGGGAAGGCGTAAGGCACAAGACAGAGTCTATATGGGATAGCAATACAAACACTCTAGCTGGGTCTAAACTCATCAACCAAATATATTCACTGTAAACTTTGCTAGGGCAGAGGAGGTTGCTTTCTCACCATGAGTCACGAAACAGCATCGGGCAGCATCATCAGCCGATGTAATAATGTGTGGTGGCTATATGGGTGGGTAAGGGCCTGGGGTGAACCACAAGTCAACTGCTCCTGTCTGTGGAGGGATGACATCTAGCTGAGGAGCTCCTGGTACAGAAGGGGGGATATCAACTTGAAAATGGCTTATGATAGACCTGGACCCCGCCCGAGAGGGGTGATACGAGTCGGCAATTACAGGATCAGACTGTTCCGCTACCAAATTGACTGCTTACTACGGAGTATGTAACTTTTAAGGTCTTAATACTATTTAACACAATTTTTAAAGTGCAAACTTCAATAATTTTCAGTTTTGTGTGTCATTTGTGATCAAACTACTAATCAAGTGGAATAAAGTATATAACTTTTCTTAATTGATGTTTACCAACATGAATTCCATTTAAATAGGTAACAAACATCTCTAATATGTGCTAATATATGTATTGGGGTGAACATGTGCATTACAAATACAGATGTTATGTTACGCATGTTACCTAATGTAAATTCATTTGGGAACAAACATTTATTATTTTCTTTTGCAGAGGAACGTCGTCGCCGCAGGCATCGGTACTGAAATGAGCATCATACCACAATTCCTGGTACAGGTCCACGCTTGTGCCTTTTGAACAGAACCTGAACTCAATCACCACAGAGGAAGCAAGCCAAAAACATTTGAGTCCAGTGGTAGCTGCAACTCAGCCGGGAACGTGTATGACTGCAAAATTAAAAAAAAAAAACTTGCAAATTCCAGTAGTTGATATGGATTTGGGTTGAGAACGGCATGGTTGACTTGAGGATGAGCCAATGAGTCTGAATGTGGAAAGATGTTTTTTCTCCTGGAGTAATTGGGTCTAGTTTACAAGGAAGTGGTGATTCTGTCCATAAAAGTCTTATTTCTAGTATCCGAGTAGCTTATTTAGAGGAATTCACACAAAACATCTAGGAATATACAGTGGAACCAATGTACAGGTGTAAGTGGAGGAATACATGTTTTATTTCTCTGCATGCAAAATATTGTAGAAATCCCTTACCTAACCTCCTAAAAAATAGTGGGACCCCTTGGGATTTTTCAAACCCTATTTCCACATGTAAAGCTAAATGAACTAGGTAAGAAAAATGGGTGTGAGAATCTTGGCAACGATTGTGAGTACCCACAAATGTAGGACTTTTGTGGGTTGTGAAGGCATTCCAGTGTTCACCCATCTTCCTCAAGCTTGGGAACACTTATACTATCGCTGGTGAATGGAAGCGTGATGAGGATCAGTGACATACCTTATGAATCCATTGGGAACATTGAGAAGAGCATATCCTCATTGGAAAATGGGAAAGTGACATATTTTGTAACTCCTGTACCATGTTTACATTAGGATTTCTAATCTTTATTATGTTCACTCTGTCATGAGTTTTGCTGATCCATATGTTTACATTACCTGACAATCTTTGGATTGGAAGTACTGATTAGGAATCTAAGGCAAGATATTATTACCTTCAACGTCTTTGAAAACTCCTGATGGGCGCATTGTGTGTCCCAAGGAGGCAGCAAAGGGGAGTTTCCAAGGCAATGGTCTTCAGATGGTCCACTCCTTTCTAAGTCACAGATTCTCCTTTCAAGGTGTCTGTGCTGCAACCGACTTCTCCCACGTCTGCACTTTCATGGCAGGAGTGAAAGGTCCAGATTCAACCATAACCCAAGTTCAAGCCAATGCCGAACATGTTCTTGGTAAGCAGTTATCAGATATGCTCTATTCCTCTTCCCACAAAGCCTGGTAGATTGGCTAAAAGTATTTAGAAGAATTGCACGCACCTACACTATTTTGGTTGTATAAATAGTGGAGGTCTATAAGATGCATTTTGTCACATCACCTAGAGACCATCATGCCTACCTTCCCTGTCCTCCTTCAAGATAAGGCCTTTCTTAGGGGTGGGCAAAACACTAGGAGTTTCACTCTGGAATTATGCGGAGTTACATTAAAACTCCGTGAGATTCCGCGAACGGATAGATTTAGGCATTTTGTGCTGATTTTCTGCGCCAGGAGCTCATTCCACGCTGAAGAATCTGCGCGAACGGCACCATGCGGTGTGCCAGAAGGAGCTGCTTTTCGACTTGATTTTACTTCCACTCAAGTAGATTTTCTACTCGAGAGGCAGCTTTCTGACCACGAACAGTTGCAACCGCCCTTGTTGGGGAAATTTCTCCAAGTGCTCTCCTAGCGACCGAAAGTCACGCTAGGGGACGCCAAATCTCACTTGCCCTCGCCAACTTACCATTGGCGAACCGTGTGTAAGGAAAAACTCCACCACTTGGCAGTTGGTGGAATTTGGACGGAATGCCATGTTACATGTGTTATGGGTTGTGGCAAAACTCAACCAAGTCCGCTGGCGGAGCAGAATTTATCACCCATCCCTACTTTTTATGGCATAGAAAATCTAGGAGATGGGCTTTTTTCTGCAATATTTTTTTAATGCTGATGAATGGAAGAATAGTATAGCCCTATTACAAATTTCCACAGCTTAAACTGGGTGGAGTGTTGCTACTTCAGGATGTAAAGATTCCATTGTTTGCACAACTTTCTAAGTGATTTTATACCTCTTAAGTTCTGATTTGCCATGACCCACCACCTCTAACTTCAATTTATCTGGAGTGACCAGAAGATCCCATTTATATTCTTTCAGATCAGATTCTGTGATTAATTTAGTATTTTCAGCTAGTTGCTCTCACCTTATAGACAAGGGAAGTCAGTTTGAACATGTATGTGGGATTGCAATTTCCTGAATGCCTACCTCAACCAGACCACTGGCTATCTTTGCAGAGAAATCCAAAGTGCCAACTTCCCAATCTATGGAGTTCGTAGGCTTGGGTCTCTATCCTCTAGCTTCAAATTGAAATTCATATGGCAAGAGAAAGGCTCTACTTGTTAGGGATCTTTCCTGTCTTTAATCTTTGGTACGAATGTTGTAAGGTGGGATGGCTCAATGTGCTGTTTAAATGTGATCACTTGTTCAAACACTGGCCATTCCACTTAGCCTTATATCCTTTTTAGTACAATAAAATATGCACCATAGATTACAGTAACAATAGACATCTTACCTCAGCACCATGAAGCAGTTTTTAGCGTTGAACAATAGTTTCACACAATAATAATAGTGAACATCTTTTGTGAATACCATGAAACCACTTCAGCAGTGGCTAAGAAGGGCTTAACAAAATGGCCTCTTATGTTTCCTTCTAGGATCCAGTCTAACTTTCCAGGTGGTCTTCTTCTGTATAGGCTGACTCCCCGTACTACAGCTGTTGGTGTTAAGCTCTGAAGGCCGCAGCTTTTAAAGTACTTTAATCCTGGCTCTAGAATAAGGAGTTCTGCAATGGGCGGGACATTTGTGGTACCCAGCAGAAATAAGGTCCTATAATCCAATTGCATGAATTCAGGTTGGAGAGTGCAGGAGCAAGATCTCAACAGTAGGCAAGTGATCTCATTCTGAGCATTTTAAAAACAAACATTCTTTAAAACCTTGCTTGTTGTTTTGAGGTGAGAAGTCTAGGCCAAAGGCACACATTACCTCTTCACATGGCGAATATCAGCGTTCCAAAAAATTGATTGCCTCCGTGGCACGAAAAGAAAACAAGCTAGAAGATCTCATTAAGCAATGTGGAGTTTTTGCTTAGATTGCCGCAACTCCAAGTGAGGTACCTTCCTTGCCCCCACAAAATTGTGGTGGATTAGAAATTTTGCTTCTAAGATTTCAGTAACTGGATGCTGATCAAGCAGCTATCTTTTTGGATGCATGTGGGACTGTTTGATGGCATCTCTGGGTAACATCTCTTCTTATAGGTGCTTGGATATTTTTATTTGTGTCCAAAATATAGATAATAAAAATGTCACATCACTGGAGATTATAATAGAACATCTACATCCAATGGGAGGTTTCGTAAATGCTACTTAAGACTCTATCAATGCTCTGCTATCCTTTGGCCAGGCTCAAGCTTTATAAATAAAACAAGCATTTGCAATGCAATAGGTCTCGCATTCACATGAGTTTGAGCTATTGCCATTGCAAATGACGATGCCTTTTATTTATGTTTTGGGTTTTAAAACATAAATAAAAGGCATTGCCATTTACAATACTAATAGCTTAAACTCTCGCAAATGCGAGACCTATTGCATTGCAATAAAGGTTCTTCTCGACCGCTTGTAGATTGTAAATATCAGAGGAAGAGACCGGCCTGCGACGTCTTCAAAGTAGTGATAAATAGTGCAGTGAAGAAGATGTGTAAGTGTTGTAAATTACACAGACACAAAGTGTGAAGAGAGAGTTACATATGATCCCAGCTATAAACACTAACAAAGCGCTCCAACACCTTTCGCACTGTGATTACACTGTCGTGGCTCAAGAGGAACAGCGGTAGGTGGGGGGGGGGGCTATTTCCTGCCCTCTCCGTGATTTGAGCGTGCAGTGTGGAATTGCGTAATGCCATTGCAATCTTTGGCCTAATAAACACTCCAGCTGTAGTAGGGCCCTGGCTTCACCTCCTGGTGCAGGGCGGGCTGTGCTTTATGGCACGCATGGAGGGAGGAAGGGATGGTCTTGGCTGCAGCTCAGGCCTCGTACAGTGCCCCTGCTATTACTAGAGAGCGAGAGGTGCTGAGGTGGTAGTGGTGGTATTGGTGGTGGTGGTGGTATTGGTGGAGCAAGAACTCGTAAAGGAGACTTGCTCGGAAGCAATCCTCTTGTTTAACTCGCTAATGAATTACTAACAACGTCTTGTAAATAATAACACGCAAAATACAGAAAACACGCGGGTTAGAGAAGCTTGCATATGTGTGTACTAATATAAATAACAATGAAAACGGACTAATCCAGCTCTAACTGGGAAATCTTTACCGCGCATGCGTCAACTGCATCTACGTAGTATGACGATACTAACGCTTGGCGGGAAATTCTCGCACATGTGCAGAAGGCATTAAAATGGAGTCTTGAAGACTCACGTGCATGGCATCTGCTTAGCCGAAATGAAAACCAACTATTTTACTAATGCTAATGCGGGAAAAGTATTAATAAGTAAAGAGGGTTAGAGTAGAGACGGGTGGTATACAGTGAAACCATATATTTGTGAAAGTAACATTTCTTCTTTTGACTTTATTATTAGTGTGCATTTGGGCCTTTCACGTTTGTCTGAATTGAGACGACTGATTCAAGTTTGCGCATGCCTACATGAGAGCTGACCCAGAGGGATGACCAAGCATTTTGACAGCCGTCCAAGGACGAGAATGACGTGCCCTGTGAACAGTGGGTGAAGAGTTCATGCAAGAAGACTTGTATTCATAATGTTGAAATAATTGTATCTAATAAAGTTTGGACATGTATGGGAACGGAAGGGAAGAATAAAGTTTAAGGGGATGGGTTTTGCAAACAATGGTTCAATGAAAATAAGTAATATGTAAGCATGGTGTGATGATCATCCCCCCTTGCCTGACCAATTAGAATACGTATTTTTGCGATATTGAAACTTTAGTGGGTGGTACATGGAAAACAAAAGGTATAACTGAGGTAGCTTCAGTTGGTTAGTTAGTCGAAGAGAGAGGAAGAGGCGTCAATGCTGGAAGTCGAGAGCACGGGATGCTGTCGGTGCTGTGGGTGGTGCTGGTGCTGAAAGAGACGCTGTGAGATGCTGATGAAGACACCGAATGCAGAACCATCTATCTTTAATTAATTGGGTTAGACAAGAAGATCGCGGAAGAAACTCAAGGAGGAAGAGAGTGTCAGAGAGGGGTGCGACGCAGCCGTCGGTATTCTAGAGAGGTTAAGTATCCTGTCCTGAATCCTGTCCTAAAGTCTTTGTCTCCTGATCTATCCCGGGGGACCCTTACCAGCCCTTTGGCCAGAGGGTTTGGTCTTCACACCATCCTTGGTAACTATAAATTCTTGGTATTTGTGGATGATCTTTTCTCTCTGTCCTCTCCTTTCTGGACATAGTTATTGTATGTGTCTGAAATATTTTCTCAATGAAGATTTGATTTGCAATCTTACGAATGAGGGTGTTTGCACTGTAAGTTGAAATGGTTCACATTCACTTAATTTAGATAAGGATTTTAAAACTTCCCGAGTCTGTGGTTAATTTCTTTAATTAAAGAATAGTTAATAAGTTATGTTAATTATCAACAGCAACTAGTTCAACTAATGGTCCATTGACCAGAGGAAATAACTTTTTGTTCAGTGAAGGTTAGTTAGGAATAAGAAATAACTAATCCTAAACAAGGAAAATATATAAACTAAACCCAGCGGTCTACTTGGTTATGTGTAAGTGTTTATGGGCCCAGATGAGTATATGGTAGTAGAGTATCTGTTGTTGGTATACCGCTGGATCAGTTTTCTGGTAGCAGAGCTATGGTTATTATTGACTAGTTTGGCGATAAGTATAGATTATTGATTTATGCTTTAACAAAAGAGTTAGTGTCTTCGTTTTATGTTGTCCAGAATTCCCGGGGAATGAATAGCGGGTGGTGACAGAAGCCATACTGCAGTGAGGTTACTCGTCTGTTGGAATAACACTGAGAAGCTACGCAGGGCTGGCAGTGTTAAACTAGGGACCATTTCGTAGAAAAGTTGTGTGAGTGAAAGCAAAAGGGGTTCGCTGGTGAAACTTTGGTCTAATTTCCCAATACGGGTGACACTGGAGGAGTATCAGGTTCTCTGGAGCTTGAATGAAGGGTAAGCGGAAGGTTTTACTCGCAGTTGAAAGAAAATCTATCTTTTGGTTTTAGTGGAACAGGCAGAGTAGCGAATGTTTTTATGTAGTTAATAACAAAGAATTTATTGCAAAGTATTAAGAAAATAAGTTTTCGTCAGGGTCAGTCGCCGGAGTTGGACTGACGTCACAGAGAGCCGCGCTGGGATAGGTTGAAACAGCGGGCGTGTGACAGAAGCAGCCTAGTAAAGGAGGGGTCAGTAGTAAGGAGCAGAACTGACGTCAGAAAAGGCTGCGCTGGCATTGGTCTGATCACGAGCGTAAGCCTGATTTTGATTGGATGACCAGTTAGAAGCCGCGCTAGGATTCGTGGAAGGAGAGATTGTATGCGGGATTTTGATTTGACTACTAGTGTGAGACGTGCAGATAGAAGATTTCAAGGGTTTGCAGAATACAATTTTATATATCGTTCATCTAGGATGTATGGAGAAAAGAGAAAAATTTAATTTTTAAAGAAAATCAAAAATGTCTTTAAGAAAGATAAGCCTGTGTTGACTAGAGAGGGAATTCCTATTCCGCCACCAAAGACACCAGCATCCTTTATGATGATGGAAAGAGGATATCATACTTGCGTGTGGTTAGAAAATTGGATAGAATATACAAAAGGTGATGTAGTGCTAGCATTTCCTGAAAAAGGTACGTTTAACAGGAGAATTCTTCAGAATTTGAGAATGAGAATGAATGATTTGGAACCTAGACCTAGGTTAACTCAATATGAGGCTTTGGAAGAATGGGAGACTGAGTCATATGAACGTGAGAAATGTAGAGGTGGGAAATATAAAGGATTTTTTCCCCGATACTTGCAAGAATCACGCCAAGGGCAAATGAAACAGTGCAGGAGAGCTATGGTATCTGAAGGTTTATATCCAGTATTAATGGCTGAGTAACAGTCTGGAGGAAAGTGTAAAGAGAAAACGAAACACTTGAATACAACAGGATATGGTGAATCAGATAATGAGTTATTAGAAGATATTTTAATTAAAAATCCACCACCGTATCAGGAAGCAACTAGTAAGGTTACCCCAAGCGCACCAGTGATAGGAATGCCTTTAACCCCACAAATTTTACATGATACCTCATTTAATAGGGTGCTGCAAGATAATGAGAGAGATGTTTTAAATAAAACTAGAGAAGCGTTAGTAAAGAAAATAAGTCAATTAAATTTGAATACTGAAGCTTTGACAGTACCAGTGACTATTAGTCCGGTAATCCCATTGTACGGAGATAAAAAGACTTGCCAGAAACCACAAACTGTGACAATTCCGTTAAACAGTCCTAGAAAAGAAGTAATCATTACAGATGATCAGGTCAGTGAAAGCGAATCAATTATTTCATTAATGGATCTCCCTAATGTGGAAACCTTAACTGAAACTCCGAAAAGAGTTACGCCTATGAATTTGAGAGAAAGGAGACCTTTGGTTCCTATAGGAACTGGAGGTGCAACAGTAGTTACCCCTGAAGACATAGAAAGATGGGCACAGGAAAGAGATAATCGGAACCCACCACCAAAGATTTTAGACAAAAGTAGATTGAAAGTGGAATTAGAAGAAATGATAGTGGGAAGTGTGGGCACAGAAAGATTGAATGTTTACAATGATGAAGAATTATTATTTTTATGTAAGAGTATAACCAGAAGAGCAAGAGTATTTCATGAGAAATTAACAGAAGTTGCTTCAGAAATTGGAATAGATATAGGGAAATCAAAGTTGCTGCAGAAACCCTATCGAGTGGATTTCACTGACAAGGATTTAGAAAGTGTTAATGCATCTGGAAAGAGACTACAGATAAAGGAGTTAATGAATATTTTGTTAAAATGGGGAGACATTGATAAATGGAGAATTAGATGGATAGGAAAGAAAGAGGAAGTTCAAGCGAGAGAAGCATCATCTGCATTTCCAGTAAGGGAAACGGAAAAGGTTGAGAAATTGTGTCCAATGAGAGAGGTTCCAGGAGGAGGATATGTTCATGTTCCTTGGAGTAGACAAGATATTTTGTCATTTACAAATGATTTTCCAAAATTGAGAGAAAAACCAGTTGAATGGTATAAACAGGTAGAAAGATTTGTGAAGGTTTCAAAGGTCTTATTGAAGGATCTGGATGGTTTGTTTGACATTGTGGTACCTGCTGATTTATGGACGGAGTGTAAGATTACAATAGATTGGCCAAGTGAAGAGTATGCTAGAGACTCGAAGACAGGAGCATCCTCAGAGGAGGTGATGAAGAAATATCACCAAGTGATTACATTCTTGAAAGGGAAAATTCCTCCTAAAGAAACAGATTGGGTATAGATAGGACAACCCAAGAACCAAACGAATCTGTACATGCGTATTATGAAAGGTTATTACAGGTGTTTAAGCAGTATAGTGGTTTTGAGAATATTGGTGATAAGGATATGGGACATTTTGTGTATCGGTTTGTATATGGTTTGAAACCAGAGATTAGCCAGATGATACAGCAGCACATGTTGTGTTGGCAAAGTAAGACAGTGGATGAGATTTTAAAGTATGCAAAACACTGCGGAGACGATATAGAAGCAAGGCGTAGAAAACTAAAAGAGAAAATGATGTGGGCACAGGTAAAGTTGGCAGAGCAGCAGGAGAATAAAACCAATACTCAGACTGATAATCAAGTGAAAGAGCAGAGAGTCAGAATGATCAAGTGGCAAATGGTAATAAATATAGAGGACGAATGAACAGAGAAGAAGCGAAGAAGAAGTTTCCTTGTCATGCGTGCGGAAAGTTTGGACATTGGAACAATGAGTGTAAGAGTATTCAGAATAATAATGGGCCAAATCAAAATGTAATCCCACAGATGCAGAATGAAGTACTTATGAATCAGCAGCAGCAGGTAGTTACTCCACAATATCAGGTGCCACTAGCTCCTATGCCAAACTTTGTGAACCATCAAAAGTTCAGTACGAACACCGGATTTCAAGGAGAAAGTGGTAAGAATAATAGAACAGTTGCGCAATATTTGTTGCAGAATGATGAGGAAAATTCAGATTTTGTACAATGACGGTGCCTGAGGGGGGAGGAAGAGGAATGCGTGCTTGGCGCATCCTTGCCGGTAGATCAGTCAGGTCCATTTGTTGATGGGAAAGTGGAAGGTAAAGACATCACTTTTCTATTGGATACTGGTGCTACATGGTCTACTGTGAGAACAGCAGAACCCTTCTCGGGAGAATCTATCCAAGTCGTGGGCGTATCGAATCAGCAGATTAGAACCCCAATCACGAAGCCAATGGAGGTGCACATTAGAAACTTTAAAGAAATGCATCGGTTTGTAGTTTGCGATTCCAGTCCCGTAAATCTGTTGGGAAGGGATCTACTGTGCAAAATGAATTGCACGATCAATTATACACCAAATGGTGTCGCTTTCCAGACCCCTGATGAAGACGTTATATATAAAATGATGCTAGTCAAGCAAGGAACAGAAGTAGATGAAATGTTTTCATTAATGACTGAAAATGAATTACCAGAAGAGTTGAGAGCCACAGTCAATCCGGAAGTGTGGGATTTTACAGGAAAAGATATTGGGCTGATGTCAAATGTAGACCCAGTGAAAGTGACAGTGAAGGAAGGTGCAGTTTATCCAAACACACGACAATACAAGATGAGTCCAGAAGTAAAAGCAGGAATTATTCCAGAGATCGATCGAATGGTTAAACAAGGCATTTTAAAAGAAATAATGAGCAGGCCTTGTAACTCACCAATCATGGGACTTAAAAAGCCTAGTGGAAAATATAGGACAGTGCAAGATTTACAAAAAATAAATAAAATTGTAGTACCATGTTGCCCAATAGTACCAAATCCAGCAGTGATCCTTTATCAGATACCTTGGAATGCAGGCTGGTTTACAGTAATTGACTTATGCCAAGCATTCTTTTCTATTCCTTTGCACCCAGACAGCCAGTATCTTTTTGCATTTAAGTTCAAGGATCATATCTATGCATGGTGCAGAGTTCCTCAAGGGTACACAGAGAGTCCCTCGATTTTTAATCAGATCCTGAAAAAGTGTTTAGAGTCATTAGTCATGCCTGGAAATTCGGTTGTGGTTCAGTACATTGATGACCTACTGGTGGCATCAAGAATACGAGAGGATTGTGTCATTGACACAATTGCATTACTGAACCATTTGGCTGAAGGAGGACACAAGGTGTCTCCAGAAAAATTACAGTTCTGTCAACAAGAAGTTAAATATTTAGGGCATAAAATAGAAAGAGGAGTAAGAAAAGTGACACCAGAAAGAATAAAAATAATCAAAGAGATGCAACTACCTCAGACGCAAAAGGAAATTAGAATGTTTCTGGGAGTGGTTGGGTACTGTAGGCAGTGGATTAACAGTTTTTCCATGCTAGCAAAACCATTGATACAAATGACACGGAAGAGAGCTAAAGATCCAATTGATTGGAATGATGAATGTTTGGAAGCCTTTGTGAAATTGCGAAATTGTTTATGCAAAGCTCCTGCTTTGGGCATGCCTGATTACTCAAAAGAATTTGCGTTGTTTTGCTGTGAGAGAGAAAATTGTGCACTTTCAGTTTTAACACAGAGACATGGATTGAGCCGACGTCCAGTGGCGTATTTTTCTGCCACATTGGATCCAGTGGCGTCAGCTTTACCTGGCTGCTTAAAGGCAGTAGCTGCTACTTGTATGAGTCTGGAGCAAAGTGAGTCAATAGTGATGGGACATTCAGTAAAAGTCTATGTTCCACACTCAGTTGAAATTCTTCTGACAAGAACAAGAACACAACATCTTACACCTAGTCGGCTGACTAAGTATGAAAGAGTGATTTTGGGAGCAGAAAATGTGACAGTGATAAGATGTACGGTTATGAACCCTGCCACATTATTGCCAGACCCGTGTAATGAGGAAGTAAGAGATGAAATTGATCATGATTGTTTGGATGTGACTGAATTGTGTACTAAGCCCCGTCCTGACATTAAAGAAACACCATTAAAAGAAGCTGATCATGAAATATTTGTGGATGGGTCTTGTTTGAGGATAGAAGAAGGAGGATTAAGTGCTGCATATGCTGTATGTAAGATAACAGGGGTAATTGAAGCATCCTGTTTACCGAGAGTCAAATCTGCACAAGTAGCCGAATTGGTGGCCTTAACAAAGGCATGCAAAATTGGGAAAAATTGGAGAATAACCATATTTACAGACAGTCAATATGGTTTCGAGGTTGTGCACGATTTTGGCCAACTCTGGATGCAGAGGGGATTTCTGACTTCTTCAGGATCTCCTATAAGAAACAGTAAAAATGTAAAAGATCTGCTGGAAGCATTACAATTGCCAAAGGAAGTAGCAGTTGTTAAATGTGCTGCACATCAGTCAGGAAATGACTATGTGGCAGCCGACAATAGATATGCTGACCAAATTGCTCAATATTATGCGAAAAATACAATGGCCATCAACAGAAAAGTTGAAACGGGTGAAACCAGCTGCCAACTTATGTTTTTCTCAATTCCAGAAACATGGGATGAGATTAGACAGTTACAAGAAGAAGTTGAGGAAAAGGAAAAAGAAATTTGGATAAAAGCAGCCAGTACAAAAAGGTCAGAAGATGAAGTATGGGTGTATTTAGATGGAAGACCAGTCATGCCAGATTGTTTGCTCTCTAAAATGGCGGGAGTATATCATGGAGCAACACACATAGGGAGAGATTCAATGATCAGATTATTCAGACAGAGTTGGTATAATCCAAAGTTCAGGGTAGTCGCAGAGAGCCTTTGACAAAGATGCTTAACCTGTCAGCAACAAAATCCAGGCAGAAAGACAGTGGTTAGTTGGGGAAAGATTGGAAAGGCAGAAGGACCCTTCACAAGGTTGCAGTTAGATTTCATTGAATTACCTCCTTGTAATGGACTGAAGTATGTACTAGTCATAGTGTGTCTGTTCTCAAGATGGGTGGAGGCATACCCCACCAGAAGAAATGACAGTCTTGCAGTTGCCAAATTACTATTGAGGGAGTTGATTCCTCGTTTTGGTTTTCCAGTCACTTTGGAATCAGATAGAGGACCTAATTTTAATAGTGAAATAATTCGATTAATCTGTGCTGCATTTAACATTGAACAAAAACTGCACTGTGCTTATTGTCCAGAGGCTTCTGGAATAGTTGAACAGCTAAATGGCACAATCAAGTCAAGATTAGGGAAAGTGTGTGCATCCACAATGCTGAATTGGCCAGATGCATTACCTCTTGTATTGATGGGTCTCAGAAGTATTCCTGACAGAAAGACAGGAATGAGTCCTCATGAGGTTCTCATGGGAAGGGCAATGAGGCAAGTATTTATTCCTGGAAACAAATTAATGAGTATACCTGATGATCTGGTATTGGACTATTGCAAAGGATTGGCTGAAATGGTGCGTTCTGTCTCCCACCAGGTTGGAGAAGACGCAGTTGAAAGACAGCCAGACCAAGCAAACGATCTGAATCCTGGAGATTGGGTGTTAGTGAAGAAACACGCAAGGAAGTCGTGCCTAGCACCAAGGTGGGATAAACCGCGTCAAGTCATACTAGTCACTACCACAGCAGTGAAGTGTGCAGGTTTGCCCAACTGGATTCATGCTAGTCATACCAGAAGAGTACCGAGCCCATCAGAACAACAAGAGCAACCACTGACTGAGCAGACTGAAAGGTCAGAAGTCGAAAGCTGTGAAATTGAAGAGTCTAGAGTGATAGATTCTGAAAGACAACTGAATGACGAACAGCCAAGAACAAGTCAGGAAGATTGGATACCAATAATTGAAATATCTGATGATGCTGTCGAAACAAGAAGAATAACAAAACTGAAAAGGCAGGAAAGTAGACAGGGAAGGACAGGGAAAGAAGAACACACTCAGGTCGAAATAAACAAAGACAATCAGGGACCTGAGGAGGGAGAGTCAGAATTAGAAGAACAAGTTCAGGCAGAATAAGGACAATCTGAAATAAGACCTGAACAGGATCAAGTAGATCTAGAAGAACAAGTTCAGGCAGAAGAAGAACAAATTATAATAAGACCTGAACAGGTGCAAGTAGAGGAAGGTCCAAACACAGAAAATAAAGAACAAGGACAGATTGTGCCTAGATTAAGTGAAAATAAAAGGATTCTAGAAGGAGATAGAGAAGGTGAAAGTGCAGTTCAGGTCAAAAGAGTTAGAAAAGGAGACAATTGGCCAGTAGGAGTGAAGAAGTTAAAATATTAATTGGGAAAATCAGAAAAGAAACCAGAACAAGTAAATGAAATCACAAGTCAAACACAATCTAAGCAAACTTTAGTGAAACTCACTCGAAAAAGCCCAAGACTGAGAAATTTAAACAGAAAATACAAGGCCCCTGAGTGGATTTATGTTATACTCGAAGAATTTGAAAACTTAGGCTTAAGTGAGAAAACAGAAAGGGTTCATGTTGCACAGATTGATGAAAGCAAATTGAGACCTCCTTAAAAGAAAAGAAATTTAGCAGACAAAAGAAAGAAAAGAGAGAAGAAATTTTCTCAGATTAAAATGGCAGAAGTTGAAGTCACCGAAAGACCAAAACGAGGTTTAAAAAGAAAATGTTTTAGATTTTGTTTTTGTAGTATATATATATATATATATATATATATTATATATATATATATATATATATATATATATATATATATATATATATATAAAGGAGTACCTTTATTAATGGAAACAAGTGATAAAAATAATACCATTACTAATGAAAAGGTAGATAGAATAAAGGGAACTAAAATTGAAATAGGGGTAGAAGATGAGGCAAATTATCATAATGAGTCGGATTATAATTTGTCTTCAAATGTGTTTGCTAAATTGTTATTTCAGTATGTTAATACAATGGAAATCACAAATTGCTATGTTTGTATGAAGTTACCCTTATCAGTATCAGAAGGGGTGACATATCACCATATACCTCTAACATATGGTGTGTCATGTAGTATTTTATCAAGTTTATTTTATGCTACAGGGAGACTTCAGTATTTTTATTCAAATCTAGATGTAGTATTTTCAGAATTGCCTATTAGAGAGAAAATGAATCCAGTAGCTAGTAGTAAGAATGCACAATTTATGGGTGAATTCTTTTTAACAATGAGTTCAATAGATATAGCTCAAGTACACGAAAATAATTTAACTTGTACTTTACGTGAAGAAGAAAAAGAGTTTTTTAATTTAGTAGAAGAAAGGAGACAGGATTTAATAAAGAAAGCTGCTGAACAGAAAACCCATGTACCTCCATGGGTTGGGAAAGAGGGAATCTATGCAAATGGCAAGGCTCATGCTGCGAAGTCCCTGGATTTTGTGAAAAAGGGGAAATTATGCCTCCATAAATTAAAGACAGATTATAATAATAATTACATTAGTTCCAGTGAGTGTGAACACAACTTCCTAATTTTAGGAGGGTGGGGACTAAAAGGGGGAACTGATCCTGTATTTCCAGGAATTTATTATGTCTGCGGGAACAAGGCCTATTATAGGTTACCTGCAAGATGGTACGGGAGCTGTTATTTTGGAATAGTTTTCCCGAAAATATATCATGTGGACAGAATCAATGGAATCAATGGAAAATCTAATGAACTAACACGGAGAAGAAGAGCTAGTTTTTCTGAAATAGTAGGAGATATATCTAGTGCATTGATACCCTCAGTTGGAGTCATTCTAAATTCGCAGAAAATGTGTAAATTATCGACCATAGTTGATCGTCTTTCTACAGACACTGCAGGAGGATTCTTGATGATTAACACAGAAATGGTTGCAATCAGGTCTATGGTTTTACAAAACCGTCTTGCTCTTGACATTTTATCAGCAAAAGAAGGTGGAGTCTGTGGTATGTTGAAAATTCAACATTGCTGCACTTATATTCCGGACAAGAGCAGAGAAATTAAAAGATATATTGAAAACATTACAAGAATGCATAAAGACTTGACCCAACTGAAGGTTGACAGTGTGTGGGGAAAACTAACAAAGAGCATAACATCAATAGGGAAATGGTTTACTAATTTTGGGAAAAGTTTTCAAGGTCAAATAATGTTACCATTAGTTGTGATAATAACAATAGTAATGATATTAATGATTACATATAAATGTTGCAAAAATAGAGGGAAAGGAAGAATACATCTAGAAAAAGAAGGAAAAGGAAAGAAACAAAAAAGAGAATATGAGGAGATACAACTAGAAGAAATGAAAGGGAAGATATTTAAGAAGATGAAAGATTTAGAAGGAAAAGAATTAACAAATGGAAGAATGAGAAAAGAAATAGAAGATTGAGATGTGCTAAAGTTGGCATTTGGGATGGGATGGGTAATTTTGTGATGGCATAAAATGCCATCGGAGAGGGGATTGATGGAGCAAGGACTCGTAAAGGAGACTTGCTCAGAAGCAATCCTCTCGTTTAACTCGCTAACGAATTACTAACAACGTCTTGTAAATAATAGCACGCAAAATACAGAAAACACGCGGGTTAGAGAAGCTTGCGTATGTGTGTACTAATATAAATAACAATGAAAACGGACTAATCCAGCTCTAACTGGGAAATCTTTACCGCGCATGCGTCAACTGCATCTACGCAGTATGACGATACTAACACTTGGAGGGAAATTCTCGCGCATGTGCAGAAGGCATTAAAATGGAGTCTTGAAGACTCACGTGCATGGCATCTGCTTAGCCGAAATGAAAAGTAGCTATTTTACTAATGCTAATGCGGGAAAAGTATTAATAAGTAAAGAAGGTTAGAGTAGAGACGGGTGGTATACAGTGAAACCATTTATTTGTGAAAGTAACATTTCTTCTTTTGACTTTATTATTAGTGTGCATTTGGGCCTTTCACGTTTGTCTGAATTGAGCCGACTGATTCAAGTTTGCGCATGCCTACATGAGAGCAGACCCAGAGGGATGACCAAGCATTTTGACAGCCGTCCAAGGACGAGAATGACGTGCCCTGTGAACAGTGGGTGAAGAGTTCATGCAAGAAGACTTGTATTCATAATGTTGAAATAATTGTATCTAATAAAGTTTGGACATGTATGGGAACGGAAGGGAAGAATAAAGTTTAAGGGGATGGGTTTTGCAAACAATGGTTCAATGAAAATAAGTAATATGTAAGCATGGTGTGATGATCATCCCCCCTTGCCTGACCAATTAGAATACGTATTTTTGCGATATTGAAACTTTAGTGGGTGGTACATGGAAAACAAAAGGTATAACTGAGGTAGCTTCAGTTAGTTAGTTAGTCGTTGAGAGAGGAAGAGGCGTCAATGCTGGAAGTCGAGAGCTCGGGATGCTGTCGGTGCTGTGGGTGGTGCTGATGCTGAAAGGGACGCTGTGAGATGCTGATGAAGACTCCGAATGCAGAACCATCTATCTTTAATTAATTGGGTTAGACAAGAAGATCGCGGAAGAAACTCGAGGAGGAAGAGAGTGTCAGAGAGGGGTGTGACGCAGCCGTCGGTATTCTAGAGAGGTTAAGTATCCTGTCCTGATTCCTGTCCTAAAGTCTTTGTCTCCTGATCTATCCCGGGGGACCCTTACCAGCCCTTTGGCCAGAGGGTTTGGTCTTCACACCATCCTTGGTAACTATAAATTCTTGGTATTTGTGGATGATCTTTTCTCTCTGTCCTCTCCTTTCTGGACATAGTTATTGTATGTGTCTGAAATATTTTCTTAATGAAGATTAGATTTGCAATCTTACGAATGAGGGTGTTTGTACTGTAAGTTGAAATGGTTCACATTCACTTAATTTAGATAAGGATTTTAAAACTTCCCGAGTCTGTGGTTAATTTCTTTAATTAAAGAATAGTTAATAAGTTATGTTAATTATCACCATCAACTAGTTCAACTAATGGTCCATTGACCAGAGGAAAGAACTTTTTGATCAGTGGAAGGTTAGTTAGGAATAAGAAATAACTAATCCTAAACAAGGAAAATATATAAACTAAACTCCAGCGGTCTACTTGGATCTATGCAAGTGTTTATGGGCCCAGGTGAGTATATGGTAGTAGAGTATCTGTTGTTAGTATACCGCTGGATCAGTGGTATTGGTGGTAGTGGTACTGGTGGTGGTATTGGTGGTGGTGGTACTGGTAGTGGTACTGGTAGTGGTGGTGGTACTGGTGGTTGTCGTACTGGTGGTACTGTTGGTGGTGGTATTGGTGGTGGTAGTGGTGGTATTGGTGGTTTTGGTGGTGGTACTGGTACTAGTGGTACTGGTGGTGGTACTGGTGGTGGTGGTACTGGTGGTGGTAGTGGTGGTACTGGTGGTGGTGGTACTGGTTCTGGTGGTACTGGTTCTGGTGGTGGTACTGGTGGTGGTGGGACTGGTGGTGGTAATGGTGGTGGGACTGGTGGGACTGGTGGTGGTGGTACTGGTAGTGGTGATAGTACTGGTGGTACTGGTGGTGGTGGTACTGGTGGTGGTGCTGATGGTGGTGGTGGTACTGGTGGTGGTACTGGTGGTGGTGGTACTGGTAGTGATGGTAGTGGCAGTGGTGGTACTGGCAGTGGTTGTAGTGATAGTGGTGGTAGTGGTGGTGGTACTGGTAGCTGTGGTGGTGGTACTGGTAGTGGTGGTGGTACTGGTAGTGGTGGTGGCACTGGTAGTGGTGGTGGTGGTACTGGTGGAACTGGTAGTAGTGGTGGTTGTGGTACTGCTACTGGTGGTGGTGGTACTGGTGGTGGTGGTACTGGTGGTGGTGGTACTGGTGGTGGTACTGGTGGTGGTGGTACTGGTGGTGGTACTGGTGGTGATGGTAGTGGCAGTGGTGGTACTGGCAGTGGTGGTAGTGATAGTGGTGGTAGTGGTGGTGGTACTGGTAGCTGTGGTGGTGGTACTGGTGGTGGCACTGGTAGTGGTGGTGGTGGTACTGGTGGAACTGGTAGTAGTGGTGGTTGTGGTACTGCTACTGGTGGTGGTGGTACTGGTGGTGGTGGTACTGGTGGTGGTGGTACTGGTGGTGGTGGTACTAGTGGTGGTTGTGGTACTGGTGGTGGTACTGGTGGTGGTGGTGGTACTGGTGGTACTGGCTGTGGTACTGGTGGTATTGGTGGTGGTATTTGTGGTGGTACTGGTGTTATTGGTGGTGGTACTGGTGGTATTGGTTGTACTGGTGGTGCTACTGGTTGTATTGGTGGTGGTGATATTGGTACTGGTACTGGTGGTACTTGTGGTGGTGGTACTGGTGGTGACGGTGGTACTGGTGGTGGTACTGGTGGTGGTACTGGCGGTGGTACCGGTACTGGTGGTGGTGGTGGTGGTACTGGTGGTGGTGGTGGTACTGGTGCTGGTGGTACTGGTGGTGGTGGTAGTACTGGTGGTGGTGGTACTGGTGGTGGTACTGGTGGTGGTGGTACTGGTGGAACTGGTGGTGGTGGTACTGGTGGTGGTGGTACTGGTGGTGGTGGTGGCACTGGTGGTATTAATTGTGGTGGTACTGGTGGTGGTACTGGTGGTGGTGGTGGTACTGGTGGTAGTGGTACTGGTACTGGTAGTGATGGTAGTGGTGGTGGTGGTACTGGTAGTGGTGGTACTGGTAGTGGTGGTGGTAGTGGTGGTGGTACTGGTGGTTGTAGTACTGCTACTGGTGGTGGTGGTACTGGTGGTATTGGTACTGGTGGTACTGGTGGTGGTGCTGATGGTGGTGGTGGTACTGGTGGTTCTGGTGGCGGTGGTACTGGTGGTGGTTGTGGTACTGGTGGTGGTACTGGTGGTGATGGTGGTACTGGTGGTGATGGTGGTACTGGTGGTACTGGTGATGGTACTGGCTGTGGTACTGGTGGTATTTGTGGTGGTACTGGTGTTATTGGTGGTGGTACTGGTGGTATTCGTTGTACTGGTGGTGCTACTGGTGGTATTGGTGGTGGTGATATTGGTACTGGTGGTACTTGTGGTGGTGGTACTGGTGGTGACGGTGGTACTGGTACTGGTACTGGTGGTGGTGGTACTGGTGGTGGTGGTACTGGTGGTGGTGGTACTGGTGGCGGTACTAGTGGTGGTGGTACTAGTGGTGGTGGTGGTACTGGTACTGGTGGTGGTACTGGTACTGGTGGTGGTACTGGTGGTGATGGTGGTGGTACTGGTGGTGGTGGTACTGGCTGTGATACTGGTGGTATTGGTGGTGGTACTGGTGGTATTGGTTGTACTGGTGGTGCTACTGGTGGTATTGGTGGTGGTGATATTGGTACTGGTGGTACTGGTGGTACTTGTGGTGGTGGTGGTACTGGTGGTGACAGTGGTACTGGTGGTGGTACTGGTCGTACTGGTGGTGGTACTGGTACTGGTGGTGGTGGTACTGGTGGTGGTGGTACTGCTGGTGGTACTGGTGGTGGTTAAGCTGGTGGTGGTAGTACTTGTGGTGGTGGTGGTACTGGTGGTGGTACTGGTGGTGGTACGGTGGTGGTGGTACTGGTGGTGGTACTGGTGGTACTAGTGGTGGTGGTACTGGTGGTATTGGTGGTGGTGGTACTGGTGGTGGTGGTACTGGTGCTGATGGTGGAGGTGGTACTGGTGGTGGTACTGGTGGTGGTACTGGTACTGGTGGTACTGATGGTGGTGGTACTGGTGGTGGTACTGATGGTGGTGGTACTGGTAGTGATGGTAGTGGTGGTACTGGTAGTGGTGGTAGTGGTGGTGGTGGTACTGGTAGTGGTGGTGGTGGTGGCACTGGCGGTACTGGTAGTGGTGGTTGTGGTACTGCTACTGGTGGTGGTGGTAGTGGTGGTACTGGTGGTGGTGCTGATGGTGGTACTGGTGGTACTGGTGGTGGTACTGGTTGTACTGGTACTGGTTGTACTGGTACTGGTAGTGATGGTAGTGGTAGTGGTGGTGGTACTGGTAGTGGTGGTGGTGGTACTGGAGGTACTGGTAGTGGTGGTACTGGTGGTACTGGTGGTGGTACTGGTTGTACTGGTACTGGTTGTACTGGTACTGGTAGTGATGGTAGTGGTAGTGGTGGTGGTACTGGTAGTGGTGGTGGTGGTACTGGTGGTGGTGATACTGGTGGTACTGGTGGTGGTGGTACTGGTGGTACCGGTGGTGGTGGTGGTGGTACTGGTGGTGGTGGTACTGGTGGTGGTGGTACTGGTGGTGGTAGTACTGGTGCTGGTGGTACTGGTACTGGTGGTACTAAAGTGGTACTGGTGGTGGTGGTACTGGCTGTGGTACTGGTGGTGGTACCGGTGGTATTGGTGGTGGTACTTGTGGTATTGGTGGTACTGGTGGTGGTGGTACTGGTGGTGGTGGTGGTACTGGTGGTTGTGGTACTGCTACTGGTGGTGGTGGTACTGGTGGTATTGGTACTGGTGGTACTGGTGGTGGTGCTGATGGTGGTGGTGGTACTGGTAGTTCTGGTGGCGGTGGTACTGGTGGTGGTTGTGGTACTGGTGGTGATACTGGTGGTGATGGTGGTACTGGTGGTGGTACTGGTGGTACTGGTGATGGTACTGGCTGTGGTACTGGTGGTATTTGTGGTGGTACTGGTGTTATTGGTGGTGGTACTGGTGGTATTCGTTGTACTGGTGGTGCTACTGGTGGTAGTGATATTGGCACTGGTGGTACTTGTGGTGGTGGTACTGGTGGTGACGGTGGTACTGGTGGTGGTACTGGTGGTACTGGTGGTGGTACTGGTGGTACTGGTGGTGGTACTGGTGGCTGGTGGCGGTACTAGTGGTGGTGGTACTAGTGGTGGTTGTGGTACTGGTGGTGGTACTGGTACTGATGGTGGTACTGGTGGTGGTGGTACTGGTGGTACTGGTGGTGATGGTGGTACTGGTGGTGGTGGTGGTACTGGCTGTGATACTGGTGGTATTGGTGGTGGTATTTGTGGTGGTACTGGTGGTATTGGTTGTACTGGTGGTGCTACTGGTGGTATTGGTGGTGGTGATATTGGTACTGGTGGTACTTGTGGTGGTGGTGGTGGTACTGGTGGTGACAGTGGTACTGGTGGTGGTACTGGTCGTACTGGTGGTGGTAGTGGTACTGGTGGTGGTAGTACTGATGGTGGTGGTACTGGTGGTGGTACTGGTACTGGTGGTGGTGGTACTGGTGGTGGTACTGGTGGTGGTGGTATGGTGGTGGTGGTACTGGTGGTGGTACTGGTGGTACTAGTGGTGGTGGTACTGGTGGATTGGTGGTACTGGTGGTACTAGTGGTGGTGGTACTGGTGGATTGGTGGTACTGGTGGTACTAGTGGTGGTGGTACTGGTGGATTGGTGGTGGTGGTACTGGTGGTACTGGTGGTGGTGCTGATGGTGGAGGTGGTACTGGTGGTGGTACTGGTGGTACTGATGGTGGTGGTACTGGTGGTGGTGGTACTGGTAGTGATGGTAGTGGTGGTGGTGGTACTGGTAGTGGTGGCGGTGGTACTGGTAGTGGTGGCACTGGTGGTACTGGTAGTGGTGGTTGTGGTACTGCTACTGGTGGTGGTACTGGTGGTGGTGCTGATGGTGGTACTGGTGGTACTGGTAGTACTGGTACTGGTAGTGGTGGTAGTGGTGGTGGTGGTAGTGGTGGTGGTACTGGAGGTACTGGTAGTGGTGGTTGTGGTACTGGTGGTACTGGTGGTGGTAGTGGTGGTGGTACTGGTGGTGGTGATACTGGTGGTACTGGTGGTGGTGGTACTGGTGGTGGTGGTACCGGTGGTGGTGGTGGTACTGGTGGTGGTGGTACTGGTGGTGGTAGTACTGGTGCTGGTGGTACTGGTGGTACTAAAGTGGTACTGGTGGTGGTGGTACTGGTTGTACTGGTGGTGGTGGTACTGGCTGTGGTACTGGTGGTATTGGTGGTGGTACTGGTGGTATTGGTGGTGGTACTTGTGGTATTGGTGGTACTGGCGGTATTGTTGGTGGTACTGGTGGTGGTGGTACTGGTGGTGGTACTGGTGGTGGTGGTAGTGGTACTGGTGGTAGTGGTGGTGGCACTGGTGGTGGTACTGGTAGTGCTGGTGGTACTGGTGGTGGTGGTACTGGTGGTGGTAGTGGTAGCGGTGGTGGTACTGTTGGTGGTAGTGGTAGTGGTGGTACTGGTGGTGGTGGTACTAATGGTGGTGGTGGTACTGGTGGTGGTGGTGGTACTGGTGGTGGTGGTACTGGTAGTGGTGGTAGTGGTACTGGTGGTGGTGGTGGTACTGGTGATGGTGGTGGTACTGGTGGTGGTGGTACTGGTGGTGGTAGTACTGGTGGTGGTGGTACTGGTGGTGGTACTGGTGGTGGTGGTGGTGGTACTGGTGGTGGTACTGGTGGTAGTGGTACTGGTGGTGGTGCTGGTGGTGGGACTGGTGGTGGTACTGGTGGGTGTACTCTTGGTGGTGGTAGTGGTGGTAGTGGTACTGGTGGTACTGGTACTGGGGGTGGTGGTGGTGGTACTGGTGGTAGTGGTATTGGTGGTGGTACTTGTGGTGGTGGTACTGGTGGTGGAGGTGGTACTGGTGGTGGTACTGGTAGTGGTGGTACTGGTGGGGGTGGTACTGGTGGGGGTGGTGACGGTAGTGGTACTGGTGGTGGTACTGGTGATGTTGGTGGTACCGGTGGTGGTACTGGTGGTACTGATAGTACTGGTATTGGTGGTGGTACTGGTGGTGGTCTCGTATGAACAAAAGTGCGCGGCCGCTATTAAAGTGAAAGCGCAGAATGGGGCGCTTTTACAAATAAAAGCATTTGTTTCTCAAGTCGACAAACATGCTTTTTTATAAAAGCGCCCCATTCCGCGCTTTCACTTTAATAGCGGCCGTGCACCTTGCTTAGACGAGCCCAGTCTAAAGAAAGTAGCGTGCCACCATTAAAGATAAAGCGCAGAATGGGGCGCTTGTTTAAAAAAGAAAAAAAAAAGTAGTCCATGAATAACTACATAAAGACCTACAGTGTAATGAAACTGTAGTTGGCCGGTGCTCCTGGCTTCCAAACGGAAATGATGTATCTGGAGCACCGGCCAACAAGGAGCCAGTAAACAAAAGCGATGGAGCTATGAACCAATAGCAGGCAGCAGCTGAAATTACACTCTGTAGAGTGTTTACAGGAGGTCTTGCAAACAGCGCATTTAAAAAAGCTACACACACACACACACACACACACACACACACACACACACACACACACACACACACACACACACACACACACACACACACACACACACACACACACACACACACACACACACACACACACACACACACACACACACACACACACACACACACACACACACACACACACACACACACACACACACACACACACACACACACACACACACACACACACACACACACTTTGCTGCTGTTATTCGGATATTTCTACATACAACAGTTTACAAGGGACATCATCATCCTGAGACCCCGGTGGAAATCTTACCTAGCCTGCAAACCAGCAGGATAGTCTGATTAATAAATTAAACCTTCGTCATATAACTAATTAACTTATTGGAAAACTAGACTGGGAAATGAACTGCAGCTAGAGTAGGATATTTGAGGTCCAACATTACTGCAAGGAACACATTGAAGCCTCTGCAAGTCTTCATATTAAGGCCGGGGTGCATTAAACTGCGGGGTTCATTGATTTCAAGGTTTCATTTAGTCACAGAGAACATCCAGAATGATAAACAGCAGAAATGCACAGACTGCCCAGAGGTTTTCATATGAGGCTGAGTGGTCTTTCCAACACGTCTCTGTTTCGCAGTGGGGTTTTTGGTGCCCCCACTTACTAGCCTGAAGGCCCACTTATTGACCTGGGATGTTGGAGTCAGCTACTTAGTCATTGCTCTTTTTGCCGATTTATCCCGGACTACTAAGGGCTCAAAAATCCACATGGGCACCTAGTTATTCCTATGCGGTCTCTGATGCTCACTCGACATGCACGGCATTCAGCCACTCCCCTCTCGATGTTCACGTTTGCATCATTTTGGTCCCCGCTAACTTCTAATGTCTCCATGTTTGACCATTGTGTTCCCATATCCCTTCTGCTGCTAGCCCAGTGCCTTTCCTCATGTGCCCTGATGCTGCCTACATCCCCTACACCAGTGGTTCCCAAACTTTTCACTCCTGAGGACCCCCATTGAGTCACTACTGGCAGCCGGGGACCCCCAGGCAATTTGTATGATTTAAATGTCAAACATTAAAACTGTAATTCGAAGGGGAAAAAAACACCATGTGTGCACATCAAACAAAGACTAGACTTAAATTACTAAAGATTTTAGTATTTTTATATTAAAATATTTGCGAAAAATCCTAATGGGAAGGTTGGTGCTGCATCTCGCGACTAACTTTTCATTGTTTGGTTTGGCTCCTACTCCTGCCAAGGCTGGACTGGAAACTTAAAGCTGCTCTGGCAAATGTTGTCAGACTAGTCCCCATACAGTGCACACCAAGTGCAGCGAGTGAGTCTGACCACTACAAAGGGGGCATTGGGGGCCTCTCCCCCAAGAAAATTTGGGGGAAAATGGTGCATTTTACAACACATTTGTGATTATATATTGAATTGAAATAATGACCTTACTATGCACCAGGATACAACAATCTTTTGTCAATCTTCATTGATTCCCTCACTACTACCCTCCAACAGTGCCTCTCATCTCTCCATAGCCCCACTGTCACATGTATTTAATTTGATTTATAGCACCTCTCATACCACTGTAGGGTGTCAGAGCACTTTACATCACACACATACAGAGACAATGAATCATACGTCTGTAAATCAGTGACTAGAAAATGTTACATAAGGCAAAGGGGACTACAAGGTGTAGGATTCACAAGTCATCCATACTGGTAGGCATTTTTTAAGAGTGCCTGGTCTGGAGAAGCACAAACTCAGGATTCAGAACATAACACAGGGGTTAGCATTGACTTTAATAATAAGGATTTATTTCTACCCAAACAAACCTTTTTAGCAGCATCGGGATAATGAAAGACTGGGAAAAAGCATAACTTACTAACTTGTACCATGCAGTTTGCTTGCAGCTCTTTGATATCAGTTCATAGCTCACTGTGCTAAATGCGATTGGAACTTGTGAACTGCATAATAACAAAAGAGTCTCTGTGGCAAAAGCAGGAACTGACTGAGATATGCACAAAACAAAATACTGTTTTTTTTAAATGCATGGTAGACATTCTTTGCAGCAGGCATATTAACCATCTGGGCTTCCTAAGAAGACTCAAAGCTGCCACTGGACAAACCCCCCATCTCTCTCCAGCAGGTACATTAATCACCGGAGTTATCTTGATATCTTGACACTTTTATTGCTGCCCAAAAACTGCTGTTTATAAAAGGAACTTTGCATTGCTTTTAAAACTGCTGCCTGCGGATCCCCTGGGAATGTGTCACGGACCCCTGGGGGTCCGCGGACCCCAGTTTGGGAACCACTGCCCTACACAATTCCCTCAAAAGTTTCTGCTCCACCAACTTATCTTTAAAGTTTGAAAAATAACTGGGACCCAAAAGTCATCATAGTGCATCATCTTCAGAAAGCATAAATCCAAAGACGTTCCACCAATGGCAACCCGTTGACAATTCCCTGTTCTAAATCCAAAGAAGTTCCACCAATGGCAACCCGTTGACAATTCCCTGTTCTAAATCCAAAGACGTTCCACCAATGGCAACCCGTTGACAATTCCCTGTTCTAAATCCAAAGAAGTTCCACCAATGGCAACTCGTTGACAATTCCCTGTTCTAAATCCAAAGAAGTTCCACCAATGGCAACCCGTTGACAATTCCCTGTTCTAAATCCAAAGACGTTCCACCAATGGCAACCCGTTGACAATCCCCTGTTCTAAATCCAAAGAAGTTCCACCAATTGCAACCCGTTGACAATTCCCTGTTCTAAATCCAAAGACGTTCCACCAATGGCAACCCGTTGACAATTCCCTGTTCTAAATCCAAAGAAGTTCCACCAATGGCAACCAGTTGACAATTCCCTGTTCTAAATCCAAAGACGTTCCACCAACGGGAAACCGTTGACAATCCCCCGCTCTAGTCTCCGAAGGGAAAGCGCAAGCCCCTTTGTGAGGCTGGCCCTAATGCGTATTTGGTTTGTATAGAGAAACCTTGAGCCATTTCCTGGTCAATAACGAGTGTTTCAAAGTTTGAAAAGTTGCAGAAAATCTGATCACAGGAAGTAGACAGGAAAATTTAACTTTTAAGCTGAAAAAATTCCAAAAGTTAATGTTGTAGTGTAGGGTCATCTTTGAGGCCAGGGTGGTGCAGAAGGGGGAAGGCAGGGATGCCCTCTGTTGTTTGCCCCCTGCAATGAGGCCCACTGCTGCCATGCTGAGCCAAGAAGAACGTGGTAGAGGAGTAATATTGAGTGGGTATACCTATACCCTCTCTCTTTATGACATGCTCTTCATGAATGACATGCTCGGATATTTGAGGGACCCGGTTGTGGACCTGTCTGTAAACCTTGGACACTTAGAACTGGAGACCAATCAGGCCTTAAACCCAACAAAACAAATCATGGATTTTCCGAAGGGGTCCCACCCACCTGATACAGATGTGGACCTCTCGGTGATCCCGCTGTAATGGAACCTGTCAACCTCTAGTTACCTGGAAATCCAAATCTTTCATAAGGATCAGGACATTATTGAAGAGAACTTTGACAAAATGTTACATTTTCCCTTTACCAAATTCTCACTGTCTGAAATGGGCAGGCAGGCTGGCCCTTTCCAAAAGGGTTGCCTTTATTTTGTGACTCTGCCAGTGAATAGAATTTTTAAAGCTCTCAAGATGATGCTACTAGATTTGATTGGGGAGGATTAAGGAGTAAAATGGCACTGCGGAAATTACTAGCCGACCCTAATTTTGAAGATTATTCTATTGGAACCCAATTCCAGGGGATGGCTTGGAAGCTCATCGCTGAGAAACAATAGATTAATATGGGGGCCTTCATGAGTGAAATATCATCAACGTAGCTGGATTTGAATGCAGGAGTTCAAGACTCCTCTAGACTGTTGAGTGCAGCCAGACACCGTTGGAGAAGATATCTCATTCGTACTAAAATGAAGGAAGCTTACGCTACCAAGCTTCCAACATGGAGACATCCCAAATCAAGTACCATTAGCTCTGCTTTTGGTAAAGCTCAATGGGACCGAGCTGACGTAGTTAAGCTGGGAGATATGTATAAGAAAGGTATAAGATATGTATGAGGAACTGAGACAGAACACATAGTGCCCGAAGGTAAGCTTAGACCTGAAGTCTAAGTTAAACTTGAAGTCTAAGGGCCCAATTCACGATGGTAAACTTAGACCTGAAGTCTATGTTTAGACCCGAAGTCTAACTTTAGACCTGAAGTCTAACTTAGACCTGAAGTCTAACTTAGACCTGAAGTCTATGTTTAGACCTGAAGTCTAACTTAGACCTGAAGTCTAACTTAGACCTGAAGTCTACGCTTACCTTTGTGAATCAGGCCCTTAGACTTCAGGTCTAACTTAGACTTCAGGTCTAAACTGGCGCCTCATTTACAAAGAGTTGGCGTAGGGCAGCGCCGCAAGTCATTTTGCTGCGCTGCCCGACGCCAATTCGAAAGGGCAGGAATGCACAATATTGACAAGATACGCTGTATCATGCAGCGCTGGCACACAATTTGCAACCGAGAGCCAACGAAGGGACCTTTGCATCATGGTGCAAGGGTGTCTGTGTTGTTGGCATGATTGTTCCTGCACAAAAACAATCCATGGAGGCGTTTTCCTCGTTCTATGTGTGCTGCAGAATGCAGCACACATGAAAAGAAGAATTTAAACTTTTCTCCTTGTTGAGCCTGGTCTGGGGAGGCGTAAGGTTTTGGCACTGCTCCAGGTTTATGTGATTTTGTAAATCGAGGGCAGTGTCAAAATCCACTGGTGTTGAGTGGGAACACCCACAGCAACACCCATGGAACACCTCCTTGATGTTGATTAAAGCAATGCAGCGCTTTGCGCTGCACTGCCTTAGTCTATATCTATGAGGCCATGCAACGACACGCAGGCTGGCTTTTTGTCGCCTCATAGATATGATTGAGAGTCCTGCGCCAGCGGAGCGTCAATAAAAATGACGCTTCGGTGGCATAAGCCTCTTGTAAATGAGGGCCTTAGAATTCAGGTCTAAGTTTACCTTTGTGAGTCAGGCCCACAGCCCCCAGTCGGACAGCTCCTGACATATAAAACACTGATAGAGCAGATTAAGTTGGTTTGGAAGCAGGGCCAGACTGAACCTACCACACATGATATCTTGCTGACACATGGCAGTGCAAAGAGCCTAGTATCACAGCCTTATGCTTCAGTCTAAGATAGATATTCCCCCACTGAAGGGTCTCTGGGAACCAGCTGTAGGCAGAAGATTTACACTTCAAATTGATCCATTTGAAAATATTCCACTGGACATATTTGACTGCTTGCAGTCAGCATAAAATATACCCCACTGTATGGCATGTGTGTCCCAGGTGCAGTCGACCTGTAGCGCGCACATTCTACATGTTTTGGGATTGTCCGAATCTTGCTCCATTCTGGGATGGGGTTCAAAAATTGATGCGACTGTGACAGGTAGAAATTACTCTGGCACCCTCGAGACCAACATCCTGGGATTAAATATAAGGGCCATTAGGCTTGCTCATGTGGTATAATTGTTGGCCAAACGGTAGCCAGATCTTGGAAGGCAGGCGATTCTGGCACCCTGATGCGAACACTACAAGATGCTACTTGGAGAATGTTGTATGCTGCTCAGATGAAAATGCAAACAAAAATGCTTTACTGAAGGTAAAGTGTTTCAACTGCTTTAAAACATATAGTAGGACTATTCAAGATGGCTGGACCATCCATAAAATGTCCTGCCACCAACCTTAGTGGTCTTCATGGGGGGAAATATTCCTGGGATCTAAGCATGAGTTGGGTGATATGGTTGGCATTTTCTGAAAACGACCTGGTGTTGCGTTCATAATAAAGCACAAGGCACAATGCCTTGAACTTAATCTGCATCTCAGGTGACAACCAGGAAGGGCACCGCACAACCAGGGCAGCACAAATGCTTAGAAGTTGGTGGAGAAGGAAGTGTGCCTCAGCGTCCTGCTAAAACTGTCTCACCCTACATCTTCCTCAATGGCATTACTTCTCCACTATTCACTTCTATTTCTCCCCTAACCTATATCACCTTTCCCCAGGCCTAGTTCACCTCTCCCTTGTCTTACCATAACACAACATGACATTATGTTATGTTTTTTTTTTTAGTAATATTTATTAATTTACGGCCAATCATACATCAGTACAGTTTATGAAACAGGATACATATTTGTACATATCATTGTGAAAACATATGCCCACATGGTGGGGGCGGGAAACGGCCACTACAACGCGGCCGTTTCCACGCATAACTTAACCACGCATGCATTACAACGCATGCGTGGTTACAACGAATGGCCTTTACCACGCATACCTTTACTACGAGATACGTAGTAAAGGCATGTGTGTTAAAGACAAAAAATAAAAAAGGGGGTTTGGGGGGGGGTCTCTCCTCCCCCCCCCCCCCAAAAAAAAACGCGTGATAAAAAGGGGGCTCGGGGGGTTTCCCCCCCAAAAAAAACTCACCAGAAAAAGAAGCGAAGAAGAGGCAATCGGCGTCGTTAGAGGAAACGGAAAGACACTTCCGTTTCCTCTTTACGACGTTCAACGTCAACATGGAAGATGTAGAAGCCACGACGTGGAGAGGTAAGGGGAATTTGAAGAAAGAAAAAAAAAAGAGGTCCGATTTAAAGGTTAAGGGGAGGGGAGGGAATATGTAAGAAGGGTTTAGGGGGGAATAACCATTACCAGAGTATGCCCTTACCATGCATACATTTACAACAAAATCGATGTAAAAGTATGCGTGGTAAAGGAATATTCGTGGTAAAGGTTATGCGTAGGATAGACATTCCGTTGTAACGCAGGCGTGGTAAAGGCATGCGTTGCAACGGAATGCGTTGTAACGTCATACAACCGGTGGGGGCGACAGATTGTGGTTGGAACAGTAGTCATGAACCAGTAACATTAATCTTTGCCAATGTCATTCCCAAGTACTTCGAGCTGAATAACTGTACAATTTTGCTATAATAAACAGTATCCAATGTAACTGAAGTTCCTGTCCGGTGGTTATCGTACCTATGTAGCCGAAATCTTTGCTGTGTGCCAGCATTGGTCACGATCAGGTATGTATGCATGTGTAAGACACGAGGATGGGAGGGAGGAGGATGATCAGTCATATCCCCACAGTGTGGTCCCGGTGTGCCAGGCCTGGGTACGTGGATGTGATTGGCTTATTGCACCACTAACTTACGGGTTTGTGTTTGCCTCATTAAGTTTAGTTTCTATTATGGTTAAATAATGTTGCCAGTCTACGGGATGGGTCCCTGAGGGTAAACGTAGAGCATTAGACATCTGAGTCTCGTGTTCAGCTACCAGAGCCCGACGGAGGGCCAGCAGCCACGCGTGGATAGTGGAGCCTGAAGGTGACTTCCAAGCCATAGCCAGTGTACGTTTAGCCAAGACCAGAGCTAGGTCCAGGAATGTGTTAATATTCTTGTGGCGTGCATAGCGTTTTGTGATGCCGAGAAGGAAGTGTGCCCCCTGTGCCGCAAATGTGGTTCCCGTTGCTGCTGTTAATGTTTCAGAGACGCCCTCCCAATATGTCGAAAGTTGAGGGCATGTCCAGACCATATGTGAAAAAGTGGCGTCTGTATGTTGGCATCTAGGGCAAATATCTATGGATGCTGGGTACATGCGCGCCAGTTTATGCGGGGTTAGATATGTATTGTGGAGGTAGTTGAATTGAGTAAATTTTAGCCTCGCATTTGTGGATATTATCTTGGGAATTCTTGCACATTGCTTCCATTGTTTGTCAGTAATTTCAATGGACAGTGCTGTTTCCCAGAATTCGCGCAGTGGTGCTTGTGGGGAGGCCACAGCTGCTCTAAGGGAGTTAGAAATGGCTGTGATTGCCTTTCTGCCCGTGCCATGTGTTAATAATGTCTGCAGGACACCGGAAATCGGGGGTTTGGTGTTTATATTCCTCCATACTTGTAGTGCCCGTTGCGTTAATGTCCCATATAGTAGGAATGTCCCTGGTGACACACCGTAATCATCCATCAGAGCGTCGAAGTCACACAATTTTGAATCTGTGACTAAATCGCCCCACGTGGTTAAACCAGCTGCCTGCCATTCAGCCAATTCTGGGCATTTAAGGCAAGTATATGTACCAGAGGTCACCTCGGGAGAGAGGTCTGGGGCATACGGTGGTGTTTGGTGCCTAGGCAGAACATATTTCATCCAGGTGTTACGGGCCGCTATCATCAGGATACTGCCTTGTTTCCTTTGTGGTGGCGTTTTGGAGCCAGACAGCCATTCTAGTATAGCTAGCTGTCGTAACGACATCGCCCAGGGGTCTAATTCGGACAAGTTGTTTTTCGCCAACCATCGCATGGGCCACTGGAGTTGCGCCGTTGCATAATAGTGTTTATTGTTGGGCGCCCCTAAGCCGCCTTCCGATGGAGGAAGATACAGTTTCGAGAGTGCAACCCTGGCCCTGCAACCACCCCATATCAGGGACACAAGTAACGACCTCAGGTCTTGAAATATTTTTAGAGGAAGCCTATGGGGTAGGACTGCGAAAAAATACAGGAGTCTTGGGAGTAAGATCATCTTGGAAATGGCTATTCGCCCCATGGGGGACAATGGCAGACTGGTCCAGAACGGGAGTGTAGCGCGAGCGCTATCGATCACTTTGCCGAAGTTGCCATCAATGAGGTCTGTCAGGGAGTGGTAAATCTGGACCCCTAAATATTTAAAAGAGTCATATGCCCTAGTGAGTGGGGCATTGGGTTGTTGTCGTCTCTGTTCCATGGGTATTACACAAAATATACCCCGGCACTCCAAACATTTGATGCTATTTGAGTGATATACGTTTAAGCAGTGTGCTAAAAGAATTTAGGGGCCGATTACGATGGCGGTCGGAAAAGCATACCGACCGCCATGGTAGCGGCAAAAAACCGCCCGCATGGCCAACGGGAAAAACGCCGGATACATTATGATGAACCGGCAGAATAATCCGTCCGCGGCGGCGGGAGTCAACGAAAAACCGCCCGCACTCGCCGGACCAGCTGAAAATCCGACCGCAACGGCCGGATACTCAGCGGAAAAGCCAAGAACCGCCGCCATGCACACGGAGTAACCGCCCGTGACATTATGACATCCCCGTTACCACCATGGTACCTACCTATGAATCCGACCGCCTTGTGCGCGAACAGTGATGAATCCGATAGGCGGCGGAAGGGCTGCAGCATAGCCACCGCTGCCGAGGAACCGCTGCGGAGGATCCGCAAAAAAATGGCGGACGTAGAAAAAACACGAAAAAAAATACAAACAATGCACACAGTGAAGTAGACCTGTCCCAATACAAACCAAAAGTGCCCAATGACAATAGCCCCAGAAATGTCAAAATAACCAATCACAGGACAACACACACAACACACCTGACAGCAACATACCAGCTTGCCACAACCCCCATAGCCGAGCATAAAACCAGCCCCTCCCTGACCACAATCCTTTGCTACACTCCACAACTGAAGGTCCCAACCCCAGAGAACAAAGGAGAGGCAAACCTGCACACATCACCACCACAACACACACACCTACACCACCCACACCACCCACAACACCCACACAACTGCACCACAGAACATCTGCACAGCACACACCATGGCACCACACAAAATGCCAAAATTCACTGATTCAGAGCTTGCAGTCATGGTAGATGAGATAATAAGAGTTGAACCACAACTCTATGGCAACATGGTCCAACACACCTCATTAGCCACAAGAACCCAAATGTGGGTGAGGATAGTCAATAAGGTCAATGCAGTAGGGACCACCCCCGCAACAAGCAGGAAATACAGAAGCGGTGGCATGACCTGAAGACCGTGGTGAAGAGGAAGAGGGCCAAGAACCGTCAGCTGGCTGACGGGACTGGTGGAGGCACTCCCATCCCACCCAAACCATACAGTCCGTGGGAGGAGAAGGTCCTTGGAATCCTACATCCAGAGAGTCTTGAAGGAATCCGCGGGGGACTGGAAGCTGGTAAGTACAAACCAATGTACATCATCACATTGCCATGTACCGTCTTGCACAACTTCAAACCTACAACCCCTAGGCCAAAGGACATTCGTCTGACCCACAATACCCAAAACAGGTCACACAGATGTAACCACCACTCAACCTGATAAAGCACAAAGCTAAACAAAATCAACTGGGTTGCATGTGTACAGACAAAAAGCACTACAACACACACCAGGCCCCCTCTCCCACCCCTCAGCAGGATGGAGCACCCCACCCAGAAGCATGTGTCAGCCATTGAACGCTCCCCCACCACCTAACAGGTAGGTAGCCATCTTCACAGGGATGGGGAATGTGTATCTGGAGGCAGCACAACAACTCCCAACAGG
This sequence comes from Calotriton arnoldi, assembly GCA_963921515.1. Taxonomy (NCBI): domain Eukaryota; kingdom Metazoa; phylum Chordata; class Amphibia; order Caudata; family Salamandridae; genus Calotriton; species Calotriton arnoldi. Next base: position 694,464 of record CAWUFW010003230.1, read on the forward strand.
CCCCCTCTCCCACCCCTCAGCAGGATGGAGCACCCCACCCAGAAGCATGTGTCAGCCATTGAACGCTCCCCCACCACCTAACAGGTAGGTAGCCATCTTCACAGGGATGGGGAATGTGTATCTGGAGGCAGCACAACATCTCCCAACAGGCCCCCTCTCCCACCCCTCAGCAGGATGGAGCACCCCACCCAGAAGCATGTGTCAGCCATTGAACGCTCCCCCACCACCTAACAGGTAGGTAGCCATCTTCACAGGGATGGGGAATGTGTATCTGGAGGCAGCACAACAACTCCCAACAGGCCCCCTCTCCCACCCCTCAGCAGGATGGAGCACCCCACCCAGAAGCATGTGTCAGCCATTGAACGCTCCCCCACCACCTAACAGGTAGGTAGCCATCTTCACAGGGATGGGGAATGTGTATCTGGAGGCAGCACAACATCTCCCAACAGGCCCCCTCTCCCACCCCTCAGCAGGATGGAGCACCCCACCCAGAAGCATGTGTCAGCCATTGAACGCTCCCCCACCACCTAACAGGTAGGTAGCCATCTTCACAGGGATGGGGAATGTGTATCTGGAGGCAGCACAACCACTCCCAACAGGCCCCCTCTCCCACCCCTCAGCAGGATGGAGCACCCCACCCAGAAGCATGTGTCAGCCATTGAACGCTCCCCCACCACCTAACAGGTAGGTAGCCATCTTCACAGGGATGGGGAATGTGTATCTGGAGGCAGCACAACATCTCCCAACAGGCCCCCTCTCCCACCCCTCAGCAGGATGGAGCACCCCACCCAGAAGCATGTGTCAGCCATTGAACGCTCCCCCACCACCTAACAGGTAGGTAGCCATCTTCACAGGGATGGGGAATGTGTATCTGGAGGCAGCACAACATCTCCCAACAGGCCCCCTCTCCCACCCCTCAGCAGGATGGAGCACCCCACCCAGAAGCATGTGTCAGCCATTGAACGCTCCCCCACCACCTAACAGGTAGGTAGCCATCTTCACAGGGATGGGTAATGTGTATCTGGAGGCAGCACAACAACTCCCAACAGGCCCCCTCTCACACCCCTCAGCAGGATGGAGCACCCCACCCAGAAGCATGTGTCTGAAAGTAAAAACCAAAGTGACACTGCACAGGTAATCAGACAGTGCATGCACCCCACCATCACTCAACAAAAGCATTGAGAGACATGACAACACGAGGCTCTACTTCACACAAAAATAGAAAAGAAAAGCACAGCCATTGACAGGATGCAGACAGCTCAGCGTACGTAACTGTGACAGAAACAGAACTGTGACTCTCAACAAATATGTCCAAGCAAACGGGCCTCTGACATGCATCACCCAGACTTCCCTCTGTAGCGTACATGGGTGCTGATCATGAAGGACCATGGGAAAAACAAACTAGCATGGTCTGCTGTATAAAGAAATACAAGCACAGGACATGTCAACGGTATGCATGTGATGACAATGGCTAGTCCATGCACACAGGTAATGTCTGCCAGGCAGAGTGATCAGCAAAGATGCTGAACATCAACTTGTAGTCATGCCAGTTGTCAGATGACAACCTCACATTGAAATCACCAATACTAGACGTGTGGCATGGTAACCAATCACAGGTCACACCATTGTGAAATGATGAATGTAACTCCACTTCATGGCATGAGGCACATCACTGTGCAGACATACAATGTGTGAAAAAGGCAACTGTGTGTAGCATAACATGTAAATAAGAGACATCAAACACAGCAACCCTGAGGTGTGTAAGGCAATTACCATCTACTTCCTGTCCCACAGGTGACCAACAACTGACTGCAGAGGACGACAACCTCAACCAGCACAGCCAGTCACCAGCTCCCGAACATCTCCCCTCGGATGCAGACTCCCTGGATAATGAGGAGGAGGAGGACCAAGCCGGACCATCTGGTGTGGCAGGGCGTAATGTGTCCCAGGACCCCACAGCCCCACCACCCTCAGCAACAACATCAACGCAGAGCCCTGCTGCAACGACCTGTGCCACCACCACCTCCACCACCACTACCACTACCACTGCTGCCTGCAACACTCGCCCTGCTCCAGAGGCCAACCAGACCACAACAACTGCGGAGGTACGGGAGAGTAGGCCGGTGCCCACAGGAGGGAGGCAACAGGGCCGTGACAGCAGGCCAGGTGTGAGGACAAGGCTGACCCAAAGGGAACAAGACCCTGGCACTGAATCACTGGCACACATTGACAGAGTTGTGGGGGCCTATGAACACGCCCAGGGACAGTTGAGGCAGGCTCAGCAGGATGCCCGTGAGCAACAACAGATGCTGCGCTCAATTGACAACCGCATGGGCCAACTCGTGGCCTGCATGGGCCAAATCAGGGACCTCCTGGGCCAGCTAGTGGGGGTCCTCAGGGACAGGCATGCGGCACCGCCAACACCTACAGCTCCCTCCGTTGTGCCGCAGGATGACAGACCCCCATCCTCCCCTGCGTTCAGCGAGCATGGGGACTCATCAGACACCACTGGCCATGCACCTGTGTCCCCCCTGCCAAAAGAGCAAGGGGCCGCCCGAAAAAATCATTGGGAGCATCCCGTGGCAAAGCACCTGGCAAAAGCCAGTCAAGTAGCCAGCCATGATGGCACCCCTCTTCACCCTGCTGTGTACCCTGCAGACTGTCCCCACCCACAATGCCGTGGGAATGGCAAATGACTGTTGGACTGTGTTACCATACTGATCTTGTGTATACTCTATTGTCTCATCTACCATCACTGACAAATCTGTTATTCACCATTCACAAATCTGTAAATATCCACATCTACATCACATGTATCCACTGTAAATAAACACTAATAACGCACCAATGTAGTTGTCACTGTTCCATGTTCATCACAGTATGTTAACTCACACCCATGATTACAATGTCACAGGAGCAGGGATACTCCGCAGGCAAGTAGAGGCTGAAGGGACCTAGGAAAACACAACAGAACATCAGTTGCTACTCAGGTGGTGGACTAACAACCATCACACAACACCCAGCACATCAAGGTACGACAATCTGCACATGTCACAAGGAGCAACTGTACCAACATAGACATCAAGTAGCTGTGTCAAAAGATCCCTTACCATACACATTTGCAGCCAGCACTGACTCTGCAACATGCTGTAGTCACAAAGCTCACATACACATATTCACCAAGCACAACATCATCAGACAACAGCCAGTTTTGACATTGCCACTGACCATCAAGTGAAGTAGTTGTTGATGAGCTGCTGACGCTGTCCAACACCTTCCTCCTCTCCACTATCCTCGTCACTTGACATTTGGGTGTTCGCAGGTGGGGGCTGTGGCTGGTCATCATCATCCTCCTGGATTAAGGGGATCCCCTTCCGCACGGCCAGGTTGTGTAGCATGCAGCATGCTACCACTATCTGACACACCTTGACGGGTGAGTACTGCAGAGCCCCTCCGGTCTTGTCGAGGCATCGAAAACGCGATTTCAGGAGTCCAAATGTTCGCTCAATGACCCGACGTGTCCTCCCATGGGCATTGTTGTAGCGCACTTCAGCTGGTGTCCTGGGATTGCGAAGTGGACTCAGCAACCAAGGTCCGTTGGGATATGCAGAGTCACCTAAGTGTGAAAGACACATACAGATTGAGTGTCTGACATGTGTCCGAGGACAGCATGGCACACAAACAGCACACGACTCGACCCTTTGTACTCACCCACAATCCATGCCCGCTCCGGCGCCAGATTGGCCATCAGCTGTGGTAAAATGCTGTTGCGCATTATGTGTAAATCGTGGGCTGATCCTGGAAACTTTGCACAAACGTGTGAGATGATCATATCTGCCTGGCACACCACCTGCACATTGATGGAATGATAATGTTTCCTATTTCGGTAAATATGCTCCCGTGCTTGGGGTGGAATCAGGGAAACATGTGTGCCATCTATTGCACCAACTACATTAGGAACGTGTCCAAGTGCATAAAATTCGCCCTTCACATCCGCCAACTCCTGCCGCCTGGGGAAATGTATGAATTGGTCCCTGTGTTGCATCATAGCCAACAGGACATCACGTAGCACCATGCTGAATGTTGGTTGGGACATCCCCCCTGCAATGCCCACAGTTTGCTGGAAGGATCCCGTAGCCACGAAATGTAGGAATGCCATCACCTTTGCCGTTGCCGTGAGTGCTGTTGGGTATGTCCTGCGTGGAAGCAGGTGTGGCTCCAATATTGCACAAAGTTCCAGGAGGTTTGTCCGATCCAGACGGAATCGCCTGATGATGTCGGTATCCTCCATGTTAGCCAGCAGGGTGAAGGTACGAAACACATTAGGTCGCCTCCTAGGTGAGATGAAAGGGGACACGTCATAGCAACATAAATTAGGATGTGCACAAATTCATAAAGTCCGTCCTGTCACGGCGCTAACATTGACTGTCATCCCTGAAAGCACACAGTGCAATTCAGTGTTGTCCCAACATGAGACAGATTAATTGTACAACTGTCATGGATTTGCACAGTCAGTAGACACAATACGAACACTGTCTATGTGAATGCCAAGAGTCACATATCGAGCTGAGGTGGACTCAGCCTTGGGTGTACATGACACAGGACATGTGTGAAGCAGAGACACTGCTGGCTTCCACGTTGCTGCTGTACCTGCCACACCTCCTTGGCCAATAATTGCAGGGGACACATCAACAACACAATGTGGATAGATCATTGGGATTGTCTTTGTACTCAGTGCCACTTCGAACACACTCAAATTCAATGACATTCACATCCCAAACCCATACATGTGCCAATGTCATCAGTACACAGGCCATATCTGCTGCTGACTTGAATACAAAGTCGGACAGTGACAGATGATGTCACGCCTGTGCAGAGTATGTGTACCACTGTAACAGGCCACCATTACCCCACTGCCCAATACTCTCTACAAGCACACAGATAGCCAATGTGGCACACATTAACAATAGATGAGGGACGTGATCAGCAGGGCCTGTATGCACCCTTAATCTTCCCCCATTTTGGACATTTACATGCAGCATCAAGGAGGGACTGCCCAAGGACACATGTGCACCACAACACATACCATGGTGATACACATCCAGCTGTTTCAAGACACAACAGTGCCACAACACAAACATACAACACTACATGGACAATGCCAAGCCAGTATGCCAACAAGTCTACGCATGAACAGACTGTATGCATTACATATGGACAACTGGCTCAGACACCTGACACCAGTGGATGTAATTTTACACCACATGTCCCAAAGGACATGCATCCTGACCCTCATTCCACACAGGCTGTCAGGCCCAACACAGCATACAATCAATATCCCACATCTAACAAACATGCTGGCTGTGCATGAGTAGTGGGACACTGGTACCTCACATTGACCAAATGTCGTAGTTGGATGAGTGTCACAGGCACAACAATCAAGGTACATCTCACCTGTCTTGGGTGCCCACTCCATCCTGATACACCAGCAGATGTGATCCACCCACACAGTGCTGGAATAGATGGTGAGCAAGGATGGCTAGCACCCCATAGCATGCACATACACTAGTGTTGGTGGCAACACACTGCACACGTGTGCCACTTGTGCTGACCATCCAACATTGCAGACAATTCCCGCAAATCAGTGCACACACATTGCAACATTGCACAGGCAATACTGGACACCCATAGCCTGTGGACAAATGTTGCATACTATATTCCATACAGTTAGCACAATCCACAACCGTGCATGCAGTCCATCTGCCAACGCAACATTCCTGATGTGAACAATGGACATGCACTGGTGGCAGGTGAGTAGCACCGGAACACAGCACAACACTCAAAAACATAGTTTAGCTAAGCACCATTGTTGAAATGTACATGTCACTGATTCACATACAACAGTCCAAACAACATGAGCACAGACCTGACACTACCACATAGGTCCCTGTGGTTACAGGTGGCAGACATGTAGCAAAGACATCTGCTCTGGCCGTCTACCCAAGTGACAAACAATAATAATGCAACGGATGCCAGGTGTGGTGCTGAAGTACTCGTCATCCTTTAGCAGGTCGAGCCCCCCCTGTACATGTGGACATACACTGCAGGAGTTGCCAGTGTGTACAAAGACATTACATGCGGCATGTAATTGGTCTTAGCAATAACACAACAGGGTGACATCTGTTTCCAATGATGACAGTCATGCTGAATAAATGAGTTCATCTGGGTTTTCAGTGTAACACATGGGCTCAGGTGTGAGATAGTGGTCAGCATGGGTGGCAGATACGACATTGTGTGTAAATATTGCTCAACATAATGAAGTACAGTGTTCCATTTGGTGTGAGACGTTACACATTGGCTGACATTTGTGACAGGAGACCATATCAATGTCATCCAGTGCCATGTGCCACTGTACGTATCCACTGTGCGTAGTACAGTAATGACCATTGATCCACACACAACAAGAACTGTCCGTAGGTGCCTTAAACGTGCTCCATAAACACAATGACGCACAGAGTGTACGATGTGATGCTGCATATTCCCCATAGCGGACGCACATACTGTCCGTGAATTGGGTGGCGGAGCATGCCAACCACCATTTGAACCTTTGTCGATGCCCACCACTGACGCAAGTGTTTCATGTGCTGCACATGACACATTGGTGTTAGTGATGGCCCTCTACATAGCTGCAGATGGCGTTTGTCATGCTCCACCAGCCACATCCCGGTCACCCATGTCACTCTATGGCAATCAAACAGCGGTAGCGCCGGCCAGGACCCCACGGTGTGTCACCGCCATGAACCATGCCCTTGCAGCCAATGGGGACCGCTATCGCGGTGGCATGATGCACATTCAAAAATCGCGGTAGGCGTGCTCCGCCCCCAGCGGATGCGGAGATTGGATGCAATTGTAAGATGCACCACCGCGGTAGCGCCGGCCAGGACCCCGCGGTGTGTCACCGCCATGAACCATGCCCTTGCAGCCAATGGGGACCGCTATCGCGGTGGCATGATGCACATTCAAAAATCGCGGTAGGCGTGCTCCGCCCCCAGCGGATGCGGAGATTGGATGCAATTGTAAGATGCACCACCGCGGTAGCGCCGGCCAGGACCCCGCGGTGTGTCACCGCCATGAACCATGCCCTTGCAGCCAATGGGGACCGCTATCGCGGTGGCATGATGCACATTCAAAAATCGCGGTAGGCGTGCTCCGCCCCGCGGAGGCGGTCATTGGATGCTTTTGAAGAAGGCTGACCTGGAACACCAATGGCAGAAGACTATGACCACTGAAACGAGTCCAGGGCCCTATATATGTGTGGAAGGGAGCACCACATTTCCACTGCTCACAGAGCCTGCTGCCTGGGACCCCTCACCTGCTGCTGCCTCCAGGGACTGCTGCCTGAGACCCCTCACCTGCTGCTGCCTCCAGGGACTGCTGCCTGAGACCCCTCACCTGCTGCTGCCTCCAGGGACTGCTGCCTGAGACCCCTCACCTGCTGCTGCCTCCAGGGACTGCTGCCTGAGACCCCTCACCTGCTGCTGCCTCCAGGGACTGCTGCCTGAGACCCCTCACCTGCTGCTGCCTCCAGGGACTGCTGCCTGGGACCCCTCACCGCCCACTGCCGCCGCTGACGTCTCATGTCCACAGTGATGGCTAGGACAGAGAAGATCCGTGCCAGTCCATTTACAAGCGAGGAGCTGGATGTCCTGGTGGACGAGGTGCTGACACAGTACCCACGGCTATATGGTGGCCCAAATGTTGTGGTAAGTCTCCAACAGTGGGGGTGTGAGTGCAAGGGGGGCACACATGTAGTCGATCAGATGGTGTATGTGCCTGAGAGTGTGGGGTTGTGTCATGCACTGGCTGACATGCTGTTTCCTAGTTGTTAAGGGGGTGTATGCAACCCACACATTAAATGCATGGACATGAAGGGTGGATGGACATGTGTTGTGTACACATCCATATGGTGTGACAGCTATCTGGTGATGCATGTTTCGGGACAGTTATTGTTCATGTGACTGTTTGTGTGGGTCCTCGTTGTCCATCTCTGTGTGATTCTACCTGGCATGGACTGTCCACGCCCAATGTGACAAGGACACATCACTGACTGTACAGAGTGTGATACGTGTGTGGTTGGCAGGAGTGTACATCAATGACCCATGTCTGCCGTGTGGACTGCACATGACTGGCCCTCTGATCAGTCAGTGGTTATGTGAGATCATGTCCCTCAATGCTACAAACATGACACAGTGAGCTATTCACAGAGCAAGGTCGTTTAGGCGTGCGCAGTGGTGGACACAGTGACTCTCACCCCATACACATGTTGCAATGTGACATATGTCTTGCTCTACCTGGTAATAGCCAGTAGATGTGGGCACATTACACATGGCTTTCTGTGCTAGCATCCAGCTTGTATGTGAGATGTGCGGATACAGTGTCCCTCCTCAAACATGCATGCATTGACGTGGACTTCACACATGACGATGTACCCTGTGAGATGTTGTAGTGTATCTGCGGGACATATCTGCCGTGTTGGGATGAGTCTGTGTCATGCCACTGTTCAGAGAGAGAGGTTTTACCATGAGAGTGTGTCACTGATGTTTTCCCCCTCTTGTCTCCCACACCTGCAGCTCAAGGTACACCAGCGTAAGGCCGTGTGGAGGTCCATTGCAACCAAGGTGCGGGCTCTGGGAGTGTCAAACCGCCGGCGCACCCACTGCCACAAGAGGTGGGACGACATATCACGACTGGCAAAGAACGTTGCCGAGATGACACTGGGGATACTCCCTCGCAGTGGCAGGTTGTCACGACGCAGCTTGACACCACTGATGTGCCGCATCTTGGCTGTGACACAGCCTGAGCTGGACGCACGTTTGAAGGAGCATCAACAGCAAGCTAGGGGTGAGTATTCTGTGAAGGTTGATTTTGTCTGTGAGTGGCTGCATGTGTACCAAGCCTGTACCTGCGCTGGTGTACGTGATGTGGTTACTGTGATGCAGTGGGTTGTAAGTGGCCCCTGTGCTGGGTGTGGCAGTCACGGATTTTACATACATGCACTTACTGATGTTTTTCCAATCCTGGGAATTTCAATGGCATTGTGGGTGGTGTGCTGCAGGCCTGGTCCATTGGTGTTAGTGTTTGTACGCCCCAACATGCATGATGTTGTGCTGTCTGCCCATCACATGGCTCAGCTATGCCGTGTTTAGATGTTTGTACGCACTGTTTGAGGTAGTGAAGTGTGTCTGCATGGTGAGAATGCACGGGGTGGCCTGCAACATGTAGACTTTGTCATCCTCAGTGTTGCTTTGCTTGAATATGTTTGTCCTGTTGCTGTCACTTTGCTGACCCTACATGTCTCTCTGTTATGCAGCATCTCCCGTGGGCACGGAGGGACAGGGGACGGACACCAGTGGTGGTGAAACAAGCACAACAGCTGCACAGGATCCCAGTGACACAGATGTGACCAGCGCCTCGGAGGGGGATAGGAGTATGCTGGAGGAATCACAGCCCGAGACGCAAAGTTCAACATCATCTGATGACGGCGGTGGTGCAGACATCTTGGAGGACACAGGGAACGGAGAGTCTGCTACATCTTCCAGCACACAGCGTGCAGTGCCCACCCTCCCAGCCACTTCCTCTGTTGCTGCCCGTGTTCGCACCACAAAGAGGGGAAGAGTGTCCTTCATTCCAGGCACCGCTGCCCCTGCCCCTGTGCCCCCTGCTGCCATCAGTGCAGAGTGTGTGGACCTTTTGCGCCAGCTGTGTGTGGGGCAGACAGGGCTCCTCAATGCATTGTCAGACCACGACCGCAAATTGGCACAGGTGTTAGCTTTCATGGAGGGCATACATTCAGACGTGGGTGGGCTGCACCGCACTGTCCAGACAATGTCCTCCACAGTGGCGGCTGCACTTCAACTGGCTCAATCTCGTAGTCCAATTCCAGTCCCTTTGTCCACCCCCATGCCAGTGGCGACGTCTGACGACGGTGACCACGCTTCACACACCTCAACGTCACGATACTGCACACGTAGCACACAGCAGCAGCAGCCCAAGCGGTCAAGGTCACAGACACCTTCCCCTACGAAGAAAAAAACAACCCCAGAGCGCAAAGGGAAGAGCCCGTCAGGCGTTGCAAAGGCACATGATTCAAGGAGGAAGTACTCAGGGTCACAAGCCTCAGAGCAATCCCCGGCCACAGACTCTGTGGTCCCAAAAACGTCTCGCAAAGGCATGCAGACACTCTCCATGCCCACTGTGAAGGTGGGGCCTGGCAAGGCTACACATAGTAAGGTATCCAAGGCTGTTTCACCAACTACCTCTACTCCCATTCCAAGACCAGTGAAGCAGGGACAGGAGGGCACTGTAGGGGGCACACAGGGTAAAGAGGGGATGGAGGGGCAGAGGCAATGCCAGGCTAAGCGTCCTTCTGGATCCAGCACATCCCCAGAGGGAGGTCCAGCGTGTGCACCTGCGGCAGCCTTGGTGATGAGTGTGCCGTTTGTGTCCACACCACTTCCCATTGATACCAAGACAGGCAAGCCATTTAGAATCCCCAAGAAGTGGAAAGGCACCCCTCCACTATCTCCCTCCCACACTGTGTCCCACGTCGGCCTGAGTCCACCTCCACGTGCCACTACACCACCTGGTCCAAGCAGCCCTCCAGCGTCCAAGGCCACTGATAGCTTTTCCTCAGCTGGGCGTCTCACTCCCCAGTCAAGTGGTCCAACTGTGCCCGACACACAGTCAGCTCCCAGTCAGACTGACAGCCAAGTATGAATGTTGATCAACGTCACAGACCTATCTCTCCCACACCGGTACCTGTGCTGCCCATCGTGACACACCAGACTGTGTTGCTGACCATGGCGGAGTTTGGTGACACACATTCCCTGTGCAGCTTCTCATTGACTCTGTCAGCACCTTGGACTGGCCACTGGCCTTGCAGTTTGCCCCCTGCCTGTGCAGCTTCTCATTGACTCTGTCAGCACCTTGGACTGGCCACTGGCCTTGCAGTTTGCCCCCTGCCTGTGCAGCTTCTCATTGACTCTGTCAGCACCTTGGACTGGCCACTGGCCTTGCAGTTTGCCCCCTGCCTGTGCAGCTTCTCATGTTCAGGCTCTGCATCTTGTGCCTTGGTCTTGTCTAATATTGTTGCCTATCAGTGCTATTTGTGAATAAAAACAGTTGCTCATGTTGTCAGTTGTGTCATTGTCCTTACTGAATAAGGCTTTTCCTGTATGTCTAACATTTACTGGGCCACATGCTCTGTGTGCCACTTCAACTGTGCCACTGGCTTGTTTAACTTATTATTTTTTAACAGGGGTGACGGGGACTTCAGTTCTTCATGACTCGGATACTTGTGGGGTCAGTGATGTTGTTTTCGGTGACATACCAGACTCATGTTCCTTCCTTGTTGCTGTTGGCTATGTTTTACTGAATCCTGGTATGTGGGCACTGCAAACACATAGAGGGGTCATATACACAGGATTGCAGGCAGGCTGACCAGGCTCAACATGTATGTGCGTTCTTGCTTTCATGTATGCCTAGCAGTGTAGATGTGTAGTCATGTTGTGATGGGCAGTCATCCTAGTCACAACGGTTACTTACAAGGTGTGCATTTGGGTGGTCAAGGGTTGTACGGTGTGTAGGTTGTGGCTTTGTCGTGTGTGTTGATGTGTGTGTTAATGGCGTGTGACTCATGGCTGTGTGGGACTGTTGTGTGTTTGTGTGCACACACTGCTTGTTGTGCATTCAGTGCTGTGGGTGTATGTTGCCTTGTGCTGTCCTAGTGTACATCCCCTGATGTACTGCTGTGTTTGCTATGTGCTTTGTGGTGTTGTGCATCTGTTGTGTGTTTGATGTGTCTGTGTTGTTCTGTGATGGTGCACTTCTTGTCTGTGTTGTGGTATGTAGCCTATGCATTTTTCCTGACTGATGAGGTGGTGCACTCCTGTTGTGTGTGTGCTCCCATTGCCTTCCCTAGTTTGGCTGCACAGGTGATGTGTGTTATTTTTGTGGTTCTGTATGTGTTTCTGTTTTGAATTGTGTTTGCCATTTTTGTTTTGGTGCAGACGTTGGTACTGGCATCCCTGTGTGTGTGTGATGTTTGTGGATGCCCCCAGGGGGTTTGATTGTTTGTCTGTCTCTTGACTGGACATTATGTAGGCCCTTCTGTGTGTCTGGCATTGGGGTTGTGTGCTGCAGATATGAGGGGGTATGTTTGGGGACTCCTACTTGTGTTTGACAGTCATTGAGTGTGCCAATGTGCCCTGTGTGTTGTGGTGCTGGCATACTCATGTGTACTTGCTGTTCACTGTTTGACTTGAGGTCCTTCCTTTCATCCCTGTCCCTATACATGGGTTACCTTGCTGTCTCCCTGAGTTGTTGCACTGAGGTGACTGTTGTTTGACTTCACTCACTGTGCCAGCCATGTGCTTGGATGGGGTGTGGATGTTGTTCTAGGTTCCTTGTCCTGCATGTGTCTGTTCACCTGGTTGTTGGTTGTCTCCTTGCCCTCCCATTTGTGTGCACATCATTTTTGCTTTCCTCTATGTTGTGCTCCATTGCTGGTGGCATGTAGTCTGTGTATGTGGCTGTGTGTCGGTGTGGGGTATGTCTGTGTGAGTTGGCAGGGTGTGTGTCCAGTAGTCTGTATGTTCCTTGTGTGTGTGGATGTTAATTTTGTGCTTGTATTCAGCTTTCTTGCCATGTATGTGGTGTTGTGGTGTGTGTGTGTGTTGCCCTGGGCCTGTGCTTCTGTGCTGTGTGTTAATCTACACCCAATGCTGCTGTGTCTGTCTCCCTAGGTGTTAGTTGTGTGCTGCTGGGTGTGGATTTAGCTCGCTTGGTGTTGGACATGGGGGTGCACAGGGGGGGTATTGGCATGTTTCTTGCTGTGTGCGGCGGAGCTGTGGGTGGTGGGTGGTGGTGGTGCCCTGTGGTCTTTCTGGCCTGACCGTTGCTGTACATGCATTCTGCTTTGTGCGATGGATTTCCCGCATACTCACCGCTGCGGTGTCGTCAGCAACACATTACATTATGATCGCGGTAAATTGGTGGGCTTGATGCAGGGTGTGAATTGGTGCCAGATGAGACATGTGTGGGTACACTGATGGATGTGTTCCTGTCCACACCAGTGTGTCTGGTGTGGCCAGGTGCCCTGTTTCAGCCCGTGGAATTTGTGTTCTGTTTTGTGTTGTATTGTGTTTTATTACGTACCTGCGGCGGCGTCCGCGGCGGGCGATGTTTACCTGGTGATGTATCACGTACAGCACCGGGAGGACGTGTAGTGCTGGATCCATGGCGTTCGGCTCCGGGTGGAGGGCTCCGGAAGTCTCGTTTCACGCTCCGCTGTCGAGATTCCGCCGTGTCTGGAAGGGCGGTTTCTCCCCTGCGGTTCGACTGGTTGTTTGGCGCATCCTAATTTGTTGAGCGGACGGGACGTCATTCCGCACGGCGGTGAGTCTCCATTGGCTACCACCGGCGCGGTGGCGGGCGCAATTTCATGGCGGTCGGCGTTGCACCGCGGAGGTCGGGAAATGGGGCATATTTGCCCATCATAATATGGCGGCCGTGAGGACCGCTGCTGGCGGGCGGTAAAAGGCATTTTTCCGCACCGCCGGCACCGCGGTACTGACACCGACCGCCATCGTAATCGACCCCTTAGTTACTTTTTCACAGGTAGCACTGATACTAGGGAGAGTCACTCATGTTCAATGATTTAATAGTCTCATTGACATCATTGTCAACATGTAAATTAACAATTTCAATTGTTTCAGAAAAAAGTATACAAGGACTGAACACTTTGATGGTGGCGTTTCCAGGTCCAAAGCAGTACATCAATTTTCAGTGAAAAGACAACATGGGCTGTTGTCTTTTCACTGAAAATTGATTATTGGCACCACTCTGCCCACCAAATTTGTTCGTATTATGAGGTGTGACTTCCTTTTCCACCACTACCCTCTATCTGTTCCATGGGTATAGGTGACATTGGGAATAGCACCGACTTGGACCAATTTATTTTCAAGCTGGATAGACAGGCATGTGCGTCCAACAGTACAATAAGGCCCCGTAAGGCCTCGTTTTGTTTACAAAGATAAATCAATGCATCGTCAGCGTAAAGGGAAACTATGTGCCACTGTGTGTGTACCTGTATGCCCCAGTCCAGGACGCGACTGCGGAGTGTACTTGCCAGAGGCTCCATGGCCAGTGCAAAAATTATTGGTGAGAGTGGGCAACCCTGCCTGGTTCCCCGCTCTATCTCGAAGGGGGGCGAAACGGTACGTCCCGTCTTTACCCGAGCTCGAGGATTAGTATATAATACCTTCACCCATTGTAGGAACTTGGGGCCCATGCCAAACTTTGCCAGTACTGCCAGCAGATAATCCCAACCCAAAGTATTGAATGTCTTTTCTATATCTAAAGCAGCGATCCAGTGTTGGTCATTTGTCGATTGTGCCCACTCTAACAATTTAAATAATCTGTGTAGATTCAGTCTTGTGTTTCTCCCCGAATGCACCCGTTTTGATCTGTATGGACCAGCAATTGAACAGTGTATATTAGCCTATTAGCGAGGAGCTTGCCTAAAATTTTATAATCAGGGTTTAATAAGGATAACAGGCGATAAGAGCTCATGTGGAGCGTGTCCCTGCCGGGCTTCGGCAGCCCCACCAATGCTGCCTTTTGAAGAGAGGACAGTAATATACCTCGGTCAAATGATTCTGTATAGATGGTAAGTAAGCGGGGGCTAGCTGCACCGAATAAGTGGTATAGAATTCCGAGGGCCATCCGTCTGTCCCGGGAGCTTTACCTTTCGCCAGTTGTTTAATTGGTTCAGAGATTTCAGCCTCTGTGATAGGGGCCTCTAGCACTGCGTATTGAGCTTGTGTTATCTGTGGGAGAGCTGCTTGCTCTAGGAAGTTTTGCATTGCCTGGGGGTCGCCTGGGTCGGGGCTGGATACAATGTGGCATAGTAATGGTGGAAGGAGTCATCGATCTGTTCTTGTGTATTAACCAGTTGGCCGTCTGAGGTGTAAATAGCCGTGTGGTAGGCTGCGAGAAATCATTTTTCAGAAGCCATGCTAGTGTCTTGCCTGCTTTGTCTCCCTCTGCGTGTCGTCTAGCTAAGTATTGTTTGTAATCTAATGCACAGAGTTTGTTCAGTGTTTCCTTATAGGTCATTCTGCCTTTGGCTAATGAGGGTATTATGTGCAGGTCAGTAGGGGCAATGCGTTTGCAGTGCTTTATTTCTGCTTCCAGCTCTTACGGGTCTTTAGTGAGAGACATACAAGACCCGTATACTGTTTTAATGACCTGCCTGCGCAGAACCACCTTGAGCGCATCCCACTCAATGCCAGCATGTGTCGCTGTGCCTGCATTAGTCTGAAAATATGTTGTGATGGATTGTGATATAGAGGCGCAAAGAGTAGAATCACGGAGTGCCTCAAAAGGAAGGGGCCAGGTTGGTATACTGGATTTGTGTGTATCCCAGGTCAGCTGCATTTGTAAAGGGCTGTGGTCTGAGAGTGTATGAGCTAGGTACTCAGCGTGAGACACTTGGGACATAGCAAGTTCTGAGCAATAAATGGCATCTATTCTTGTATACAGATCATGAGGTTTAGAATAGTGTGAGTATACCCGTTCTGTGGGGTGTTTAGCACGCCAGGCATCGCTTAATTACATTTGGTTGTTACAGACCTTCATGTGGTGTGCAAATCCTATAGTCTGTGCCCCTGGGAGTGGCGGGCGTGAGCGGTCCAGATCGAGGTCAGGAACGCAGTTATAGTCCCACCCCAATATGTTGGTATCAACAGGTCTCTGAGTAGTGTTGGGGTCAATGTTTGCAGGAATGTGGATTGTCTAGAATTAGGTGCGTATAGAGAAACCAATATCAGCGGATGGCCATCTAGGATTCCCTCCAATATTGCATACCTGCCTTGGGAGTCAACTCGTGTGCGCAGTATCTGCAGTGGGATCCCTGGGGCCACCCAAATCAAGCCGCCCCTGGCATAACCAGAGTACGTTGTCCCAATTATTGTGCCCCTCCAACGCTTGCGTAATGATTTGAGTGTTTGTTGAGTAAGGTGAATTTCTTGTAGAAGTGCCATTGAGACCTTATGTCTGCGTAGGTATTGGTATACTTTATGGCATTTGACACAACCGTCCAGGCCTCGCACATTCCAGGTCATCAGTAGAAAGCTATTCCCCTGCATTTATTTAATTAGTAACGGAATGTGAAAGAAGAGGAAACTGCATGTGCACTGATTGTGTGTGTACTCCTCCCCTTAAGCGTCATGATCTTAATTGATGCGTTGCTAGTATCACACCTAGTATGTACGATATATGGACGTACAATGCAGACAGGACCTGAGAAACAAACAATGAAATGAGCCCCCCACCCCAGGCCTGTTTGCCAACGGGCAAAAGGCCATCTTCACCGATATGCAAAAATAACGAACATGGAAGAATAATAGAATGGCTAGGAGAGAAACAGTGTAGAAGATAGGAAAAAAGAAGAAAAAAAAGGGGAGGGGTTGAGGATGAGAGAATGTAAGCAACAAGAGCCAAAGTGAGTATATCAGTCACTTATCGTGTGTGGGTCGTGGAGGATCTAATCCAGTACGATCATGTTCTCCATGGCTGCCATAATTGTACATATTCGCCTGAGCCTTAGAGATTATGAATGTTCGTCATAGTTAGGTTGCTTCCCATGTGTAGATTGTACCGTTGTAGCTCATGAGTATAACATGCATGATACAGGTTGTTGTGAACGATTAACCCGGTTCTTCCGCGGTTTGTGGTGTCACTGCAGGGCCTCCACCCAGGATTGCCAGTTGTTGCGAGTCTGAAAGATGATACACCTGGTCTGGTATGTTGTCTATCTCTGATTCCGACTGCATGGGGGAGGCAGAGGTACCATGCTGCTCGGCATATTTGAGGGCCTGGTATCTCTCCTTTGCTGCCTGAGCTTTCGTGGGGTGCTGCCCTTGTCCCATGCCTTGGCATCCGCGGTGCGTTGCCCTTCTCCACTGTTGGCGAGGTTCTACTGTTGTTGACTTCTGGGTATGTGCCAGGCCATTCTGTTCCATCCAGGTTTCTTCGGGAGTATGACAAAAGGCAGTGCTATTCTTATGTTGTATGTGCAAGATGGCAGGGTATTGCGGTGCATATTTTCACTTCATGTTCATGGAGGCAGCGTTTAGCTTCTGTAAAGGAGGACCTGCGGCGTTGTACCGATTTTGTGTAGTTTGGGTAAATGTGTATCGTGGCGTTTTCGATTGGCCATGGGCCGCAGGCCCGTGTCACCTGTAGAATGTGGTCCCTGTCACGGTAGTTGAAGAGGTGGGCGACCACGGGTCTGGGGAGGTTGCCCGGGCGGGGGAGCCCCCGGCACCCTATGAGCACGTTTGACTGAAAAAAACTTGGAGTGCTTGCCTTTAAGGATACCTTCCGAGAACCAGGCTTCGAGGTACAGCTCCATACTGTGCCCCTCAATGTGTTTCAGTAGTCCCACTATACGCACATTATTTCTGCGGGATCGACCTTCCTGGTCGTCGACACGATTCTTGAGATACTCCACCTCTCCTTGTAATGATTTAAACTGGGCTGCCGACGAAGCCACAGTATGTCTTAGGGATGCTATTGTCGATTCAGAGTCCCCCACTCTATCCTTCAATTTTTTATGGTCTTCACGTAGAAATCCTAGTTCGGCACACAGTGTATCTATTTTGGGATCCAAAGTGGATTTAATGTCCATTACTGCCGCTATGAGTTCGTCTAACCGGTGTGAGAGGTCTGCCTGGGGGGAGGGTTGTATTGCCTGTGGCTGCCCGGCGCCCTCAACACTGGGAGGTTGACTTGCTGTGTCACTTGCTTGTGGCTGCTGTTTGGCCGCTTTGAGTTTACCCATCGTGGCGGTGAGGAAGCTATGTGGCTGTGCCCTGTGCTTAACGTCACTGACCTCCAAGGAAAGAATCCGCTTGGGGCTATGTGCACCTGCAACGCTGTGTTTCTTGTTCTTAAGTGGGGTGTTGGCACGCCCCAACCTGCCTGATCGTCACCCCTGGCCTGGGCTAGGGTAGGATAAGGGTTTCAGGATCCGCACCCCCGCTGGCCCACTCAATACTGTAGGGTGTCGTGTGGCACTGCCAGAGAAGAGAGGGCAACCAGGTTCACCAGCGCATGTTCATAGGGTTATGGTGGCCTCTGCTTGCGAGCAGTCGGAATGCGGTGGAAGCGTCGGTGCAGCTCAGCATAGCCTGCGTGTGCCAGTGCTGGTTAAATTCCACTTTTGTTTGTTGTTTCTCCCCCCCCCTCCTTTTGTGCAACCTGCTATGGTGCGTTTCGGGGGGTGTAGGGCTCACACCCACTCAGTGATCAGTTAGGTTATAAGTCCTCCTGAGTGCCCGAGCCTGTGGGGCCTGAGGGCATAGAGTATACGTCAAGCCCGTTCAGGCCGCAGGACTCCCTTCGCACTACCAATGGCTTTGAGGTCTCTGGACCTGGATCAAGTGCCCGACTGGGGCAGAGACAGTTCACTGTAGTGGCCGGTCCGCCCTTGGTCTTCAGCACCTGTGATGGTGCTGTACAGGGAGATGCGTAGCGTAGGGCCCAGACCGCGAGGAGGCAAAGAGAGGCCTGCCAGGTGTGGCCGACAGGTTCGTTCCTAGGAGTTCGATGGAAGCCTAATCATGTAGCAGAGCGTCCCAAGACACCCCTGATTGCTGTGGGGTGTCTGCTTCCGTCTTTTATGTGTTGTCAAGCTCTCGCGATCTGGCCTTCGGGAGGGGGCAGGCGGCGGTTGCAGCTCGCTCCGGCTGATGTTCTGCGCAAATCCGGGGGGAACGCAAAGCAGATCCCCAGGCCTAGGCCGCTGTGCGCGTATCTCACCGCCTCACGCCGGGGACAGTATTTATAAGACCAGAGCGGGCAAGACGCTTGGGTGGTGTGTCGCCGCTCTCTTAGGAGGCAGTTTGCTGTCGACTGTGAGGGTATCGGCAGGCTTACAGGGGCTGGAATCAGGATATTTGGCGGTCCAGTGTGGAGCTGAGTTGAAAAGCGTCTGCTCACGTCGCCATCTTGGCCACGCCCCCTTCTGTTATGTTATCTTCAAAGCACCCCACCACAAAACTCCCCAGGGCCATCCCACCATTCAGCAAACGCACATCTCCTCTCCATCAACTCACATATTCTCTAGTCACCTCTCCTGTCCTCTAGTCCACCTCATCTCTGCCCTAGCCCACCTCATAATTCCCATTGTTCATCCACCTCTTATAGCCCGCAACGCCCCTCACTTAGATCAACTAACCTGTCCATCTCAGCTTCAACATGGCCCACTCTACCTTGCTCCTGACCCACCTCAAATTTTCCCTGATCCACATAACCTACCCCTTACCTTTTGCTGGGTCAACCTCACCTGACCTTCCTCCACCCATAATACTGCTTTATAGGCCAACTTCACTTCTTTCTGGACCTACTTCAGGCCCCCACTTGCCCACTTCGTCTCATCTCATAAGTTTCATCCCTTGTCTCCCCTCTTCCCAGGCCTATCTCACCTCTCCCTTGGTCAATGACACCAATTCATGGGAAGGGAGAGAAGAATTGCTTCAGTTGCTCTTTTCTGATTGTAAAGAGCAGAATAACTTCAACAACTCTCCTTCCTGGAAAAGAGTAGCTTAGCGTAACTGGGCAGGAGAAGGTGAGATGGCATCGACTTTTATTTGGCCTGTCTCACAGTTAGTGAAGGATGAGACCACGGAGAGGTTGACTAGAGAGGTGAACCGGAGACATCAAGCTGGTCTTGAAGTAAAGAGGTCCCTGTCCTACCACCTCAATGACTGTGTCCCCTGCCCATCCATGTCAAGAGCATCTCACGGATTCAAAGGATCAGCCAATCAGAGCAGCAGAATTGACACCCTTAGGGGGTCCTCTGGGACAACACACTTCCTAGATTCATTTATGCAGCAGCAGCGGGGAAGAAAAATGGCACAGGGTTGTCCTCTGTGGGCAGCGCTCATTCCCCCATATTGCAAACTCTATTTTTACAGTAAAGTAAATCAGTAGTGACAGGAGCACCCTTCATTTTTGTGAATCTTTTGTTACAATTCACTCATGCTAATAATCTAGAAGGCTAAGTTAAGCAATGACTGTGCATAAAGTTTGCAAAAATTAGATTTGTTAAATAATAAATAAACACAAGTGGGTCCTCAAATGCCCCAAACCACTGGACTTCAGTTTACATTAGGAGGCCAGTAGGCAACTCCGGTTCAGTGATAGAATATCGATGTAAAAAACATTGATGTAAAAAATATCGCAAAACAATATATAGATAACAAAAATATCGACTCCCATACACTACACAGGTAAGTACAAAAATATTGAATCAAAAATATTGATGTTTAAAAATATAGATGTAAAAAATATCGATTTTAAAATATATATAGAATAAAATATATATTAGATATTAATAGTAATTTTAACAAAATAAATTAAATTTAATATACATTTTTACAAAATATTACAAATAAACTTAATTCAATAAAAATAAACACAAACATAATAATTTATACATATATATATATATTAATCTTTAAAATAATTAATAAACTATTATCTCTAATTTATTTTTAAAGCTTTAAAATTATATAAAATAATATATATATATATATATAAAAATAATTTAAAATATAAAAAAACATTCTACAAGAAATTAAAACATTAAACTATTAGAAAACATTTAAAACTTAAAATTGCCCAATACAATCAATGCAACAGTAGGAAAAGTGTTGGATAGCAAAATAATTAAATTTACTATTCCAACTCCAGTGAGTGCAACAGTAGGGAAAGTGTTGGATAGCGGAGAGGTAAAAATTACTATTCCCACTCCAGTGAGAGCAACAGTAGGGAAAGTGTTGGATAGCGGAGAGGAAAAAAATACTATTCCCACTCCAGTGAGTGCAACAGTAGGGAAAATGTTGGATAGCGGAGGGGTAAAAATTACTATTCCCACTCCAGTGACTACAACAGTAGGATAAGTGTTGGATAGCGGAGAGGTAAAAATTACTATTCCAACTCCAGTGAATGCAACAGTAGGGAAAGTGTTGGATAGCGGAGGGGTAAAAATTACTATTCCCACTCCAGTGAATGCAACAGTAGGGAAAGTGTTGGATACCATAGAAAAAAAAATTACTATTCACACTCAAACAATAATAAAAATTAATAAACAATATTAAAAAAGCTAAAATAAAATGTATTAAACATATACAAAAGAACACATATTATAATATTAATTACATATAACAAAAACTTACAAATACTATATATAATAAAATAATAAATATATTTACAAATAAATATTTCTTTTAAACTAGAAAATATTTACAAACAAAACAATTAATTTATTTAAATTAATTTTACATATTTAACATAATTAATAATCAATGAAAACATATTAGTAATAAAAAAACTATAAACATTAATTTACTACACACACTTTAACACTATAATTTCCACAACACAAACCTAAATTAAACTATAAAATAATAAAACACACTTAAAACTTTTTTTAAATTAAAATAAATTACTAACAACTAATAATTAAATAATTTAAATGTATTTAATACCCACCATTTACCCCTTTTAAAAAAAAAATATAACAACATTTTTTTTTTACAATTACCCAAACTACATTAACTATATATTAATTAAACACAAATTACTTCCCACCCTTTACACCTATAAACACCACAACACACACTTAAAATTAATTACACAATTACCAAAATTAATTACAAATTAATTAGTTAAAATTAATTAACGACCAATTATTGATTCATAAATTAAAAATAAATTACTTCCCACCCTTTACACCTATAAACACCACAACACACACCTACATTTTTTTCCACAATTACCATAATTAATTAACAATTAATTAAAATTAATTAACAACAAATTATTAATGAATTAAAAATACATTACTTTACACATTTAACACTATAAAATATCAATTAAAGAAATATTAATAAATAAAAATTAATCAATAAATTTAATATAATTAAATTACTTCCCACCCTATTCCCCTATAAACCCACAACCCGCTACGGAACTAAAAGCGCAAAATTAAAATATTTTTTTTTAATAATTACTAAAAATGTAAACATATACATTAAAAATACAAACAATTCGTATACACAAAACATACATCACATACATATAAAATATATACTAAAATATATAATAATAAAAAACGATATTTTTAACAACTATGGGGGTCATTACGATGGCGGTCGGACTTTCGTCCGACCGCCATCGTTGCGGTAGTGGGACCGGCTGCCTACGAGGTGGCCTACCCACCTACCGCATTATGATGCGACCGCCACCGCAGCAGTCGCAGACCCTATCCCTAACATTGCAGCGGGGTTGCAGTCAGCAGCCCCCGCCGCAATGCCCAGAAAAAGGCACTTCGCGGCAGGCACCATGCCTATGTAGGGATATGTAGGGGGGCACCATAGGTGCCCCCCAGTGCCCTTGCCCAGGAATTAAGGGGCCCTGCTACGGGCCCCCAAATCGGTTTCCGCCATTCATTTTGCTACGGATTGTCCCCCGCAAAACGAATGGAGGAAAGGGTTATCATAATCCCTACGGCAGGCACCGCCGCAATGTTGGGCATTGTTTTGGTTCCGACAGGCAGTCGGAAAAGGACCGCCTGTCGGAACCGTAGCGGGCGGTCTTTACGACCGCCGCACTCAACCAACAATTCCCCCCGCCATCATAATTTGGCGGGGGGAAAACAGCTGCAGGATGGCGGAGGGCCCGCCACTGACAGGCTGTCGGTGGCGGGCCTTCCGCCATCGTAATGACTCCCTATATTTTTGCAAACGATATTAAACACTTTGATATTTTTAAAATCGATATTTACTTACCTTAATTCGATATTCTTGACCTCGATATTCTTGCTGTCGATATTTCTGACCCACGATATTTGCAACTCGATGTGTGCAACTCGATATTTTGTACTCGATATTCTGTCTCCGCACCAGAGCAACGGATAATGGGGGATCCTTCCCAATACTCCTACCTATACAATAGATCGACCCCAATGACACTCCCACCCGCAACTAGAGTAGTGTTCATAGTTTGGCGACAATCCCTTCATCGGATGGGGTGGTGGGGACGAATCACCAGGGAGACCCCATTGTGGCACAAACGTCTTTCTCCACAGATGGTAGATCTACAAGGTTTTGGGCAATGGGACCGAATAGGGATCTCATCGGTTGGAGATATAGTACGAGGGCTGGTTCTTTAATCATCCCAAGACCTACAGGGCGAATTCGCGCTACACCATAGTCAATTTTATAAATACCTGCAGCTCCGTCACGCCTTACACCCGTACATACAAGACCTATCTGAGATCCCAGAATTCAATCCGTTAGAAGGCAAACTATTCATGGGGGAACTTAGTAGACCACAAGATTACCAAAATTTATCAAACCCTAACCACAAATAACCCCAGCACCATAGATGTACTACGGAGTAAGTGGGAGACAGATCTAGGACCCTTAGACGAAGAGGACTGGACAGAAGCCTTCCAATCACCCAGAGGGGCAGCTATATCCACACACCTTAGACTTATACAGTTCAAGTACCTCCACAGAACATACTACACTCGGCTCAAGTTATGGACAGCCGGACTAATTACATCCCCTCAGTGCCTCCGCTGTAAATGGGAGCAAGGCTCTTTCCTTCACACCACATGGTCTTGTATGGTACTGAAACGCTTCTGGTCAGGAGTGTTAGGATGCCTGGGGGAGGTGTTGGGGTGGGACCTCCCAAGATCTCCAAAGTTTACATTATTACACTGTATGGAGGGCATTGGGGGGAATATCTACAAGCAACACCTGTGGCTCACAGTGGCTAAATGGGACATTGTCCGATTGTGGAAGGCAGAAGCACCGCCCAGTATTGGAGCTTGGAAAAGAGGCATGGACTTTAATATGGGGCTGGAAATCCCAGTGTTTATAGCGCGCGGATGCCCCAAAAGCATATAAAAATATAGCAGAGATGGGCTGACTATAGAGGTCTGCCATGAGAAGCGCTGAATAAGACCCACCGATCATCGGATGACAGGACTATAGTGCGGGAATGCGTATCTGCATACATGGGACAAACTACGGCTCCTACTCAATGAAGATGATTGGGGTTTGAGAAGGGGTGCAGAGTGCTTGGATACATAGGGGTCGATTCCGATTCGGGACGGAAATTTCTCCGACCGAGCCGGACCCGGAGAGATTTCCGACCGAATCGGACCCGTGCAGTCCGACCGAACGAGTACGATGCGTCCGTATGTTATCGGACTCGCAGTCGGTCGGACTCCCATTGAAGTCAATGGGAGCCGGTCGTACAACGCGTGCACGCGGGCTCCCATTGACTCAATGGGTGCGAAGTCGGACAAGGGCGCCCCCTACAGCGGGTACGCGGCGAAGCGATTCGCGCACCGTACACGCACAGGTAGGGGACCCATGGGTCCCCCCCTGTGTGCGACTCCGCGCGGCTACGCGCACAGGGGGTCCGACACGGACCCCCAAAGTACGGCTCCGACAGCTCTTACGAGCCGGGACGGGCGCGGCTCGGTCGGACTGCCCGCGGCGCAGCATCGTACTTACCCGGCCGGGAAACGTCTCCATTGGCGCGGTGCGAGTCGAGTCCGAGCGAGTCGGTCGGAGCGGTTCGAGCCGGGAGCGAGTCGGTCGGAGCGGTCGGGACGCCCGGACGCGAGTCGGTCGGCGATTTCGCATCGTACTCGCCGGCCGGACCCGCGTACGGTTCGGTCGGGAAACAGGGCTCCGAATCGGATCCGGTAAAGCCAAATCCGATTCGGAGCCCTACCGGCCGAGATCGGAATCGGCCCCATATTGTTTTATGTTAAGATTAAGTTTAAAACAGGGCATTCAAAGAATTACAGCCGGGTTTGCAGACGTATCATGTGACATGAACAAATTTGTTATGCAGCAACAATTCGTCCCTTTCTGCCAGACTTTTCCGGTCTGTATTTTATTAAATGCCAATGAAATGAGTTATGGAAAAAAAAAAGATTGAGCACCCTACAATCGTCTCCGCCCTAGTTAATACCCTTCCACCCTTAGAGCCCATCCATGGCCAGCTCCACTGATAGGTAATGTTATAGCATGGAGGCAGACTGACGACTTGTGTTCTGAGCTGGGCAGTGACAGGCGTTACTGTAGCACAATCTTTTACCGCCTTCCCAAAAAAATGGTGGAAGAAGAATTTACTGGTTAATGTGGAAACCTGACATGGCCTTGGGAATAAGTGATGGATAAATACATACACCACCCTTTTCCTTGTGATACATTTTGCTGGGTGTCTCAGCTAAAAAGGTGGAAGATTTTCACTCAGCAGGCTGGCGTTCATCAACTCTGTCTTCCATGTCGCCAATTTTACACCACTGCAGGTTGTTCAAAGGCTTATGAGCTTAAATAGACAAAAACACATTCAAATTCCACAGTGGAGGATGTCTCTGAACTAAGGTGTGTAAACAACAGCTTCATTCTGCAAAAAATAAATTCAAAGTGCACACAGACACCTACTACACCTTGAAAGAATATATTTAAAACCAACTAAATGCCAAAAGCAGGCAAAAAACTATATATGGGAGATTATGTCTGTACTGTATGACACCTGGCTAATTTCCATTTTCACAGCCCAGGAACTAGATCTGGGCCCCTTGCTATATTCTAATCTCAAACACATACCCTGGGCCACCTGAATAAGTACTATAGGATCATAAACAGAACCAACAATTCATATGGAAGGTCACGACCCGAGGAACCATGTGGTGATTGCGGTCTGGGGTTCAATATAAGGCAAACACAAGGAGATGATGGACGGAGCGCTGAAACTTTTCAGACACTCACCCCCAGTCACAGATCTGGGTTGAATCCATCATCATTCTTTAGCTCACTTCGCCACCCCAGTTCAGACACAGCTATATGCAAATCAGTCTTGACCCTGTGCCTCATGGGAACAGTCCAGCCCGAACTGCCAAGCCATGTCTTCCCTGGTCCGGAAACAAGCATACTGGGACCAATTTCGGGCTAACAGCCCTCATCAGCCAGGCTAGCTTGACTCCAGTGGCAAAGAACGATGATGGATTCAACCCAGATCTGTGACTGGGGGTGAGTGTCTGAAAAGTTTCAGCGCTCCGTCCATCATCTGCTTGTGTTTGCTTTGTTCACCCTAGGTTGGCAGGGTATGCCCAGACGTGGGTTCCTTGCTCACTTTGCCACTGGATTCAAGCTAGCCTGGCTGATGAGGGCTGTTAGCCCGAAACTGGTCCCAGGATGCTTGTTTCCAATCTAGGGAAGTCATGGCTTGGCAGTTCGGGCTGGACTGTTCCCATGAGGCACAGGGTTTAGACTGATTTGCATATAGCTGTGTCTAAACTGAGGTGGCGAAGTAAGCTGAAGAACGATGATGGATTCAACCCAGATGGGGGGTGAGTGTCTGAAAAGCTTCAGCGCTCCGTCCATCATCTCCTTGTGTTTGCTTTGTTCAATATCAGGTCCCACAGCTGGGAAACTGGGAAATCATATTCTTATCAAAGGAGGTAGGGGTGAAAGAGTCAATATTGTCATTCCTAGGAAACTAGAAGAATTAAAAAACACAGTTTTGGGGCCCCTACAGTATAAGCTCAGTTGGATGGAAGGCACAGCAGAGCTCACTTGTGTCCCAACTAATTTATCAGGAACTTATCTTTGGAAGAGGTGCAATCCTTTCCTATCCAAGATGCAAATGTTGCATGTTTAGCATTGTTGCTCAAGCAGAACAGTATTTTCACCCCAATGGCTGCGAATGACAGCCTCAAGCTCACAGGGTGATATCAAAACGTGAGGGCCATATGCCAGAGTGCTGGGTCTGTCTGCTTTCTTGTGCTGAATGCATGCAACAATCAGAGGATTTACTTATCTTGGGACCATCACTCCATGATGAACCTGCCCAGGTGAGACAACAGGATTCCTCCCACTCACCCACTGCTCATGCAGAAAACAGCCATTGCCTGTCATTGTAAACCAATCATTTCTTTCCCACAAGTTGAGATTTAATTCCTTTCCATTTTAAAATTCAGATCTATACATTAAGGAATCTTTCCTGGGAAGACCATAAATCAGAGATATTCCCTGGATTTCAAGGAGCCCGGAGGACAGGGGTGCTGGGGACAGAAAACAAACGCTGACCATGAGGGTTTCTTCAGCCAACCGATTGTTCAGATCAAATAATATCTTCCTGTATATGTGGATCTGATGAGGTTCTGTTTCCAGATGTATCGTACACATCCAGTCTTTCAAAACCTTAAAGGGTGAGCAGCAAGAAAGACACAAGAGTCCAATAAAGTCCAAACTGTGTTGCTCTACTCAGCCACTACGGAAGACAGGTTGGGATGGTATCACATTTTTCCAGTATCCCTGGACATCATCCTGCATAGGAATGGAAGTCTCTGCTTCGGCACCACTGAGTTATTGGGAGACAAAACCACTTACATTTCAGGCAGGCCTCAGGTTCTTTCAGCGATGTGTTAAATACAGCATCCTCCTTCAGTTTAATGCCTAGACCGCCTTGAAAAGACCCTCCTCGTTAAATGTATCATCACCTGTATCAGTGAATGAAGGAGCCCCAGTTGGGGAGCACATTATTCTGAGGTGGCGTCAACTATTAATGCCAGCCGGCCTGACTCACCCGCTGGTGTGATATACCTTGAGAGAGACAGGTAAATACACTGCGTCCTATTCACAAATGTAAATGTATACATGTAAATTTACTAATGTGTAAATCTATTACTGCACTTAGGTGCAAATCTACATTTTTTTGCTATTCCCCATTTCCAGTGTAGATTTACACCCAAGGGTAGACTTGAATATCTCCACCTCATGGAACCAAGGGGGTAGAAATATCTAAGACATCATTTATGAGCATAAATTTATTACTAGTAACTTTTCACACGCAGACAGAGATCGTTGCCGCTGGGTAAACTATAGGGAGAAAAATAATAAACTTTAAAAAAAAATTAAAATGTCTTATTGTAAAATAAAAATGTAAATGAAATTTAAATAATTATTATTAACCTAGAACCAATCCAGTAAAAAGTTACAGCACTTTAACTCATCAAATGTAATGTTCATTAAATAATGTAATAATGAAAATATATTATTTTATGTGTAAATATTCTTTTTCAACACAATTATAAAATATCACACACCACTAGCATTTTGATATTTAATTTATATTTAGTAAATTTAAGTGATAGTTATGTTTTTAATTAATTAACAATAATTTTAAATGTGTATTAAACATTAAAATGTTGATGTTTGTTTGAAAAAATGTAATTATAATTATTTTAAATTAAAAATTCAATTTAACTGTACAACTTTTAATACTAAAACAATGATATATTTATATGTATGAATATATATATCTATCTATCTATCTATCTATCTATATATATATATATATATATATATATATATATATATATATATATATATATATTTTGCTGGCTTCGCCTCCTGACATCCAATTTTCCCCGGAAAGGACGAACACGAATATATAGATACACACACACACACGTCTAAAACATCCCAAAATAATATTTAATAGTATTTATGTGGTGTTAATAATTATTTTCAATGGGAGTGTGTTGCAGTACTTATGAGTGACCATGTGTGCTCCTAGACTTACTCCAAGACTAGGTCATAGTACATTTACTACTGTTTTGTGGCCTTTAACTTTAGAAGTGTAGCTTGTGAATAGCAATCGGCTTACTCTTTTGTGGGTGGGTGTTTGTATTTGCATGGCTGTCCCTAAATCCCTCCTGAGCCTCCCAAACCCCTCCTTCCTCTTCTCTAAACTATTCCCATCTAGTAGCAGTTATTTTCCTACCACTCCTTCTGGTCCCTCTCACATTTACTACAAAGTAGTTAACGTAGATATGTCGAGCTCTCCACACAGAATATATAGGAGCGGTTGAGGTGTAGATCTCCACCCGTAGGTTTGTGAAATGCATTTTGTAGTAAGTAACCAGTACAACAGGAGAGCTGCTTTATGTTCTACAAAATGCAGTTGTGGATCTTTGCAAAATGTGCACTGACGACAGTTCTGATCGGATTTTAAGAAGAACATGTTATGTTATATATATTTAGTAAAGCGCAATGAATCACACCCGGAGGTGTATCTCGGCGCTCTGCAACCTGCATGCTCCGAGGTCCTCCTGGTGTGTAAGAACCATCTTGCAGAAGTGACATTACTTTAGACTGAGATTGCTGGTGAGCAAGAGGGTGTTAAAGTTACCAAATTGGTGGTAGGTTTATTTATTTATTTGAAGTTTTATATAGCGAGAACATGACCCATTAGGGTATCAGAGCGCTTTACACGGAAAGATACGTTACGTACATGAAGGCATGGGCAAAGTACAGGGATGGGGGATAGGGAAAAGTCACTAGTGGGACAAAGCCGTGGATATATACAAGAGTCAATACAGTTCCAAAATCAGCGATGACTTGAGTACAATAGGGCACAAGGAAGAGATATATACAATAAATGGTACAGATCCAAGTACAGGATGGCGTGGGCAGAATACAAGGATGGGGGTTAGGGAAATGACAAACGTAGGACAAAGCTGTGGATATATACGAGTGTCAACACAGTTCCAGAATCAGCGGGCGATTTGATTACAATAGGACGTAAAAGATATGTACAAAGATCAGGGCGCATTGGAAGGAGTGAGAGCTGTTACAAGTATCAGGTCAAGCGAGAAAAAAAAAAATCACGAAAAAGGCAGTATGTGCACCAAGGGAGCGTTATTGGAGAATTTGCTCATTAAGAAGGTTTTACCTTCTTCTTTTGAAAGAGTGCCAGGAAGGTATTCTTCTGATGGAGGAAGGAAGCGAGTTCCAGATTCTTGGTGCAGCTCTGGAGAATGCTCGATTGTATGTTTTTACCTTGCGGAGAGCGGGGTGGCTGGAGCACACGGTCTCTGGCGGATCGGGAGTTTCTGGATCTCCCAGATAGCACGATTTTCTGGGCGAGATATGCCGGGGAGTTCGTGTACAAGGCTTTGTGAGTGATGCAGGCCAGCTTGAGTTAAATCCTGCCTTCAAGGGGAAGCCAGTTCAAGGCCTTCAGGTGTGGTGAGATATGGTCAAATTTTTAAGAACCGGATAAGAGTCTGGCTGCTGCGTTGAGGCAAGCTTTTAGGGGGGCAGTCGAAGTCTTAGGCAGGCCAGATAGTGTGGAGCAGCCATATTCGATTCTGGAGATAACTAACGCCTGCACCAGCGGTTTTAGGTCCGGCAGTTCCAAGGAATGGTTTTAGTTTTCTCAAGTAGCTCAGATGGAATCTGGCAGTTTTGGCCATCGCGTTGATGTGTTCAATCATATTCAGGTTGCGGTCCAAAGTAATCCCAAGAGACGTGGCAGAATCCACAATGGTGCAGTTGAGTGCTGGGATGGAGTTAGTCCATTCCAGGATGTCAGCAGATTTTTTGGGGGAGATGAGAAGAAACTCCGTTTTGGGCATTCAGTTTGAGCTGGTTGTTGGCAAGCCAATGGACAGTCAGTTTCAGGGCATCATTTAGATGGGTGATCTCCTCAAGAGAGGAGATTTTAATGTAGATCTGGGTATCGTCGCTTTTGAAAACAGGGGACCCCTACTAAAGAACAATAAATCTTGCTAGCTGTAGGGAACAATATCTATGGGGTAAATCAACAGTGCTAACCACAAGACATATGATATAATATGCCACAAAGAATCAGGCCTAGTTTGTGACAAAAAACAATACATGAAGATAAACATATAGATTAGACTCCAGACTGTAATATTCTTTGATACGAAAATATTTTTCTTTATTAGTCAGTCAATCTTATTCCTTTTCTTTATCTCTTTTTATAATTTCATTATGTTTTCATATCAAAAATATATATTATAGCATTTCTCACATATCTTTTTTTTTCCCCTGTCTTTTCAGTTACATATAGGTAACACACTGATATAAATTGTTTTTACACATACAACACAGTGCTATACATAAAGATTCAATTTCATTAAAACCTAGAGAAGGAGTGATTGAAACATATCAAGGCTGGCGGTCGATGAGCAAAAACACACGCGCGTTTGGGCGTCAAGCCTTCGTCAGGTAGACCCGTCTCCTTTCTCAAATACCTATTCGTAATCCGTGCACTCAAAAAAAGGGGGGTATCAAACCCAAAGTAAATTATTGCTTCTTCACGGCCAAATAACCTGAGGACACAGAGATCACGTATGGCATGCCCGTAGCTGCAGCGATTGGAGGAGCCACATTGTCATATCATCGTTCCATTTAAGAAGAACGTCAATATAATTATCCCTTACGCTAACTGGGCAATAGAAGATATAGCCTATGTGAATTGACCACCCATCTTTTAGACATTTTCCAATTCTTAGTAACTTGCTGCAAAAGTAACGACTCATTTTGAATCATCTGGATTCTGCTATCAGATCTACCTTAATCAGTTGAAAACGATCATCGAAACCTAAGTAACGGAGAGGTTATTTGGCCGTGAAGAAGCAATAATTTACTTTGGGTTTGATACCCCTTTTGAGTGCACGGATTACTGAATGGGTATTTGAGAAAGTTGAGACGGGTCTACCTGACGAAGGCTTACGCCAGAAACGTGCGCCGTGTTTTGTTTCATCGACCTTAGCCTTTGATATGTTTCAATCACTCCTTCTCTAGGTTTTTAATGAAATTGAATCTTTATGTATAGCACTGTGTTGTATGTGTAAAACAATTTATATCAGTGTGTTATATATGTAACTGAAAAGACAGAGAAAAAAAGATATGTGAGAAATCTTATAATATATATTTTTGATATGAAAACATAATGAAATTATAAAAGAGATAAAGAAAAAGGAATAAGATTGACTGACTAATAAAGAAAAATATTTTCAGTATCAAAGAATATTACAGTCTGGAGTCCTAATCTATATGTTTATCTCTTATGTGATTGTTTTTACGTCAAACTAGGCCTGATTCTTTGTGGTATATTATATCATATGTCTTGTGGTTAGCTTGTTGATTTACCCCCATAGATCTGGGTATCGTCGGCATACATGTGGAAGGAGATGTTGGCCGAGTGGAGAATTTCAGCTAAAGGTTCGAGGTAGAGATTGAAGAGGGTAGGGGGCAGAGTGGAGCCTTGCGGGACACCATTGGAGATCGGGGAGGGAGCAGATAGGTTGTTGTTGACAAGGAATCTCTGTAATGCGGTTCTGGAGGAAGGAACCAAACCATTTGATGACGAGCACACTCCTAAGCCCATCCTGTGTTCGAGGCATTCAAAAGTTTCGTGGTTGACCGTGTCGAATGCCGAGGAGAGATCCAGAAGGATCAGAAGACAGGTTTTGCCTTGATCACAGGCTAGGAGAGCATCATCAACGATGTGAAGAATAGTAGTTTCAGTGCTGTGCCCAGGCCTGAACCCAGATTGGAATTCGTCGAGTAGATTGAAATTGGCGATGTGTTGGCTTAGCTGTAGCTGCACACATTTCTCCAGTACTTTCGCGAGAAGAGGGATATTCGAGATGGGTCTGAAGTTATCTGGAATTTCGGATTCAGAGTGGGTTTTTAGGATGGGGATGACTTGCCCGGTTTTCAGTGGTCGGGTATGGTCCTTGGAGAAGGGAAGCATTGATAATGTAGTCCAGATGGGAGCGATGAGTGAGGTGGTCGCTGCCAAGCAGTTGGCAGGGGCGGGTCGTTAAAGTGGGTATTCGGTTTAAGGAGGATAGAATTTTCGAGATGGAATGGTCATCATAAAGTTCGGAATTTGGACCAGTGAGCCTTGTTTTGGGTATTGCTTGGTGGGGACGAGAGGAGAGAGAGAGGGTCCCAGACGGAGAAAGGAGGAGGAGTTTGAGGAAGCAGTGAATTCGTTACCAAGCGAGTTGATTTTGGTTATGAAGAAGGAGGAGAACCTATCGCAGGTTACTGTGGATTTAGTGGTTTCTTTTGATGATTTCGCTAGTTTGTTTGATTGAAGTTTGACTATTTCGAAAAAGTTTGCGTGGTCTGTTCTTGGCATTTTCAGCTCTGAATTTAAGAACTCTTTTTGGACAAAGGACATTCTTGTTGTACGTATTTCTGGCCTGACGGAGGAGTTTAAGGTGGGAGGCTGAGGGGTGCTGTCTCCAGTTCCTTTCTTTCAGACGGAGAGCTCTCCTTTCGTCATTGAGGGGTCCGCTGAACCAAGGGTTTTTGTCTTTGATTTGGGACCTTTTGAGCTTAAGCGGGGCCAGATCGTCCAAAATGTTAGTCATAGTCGAGTTGTAGTGATCTGTGAGGTCGTTGACCTTAGATAGATTCGGGTGGGGGGTGAAGCTCATTCTCGCCGCTGGCTGTCAGTTTCTCGAGGTCCAGGCTCTTAGAGTCTCTGAGCCAGTGTTTTGGTTTCACCGGTTGTCAAGTTTTTCAGGCGGTGGTCAGGCATAGTGAAGGTGATGATGTGGTGGTCTGACCAGTCACATGGCTCTATTGAATTCAGCTTGACCGCCGAAGCCTTAGCGATAATCCAGTCCAAAGTAGCGCCTTTTGTGTGGGTAGGCAAGGTGCAGGCCTGGGTGAGTGATTGATCGGCAAGAAAACTTTGACAGCGTTGACCTGGGGAGTTATTGGGAGTCATTCCAATGCATATTAAAGTCACTGAGGAAAATGTCATTGGAGTGAGGCGAGACCTATAAGTGATGATTTCCACGCAGGAGGTCCAGAAAGTGTTGTTCCTGTCTGGGGGTGGTAGAAGATGTGCAGTTTGCATAGCTGAGAAGTGGTACTACTAATGGAGAGGGCAAGATATTCGGCAAGAATCAAGGTTCAGCGTGGAGTTCTGTAACGAGGAGGTCTGAGCGGAAGATGCAAGCAATGCCTCCCCCTTCTTAATTTGTCTGTCAGAGTCTGGTGATGTAATAGTTGGGCGGGACCAATAGGTCAAGGTAGGGAGATGAGGATTCATTGAGCACGACTCGGTTAGGATAGCTACGTCGGTTGTTTGTGGTTAGGATGAGCGGCGATGTCCAAGGCGTGTCTCGCAGCTGACTGGCAGTTAAGAAGGAGGCCGGAGAGTGGGGCACCAGGAGCGAATGTTGTAAGAAGGGGAAGTTAAGGAACTCTTTGTTAAGTTGTTACCAGTTACCCTCTGTTACGGAGGGATGATAATCTGGTTGTGTTGATTGCGATAGTGGGAATCAGGCAGTCAACTTCCTTGTCAGGAGGACAGGGGGTGTCGGGGGGGCTCAAGTAGGGTTCTTGGAGGAGTCCACGGGACAGCCCTGTTGAGAATGAACAAGAAAGAGGGCCAGAACTGAATCCATCATGATTCTGAGGAACAAGTATCCTGTGAAAATCCACCCTGCTCTGACATTGGCGCTCAATGCTGCATCACGAAGGAAGGGTTGTTGGGAAACAAAATCCAGCAACCTAAAATAGTACACTGTCATGGAGGGGTCTCGGAAAGTGTCAAAATGTTTATTAAGGACTAATTTCAATGAGGATTCGCACCATAAGGTTATTTTCCCAAAGAAATCCAAGGAGTCTCATTATTTATTCCCTGGGGCTTGGTGGGGGAGGGGGGATTCCTGATCCTGTTGCTGATCCAAGTTTCATGAGGCCAGCTCCCCCAGAGGCCAGTCTTGCTGCATTTACAAGTAGGGAGGGACTGGTTGCTCCAACACTTTTTCAACAAAGGTCTTCAGAAAATTCAGATTTACAATGTGTGTTCTTGGTGTTCTTAGGAAGCCTGAAGTATCGGCATCTTGGAACCACCACTACCTCTCCCTACCTCATCAGCCATCATGCCTCAACTCTGTGTTGGATGAGTATCTATTCCCTTCTGCCTAGAAGCAAAAAAAGTCCTAAAACCCTGCAGAATGTGGGCATCATAGAGGTTCTGCAACTGATGCAAAAATGTTTTTGATGTTTGACATCAAATGGAATTTAAAATGGTGAAAGTAGGTTGGGTGTCTGTGAACCCGGGACTGCACATATTATTATTGGGGGTCACAATCTTGGTCTTCTGGAATCCACTCCTCTTTCTCATAGGATCATATGATGTCACTTCCTGTGATGCTTTATAGAGTCAAAATGAATTAGTTAACCTTCACCCTTAGGTAAATTGGTGCCAATTTAGCTCCACACCGGATCCCCCTCACCCAAGGAAACGGGCTGCCGAAGAGAATGATGAGCAGACCCCATGACGTAAAAAAACACAAAGGGGGCTTTAGAATTAAGCAACGTTTATATAAACCATGTACCAAGAAGGCAAAAGGGGGGGGGGGGAACCTTTCAACTTGATCTTACAATAAAATGCAAATATTGCAATGCGAAAAAATCATATTTCCAAAGAGCCAGCGTCACGACTTACAGGCGGTAAAAATGCAACAAATCAACAGTGCTTTCTGTCTTCATCTTTCTTTACTCTCCAAGTCTCTTTTTCATTTTCACAATCCTGCTTAAATGTGGTTCTGTATTTTACAACATTAATTATCAACCCATCTGCGTTTAAGATGTTCTTCAAATAAACACAATCACCGCCAACAGTTCAAGAGCCAACATCTGTTCTTGTAAAATCTTCACTAACCTTCCAAGCTGTGGTATTTTTAAGGGAAAACTGGCTTTTAACATTCTGCCTCTTGAGGAGCGCAGTACATGCATTATCTGCTATTCTCAAAGCTTTGGTCAAAGTTGGGTTTATAGCGGATGTAAACAAACTGCTCTCTGTTGACAAAATTCTAAGTTTGGTTCGGGTTAATGGGTGGCTTGGAAGTTAAATGAATCTCTAAGACAGATGTAACATAACTTTTACACTGGACTACTTTTCGTAGAGGGTCCAGAGGACACCTTCAAGAGCACTGGTAATCAAGCCTTAAAGCTGCAGAACTACATGGTGCAGGTCAAAAAAATGTACCTACATATTTATTTCTCAATTTGCTTTGGGGAATTCATTAATGCCTTTTGAATAAAGTTACAAATCTTTAATTCGTGATTTGTGTTCAGATCGTGGAAGTTTCAGAATTATGTAAAAAAAAAATGGGTTTACAAAGGCGAATAAGTGTTGCAGCAGACTTTAAAATTAGATCTGTAAGGAATGAGGAAGAAAGAGAAAAGGAACTTTCATGAAAATTCAATTATTTCCCTATCGAATACTATGGAATTACAAAACACAAGTCACAACTCTGCGAATTATATATAACTGCGGTCATATACAATTGTCTTCAAAATTATCCGTCAAAGGTACTTACAAGCAAAATTGATTACCTATTAGCAAATAAACACCTTTGACTCCCCTTTTAAGGTTTCACACGTGATGGATCTGCACAAAATTTGATATAGCTAGTGTAGCAATAAAATGGGTCTACAAATTGTCATGTAATTTCTACAAGAGGTGCCAAAATTATTGAAAACTGAAACCTTTTTTTACTACCACAAGCCAAGCCCTGCAACGACTATAAAACTAATGGCAGAGCTACAAATTGTAGTTATTGAGTTGAATGTTATCCACAGAGTGCATGCATACTGAGTAAACAGTACAAGAGAACTCTCATTGAAAGTTAAATTGATCAAAGTTTTGTAACCTTTAGGGACATCAATACTAAACAAGCATTGGCAAAGCCAATAGGTCTCCCCTATGGGACCCATTGTCTTTGCTAATGGTTTTAGCAATATGCTATACTGTAGTATACATTGCATATTTTACATAAGTAAAGACTTTGAATTTGTTGCATTTTTAAACTCTTTGCGTTAGTGTAATTTTGTATTGTAATTAAATTGGAATTGAAATTGACTTCAATAACTTTCACAAAGCTTAGAGGTCTTGGCTTTAAAAGGCTGAACTATTGTGCTGTCCAATGCTTGTGTGGTACATGTGAGCTGAACTTCACTTAGGTATCTGCGTGACTTCTGGTTGGGGAAGTGTGTTCATAATGGGGCACAACTGAGAGCTCTGGAGCTGGGGCTGAAGGCAGTGTGAATTAGTGGACGATAGCACTGGACAGATTACACGCTCATCCAATCCTTCTCTCTCCATTGCGCATAGAGTGATGGTCACATATATCATTTTATTTCCTTTTTTTTTTAAAAAGGACGGCCAACCCACTATTGGTGGAAAACTATAGACCTATTTCACTTCTCCCGATAATGACTAAAATAGTGGAAAAACAGGTTAATAAACACTTGTCAAACTTTCTGAAAGCACATGATATTCTTCATCCTACGCAAACAGGCTTCAGGCAGGGCAGCAGTACAGAGACCGCTTTGTTAGTGGCCACCGAGGAACTGGTGGCCACCAGTTCCTTGGTGCTATGCTGCTATGAGCATGCTAGACCTGAGTGCAGCTTTCGATACCGTTCCTCATCCTACTCTCATCCAGAGGACGAAGGAAGTTGGAATCTGTGGGATGCCATAAAATGGCTAGAAGCCATCCTGGATAACAGAAGGTTCCAGGTTTGTGAGGAAGTCTATTTTTCTGCTATTCATCCTCCTGCATATGGGGTGTCCTCTTTCAGCCCCACGCTTTTTAACCTTTATGTGCGTACCCTAGCAGAGATTATTTACGCTTATGGCCTAGTTCTTGTGTTATATGCTGATGACACGCAAATCATTATAGCCCTTACCCCCGATGCGGTTCACAAATCAGCTCAACTGAACTACTGTTTAAAAGAAGTCACAGAGTGGATGTCTGCTAGCAGTCTGAAACTGAATGGAGAGAAGACAGAAGTGCTGGTGGTCGGAAATAACACTGCAAGTTGTACTAATCTTTCCTGGCGGAGTATCTAGGGGACTCTCCGTTGCCCGCCCAAGCAGTGAAAAGTCTTGGCTTCTGGATGGATAATAAACTTACTATGGAAACGCAGGCCCGGGTATGGGTTGGGTCCCGCTTCAGTATGCTAAGAGCTCCAAGGAAAGTACTGCACTGGTTACCACCCTCTACTAGAAGAGTGGTTGTGCAAGGCTTGATTTGCTCTAGGTTAGACTATGGTAACTTCTTATATATAGGGAGTGCAAAATATGTTATCAAAAGACTTCAAGGAGTCCAGAATGCTGCAGCCAGGATTCTTTACAAAAATTCCGAAACATCAATCGCCTAGCCCAGCGTTGACATCCCTGCACTGGCTGCCGATTCAGAAAAGGATTCACTTTAAGGCCCCCTGTATTACCCATCGGATTATACAGGGAAGAGGCCCGCCAATTATCCAGAAACTAATTTCACCTTACATCCCCAGGAGACCTCTGTGCTCAGGGACACAAGGACTGCTTACGGTACATAAGATCAGCAGAACGAGATATGGTGGCAGATCTTTTGTTTACCTGGTACCAAAACTGTAGAATGATCTCCCTGTGGATCTAAGATCTCAACAGTCAGAAACCAGATTCAGAAAACTTCTTAAAACCCACCTCTTTCAATTCCTGCACTAATCTAAAGTCTCTTTGGTACGTCGGCTGGTGTTGGTTGCTTTCAGCGCTGGCATGCCCGGTTGGATAGTCATGCGCTTTACAATAAACATCAGAATAGAATAGAATTACCAATTCAAATTTTTCACTACATAAACTTTGTTCTTACACATTTATATCAAACTGCTAAGAAGCACTCACAAAGCCAAAAGGTCTGGCTAGTTTCAGGCATATATTTATTGTTGTGTAATGTGCCTGGGTGCAATAGCAAAAAAACTCACAAAGTGGTGTCTAAATGCTGATCAAGAAGCATGCTGTGTAAAGCATGGGATTGTTGTGGTGTGATGCGAGTGCAGCGTGGAAGGTTGAGAGTGGTTCTGGCCGCCGAGGCTTAAATGGTCTGCATCCTTCTGATGAGCCTTTTGTTGATCCCGAGGGTGTTGCTATAGTACAGCTTGCTTGTGATGAGGACGTGCGTGACGTTTTTCTGGGTGTTGCAAGGAAGAAATTTTTTCTTCAGCATCTTCAGGGTGTGGAAACATGAGGTGGTGACAGCGTTGACTTGGGCGTTCTTGTTGAGTTTGCTGTTGATGATTTGATGATGCTCCCAAGGCACTTGGCGTGGGTGGTAGGATTGGGTGTCAGTCATAGCATTGTTGGCCAACAGGTGACATTCCAAATTGAAGTGCTTTTCCTCAAGATCACGATCTGGGTCTTGTAAGTTTTCAGTTTCAGACAGTTGGTCTTCATCCAATAGGCAATTTCAGTCATGCAGGCACTGAACTTCACCCAGGTACTGCACGTCTTGTCAGTGAGGGAGAGAATGAGTTGCAGCATAGGAGAGGACGTTGATGTCATGAAGCGAATTATGCTGGCTAGAGAGAGCATGTTTGCATTGAGGGTTGGGCTCAGGAAGGATACTAGCGAAACTCTACAGGTGAGGTTGCAGGCGTCCGAGGTACACGGTGCTGGGCAGACTGACTGGGTCCTTACAATCAGGAAGGAGCAGATCCATCGCAGTGCGTGTCCTTGGATTTTGATATCGTGTAGGGGTTGAATGAGGATGGGGTGGGAGACCATGTCAAATGCTGCAGAGAGGTCCAAGAGGATGTGGGCTCCTCTGCCTCCTCCATCCAGAGTCACACGGATGTCATCTGTGGCAGTGATGAGGGCAGTTTCCATGCTGTGGTCGGTCTGAAACCAGACTGAGAGATGTCGAGGAGTCGTGGTCGTTGAGGTATTCGGCGAAACGTCTGTTGATTATTTTCTCTAAGCAGGGGCTGGGAATGGTAGCAGGGAGATTGGTAGCTGGCGAGTGTTGAAGGGTCTACGGAGCACTGTGGTCCACAATAGGCTTTTGTCTGTCTCGTTGGTGTGACCTCAAAATGATGATGCTTTAAAACCGTGGAGTCCTTGAAGTCAAATCTAAAACTTGTGGAGCAGAAAAGAGCGGCTGCTTTGCTCCTCTGCGGCACTCACTCTGCAGTGTCTCTGGGAGGGCAAGAGCACAGCAGGCGTTATGAGTCAGAGGTAGGAGCATGCACTTTAATGAAAGAAAAACAAGTGCCACCTCCAGCATGAGCAAAGTTGATCCAAAGCTTGTGCATGTTGGTGAGAGACAGTAATGTGGAACGTGAAGGGGCTGGAGCGAAGAAATATGGAGGGTTGGGGCGGGAATCATGCAGGGTGGAGGTCTGCGAAGCAACAGGAGGGCAAGGGGAAGCAACATGGGGGTACGAGTGGGCATAAGCAACACAGAAAGGGTGGGAAAGGAAGCAAACTAGTGCAGGAAGAGCAACTTGGAGCAGGGGGTAAAAGTAAGCAGGCGACAGAGCAACGAGACCAGACAGGGGAGAAGCAGATGGGCAAGAGAGAACGATCACAAAGCGCGGTAGGGGAGAAATGCTCGATGTAAACAGCTAGAAAAAACATACATTCTCGTGGAGTGCTTTAACAAACAAGCATTGGCATAGCCAATAGGTCTCGCCTTTTGGACCTTATAAGTGTTTAGACATGCAGCACATTATCCTGGGTCTCTTGCTTACCTCAACTAACTCATACAAATTTAGAAACATATATTTGTAAAAGCCAACTTTTTTTTTCTATTGCACAATCCATAATTGTAGAAGGAAAAGAAAGTGTACTCCCTTAGTAAACGTGTAGAGCGTTTGCAGATCAAGGCAATATATGCAGCAATACTTCCCTATAATTAGAGATGAGTATATGTGAAAAATGGGTAGTTTTTCAGACATTCACGTTGCCTGTAACCTAGCTACAATTTTATGTTATGAACGACAC
This sequence comes from Calotriton arnoldi, assembly GCA_963921515.1. Taxonomy (NCBI): domain Eukaryota; kingdom Metazoa; phylum Chordata; class Amphibia; order Caudata; family Salamandridae; genus Calotriton; species Calotriton arnoldi. The sequence continues at coordinate 735,245 of CAWUFW010003230.1, forward strand.
TCTGAAATGATTTTCCCCTGCTCCTATTACAAGCACAGGGGTGAAGGATTCATCAGGGAGCCATACACAGGATAAAGGAGTCGTCAGGGAGCCATACATAACCTGGTCTGCTGCCAACAAAGCCCGGCACCTTGGCATTAGGCTTCTCTCTCGCATTTGAATGTAAAAGCAATGACCTGATGCCCTGATACCCACCCTATTTATCCTTGGCAATATCCTTCTCTCAGCAAATCAAATATAACAAAATAAGTACCTGGCATCCTGCACCGTCCCAATCCACATTTTGATATACATGCTTCCTACCCAAAGCACAACAAAACTACTGTCCTTTTCCATGTGCAAAACTGGATAAAACAGTGTTTTATCTTTTTTTTTTTTTTAACAAGGTAAACCAAATGTTCTTTTTAGATCAATTAGCTGAGTAAGCTAGAAAGCCTGCATCTTTTTAAATCCAAGAATAAGACACTTTTCTCAGAATATAATCCAGCACATAACAGCTGTAACCCATCTTCTTGAATGCATCAGACAGAGATCTTCCTTGGTAATTCCAGGCTGGACTTATCAGACAGCCTACAACTGCTGCCAAGATCGCTGAAGCAATGGGCAGCATGGAGGAGCAACTGAGCGAAGGGAAAGGGCACCCCTCCCGCCCTGTGAGGCGACCGGTAGGCTCACTGCTACGGAGTTGCAGCTGCACACCGGAAAGGCGGCCTTCCTAGTAGTCTGAATATTTTGATCTGATAAAGTGCGGATGAGAGTGCCTGTTGTTATTATGTTTGCCAAGAAGTGAACCCAGGATCGGTGTTGTGGAGTTTGAGCGCACAGATGACAGTGTTTGCAGAGAGGGTTCAAAGTTTGCAGAATTGTGACAAAAATACGTACTGTACAACGGGCGCGCTAGATTTCAAGGAGGCACTTTTTATTTTTTTCGCCGCCTCGCATCACTCACATTAGCATTGAAAACCGCTCCGCACACGAAAACCCTTGAATTGTTGCCAAGTCTGATCCAAAAAGGAAGTGCCCGCATCCCATAATGGTAGGACCCCTAAATCCAATCGGCTTAACTCTGGTGGGGGCGGTGAGGGGCCTCTGGACTTGTGGCATTGAAAACCGCTCCGCACACGAAAACCCTTGAATTGTTGCCAAAAAGGAAGTGCCTGCAGCCCATAATGGTAGGATACCTAAATCCAATCGGCTTAACTCTGGTGGGGGCGGTGAGGGGCCTCTGGACTGGAAGTAAACAAATGTGTGCAGGCAAGCTGGCACACATCTGCTGTGCCTTGGCAGAAATGCCAGTTACACAAGGTCTGTACTGCATTATCAAGGAACACATTATGTGGGAATTCTGGAATGTAATAACTATGCAACATGTACATTATAGTTGTCAAAAACAACCCTCACAAATCCTCTATGTTGCGAGTAGAGCGAGCTGCGAGGAGAGAGCAGAACGAAACAAGCATGGGCGCGGCCACGCTAATTAGAAACACATGGCCCCTGCGTGCCGCTGCTCGCTCCCGCAAGGTGGATGCCGCCACACGCACGAGTGTTCCAAAAGTGCAGACCGATTCCAAAAGGTCATCTCCTAGAGCAGCGCATGCGCGCTGCGCTCGACCTAAAAATAATAGCGCTTGAAAAATTATCAGTGTAAGGTCACTGTAAGGCATTCATGCTCCAGGAGAGGGGTCAAACACAAGAAGAGGAAGGAAAGCCCACACAATCTATCGAATAAGAAGCAAGTAAATAAGAGTGACAATGAAGCAACCAATGTAAGTCCGTTTTTAGGTCTCGCCTACGCAGCGCGCATGCGCTGCATAGGAAAGAGACCTCTTGGAATTGATTCAGTTTTTGCCTAGAACGTGCACGCGATGCATTGCTTTAAATGGCAACGCGTGCACGTTTGGTGATTCCCTTGCGGGAGCGAGCGGCGCCATCTGGCACCAATTATCGCGCTCGCTCCCGCAGGAAACGCTGCGCCTCCCTGCTCTCGGCCGCACTCCCCCACCTCCTCCTCCCACTTGTGAGCGCGAGCGCTTGTTTTTAATTGCAGACCGGGCACTGCCGTGGGAAGAGTGCTATGACGGGCCAAACGCAAGGCAATCAACTACCCCCTGGCCTAAACACACCCCCGTTTGGTGGTGAAAAAATCACTAATTGTCTGGAAGGGGCCTCCCTAACCTTGGAGCCGCAGAACCAATTGTAGCTCCGACCCTAAAGCTGGGAGACATGCAAGGACCTTACAGATAGGATGAATCCGAGGGCCAGACAGCACCCCACTCCTCACCCCAGCACGGGTTGTAAACAACTCTGTCAAGGGAGAGCACTTGGAAGTCAGTTGTGAAACCTGAGGAGAGCCGGGTGGAGGCGGGGCGGGGCTCTTAAGTTTATCTAGCGTCGTTTTAAATCTTACTGGTCCATCCCTGGCGTGTGTCACTGCTGCCCTCGGTGTGGAGGGGCCCCCATCCGTGGCATGTGTGTCACTGTTGTCCCGAGACCCCTCCTGCCCTGGCCTTGTGTCCCTGTGTGCACACGTCAGTCCTCGCAGAGACCTGCCACTTGCGAGTGTCTTCCTTCGTGTTACCCGGGGAATTAGCATCTAGAAAGGGCCTGCTCTCCCCCTACCGGCCAGAGTGAGGGTCCCTCTCCACCGGGCGTCGAGCCGCCAATCCAGGGTATCGACCCTCACACTCTCGCGCCCCCTTCCAGGCTCGCTCTCTTCCCGTCTCCCCCCTGCTCCCCTCTCTGCCATGCTCTCTTTCCCTTGTTCTCTTTCGCGCCCCTGTTAACGGCTGCAATCGCCGGACGTTATTTTGGGTTTCTTGGTAGCACGAAGTTCATGGCATCGAGACGGTATCGGCTGAAACCCCATTTGTGAAGAAGGTCCCATGTTAGAAGGGGGCGTCAGATATATTTCTGTGTTTCTGGTCCAGGAATAAGACCCGCGTTCACACCGCGGATGGACGTTGGCCTCTGTACACCCCAGGGATGAGACTGTACCAGATATTACTTCTGTTGAATGGAGTGGTGGGCATGACTCACAGGAACATACCCCGCATATTATCTGGTTTAAGCCATGGCATATTTTCATGTACATTTCTTTTATTAAGATGCTTTAAAAAAAAATCAGGATGCAGGGGTTACACTTATGCAGTGAGATGCACGTGAGATTGCAGATACCTAACCCCTGGCTTTCGGGAGAGTTGTCTCCCTATATAAAGTTGAGCCCCGAGGCAGTAAAAGGTTTCTGGCTACTGTGGCAATAAACTGAAATCTGACCTTTGCACTTTAAGTATATTAGTACAATGGACTAAATCACCGGCGTTACCCTACAAATTGGTTATAGGATTATTGTAACTGACCCAATCATGTCTACTTCTATAAATATGACTTTTTTGGACTCTTGTACTCTTCGAAGTGTTTGCCTGGGCCCTATAAAGTAGAAAGTATATGCAACAAGGTGGCTCCCCTCTATACTATGAAATACGGTAGTGCCTCCGTGACACCGATGCACCATGAGGGTTTCACCTGTACATCCATTTTATTGGAGTGGTTACAGAACATGAAATAAACGTCTCTCTTTCATTTCAGGCCGGTTCTTCCCTTGCCATTCACTACAAACCCGCGGGCACGCAGGCACCCATACCACAGCAGTACCTTTCCACACACCATATCCCCAGGTGCCATAACACGCCCACTCCAACACACTGGGACCGCACACACGGTTACACCAGCAAGCGGTCACTCCTACACACTTGTACGATACAGAAACACACAGACTCTTTCGCTGCATCACAGACACAGGCTTAAAGTATACACACTACATAGAACTCTTTGCAAATTTGCAAAAACACATACATTGGAAGATATGCACAAGTAGGTTTTTGCACAACCATGCATCACACAGACACTTTAACATGTGCACACTCACGTTATCTTTGTACAATTAAACACTTGCACCTGCAAAAACTTACACTGTTACACTACCTCTTTACACTGGCACTTACACACTGCTACATAGAAACATACAGCTTTGCACAGGCATATGTGCCTCACACAAATACACACACTCTTAAACGTTCACACACTACCACACACCGTCAACTTGCCAACACTGAACAAGCATTGGCATAGCCAATAGGTCTCGCCTTTGGGACCTTATAAATGTTTAGTTATCCAGCACAATATCCTTGGTGCAACAACATCAACTGTTGCATGGCTAAACACTTATAAGGTCCCAAAGGCGAGACCTATTGGCTATGCCAATGCTTGTTATATAGCGCAGCTACTCACCCTTACGGGTCTCAAGGCGCTGGGGGCCGTCGTGGAAATTAAGTGAGCTATTGCCCAGAGTCACATGGTGCTGAGCTGACCTGCCGCCGGAGCCGGGGATCGAACCGTGAACCCTGTGCTCCGAAGTCAGCTGCCCTGGCCGATGCACCACACCTCTCCACTGTTGAAATCAATGTGCGGACTCCAGGCTCACTGTGAGCTAACAGTAAGTCTTGCAATAATCAGAGCATGTGCTATCTATTAGGTGAGACCTAAACAAGGATCGGAGACAAGTTATGTTGCGGTGAGTACTGTTTAAATGGTCAGTTTACAGAACAGCGCAGTGAGTGCTGCTGAAATCTGGGGCCAAATTACATATCGGGTGGAGTGGTATCACCTGGTAGAACAATAAAATGAAAAATGCAGCTGTTGGTGGGGGGGAGATCACTGTTGCTGTTTGGGGTGGAGATTGTGTTCGACCAGTGTATCATAGTCAGAGCCCTGACATGTTGCCAAAACACAGTTGTGGCTCTGATGGCGCCCCCTCCCCAAGGACTGGAATAGACTGGCCCGGGAGTGTTCCCACCGCATCACCGGAGCCATCCACCACTGCGTGGGTAGATCTCCAAGCGGCTGGAAGCGCAGGCCGGCCTTCAGAAAGCTGCCTTTGATCCCAAGAAGTTCAAATATCCGCCAAAGAGCCCCACAGCCGAGGGGAAGACAGATCCGCTCTCCAGCGGCTGGACCTTTAACTCCCCATCAAGGGCCCTACATTCTTGGGCTCGTCCAGTGCCCCCTGCCCTACCAGCAGCTGGGGACCAGGGGGCTTCGACACTGCCAAGGCTAATTAGCCCCTGTGTCTGAATGGGGGGACGGGAGGTGTATGGTTACCCTACCCCTTGCCTTCAAAGGAGTGTGTAGGACAGGGGCCGGCTTACATGCCCTATTAACACTCCCCTGTTTATTTGACACATTCCTGTGTCCAAGAACAATTAGGACGCCTTCAGCAGAGTCTCGGGGTAGCATGTGTGGAAGGCTGTGCGTGGGCACACTGTCCTCCTAGCTGACAGCTCGCCCACTGATGTACTGGTGTTTACATAGCGCCTGTCTTACCCCTTGCAGAGCCTTTGGCGCTTGTCTGGGAGGCTGCAGTTTTCTTTGACATGATCACCACGTAGAAGGCACAATAAAGGCTCGGGTTAATTATCCTTCTTCCAACGGAGCACTGCGGGAAAAACTGCTGCCTTCCACGAAGGATAAAAGACAGCTCAACACCAGATTCAGCAAGAGTCGCTCGCTGATGATGTCAGTGGTGGTGCGCGCGCTATAAATGGCTGTTCTGTGTGACGCTTAGTCTCGCGCAATGACGTAAGGCGAGACTGCAGTGTCAGTGGATACATTCTGCAGACAGTAGAGCTCGTGGTTTATGCACCATCCAGCCCCAGACGCATCTCCTTTGCAAAAATGCAAAGAGGTTGGAGAAAAACACCACTGGTACTGGGTGAAGGTCGAGTGTTGGTGCAAAGCACCTCTAGCGCATAAAAGTTGATCGTCGCTGCTATCTGTGCCGCTTTCAGTCACTCTGTGTCGCGTGAGCACCAGAGCAAACATTTAGTAAACCTGGGCCGGTGTTTCTATAGTATTATTGCAGCTTGTAAGCAGGCCAGGCCACAAGTCATACAAAACAGTGTGTGGGGATTAATTAGCATAGGCAATTCACAATGACATCACATGGAGTGACGTCACAGGAAGGGCGCTCACAACGTTATCATATCTTTCAGTTAAAAGGGAACGTGACTATAGAACAATTAAACCTGAGGCGCTGCCTTTACCATATGTAACACATGAACATAAACATTTACAGTATGTATTATTCATGTTAAAATCAAACGCGTGTAAATCTACCTGCTTATCAGTGAGTGCAAAGCAGCCAGTGCTTTAGTCAACAATTGATTCTACATTTAAAGCATGGTCTATGTATTTATAAACATTTAACCATGAAATGATAGAACATGTACATACCTGAAGTACATCTAAATAAAGTAATTCTCATATTGATTAAAAACGTGCACCCTTAAAGTTGTTATCAGGGATGACATGAATTGAAGGGTAATTATTGGGGATACAATAAAATATGTGAAATTGTGCATGAGGTCTGTGTCCATGTATACCTTTTATTAGCACTCTTGAAATTGCCTTCGGACTTCCGACGCGCTAAACCCAAAAATTCTATCACCCAGAAAAGGAAATAGAACATTTCTGCTTCCATTTTGAATGTGATAAATCACAGGTATGTTTTCCACATATTACTTTCTAGTTCAGCCTAAAAATGATTCAAACTAACATTTTTAAAACAGATGTGTACTTGGTAATTGCTTTCACAGACATATAAAATTCGCCAGCCCATTTCTTTTAATAATAAATGGTCCGTTTTGTGGTTATAGTTGGCAATGGCAGGCCTGGGCCATGGTATAAATATAAGGTGCCAAAGGAAGTGAAGTGTCTGAGATCACACTCAGAATGTGAACAGAGACAGAAAGGGGGGTCTTCCAGCCAGTGGAGGGGGCAGGAGTAAGGCGAACGTGCCTGGTCTACATTAGGGGAGGAGGGGGAGACAATACCTGGGTATGGATTGAGGGGAGACAGTTAGATGTAGTGCCCCTTCAAAGAAGTGTTGTAAAAGACAAGGGCAGTGACTTGTGAAGCATCAGCCTAGATGTGGGTGAACACAGCACACAGGAGATGGTAGAAACAGGAATACGCAGGGTAAAGAAGTGGCCCAAAGCCTTGAGGACTGGGGGGATATGGAAAGGAGGTTCAGAATTTTGACCAGCTAAAGCTCTAGAGCAGAGACAGCTCGAAGAAATGAAGAGAGCTAAGAGGGGGCACAGAGGGGCTCATGACAAGGGAGTCACACAGCCCAGATTGAGAACCAGATACTGACCAGTTGGAGGGTAGAAGGAGTGGTCCAAAAGAAGACATCTGTAACCACTATGAACATTTTGGCGCATCTGAAAAGAATATCCATACGCTTGAGCTAGGTACCCTGGCCACAATACATTGTAACTCTAAAGGTCAGCTATCGTCCAATCACAGCACTGACCCCTGGTCCGCAAGAGGCTACCAATGTAGACCACTAACACCAAGCACCTAGGCTGTTGTAGGCCCAGTCACAATAGTCACAGAGAAAGATATTGCCCATGGAAGCTGTTACATACCATATCCAGCTAGTCAACACCCTCAGCCATGAAAACACATCTGCCCAGGATGGGGGGTGTCCACAACTTACAGGACAGCCAAGAAAGACATCTCCACACAGACCCAACATCATCAGCAGCATTCCTTCACTCGCTGCCGGTCCGGCGCACATCCACCGCTGCACGCCATGAAGCAAGGAGGACACATGCGGTGATTCCACACCTGTCCCAGCGCAAGAGAACACTATTGTCACAGCACCTGCCAGAAGGAGCCAAGCCACCCAATCCTGTAACTTATCACAGTCAAATGATGCAGGACAACTGTGAGCTATCAGTTAAAGGACAGCATGCCGAAAGATGAAGATGAAGACGGTGCTGCACTCAGAGGAACCTGTGCCATGGACAACCAAGGAAGCCCTCCGAGAAACAGAACCACCACTGACAGCAATGAAGTTCTGGATCAAAGAGTGATTGCAGCAGGGAGAGGCTGCTTTTGACCTCCCAGAACCATGTCCCTGGAAAGGTGTCCCCCTGCACCTCCCTATGCAGCACACTCCATTTGGTAACCACTAGAAGCCATAATCAGGGCCACTGGAATTATTCGAATAATTATAAATGTGTCGCATTTCCTACATGATCCATCATCTGCTACGTAACCTGCAGATTTTAAGAAAAAAATGTTGTTTCTAGCTCAAACAGTTACTAAAAATGCAGCGACACGTGTTGTTGCGCAGTGGAAGGCCCTTTGCAAAGGTTGACTCACCACCTTTCTGTAGTTTATTGCAATATTTGGGTATTAAACTGATACTAATGAGGTGCAACTAATGCACAGACAGTGTTAAGTTTAAAAATGACAAAATAATGAAGTAATTCTTTCACAAAATGTGCCGCATAATTAGCCTTTTCTTGCTGCATAATTTACTCAACCCTGCTGCATAATTTGACCCTCCCCTGCAGCATAATTCCAGTGGCCGTGGCCATAATTCAGTTCAAAATGATATGCAAATTACACCTCAGAGGAGGCCTAAGACACACAAGTCAATCCAGCATTCTGGGAATTCCTGAAATGGAGAAGGGTCATAGGAAAAGCAGGGGGAGTCAGAAATCATGAGAGAAATGTGATTCTAAATCGCCTGAAGACAACCTGAGAACCATTCAAGAAGGACATCACCTTTAAATGAGATTGGGAGACACTAGGGAGAAGAGAGTCTACTTATAATCAAAGTTTCAGAAAGAGGGAACTCAAGAGGGGAGCATCCTATTTCAGTCGAATATTCATCTACCTGTAGAGAATATGCCTTGCCCACCTCCATGGTCTCAATCAGACTTGTTTTAGCCTGACTGCAGGTGACATTACAAAACATGACCTAGTAGCTCAAGTGTATAAGCTTTCAAATTATTTTAGAAAATTTGCAATTTTGTTTCTGAATCTTGTAAATTTGTGTATGCTCTGCCCTGTGATGCCTGCTTAAATGTGAAAACATTTGGGGCTACCTGAAAACCGACGCAATAGTTTTTCTTTGCTTTGCCATACTGTTGCATGGAATATAAGTCACTTTTTTACCTGTTTTCAAATTGAAGGGACCTCTAAATACAGATAGTTGAGAACTCTGGTGGAGGCACTTGATTGGCTCTGGATCCGACTATCGTCCTTTCAGTTCTACTTCCTCCTTCCTGGACCTTTAGCCCAAGCATCACAGCGAAGGACCAAAGTAGAAGAATGCATCTTCTTGTGGTGAGTTTCTTGTCTCGCCATGTTCGGGCACTGGGACCCTGGTCCATCTACAAATGACCTGATCATCTCAGATAACCTCAAAACTGTTCCACGTCCTACTCTTTAATCTTAACAGGCTACATCCTCAAACTCCTCTTTGAATAAGAGGCTCCACATTAACTGACGCCCCCTTCGGGACACAGCTTTGAGTCTTGGACCTAAAAGCATCTGTCCCTTCCAGTCTGCTAAAGAAATTTGGGGTAGTCAATCCAATGTGATGTAGCCGACTGGGGATTCCCACCTGGGATGGAATGTTAGCAACATTTTTCATGTACTCTGAGCCATTCCTCCTCTGAGCTTCATGTTTAAATTTAAATTTGATTCCTTCTTCTACCAGCAGCCAATGAGGTGTCTTTAATGCTGGCTTTACATGCCAGGGACCATCTGGTTGCTTTATTCTGCAACTGCATTTTATTGGTCAGAAGAGATGCCAGTCCAAGCTGCTGACCTATGCCTATAAGCCCCTCCACAACACCGGACCTTCCTATATCAACAACACCGCCTGACCTTCCACCAACTGACCAGACAACTCTGATCCTCCTCCCTCGCATATGTCCCCCGCATCCATCGGAGGTCATTCTTTCTCCTACCTCGCTGCCAAGTTGTGGAACGACCTCCTGCTCCACATCTGAACGTCTCCTTCACTCGCCAACTTCAGAAAGGGACTCAAGACCTGTGTCTTTGACTACGATTTACTAGACCTCAGCGCCTGGATACCCCCAGAGTGATAAGCAACGCTAGACAAATAATGATTGACTGAGTCTTTTTGAAAGTGCAGTATTTAGCACATTACAATGGATTAGATGTGTCATTACCAAAGATCCATCAGTTTCACACCTGAGAAGAATGACCTGGAGGAGGATCTTTCGGAGCAGCAACAGTTGTAAACCGGTACCATCGACCACATATGTGTGCTGAAACGGCCATGCGATGCCAAATAGAGCTTCCAGATGTTTTTGACTTTGCGACTGTGGGCAGTAGATTTCCCAGATTCTGTGACCATTTGAAGCGGATGGACTTCTTGTCTCTTTCTCCAAACACAAGGATAGGAGTTTTTACTCCATTTCATTTTCTTGAAACCAGAGGTAAATGTCAGAAAGGCAACTGGTGGCTCTATTCTGGAGTTCTTTGGGCTTATCCAATCAAATGCGCACCTGGGTCTGGGTGTCATCAGCATGCATTTGAATTTGTACCCCATGCTCTCTACAGACCTGTGCCAAGGGATATATGCATACGTTGAGCAGTAGCGACCCAAGCGTTGAGCATAGTTGTAATACATTGAGCACTTTTCAATGAGTTGACATAATGAAGGAAGAAAAAATTCACATAATTACGCAAAAGCAAATACGCAAATTTCGTACAGCCCTAAAAGTGTTTCAAAGAACCCAAATATTTATGAGCCTATCTTAATCTGTACACAGAAATTAAAGATCTTCATCAAACCATCATACTTATCAATTTATCAGTCTTGGGAGAAATTAATGAACTATGGGCCAGATGTACGAAGGTTTTTTTTTAAGTTCACAAATAGGAGAAGGCATTTTCATATGTACCACCTGTTACTGAATCGCAATTTAGGTTTGCGATTCGGTATTAGGAAGGGGCGTGTTTAGGGCGTCCCTTCCTAATACCGAATCGCAGTGCTATGCATGAATGTTTTGCAACCGAAATGGGTTCGCAAAACATTTGCATTTTACCACCAACTTCAAGTTGGTGGTAAACAATTCGCAAATGGGAAAAGGTCCACAGGGGGCCCCTTCCCCTTTGAGAATCGTTGGAAAAATATTTTTTAAGAGCAGGCAGTTGTCCCGCGGACCACTGCCTACTCTTAAAAAATGAAAAGAAACCTTTTTCTTTTTGGAATGCATCCCGTTTTCTTTTAAAGAAAATGGGCTGCATTTAAAAAAAACAAAAAGATTGCTTTATTGAAAAGCAATCACAGACATGGTGGTCTACTCACCCAAGCAGGACACCATCCCAGTGATTTTTGCGATTCCCAATGGGTCGCAAATCAAGACCTTCCTCATTAATATTCATGAGGTTGGTCTATTTGCGACCCAATGGGAATCGCAAAATGTGTACAACACGCATTTGTACATTGCTGTTTGCGATTACCAAATAGCGAATCACAAAAATTTGCTATTTGGTAATCGCAAACACTTACCTTTGTACATATGGACCTAAATGTCATATTTGGGACACCTTATTTACTAATGAACCACTAAACAATACATTTTGACACAGTGGTATTGCATCTGCCAAGGCACAGATAGTACATAGGAATTAAAAACGCTTCCGTTCCAGTGGGAACGCTGGGAGAATCTTAAACAGATGTCCAGTTGTACCTTAAGCAAGATTTCTGGTAGCTTTCGGATAAGGACAGGCTTCCATCTGGCTAAGACCTGAGGAGTGTCCACGTAGGTCCAGGAGCGGCAGGTGTGAGTCAGTTTTTCTTTATTGTAAGTACCTGGGGTGGCCTGTTGTACCCACTGACTGGAATCTTGCCCTTAGGAAACACAATGAATGCCTTACCTGCCAACATGCTCCCTGGTAGCCTCCCCCCCTCCCCCCCGCACCTGAAGCCCCAGTGTCGACTGGTATTTCCTTTTAAACAGTAGAAAGCCACGTGTTCTTCCCTCTTCACAATCCAATGTCAAAATACCCATACAACTGGATCCAGCGTAAACCATTTGAAATTGGTCAACTAAGATTTCCATTCCTATGGGCAGACTGGGCCGCGCCTACCCCTCTAGGCCCGTCCCATTGATAACGCCGATTCTTATCTAATTATCTATAAGAACCTTCTGGTCGCCAAGATCTTTTTACCTGTTGAATAGTGTAAAGGAGAGAATCTCATCTGGTTATATAACAGCATTCATTTTGTCTGAAAGGACCACAGACTCCGAATTCAAGTTTGAGAATTTATTATCGCCAAAAATAACTGAACGTGCAAGCACCTCAACACGAGGTTAAAGAAATAGATGGGCACTAATACAAATAATAATCTACGCAGAAATCTCATCCGACTCAGGATAAGGAGAATAGAAAGTTCTAGCAGGATCAACCAGACTATGATTGCTCCTATTTCTAAGTTACTCTTCATTGGCCTAAGCAAGCTTAAAATCAATTGCTGTCCCTACACTAATGCTAAGTGACATCCCTACATAACAATTTCCCAGGCAAGAAGGAATAAAAGGTGTCAGCTGTGAAGACTTCCTAAGAAGTGCAATCACCATATACCTAAGCTCAGCTCTGTCCTTCTCTCAGGTCTCCCCTACCGCTTCTCTGGCCTCCTCCCTCAGGGCACTATCCCTAATACAAAACCATACTACAAAGGTACACGCCTTGTTTACGCCCTCTTGGCCAGGTCTTCTTTCTTGTGCTTTTCCATTGAAACGGTGACTTCATCCTGGACGGTTTCGTTGACCTTGAGTCCCAGGCGCCTTCTCCGCTGAAAGTATCATCCCTAAATTCCATTGCACTCCCGTACCATGCCTCCCATCTTTCTAACTTTTGAAAACAAAGAGTTAGTCTTTACTAACGAGACATGTGTCCTTGCACCTGCAACAAAAGATACGTTCAACAGAAACCTTCTACTGTGCTAATTAAATCTACCGTTGATGCCCAGAGAGCCTTTCCAAGAGAAACCCTTTTCGGCCTACATTATAAGCTAACATAAGAATATACCAGGCCTTCCTTAAGCATATATGTAGTCAGGCCCTTACATATAACTTTTAAACACACATCTTACTTTTCCCTATAAGCATATTCATTACGATTCTTTATGCAAACAATGAATTACATGTGCAACTTTAATATGGTGCACGTTTAAACTACTGCAATTACATTACATACACGAACTAATTCCTCTATGCATTATGTTCACACAATTCAAAAAGCATTACATTACATCATTATCCTAACACCATTATACTGCTGAATTCACTTCGTTTCAGTGAACTATTCATTCTTTGCTAAACATGCATGAGTATACAATGAATATAAACGAATATATGTCTGAATACATGTGGGTGCGGCCTATCAGTGATTATGATGCACCCCTACAATTTACAAGAACATTTCGCTCTATCAGTTCCCCCTTTGATGACTCCTGTCATCATATCTCATTCTACTCCCTCGGAGAAGGAACCGACCTAAACAGAACTTGTTCCCATCTTCCCTGATCTGAAGTTCTCCATGCTCTTGAGCCTTTGATACTGATTGTCCTGCAATCTTGCCAATCTCATGTCATTTTCCCTCAAAGCTCTCTTGACTCTGCCTGCTCGATACCATTTGTAGGCCTTGATCATAATCCACAAGCCAGCCACACAAACCACCAAGATAAGGAGTGGTCTCAGGAAGTACCCAAGGAATCCCTTTCCTAGGTTTGCAAACCAACCTCCCACTTGACCAAAACCCTTTCCGACCTTTTCCCAGGCCCCTTCTTCGGTCAAATCCGCTATCTTTGTGTGGATCATAGTGATGTTACTTATATATTTCTCCAGATCCTTGCTACGGTCTGGTATATAAGTGCAGCACTCTTGAACCTTCAGCATTTTACAGACTCCGCCCTCTTTTGCCAATAGGACATCCAAAGCAAGGCGATTCTGCAAAACCATTCCCCTTATCGACAACATCTCTCCTTCCACCAACACCAACGATTTTGCTGTGTTCATCGAAAATTCATCCACCACCGTCGCTAACCTCCGGATCTTCACATCATTCAAGACTACTCCTAGACTAGGTATCATAGCTCCAAAGATATCCCCCACAACGATTCCTGCACTTGCAGCTCTTCTCGTTCTTGAATGCTCTCCACCCTCCAGAAGATTTAAGTCTTCTGTATGGTAAATCTTTGGAAATATTATTGACAAATAACATGTTCCATACCAATTTGCAGGCAACCTCACGTAAGCATTCTTCCCACATACGTAATACACCGTAGGTATCACTTGTACAGGACCTTGGAGAAAATCTTTTGCCTCATCTGCCATGGTGAAAACGTGATCACAAGTACTCTGTCCCACTGGAACCTTTTCGTAGTAAGTCTGATAACGCCTTATACACAACTTACCCCTCTGCTCCTTATCCAACGCTATAGGACCATAGCTTCCCTTGGTCTTATGCAACCGTTCTTCCTCTGTCCAATCTGTCCTGTGATGCCCTAAATCTCGGGATTCAGTCAGCTTTCTATACCTATCTTCAACCTGATCTACAAACTTTCTCTCTACATCCGACATCAAGCAAGTCAGATTGTGTCTGTGTGCGAATGCTGTATCCAATTCCAAACTCGGTATGAAGTACTTCCTCAGTCTGTCCTCGGTCTTATAATAGTCATACTTATTCAAATGCTTGTAAGCTGGAACTTCAGGAAGTACTGCGTCGAAATTGGAAAAGAAATACTCGAACTGATCTCTCTCATAAAACAAACTAAGCAAAAGACTACAAGAAATACCATAAGTCAGTGGAAGATGATGATACCTAATGCCCTCATCCACTGAAGTAGGCAACTGCATACACACATAACAATCTTTCGCATCCATCACGTCAACATACTCATACAACAACTTAGCATACGCATTAAGCTTAAAATCACCCTTAGACAAATCTACATGTAATCTACGACTTTCTTCTAATATCATAGCTCTATCAGCTGCCCTGTCTACCCCCTTCTGACTAGGTGTGATAGGTGTGGGTGTCCCTGTCACTGCCTCTACTTCCGGCTCATGCGAACCAGTATATGAGACTATAACTACTATGATTATAGAAATTATCACACTACTTATAAGAATGCCTATAATCCATTTTGCTCTACGATTGGGATTTCCCGGCTCCATGATTTCGAAAGTTCTCAAAAAGTCTTGGTTATCGCAAAGAACTCAGAAAAGTCTGTCCTTTATTTATGACTTGCTTAACCAGCTCGAGCAACCATGAAATCTCCGGGCTTTCCCTTTCCGATCACAACTTATTTACACAGTCCAGAAAAAGACTTCCCTAGTTTTCGTTCCTCTTCTTGTGGAAAGTCCCTAAGTTTATTCTTCTTCCACTTGGACCTAGGTTATCTTCTTCTTTTAGACTTTTATTTACAGTTCATTACTGATCCATAATGAGATCCTCATTAAGCACGACCAGAACGTGATACAAAAGTTCAAGACGCAAAAGCAGCACTTCGTGTGAAAACGGCTCAGCTCCGAATGGCGGGAATTCGACCCGATGCAGAAGCAATTTTCGGACTTCACTCAGAAGTGGGGGATTCGGAATCGTGAGTGTCAGTGTTCCGTCTATCTCGAACCCTGGCATCCGCAGCACCACCTTCACCACCAGTTTCGGGCTCCGACTGAACACTTCCACTGACTTCAGTCTCCCTGTATTCACCACCCCCTGCATCAAACACAGTGTAAGTCCACTCAGGGGTAGAGTATCTGCGACAAGGCACTCTTGTTCTCTTGGACCTTCGCCGACTGTCTTGTGCTTGGTCCTCGTCGCTTGCTTCGGTTTCAGATACTTCGGACACTGGAGCAAGGTCTCTCTCAGGTGCTAACCTCAGGTTCAGTCGCCTCTGTCTTTCAGGCCAACTTTCAGCACTTCTGTTCGTTCGTCTGCCTTCTCCTTCTATGCCCAGTGCACTACTTCCTCTTTCTGCTGCCTTTGACTCTTCTCCGCCCACTGCACCTTCTCCTTCTTCGGTGCCTGAATCAGGGTTCGAACTGTGGAAACCCCCTTCAGCTTGCTCTAGTGCACCACCAGCTGTGTCAGCGACCCTTACAGCTTGACTTGTCCTCTCATGTGGCCCTACCACGTCAGCTGGGTTTTCATTTACGAGAGGAGCTGTTTCTTCCAAGGGTGCTGGAACTCTGCGGGTATGGGAAGCATGCACCCAGTTCGGCAA
Source organism: Calotriton arnoldi (assembly GCA_963921515.1). NCBI lineage: Eukaryota > Metazoa > Chordata > Amphibia > Caudata > Salamandridae > Calotriton > Calotriton arnoldi. The sequence continues at coordinate 751,371 of CAWUFW010003230.1, forward strand.
TCCTCCACACTTTACTGCTGTGTTCGTGATAAGTATCACCTGATACGGGCCACGCCAACGGGCATCCAAGCAACTCTTCCTCACGTGCTTCCGGACGAGCACCCAGTCACCGGGACACAAGTCGTGGCACAGATCACTCGAGGCTGGAACCACAGCTGCTTGCACCTGCTGGGATACAGAACGGACCACATCAGAGAGTCCTTTACAATAATCGAGAATCAAATCATCAGTGATGTTTATCAAGGCTGTAGTTGGTACTGCTGGCAGTCTCATTGCCCTCCCCATTATTATTTCATGGGGGACAACCCGGTCTTTCTGTCTGGGACACTTCGCATGCTCATGAGCACCAGTGGCAAGGCGTCGGGCCATTTCAGGGATGTTGAAGAACACATTTTTGCCATCCGGGCTTTCAACGTTCCATTAACTTGTTCCACCATCCCAGAAGCCTCTGGTCTGTAGCTACAGTGGAGTCTCTGGTCAATGTTCAATGCTGCACAAAGTAACTTCATGATTTCGCTATGGAAGTGCCCACCTCTATCTGATTCCAAAGAGGTCGGGATCCCGAATCTAGGGATAAGCTCCCTCAACAGTAATTTAGCCACTGTCAGAGTGTCACACCTTCGTGTGGGGTATGCCTCCACCCACCGTGAGAATATACATACTATCACTAGAATGTACCTCAAGCCATTGCACCTAGGCATCTCCACGAAATCCAGCTGTAATCTATTGAAGGGCCCTCCTGACCTTCCAATATGACTCAGTGTGACTACAGTTTTCTTTCCAGCATTCATCTGTTGACATGTAACACACCTCTGACATACCGTCTCAGCCATTGCTCGGAACCGTGGGTTATACCACGTCTGTCTGAATACCCTCATCATTGCGTCTCTACCCAGGTGTGCCTGACCATGTATCAATCTTGCCATCGGACTCAGCAATTCTTCCGGCAACACAGCTCTCCCATCGGTTGATACCCACACATCCACTTCTCCTCTCTCGCACCCAGCCTTGATCCAGCCCTCTCTTTCCTTGGTTGAGACTTCATCTTGTAATCTCTTAAGCTCTTCCCAAGTGTCTGCCATGGCCAACATTATGCTGAGATCGGTTCCCTCTTGGCTCTCTTCTATCTCCCTGCCTGTGTATATGCATCCTTGTTCTGCGCAGAAGCGGGCTACCTCATCTGCGTAGTTATTACCCAAGGATACAAAGTCCTCCCCCTTCCCATGGGCTGAACACTTTACAACAGCAATTTCTTTCGGATGCTGTAACGCTTCTAACAATTGTCTTACATATTCTCCATTACGAATGGGTGAGCCAGATGATGTCAAAAATCCCCTCTGAGACCATAACTGCCCGAAGTCATGCACCACGCCAAAGCCGTATTGGCTGTCTGTGTAAATCGTGATTCGAATTCGATCAGCGGCCAAACAGGCACGGGTCAAGGCAATGATCTCAGCTACCTGCGCGGAGCGTACTCCTTCTAGGCAAGCGGCGTCGACCACTCCTGAAATAGTACATACAGCAAACGCTGCTCTCAATTGCCCCACACTGTCTCTTAAGCATGAACCATCGACAAAGAAAATTTCATCTGGGTCATCCAATGGCTCATCGACAATGTCAGGTCTCGGTTTGGTGCAAAGTTCGGTCACCTCGAGACAGTCATGGTCCTCACAATCTTCATCATCTGTGTTCGGTATAGGCATCAATGTCGCAGGGTTCAAGATGGAGCACCTTTTCAGAGTCACATTCTCTGCGGCAAGTATGACTTGCTCGTACCTTGTTAACCTATTGTTCGTTAGGTGCTGGGTCTTGGTCCTGGTCATTAATAACTCAACCGAATGTGGTACATGTACAGTCAATGGATGTCCCATTACAATGCTTTCACATCTTTCAATGCTGACACCTGTTGCAGCAACGGATCTTAGACATCCGGGCAACGCAGAAGCTACTGGATCTAAAGTAGCTGAAAAATAAGCAACTGGTCTACGGACACCTCCATGGTTCTGAGCTAACACTGCTAATGCACATCCTCCTCTCTCGTAACAAAACAATGAAAAGGCCTTGTTGTAATCAGGCATTCCCAGTGCGGGAGCCCTGCACAAATCATCTCTCAACTGCAGGAATGACATCAAGCACTCCTCGTCCCATGGTACCGGATCACTCACATCCTTGTGCGTAAGCCTCTGCAGAGGCTTTGCTCTCAAGGAGAAACTAGGAATCCACTGTCGACAATAGCCAACCATTCCCAGAAACATCCTAACTTCCCTCTGTGTAGTGGGTACCGCCATGCTCATTATTGCCTCAATTCGATCTGGTGACACCTTCCTCTTGCCTTTTTCTAATCTGTGTCCCAAGTACTGTACCTCATTCAAACAGTACTGCAGCTTGTTCGGGGACACCTTATGTCCATTCTCTGCTAAGTGGTTCAACAAGGCTACTGTGTCAATTCTGCAAGCATCTTCTGTTTCTGAGGCAATGAGCAAGTCATCTATGTACTGCACGAGAACTGAGTTCTGCGGCAACACAAGACTCTCAAGGTTCTTCTTCAGGATCTGGTTAAAGATCGATGGACTTTCCGTATACCCTTGAGGGATACGACACCATGTTAACACGCGATTCTCTAGCCTGAACGCAAAAAGAAATTGGCTTTCCTCGTGGAGCGGTATCGAAAAGAAGGCTTGACACAAATCGATAACCGTAAACCACTCGGCTTCACATGGGATCTGGAACAGTATTACGGAAGGATTCGGTACCACTGGACAACAAGGGACAACTATCATGTTGACCTTTCGCAGGTCTTGCACGATCCTGTATTTCCCGCTCGGTTTCTGTAGTCCCATTATGGGCGAATTACAGGGACTACCTCTGATCTCCTTCAAAATACCCTTCTCAATGAAAGTCTCGATCACAGGTTTTATTCCTGCAATCGTTTCTATCGATAAATTGTATTGAGGTGTTCTGGGGAAATCAACATTCTGTTTCACCTCAATCCGCACTGGTTCAACCCCTCTGATTAAACCTATTTCGTCTCCTGCGAAATCCCACACCACAGGCGACACTGCGTCTCTCAGACCATGTGGAAGTTCTTCCACAGTCACCATTGGGTACAGATCTATACACAGAAGCTGATTGGCCATCTTAAAGTCAGCATCATCATCTCTAGTCTGGACCTCCACTCCCGTGGTGTACAATAAATCGTGCAGTTCAATTTGCACAATAGATCTCTTCCCAAAAGACAAACTGGACTCGTGTCACATACTACAAACTGATGTCTAGTTTGGAAAGTACCTATCTTTACTAAGATCGGTTCTGTCAATGGGCTGCTCATCTTCTTGTTCGCTACTCCGACAACCTGGATTGATTGTCCCGAGAGGGGTAGGTTAGGGACTACTGCAGATCTTACAGTAGACCGGGTAGCTCCAGTATCAACCAAAAGTGTTGCAGGATTGCCCTCAATCTCTGCCTCTACAAAAGGTCCTCTCTGGTCTACCTCCAAGACCGCTCCAAGTGTGCAGTCTTCCTCCCCCCTCAGGCCCCGTCAGGATAAAGGGTCTAAGCTATCCTCAGCATATCGTTCGAACAGGGGCATCTGTTGATATGTTCGTGTTCCTTGTGAAAACCTTGGAGCTTGGGGAATCTGAGCATGAGAATTGTAAACCCCCCTTTCATCGTTCTAGGTCTCGTTATTGTGTTAACCACCTCTTGCGCGGGTGCCTGAGCCCCCTCTTCCTCTTCCTGTACCTGATTAGCTGGGTTCAAAGGACACTCGCGTTTCCAATGTCCGACCTGGCGACAAAGATGACACGCAGTGGTCTTCTTTAGTGTGGCCACGTCCACTCCTGTCTTGGGGTCTATTGGTTTTCCCTTTCCCTGTACCTGCCCATTCTGGTTTCCCTGGAAATTTCCTTGCTTTCTCCCCAAGGTCCCTCCACTAGGCTGATTCTGTGCTGTCTGCATCTGGACAAGCATCAATTTGTCTTTTAGCTTTCGATGTTTTGAATCCACCTCATCACTACAGTATCTCGCGTACCGCAAAATTTCATCTAGTGGCTTGTTCTGCCAGCAGATCAAATGGTGCTGTATCATGAGGCTGATTTCCCCTCTCAGACCTGTTACAAACTTTGAGACAAACTGTCCCATATCCTTAGGGTCCAAAACATCCAACCCACTATACTGTTTAAAAACTTGCAGAAGTCTTTCGTAATACTCATGCACCGTTTCCTTGGGTTCCTGTACAGTCCGATCTATCTTAACCCAATCTATATCCTGAGGTGAAATCTTCGACTTCAACCATGTAATCACCTGCTCATACTTTTTCATGACATCAGGTGATGGACCATTTGTAACCGCCTCTCTTTTCGGTTCCGAAGTCGGCCACTCAATAGCGACTTTACATGCCGTCCACAAATCTCCCGGTACCACTATGTCAAACAAGGTGTTCAAATCAATCCACAATACTTTTGAAATTTTCACAAACCGCTCAACCTGTTTGTACCACTCCACCGGTTTTTCCCTCAGCCGAGGAAAATCATTTGTAAATGCAGCCAAATCACCTCTATTCCACGGCACATGCACGTACCCTCCATTCTGTACTTCCCGTAAAGGAAAATTCCCAACACCCGTCGCCCCCTCCTGGCGGCGGCGTTTCCCTTCTGCTCTCTTTACTGGTTTCTTTTTGGACCACCTTTCTTCCCATTTGTCCAACAAAATCCATATTCTCATTCCTATGATCAGGTCTCTGGTGTGCGTCTTTAATCCTGTGATTCTTTTCTCCTCCAACTCCTGATCACTGTAATGCAATCTATGTGGTCCCTGTAACGCTTTAGTTTTGTTCAGGTCCACCTCATATCTTTTGGCCAATTCCTTCAATCTATCATGTGCCATTCTAGCTTTTCGAGTCACATCTTTTGCTACAAACAGCAGCTCATCTGATCCATAGATTTCTATCCTTTCCAAAGGCAGACCCCCACTGATCATTTCGTCTACCTCTGCTTTCAGCCTCACTACGTCTAGCAACCTTGCCTGTACTGCACTCCTCAGTACCTCTCGACAACCTGAGCCGTCCCGCTCATCACAATTACTATTCTGTCCTTGTGACCTATTCCCTTCCATATTCCTGGAACCTGGTCTGTCTTCCGAGACATTTTGTGCCCTATCTCTTTGCATCCTATCCTCTTGGTTCGTTACTGTTGGTGTCCACTCCCTCAAAGCTGACTTAGATTCCCGTAAAGACCTCGGTCTTTCCGGTCTCTCCTCTTCTCGCCCACATGAAGAGTCCGCAGTAGCCGGTAACGGCGTACTTGTGTCTATTGGTCTTGGGAAATGAACCACCCTTACTCCAAACCCATTCCCACTCTCACTGTTTCCTTCCTCCCTTCTCATCGGCACGGAGCTCCCTTCTCTCACTCGGTCTGGGTCATATACCGGTACTATAGGGCCAATGGTAACCGGTACTGTCAAGGAGTCCGGTAATCTTGTGTTCCCCGCAGGAGGCTGTGTTATCATAGACGCCGTAGCCCCTCCGTTCCTGTGGAAATTCTTCCCACTACTCTCATGCTAGTCTGGTTCTGGCTTTCATCAACTATTGCCACTGCTGGGGTTGTCTTTCCCTCTTCTGAATCTGGATTAAATGGTGGTGGCCTCTCCGCCAACATCCTATCCAACAGACTGTCATCTAAATCACTGTCGTCCTCATCGATTCTTGTAATCTTTCCATTTTGTATCAGCAGTGGGTATAACTTATCTCCGTCGATCGTATCCGCTCTCCACTTTTTCTCCAATGCATCCCACCTTGCATCTTGGAATGCCCTGACCGATTTCTTCACCCTTTCTTGACACCTTTCCTTCTTTCTATCATACGCTGCTCTTATCCACGCATGTAGTGCCTCAAACTGTGTCGGTCTAGGTAGTGGTCGTATTGAAGCCATTACACTCTTGAGCTGGTACAGCACCTCTAACCTGAAAGTACCATATCGAGGGAACGACAATTCTCCTTCTGCTTCTGTCATTTTATGCCAATTCTCAAGCCAAATTATGGTATGCAATCCTACATTCTTTGCCATATAATGTGCTGGTGTGTCCTCGGGAGGAGCTTCCTCTCCCTCCCGAACAACCACATGTCTATCACCTCTACAAAGTTCCCTTAAAGCTTTAAAACATTTCATGATGAATCAACTTTGTTATTCGTACTCAAAATGTCCGCTTTTACTTCCTGATTTCAATCCTCCAATCCCAGCGCGGTTCACACCAACCGGCCTATCGCAGCGCGGCACTAGTCTGACGTCACGTTTCCTCCGCTCGCAGCAGTTCCCCTCCTTTCTAATTCACTTGTTCTCACTCGCATCCGTCCCAATTATACTCTGAAATAATGTCCGTCCTACCGAACAATTACCTCTCTGACCGTCAGTCTTACCAATGACCGATCAGTCTCTTAAGCTTGTTGACCTCAATCTGGCAACCGTCTGTCCACGAACGACCGGACAATCGCCTCTAATACACTCGATAGGATTCAATCACTCGATGTTCTGCACACAATAACCTACGACCTGCGTTGGTTATTCACACACTCACACATGTGTCCCTATCTTCTGTGGGTCTGTCAATGACGTCTCGTGACCCCCACAACTCTGGTCAACGTTCTCAACTCTGGGTGTATTCTACACCACAATAAATCTCCCGGTCCCGCGCGCTCACGGTCCGTTTCTCAATCACTCAACTTTCGTTCCAACTCCGCAAGACATCACACAACAATATAACACCGCAATCTACCAAACATCACTCTTTTCATACTTACTCTACTACCAACTGCTACTTCCGCCGCACCGTCACTCTCCGTCTGTTTTCCACGACCTCCGACATCCGTCTCTCGCGGTTCTCTGGATCTGCGTCACTCGGGCTCTATGGGGCAACTTAGTCTCCTATCTTGCTCTAAATCTCCCCTTACCATCAAAGGTAACCATCCTACTCTGCTACCAACTGATAACGCCGATTCTTATCTAATTATCTATAAGAACCTTCTGGTCGCCAAGATCTTTTACCTGTTGAATAGTGTAAAGGAGAGAATCTCATCTGGTTATATAACAGCATTCATTTTGTCTGAAAGGACCACAGACTCCGAATTCAAGTTTGAGAATTTATTATCGCCAAAAATAACTGAACGTGCAAGCACCTCAACACGAGGTTAAAGAAATAGATGGGCACTAATACAAATAATAATCTACGCAGAAATCTCATCCGACTCAGGATAAGGAGAATAGAAAGTTCTAGCAGGATCAACCAGACTATGATTGCTCCTATTTCTAAGTTACTCTTCATTGGCCTAAGCAAGCTTAAAATCAATTGCTGTCCCTACACTAATGCTAAGTGACATCCCTACATAACAATTTCCCAGGCAAGAAGGAATAAAAGGTGTCAGCTGTGAAGACTTCCTAAGAAGTGCAATCACCATATACCTAAGCTCAGCTCTGTCCTTCTCTCAGGTCTCCCCTACCGCTTCTCTGGCCTCCTCCCTCAGGGCACTATCCCTAATACAAAACCATACTACAAAGGTACACGCCTTGTTTACGCCCTCTTGGCCAGGTCTTCTTTCTTGTGCTTTTCCATTGAAACGGTGACTTCATCCTGGACGGTTTCGTTGACCTTGAGTCCCAGGCGCCTTCTCCGCTGAAAGTATCATCCCTAAATTCCATTGCACTCCCCGTACCATGCCTCCCATCTTTCTAACTTTTGAAAACAAAGAGTTAGTCTTTACTAACGAGACATGTGTCCTTGCACCTGCAACAAAAGATACGTTCAACAGAAACCTTCTACTGTGCTAATTAAATCTACCGTTGATGCCCAGAGAGCCTTTCCAAGAGAAACCCTTTTCGGCCTACATTATAAGCTAACATAAGAATATACCAGGCCTTCCTTAAGCATATATGTAGTCAGGCCCTTACATATAACTTTTAAACACACATCTTACTTTTCCCTATAAGCATATTCATTACGATTCTTTATGCAAACAATGAATTACATGTGCAACTTTAATATGGTGCACGTTTAAACTACTGCAATTACATTACATACACGAACTAATTCCTCTATGCATTATGTTCACACAATTCAAAAAGCATTACATTACATCATTATCCTAACACCATTATACTGCTGAATTCACTTCGTTTCAGTGAACTATTCATTCTTTGCTAAACATGCATGAGTATACAATGAATATAAACGAATATATGTCTGAATACATGTGGGTGCGGCCTATCAGTGATTATGATGCACCCCTACAATTTACAAGAACATTTCGCTCTATCACCATCGAACAGCAAACATGGCCTGCAGCAGGAATAGGTTCGAATCCCGGCTCAGCCTTTGGGCAGACCCGGTGGTTTCTCTTACATTATGTAGAGTGATGAAAAGAGACACGAGCCCTCAGAACACCCGGCCTCTGCGGTCCCAGGCGTCTGTAGATTGCCATTACTCGGATGTTAAAGGCTATTGTTTTTAATTTCCTTAATTACAGCGTCATTGAGGCTAATTGCGCTGTATCTGTGATGCTATTAAACGGCTAATCCCCCGGAGGTGGCGTGTCTGCATCTTTTAGCGGCCAGTGTGCAGGAGCGGAAGGCGGGAGCAGGGAGGCCTGGCGGCCGCTTCACCTTCATTAATGGCGTAGATAAATTAAGGCCGCCTCGCGCATCTCGGCCACGTTATCGGGCGTCATTATCTCTGCGTCAATCGGCTGTTATTTCCCTGTTTCCTCACTTCATTTCCACACAAGGGCCCTTCAGAAGCGGCGAGGGCACGGAGGTGTCTGAAGATGAGTGTTTTCATCTAAGCTTGTTGTTTTACTGAACTGTAATACAAATCTGCTCCAAGGCCACAATCTCTGTAAATTCTGTTGGTGCCTTGTTTGGGTTGTGTTGGGGTGCGGGCCAGACTGGGGGTGTCCGGGTCCAGGGTCCTAAATCCACATATATGAACCTTGATGATATATACTGTGCTTTAAGTGTGATTAGATAAGTAGGGGGCCTCTTAAAGAGCCGTGGTCAGAGAAGATTAATTAGGAATCTTTTCCACGTAGTGGGGCCTATCTAATTAAGTGTGTGGTTTAAAACATGTCAGATAAAACCCTGTGCTTAACACAGCAGCATGCCCCTTACCAGTATTCAAGATTCTATCAGTGAGTTTTCTATTAATGTCCAGCCTGAACTGTCAAGCTGTGTCTTCCCTGGAAGGGAAACAAGTATCCTGGGACCGGTTTCGGGCTAACACCCCTCATCAGCTAGGCTACTTGAATCCAGTGGCAAAGTGAGCAAGGGACCGACGTCGGGGCATACCCTGCCAACTTAGGGCGAACAAAGCAAACACAAGGAGATGATGGATGGAGCGCTGAAACTTTTCAGACACTCACCCCCAGTCACAGATCTGGGTTGAATCCATCATTGTTCTTTAGCTCACTTCACCTCCCCAGTTCAAACCCAGCCATATACAAATCAGTCTTGACCCTGTGCCTCATGGGAACAGTCCAGCCCGAACTGCCAAGCCAGTCTTCCCTGAACCGGAAACCGGTCCCAGGATGATTGTTTCCTGTCCAGAGAAGACCTGGCCAGGCAATTTCGGGCTGGACTGTTCCCATGAGGCACAGGGTTAAGACAGATTTGCATATGGCTGGGTCTGACCTGGGGTGGCGAAGTGAGCTAAAGAACGATGATGGATTCAACGCAGATCTGTGACTGGGGATCAGTGTCTGAAAAGTTTCAGTGCTCCGTCCATCATCTCCTTGTGTTTGCTTTGTTTGCCCTAAGTTGGCAGGGTATGCCCAGACTAGCCTGGCTGATGAGCGGGCGGGGGGGGTGTTACTGCAAAACTGGTCCCAGGATGCTTGTTTCCGGTCCAGGGAAGACCTGGCTTGGCAGTTCGGGTTGGACTGTTCCCATGAGGCTCAGGGTCAAGACTGATTTGCATATGGCTGGGTCTGACCTGGGGTGGCGAAGTGAGCTAAAGGATGATGATGGATTCAACCCAGATCTGTGATTGGGGGTGAGTGTCTGAAAAGTTTCAGTGTTCCTTCCCTCATCTCCTTGTGTTTGCTTTCTTTGCCCTAAGTTGGCAGGGTGTGCCCAGATATGGGTCCCTTACTCACTGTGCCACTGAATTCAAACTAGCTTGGCTGATGCGGGGTGTTACCCCGAAACCGGTCCCAGGATGCTTGTTTCTGGTCCAGGGAAGACGTGGCTTGGCAGTTTGGGCTGGACTGTTCCCATGAGGCACAGGGTCAAGACTGATTTGCACATGGCTGGGACTGATCTGGGGTGGTGAAGTGAGCCAAAGAACTATAATAGATTCAACCCAGATCTGTGACTGGGGGTGAGTGTCTGAAAGGTTTCAGCGCTCCGTCCATCATCTCCTTGTGTTTGCTTTATTAATGTATCCAGACATATCACAAAACAAACATTTGCCTAAAACAACCCAAACATATTAGCTTTGCAAATGCTTGTTAGCAGTATCAGATAAATGACAGCCAATGTTTTTTGTGTGACTAATTGGAATTGAAACTATTTCAATTCTGAAAATATGAGACTGTCAATTAAACATTACAAAGGTGTCTGGAAGGAAGAGTGATCTTCAGAGTGTCTCATTCACACATTCACACCGGCCCTCCCGTTCACACTGCTTTACGCTGAAATCTCTCCCTCTGTTAGACACGCCTTTTTTTCCTCCACATCTTTTGGAAATCCTCCATCTGCTTATTTCACACATCATCTCTTTACTCTTGATTACAAAAGCACAGACACACTCACACTCTCACACACACACGCACGCACACACATTCTCTCTCTCTGAATGAATGAATGAATGAACTGCAACTTGCAAAGCACATGGCTACTCCAAGGAGTGTTCCGGCTCACTCTATGTATAAACCTTTTCCTTTGGCACTGTCTGTATTTCGACAGCTGTGTGGACCTTCTCACACATTCACATAACGTGGTAATTGCAAATGGTGCATTCATTGACATCTTTGGATGCATTCCGCAGAGAGGTCAAATATTGGATGAGCATGTACTCTGCACACCTTTACCACCCACTCACAAGCACTCTGAGAAATTCACACTGCCTTCTCCCTCAATTCCAGAGCTCTTTATACAGCTCTGTCCTGAGCATCGTCTAACAAACTGAACTCACCCAGACTCTGTTCATATTTTGCACTAAACTACAGTCATTTGTGTCAAGAGAAAAACCTACAAAAATGCAACCTCTGGAAAAAGCAAATAGTCTTCGGGAACCTGAGGTTACAGCAGAGGTCTTCAAACTGGGGGGCGGTCCCCCCTGGGGGGGGCTTAATTGATCTCAGCGGGGGTGCCAGTCTCTGACCAAGAGAAGCATCATGTTTTGCTTTCAGTGGTAAAAGCATGAGCAGCAGTAAGCCACCTTGTAATGGGCCATCACTAACAACTTTTGTCATTTATATCCTGACTGGGAGTATGTGTAAAAAGGGGTAACAGAGCTTAACTGCAATGTTTAAATCTGCTTAGAAATATTTAAACATTGCCAATTTAGCACAATAATTGTAAACAAATTCGGGGGGGAGGAGGATTTGATTTTTTCAGGGGGGACGCAGCATTAAGAAGTTTGATGTTTTGTTTTAATTGTCTCAATAAAAAGATATATCTAAAAAGCTGTTTGATGACTACTGCTTTACAGGGACTGCATCACTTCCATCGATTACCTCAAGGGTGTTTACAGCCATCACTAATAACTGAGAAATCGATTCGCTTTTTTGCCTACAGGGTCTAAAAGGAACCCATTCCAATGTCAGTTTTTAATTACTCCTGGGTCAGGAAACCTGGCAGGCCCCACCCCACCTAAAGCCCTGGATATATATCTTCAAGGCATGCACATGTGGAGTTAGGAACTGTAAATCTTTAGTTACATATGTATGTGTACCTTCATGATATTTTGGGAGTTTATATTCTGGTTTACAATATTTATGTAGCACATTATTTTTGTGCTGAAAAGTACACCTGACTGCCTGTCTGATAGATATAGAGACTCCTTGGGCGGAGGGTGGGGGGCAGGGAGTGGTGGAGTACTCTATGTTTTAGAGATCTACGTAATGCCCCTCGTGATTGCACCCTACCCTTCATATGGGCAGACGGTGCGTGATAGGAACAACGAGTTCCTCAACAACGACTCCCTAAACCACGACCGCGTCTCAACCACGGTTTTTTTTACCACGCATTCTTTTACCACAATTTTCCATGGTAAAGGAATGCATGGTAAACCCACCCCCTAAAATCTAAACCGAACCCCTCCCACTCCCTAAAAACTATCCCGTACCCCCCCACCTCCCACCCCCTAAAAACTTACACAAACCCCCAACCTCCTAAAAACTAACACTAACCCCTCCCACCCCCTTAAAACTAACACAAACCCCTCCCACCTCCTAAAAACTATCACAAACCCCATCCCCTAAAAACGAATACGAACCCCCATTCCCTTAAAACTAACTCGAACCCCTCCCACCCCTAAAAACTAACATGAACCCCTCCCACCCCCTAAAAATGATCACAAACCCCCCAACCTCTAAAAACTAATACGAAGCCCCCCGCCCCTTAAAACTAACTCTAACCCCTCCCACCCCCTAAAAACGAACACAAACCACTCCCACCCCCTAAAAATGATCACAAACCCCCCCAAACCCTAAAGACTAACATGAACCCCCCCACCCCTAAAAACTAACACGAACCCCACCCCTTAAAATCTATCCCAAACACCTCCCACCCCCTAAAAACTAACACCCACCCCCTCCTCCCCACCCCCAAACCTCTCTTACCTGTCCTGTTACTCTAACGCTCCTCTCAACTCCTGTCCATCCCGAACACTAGACCGACTTAGGGCTAAGTCGTTGTTCGGGCAAGTCGTTGTTCAGCTTGCGTGACTCCGGAACTCGTTTTTATTTGTGGAGTTTTATATAACACGAACTAGACCCGGAGGTGTCAGAGTGCTTTACATGAGCACCAGTTACGTTACAGACGGACACATTCATTTTTAGGTCGAGCATTCGAGACCTCTTGTATATACTTTAGTATATACTTATTATATACTTATATGTGTATGTACTATGTGGGCTCTGGAGATCAGCCCTAGGACTTGTCTGCTTCCGCTTAGGGACTTTTTTTTCTGATCAACTGCCTCTATTTAACTGTCTTGAAAGAAAACGGCCAGCAGAGGTCAGTAAAATACCAGAATTGCTTTCTGCTGAGAGACTTTATTTTTTTTATTTTTCTGGCAACTGCCTCTATTTAACTTTCTTGATAGAAAACGACCAGCAGAGGTCAGTAAAATACCAGAATCACTTTAGCATTCTCTAGATTCCAGTCCATAGAAATTGTCTTCCACGAGCACCCGTAGACAATAATATTTTTTCCAAATCTTGTATTTTCAGTGATATGACCACCGAAGGCCCTGATTTTATATTAAAAACAGAGCTTTGGACTATACCACTTTCCGCTGAAAGGCAATATTTATCTCCATGTGTTCCCATACCTGGCGTGTCACGCAGTTTGGTGCTTACTTTCCTTACATGTTAAAGAACAGTAGATGTTTCAGCACCCAGGCTAATGTGCTGCATAGCTAAATACATATAAGGTCCCAAAGGCGAGACCGATTGCATTGCAAATGCTTGTTTTTGTTAGGCACAGGGAGATTGAGTGATTTGCCTAGAATCATAGAATGTTGAGCGTCCCTGCAGAGCCTCAAACCCGATACCTCGGCTCCGAGGTTGACCGCCGTAGCCGTTAGGGCCACATTCTCTCCCCAACTCGTTGTTCCTGAGTCATTGTTCAGGATGTTCCCCCTAGGTGTCTTATGCTCCCCAACCTAGGCCTAAGTAGCAAAACGACCTTTCACCTACATTTGTCCTACCTTGCTCTGCATACCAGTTCTAGCCCTGACCTTTTACCCAGTTATGTGCTGAATAAATGTCGATTGGTTTCTTTTAAACTAACCTCATTTATTATACATGGGGATTCTTAGAAAAGTCTCCTGCGCATGACGTACATAACAGGATTAACATACTCTGTATAAAAGTCATGGTCATCTTCATCCTAGGGCGAGAGAACTACTTTGCATAGTTGCAGGTATTGATTTAAACTCATTTACATAATCGTACTCACAACATATCGATTGTGGTAGGAACCCAGAGGGTAGATTTATGGTATAAAAGAACCATACCTTCACTAGATAAGCAGCAGAGACACTTCCCCGCTGACACAAGACACTGAGTTTGTTTGCAACTCCGTGGACCTCCGCGTAGCCCCGCTACGCCCACTACGCCCAGGGTTAGATATAACGAGGTAATCCTAATGTTATCCTATGAGAGAGATAGGCCTTGCAGTAGTGAAGAACAAATGTAAGAGTTTTTCACTACTAGGACAAGTAAAACTTTAAAGTACATGTCTTACTTTTTAAATACACTGCACCCTGCCCTTGGGCTGTCCAGGGCCTATCTTAGGGGTGACTTTTATGTATTAAAAGGAAGGTTTGGGCCTGGCAAGAGGGTTCCCAGGTCGACATGGTAGTTTAGAACTGCACATACAGACTCTGCAGTAGCAGGCCTGAGACAAGCTTAAAGGGCTACTTAAGTGGGTGGCACAATCAGTGTTGAAGGCCAACTAGTAGCATTTAATTTACAAGTCTTGAGCACATGTAGTGCGCTTTACTAGGGACTTATAAGTAAATTAAATATGCCAATTGTGGATAAGCCAATGTTACCATGCTTCAAGCAGGGAGCACATGCACTTCAGCACTGGTTAGCAGTGGTAAAGTGCCCAGAGTCCTAAGGCCAACAAAAACAAATTCAGCAAAAAGGGGAGGAGGAAGGCAACATGTTTGGGGGTGACTGTGTACAAAGAGACATTTCTAACACAACCCTCCTCCAGCCTAAAGCCAGGGTAGACTAATGAATACCGTGATGGACTTCCCTGCTTAGGTGATAGAACATGGATTATGGCCGACTAATTCAGAGGCACTTATCAGTTCTACGCCTCACTGCACTCAGTTGGATCCTTCCGTCTATACTCTCCGGAGCCACTGAACTGACCCATGGAAACCCTTCTCCTCATATGTGGACCCCATCTGCGCAGCACCTAACCTTACTTTGCTCACAGATGCATCCCAGTAGGCAGACAGTACCACCATGCCCAACAAAGTGCCACATGGTTAGGTTAGGTATGGGAAGAAACACTGCCATTTTACTCGCAGACATTTTGTAAGTTGCCTTCTTTCCACATGATGACTTTTGACACACATATGCTTGCGTAACAGTGCAGGATTAGTTTTGCTAAAACCACATTGCTTACAAATTCCACTTCGTAAGTACACCATCTCGACACCTTGACCATTTAGTACAAGGACTGGACACACCTTGTGCAAATGTTGTTTGTTATTCGTCCATGATGCAACATGACTTTTACAACAGAATAAACAATGTCAGCCTGGCTGAAGCCTCGACATGGAAGCACGGATACTGTTATTATAAATACACATGCTTTTATGTGTTCAACTCAGAGGAGCACTCTGCTGTCATTGCGAGACCACTATTGTTGGAGTCTCAGCTGAGCTGATTCCGGTTTACCCTCTGCGAGTAGAGATGTCCTAGTAGGAGGAAACTATACACAGTACTTATATGCCAGCATATATATACTGCTTTAGCACAATGGTGGAATTGTTTATCCTTTTCACTGTCCTCATATTGCTAATCACTTTCACTATCATATGCATATCAACGTATATATTTTATACAAGAATCACAATGGTTCAATAAACATTGAAACACCCCTTTGTGTATTTATTGGGTATCTTCCTGAATATGCACGAGTGACTGAGCGAAAAGGTTCTATATCTGTTACCATGATTCCTTGAGGAGTCAGGGTTGTCTTGTGCTGAGGTTTTCCAATCCATTTGTTACCTTCCCAGGTTGAGGGGTGCTCATGGGGGCACTGTGAGCTAGCATGACTATCGGCCAACATATCCTGAGTGGGTGCATGGAATCAGTCTAGCACCATCCCAATGTTTACGTTGTCCAAACAAACAAACAGTTCCTATTGAGAAAGTGGATACCGTACGACAAAAGTGATGTGGCCTATTCCAGCCCTTGGGTCTGACTTCTGTCCCCAACCCAGGGAAACCTCTGTCCACAAGATCTTTAGCACTGGTTAGCAATGGTAAAGTGCCCCGAGTCCTAAGGTCAACAAAAACGAATTCAGCAAAAGAGGAGGAGGATAGCAAAACATTTGGGGTGACCCTGCAGAAAGGGCCAATTCCAACACCAACCTTTCTGCCCAAGTTTATGGCTGACCTACTCATCCTTTTGATGTTGTTCCCCTACAACCAATAATTTCGGAACTAAAACTTCTAGTTCCATTAACCCCAAAGATTGCAGAATTGATTCTCGAAAAACTCCCTGGATGGTGTTATTTCTGTTCTTCCAGAAGCTAAGCATTCTTTTATTAAATAATCCCGAGCACTTGTTTCAAATTCATCTGTTACCACTCAGTCCCCTAAATGATAAATACTTCCCGTCCTGACCCAAAAACCTTGCTGTGGTAACATTATCTTAATGATGCCCTAATTAAATGAATACCAATATAATACAAAATAATGTAGCGCCTGTAATCATTTTTACACCTGGGTGAAATTTCAATTACACTGGTGTAATTCACATAATTTATGCCATTTCACATTACACTTTTGTATGTTAAATTCCTGCAACTATGCCATTACACCACGTGATGTAATTGGAGCTCGCTCTGGTAAAAATCCTATCACAGGAGCACCAGCACAGCACTGATTGACAGAACGTGTGCCCTCTTCTTCAGGGCACTTGTGTTTTTATGGTGAAGTGCGTCTGTTTAAAATTGACACAAGCCCGCTTTTCATGCTAAATTATAGTTCAAGTAATATCTATAAAATGTTGTGTAATTACACAAATTGCACACACACCTTTCTTTGAACAGGTTGGAGCAGGTGATCTCTCTTTAAGCTTTAGTAAATTCCTTTCCAGTGCCTTCACCAACTTCAGGCCTGTCTCCTGAATTTTACAGTTGTCCCTTAAGTGAATCTAGCTTCATTGACTCGGAGCTCAAGCTCACCCATTGATAACTTTGGCATTGCCCTTTCTACCACAAGTCTTAGTGCTCATGAAGACAGCATCACTTCTCGCCCACGCCGAGTCACTCAGAAGTAAACCGGAGGCAGCTGGTCGGTTAAGGTTTGTATATGGGGTGCGATGTGCTTGTGATCTCACTTCTGCTTTCTCTGTCAATTTGATAAATCAACATCCTTACGTGTGCCAGGTAATTTCCAGGTTGTTAGTTATGAGCATCTGGTATTTTATTGCACTGTATATATTATTTGTTATAAGCACTTCATACCCTGCACTTGCTCGTAAGTGCTCTAATTTACATCCGATTCCTAGGTGTGGGTTGTATGTTGGAACAACGAGTTCCTCAACAACGACTCCATAAACCACGACCGCGTCTCAACCACGGTTTTTTTACCACGCATTCTTTTACCACAATTTTCCATGGTAAAGGAATGCATGGTAAACCCACCCCCTAAAATCTAAACCGAACCCCTCCCACTCCCTAAAACTATCCCGTACCCCCCCACCTCCCACCCCTAAAAACTTACACAAACCCCCAACCTCCTAAAAACTAACACTAACCCCTCCCACCCCCTTAAAACTAACACAAACCCCTCCCACCTCCTAAAAACTATCACAAACCCCATCCCCTAAAAACGAATACGAACCCCCCATTCCCTTAAAACTAACTCGAACCCCTCCCACCCCCTAAAAACTAACATGAACCCCTCCCACCCCCTAAAAATGATCACAAACCCCCAACCTCTAAAAACTAATACGAAGCCCCCCGCCCCTTAAAACTAACTCTAACCCCTCCCACCCCCTAAAAACGAACACAAACCACTCCCACCCCCTAAAAATGATCACAAACCCCCCCAACCCCTAAAGACTAACATGAACCCCCTCACCCCTAAAAACTAACACAAACCCCACCCCTTAAAATCTATCCCAAACACCTCCCACCCCCTAAAAACTAACACCCACCCCCTCCTCCCCACCCCCAAACCTCTCTTACCTGTCCTGTTACTCTAACGCTCCTCTCAACTCTGTCCATCCCGAACACTAGACCGACTTAGGGCTAAGTCGTTGTTCGGGCAAGTCGTTGTTCAGCTTGCGTGACTCCGGAACTCGTTTTTATTTGTGGAGTTTTATATAACACGAACTAGACCCGGAGGTGTCAGAGTGCTTTACATGAGCACCAGTTACGTTACAGACGGACACATTCATTTTTAGGTCGAGCATTCGAGACCTCTTGTATATACTTTAGTATATACTTATTATATACTTATATGTGTATGTACTATGTGGGCTCTGGAGATCAGCCCTAGGACTTGTCTGCTTCCGCTTAGGGACTTTTTTTCTGATCAACTGCCTCTATTTAACTGTCTTGAAAGAAAACGGCCAGCAGAGGTCAGTAAAATACCAGAATTGCTTTCTGCTGAGAGACTTTCTTTTTTTATTTTTCTGGCAACTGCCTCTATTTAACTTTCTTGATAGAAAACGACCAGCAGAGGTCAGTAAAATACCAGAATCACTTTAGCATTCTCTAGATTCCAGTCCATAGAAATTGTCTTCCACGAGCACCCGTAGATAATAATATTTTTTCCAAATCTTGTATTTTCAGTGATATGACCACCGAAGGCCCTGATTTTATATTAAAAACAGAGCTTTGGACTATACCACTTTCCGCTGAAAGGCAATATTTATCTCCATGTGTTCCCATACCTGGCGTGTCACGCAGTTTGGTGCTTACTTTCCCTACATGTTAAAGAACAGTAGATGTTTCAGCACCCAGGCTAATGTGCTGCATAGCTAAATACATATAAGGTCCCAAAGGCGAGACCGATTGCATTGCAAATGCTTGTTTTTGTTAGGCACAGGGAGATTGAGTGATTTGCCTAGAATCATAGAATGTTGAGCGTCCCTGCAGAGCCTCAAACCCGATACCTCGGCTCCGAGGTTGACCGCCGTAGCCGTTAGGCCACATTCTCTCCCCAACTCGTTGTTCCTGAGTCATTGTTCAGGATGTTCCCCCTAGGTGTCTTATGCTCCCCAACCTAGGCCTAAGTAGCAAAACGACCTTTCACCTACATTTGTCCTACCTTGCTCTGCATACCAGTTCTAGCCCTGACCTTTTACCCAGTTATGTGCTGAATAAATGTCGATTGGTTTCTTTGAAACTAACCTCATTTATTATACATGGGGATTCTTAGAAAAGTCTCCTGCGCATGACGTACATAACAGGATTAACATACTCTGTATAAAAGTCATGGTCATCTTCATCCTAGGGCGAGAGAACTACTTTGCATAGTTGCAGGTATTGATTTAAACTCATTTACATAATCGTACTCACAACATATCGATTGTGGTAGGAACCCAGAGGGTAGATTTATGGTATAAAAGAACCATACCTTCACTAGATAAGCAGCAGAGACACTTCCCCGCTGACACAAGACACTGAGTTTGTTTGCAACTCCGTGGACCTCCGCGTAGCCCCGCTACGCCCACTACGCCCAGGGTTAGATATAACGAGGTAATCCTAATGTTATCCTATGAGAGAGATAGGCCTTGCAGTAGTGAAGAACAAATGTAAAAGTTTTTCACTACTAGGACAAGTAAAACTTTAAAGTACATGTCTTACTTTTTAAATACACTGCACCCTGCCCTTGGGCTGTCCAGGGCCTATCTTAGGGGTGACTTTTATGTATTAAAAAGGAAGGTTTGGGCCTGGCAAGAGGGTTCCCAGGTCGACATGGTAGTTTAGAACTGCACATACAGACTCTGCAGTAGCAGGCCTGAGACAAGCTTAAAGGGCTACTTAAGTGGGTGGCACAATCAGTGTTGAAGGCCAACTAGTAGCATTTAATTTACAAGTCTTGAGCACATGTAGTGCGCTTTACTAGGGACTTATAAGTAAATTAAATATGCCAATTGTGGATAAGCCAATGTTACCATGCTTCAAGCAGGGAGCACATGCACTTCAGCACTGGTTAGCAGTGGTAAAGTGCCCAGAGTCCTAAGGCCAACAAAAACAAATTCAGCAAAAAGGGGAGGAGGAAGGCAACATGTTTGGGGGTGACTGTGTACAAAGAGACATTTCTAACACAACCCTCCTCCAGCCTAAAGCCAGGGTAGACTAATCAATACCTTGATGGACTTCCCTGCTTAGGTGATAGAACATGGATTATGGCCGACTAATTCAGAGGCACTTATCAGTTCTACGCCTCACTGCACTCAGTTGGATCCTTCCGTCTATACTCTCCGGAGTCACTGAACTGACCCATGGAAACCCTTCTCCTCATATGTGGACCCCATCTGCGCAGCACCTAACCTTACTTTGCTCACAGATGCATCCCAGAAGGCAGACAGTACCACCATGCCCAACAAAGTGTCACATGGTTAGGTTAGGTATGGGAAGAAATGCTGCCATTTTACTCGCACACATTTCGTAAGTTGCCTTCTTTCCACATGATGACTTTTGACACACATATGCTTGCGTAACAGTGCAGGAATAGTTTTGCTAAAACCACATTGCTTACAAATTCCACTTCGTAAGTACACCATCTCGACACCTTGACCATTTAGTACAAGGACTGGACACACCTTGTGCAAATGTTGTTTGTTATTCGTCCATGATGCAACATGACTTTTACAACAGAATAAACAATGTCAGCCTGGCTGAAGCCTCGACATGGAAGCACGGATACTGTTATTATAAATACACATGCTTTTATGTGTTCAACTCAGAGGAGCACTCTGCTGTCATTGCGAGGCCACTATTGTTGGAGTCTCAGCTGAGCTGATTCCGGTTTACCCTCTGCGAGTAGAGATGTCCTAGTAGGAGGAAACTATACACAGTACTTATATGCCAGCATATATATACTGCTTTAGCACAATGGTGGAATTGTTTATCCTTTTCACTGTCCTCATATTGCTAATCACTTTCACTATCATATGCATATCAACGTATATATTTTATACAAGAATCACAATGGTTCAATAAACATTGAAACACCCCTTTGTGAATTTATTGGGTATCTTCCTGAGTATGCACGAGTGACTGAGCGAAAAGGTTCTAGATCTGTTACCATGATTCCTTGAGGAGTCAGGGTTGTCTTGTGCTGAGGTTTTCCAATCCATTTGTTACCTTCCCAGGTTGAGGGGTGCTCATGGGGGCACTGTGAGCTAGCATGACTATCGGCCAACATATCCTGAGTGGGTGCATGGAATCAGTCTAGCACCATCCCAATGTTTACGTTGTCCAAACAAACAAACAGTTCCTATTGAGAAAGTGGATACCGTACGACAAAAGTGATGTGGCCTATTCCAGCCCTTGGGTCTGACTTCTGTCCCCAACCCAGGGAAACCTCTGTCCACAAGATCTTTAGCACTGGTTAGCAATGGTAAAGTGCCCCGAGTCCTAAGGTCAACAAAAACGAATTCAGCAAAAAGAGGAGGAGGATAGCAAAACATTTGGGGGTGACCCTGCATAAAGGGCCAATTCCAACACCAACCTTTCTGCCCAAGTTTATGGCTGACCTACTCATCCTTTTGATGTTGTTCCCCTACAACCAATAATTTCGGAACTAAAACTTCTAGTTCCATTAACCCCAAAGATTGCAGAATTGATTCTCGAAAAACTCCCTGGATGGTGTTATTTCTGTTCTTCCAGAAGCTAAGCATTCTTTTATTAAATAATCCCGAGCACTTGTTTCAAATTCATCTGTTACCACTCAGTCCCCTAAATGATAAATACTTCCCGTCCTGACCCAAAAACCTTGCTGTGGTAACATTATCTTAATGATGCCCTAATTAAATGAATACCAATATAATACAAAATAATGTAGCGCCTGTAATCATTTTTACACCTGGGTGAAATTTCAATTACACTGGTGTAATTCACATAATTTATGCCATTTCACATTACACTTTTGTATGTTAAATTCCATGCAACTATGCCATTACACCACGTGATGTAATTGGAGCTCGCTCTGGTAAAAATCCTATCACAGGAGCACCAGCACAGCCCTGATTGACAGAACGTGTGCCCTCTTCTTCAGGGCACTTGTGTTTTTATGCTGAAGTGCGTCTGTTTAAAATTGACACAAGCCCGCTTTTCATGCTAAATTATAGTTCAAGTAATATCTATAAAATGTTGTGTAATTACACAAATTGCACACACACCTTTCTTTGAACAGGTTGGAGCAGGTGATCTCTCTTTAAGCTTTAGTAAATTCCTTTCCAGTGCCTTCACCAACTTCAGGCCTGTCTCCTGAATTTTACAGTTGTCCCTTAAGTGAATCTAGCTTCATTGACTCGGAGCTCAAGCTCACCCATTGATAACTTTGGCATTGCCCTTTCTACCACTAGTCTCAGTGCTCATGAAGACAGCATCACTTTTCGCCCACGCCTAGTCACTCAGAAGTAAACCGGAGGCAGCGGGTCGGTTAAGGTTTGTATATGGGGTGAGATGTGCTCGTGATCTCACTTCTGCTTTCTCTGTCAATTTAATAAATCAACATCGTTACGTGTGCCAGGTAATTTCCAGGTTGTTAGTTATGAGCATCTGGTATTTTATTGCACTGTATATATTATTTGTTAAAAGCACTTCATACCCAGCACTTGCTTGTAAAGAACTCTAATTTGCATTCGATTCCTAGGTGTGGGTTGTATGTTGGAACAACGAGTTCCTCAACAACGACTCCCTAAACCACGCGGTCTGTAGTTTGACCGCGTCGCAACCACGCTTTTTCTTTACCACGCATTCTTTTACCACAAATGTTCGTGGTAAAGGAATGCATGGTAAACCCACCCCCTAAAATCTAAACCGAACCCCTCCCACTCCCTAAAAACTATCCCGTACCCCCCCACCTCCCACCCCCTAAAAACTTACACAAACCCCCAATCTCCTAAAAACGAACACAAACCACTCCCACCCCCTAAAAAGGATCATGAACCCCCCCAACCCCTAAAGACTAACACAAACCCCCACCCCTAAAAACTAACACGAACCCCCCACCCCTTAAAATCTATCCCAAACACCTCCCACCCCCTAAAATCTAACACCAACCCCTCCTCCCCCCCTCCCCACCCCAAACATCTCTTATCTGTCCTGTTCCTCCGACGCTCCTCTCAACTCTGCCCATCCCGAACACTAGACTGACTTAGCCTGAACCACGCTCATGCGTGGTTCAGGCTAAGTCGTTGTTCGGGCAAGTCATTGTTCGGGTTGCGCGACTCCGGAACTCGTTTTTTTTGTGTGGAGTTTTATATAGCGCAAACTAGACCCGGAGGTATCAGAGCGCTTTACATGAGCACCTTTTACGTTACAGACGGACACATTCATTTTTTTGTTAGGCACAGGGAGATTAAGTGATTTGCCTAGAATCACAGAATGTTGAGCGTCCCTGCCGATGCTCAAACCTGGTACCCCGGCTCCGAGGTTGACTGCCGTAGCCATTAGGCCACATTCTCTCCCCAACTTGTTGTTCCGGAGTCGTTGTTCAGGATGTTCCCCCTAGGTGTCTTATGTTCCCCAACCTAGGCCTAAGTAGCAAAACGACTTTTCACCTACATTTGTCCTACCTTGCTCTGCATAACGGTTCTAGCACTGACCTTTTACCCAGTTATGTGCTGAATAAATGTCGATTGGTTTCTTTGAAACCAACCACATTTATTATACATGGGGATTCTTAGAAAAGTCTCCTGCACATGACGTACATAACAGGATTAACATACTCTGTATAAAAGTCATGGTCATCTTCCTCCTAGGGCGACACAGAACTACTTTGCATAATTGCAGGTATTGATTTAAACTCATTTACATAATCATACTCACAACATATCGATTGTGATAGGAACCCCGAGGGTATATTTATGATATAAAAGAACCATACCTTCACTAGATAAGCAGAGGAGACACTTCCACGCTGACACAAGACACTGAGGTCCCTGCACGCTGAAGCTTCGACATGCAGTGGTCCGACATCCCTTGCTGGGTGTCCAACTCGTGACCAAGATGGGGTCCTTCATTCTCTCCCATCAGGTAATGGGGTTGGCTCTTTCCTAGGGGAATTCTTGGCTTTACACCCACATACATGCTAGGTACACTTAAGTACACTTCGGTAGGGTCCGCATCGTAGGAGTACGCTTGATTACTGTTATGTTGATATGCCTGCATATATTCACTGTTTTAGCGCCATTGTAAAATTCTACCTTCTATTTACTCTGTTGGTGCTTGTAATCTTTTACATTTGCTTCTGTCTAATAGGTGTCGCAGCGCACATGTTTTATACTAGAATGACGCTGGTTCAATAAATGCTTATTGAAAACGTCCCCAACGTTTATTCTGTGTATCCCTCTGAGACTAAGTGAGCACGATTGACTGAGCAAAAAGTACTGTACTGTTTCCACGATCCCTGAAGGGTCAATGGGTGTCATGTTCAATGGTTGCCAGAAACTATTTGCTCCTTGGCAAGGTTAGTGGGCTTATGGTGTCACTGTGAGCTAGCTGGTCTATAGGCTAAAATATCCTTTGGGGGTGTCCCTAGTCAGTCTAGACACCAATCTCTTAGTTTATGTTACCTACAAACGTGCAGATCCTATATATGTTTAGGAACTACACGACAGGTGCTCCATCTGGAGTGCAGGATTGAGCAGTGTGTTTGTCCTAGATTGGCCTAGTTAGGAAGCATTGAGTGAGGTATGTATAGCTTGGAGACATACTGTAAACATTGCAGTGCTTAAGCATAAAGTGAAGACGAGTAGCGTGGGAATAGACGTATTCATGCACATGGATATATACCTAATTTAGGGTTTATTAGAACATAGTAATTATAAGTGAGGGATGAGCCAGGATTATAGAGCTCTTCGAAATTCAAGATGGCTGCAAATTACTTTTGTTCTTGCAATAAGTGAGTTTCATATGTTGTAATTTTTTACTGAGAATGAAGTTCCTCCAGTCTGAAATTTACTGAAGAAAGTGACATTTAGGAATGGATCCAGCCTAGACCGAAGAGGCCTGGATTGGCGCTAAGTACAGAGCTGTTGCTGTAGGAAGCAGGGTCCGAAGCCATGAATGGCAGATGCATATGCACATTGCTTTGAACATGGTTCATCTAACCATATGCAGTCAGCGTAGTGACTGAAATACACATGAAATAGGTCCGGATATTGGGGTTAATGACCAGTCCTGCATATGTATTATGGATTGTCTCTAGCTTCCAGATCACTAGGAGGGATACTAGAAGACTAGGTTGATGTTGGATTGTTGTTTTTGGTGGGATCCTAAGTAAGAGATGAATTGACTAAGTAATCTCATCATGTAAAAAGGTTCCTTTGTAACTTGATTCGCTTCAGGAATCAGGGAGAGGTCTGGATCCATGATCACTCCTGGATGACTGGTTTGCAGTGTAGAGTGAGGAGATGGGCCAAGCTCTTTTGGCCAGATGGTGGACAGGTGCTACATGGTGCATCTACCACAGGCTACTATCTCAGTTTTCAATGTTCTTAGTGATTCAGTCGCATCCAGAGTTCTCCTGATGGACACATTAACCGATAGTTTGGTTTGATGCTGTAGAATAATTTGTGTCTAGTCGTAGCACTTGTGGCTGAAGGTGCATGAAACACTTCCATTTCTTCCAGACCACAATACCTAAACTGAACTGTATCTTGGAACTAGTTTGCTGCATGTAACCCTTTCTCATCACTCAAACGTGACCACTTAATAATGCAGTGACCACAGAGACACGCCTTCTTCAGCCTGTCACCATTTACTGGATCTGGGAGTGGATCTTCCAGATGGGAGCAAAGAACTAACATTAGCATCTACAATTCGCATTTAAAAATGACATGAAATTCCCTAACTAAGCCCTCATTTAGCATTTTGTGGTAAAAAGGTATTAATATGCAGTAATCTACCAACTGCACATATATAGCTTCTTTGAAAACCTTGATTTACATTTTCCCTCATAATCTGCAGCAAACCCCCTTACGAAGTAATTACATGAACACAACTTTCGAGTAGTATCTCAGGTTTAGGGCCTGATTTGTCAAGGCGCCAACCGGACTCGGGCATGCCGCACCTATGGCGGTTGTGCCGGTCTCTGGGGCAACGGAGGGGTGGGGCGGTGGTCGTGTGCGACAATCACCTGGTGCTGTCTCACGGCATGGCACGCTGGGAGCCACGCTGGCTGAGTAATACTCGCTGGCCCCGCATTATTGGTCTTGCAGTGGTGGCGGCTGCGGCTGCAGGCTGAGGCGCACAGCGAATTTATACATTTTGAGGTGAGGGAAGAGGTGCGGGGTTTCTGCGTACCCTCTTTTAGTGCAGGTGTTAAGCATAACACAGCTTAAGGTTTCTGTTTATTGAATCCCACAGAGTGGGGGACCCATGTCTGTTTGAATTGAGTTGTATACAGTTTGAGGAGAGGGAAGAGGTGGTGTGTTTCTCGTTAGCCTCGTGGGTACAGCATAGTGTGGATTGGTTAGTGTGGGTTGTTAAGCCAGAATACAGCCTAACTGTTTATTGTGTCCTACGGAGTGGGGGAGCCAATTAGGGGCATCGGGTTGTTGTTGAGTTTTGATTGTTTGGCATAAATAGTAGAAGTTTTGGGTCAGTGTCCATAGATTGTGTGTCTGCGGTGGCACGACTTGTGCATTATGGCGCCAAGAGCACAGAAAGGTGAAAAGGGCTCGTGTATGGAGGAATTCATGGAGGCCATGATGCGGAGGATGGAGGATATGGGGCAGTCCTTAGCAGATTTACGAAGCAGAGTGGAGGGGCAGGAAGGGACTGAGGAGAGGCCCAGGCGGTCTGGGGTAGCCCCCAGAGCGGCATTCCCTCCAGTGCCAAAGAGGGCTAGAGCCAAGCGAATGAGGGGTGGGGGCACCTCGCCCGAAGTCACTGGATGCAGAGGACGCAGGGCCTTCGGCTCCGGTGGGGGAGGTCCCATCTGATGGAGGGAGTGGGCAGTACCAGCAGGTGTTCCACCAGAAGGTCAACCGGTTCCGGTGGCGCCAGCGACCATCCCCCTTGCGGGAGGGACCCCGACCCAGGTGATACCTGTTGTCGGTGAGGGCATGTCTGGTGGTGTTCCCGGGCACCCAGATTTGGTAGCCAGCTTGGCAGCAGTACTTCCCTGGTTAGCTAAGGCAGGAACCTGGACCCCGGCAGTCAGCAGTGGGGCTTTGTTGGGCGAGGGTGATGCTTTAGAGAAAGCCAGGAAGCTGGTGGCACAGGTTGAAGGGTCTAAACCAGGGGGAGTGCAGAATGTGCCAGTAGGGGCAGCAGCTGCTAGTAGAGCAGCGACCGACAAGAGCGGACAAGAACCTCCCAAAGCAAGTATGACATCAGAAGGTGACCAGGCCAAGAAGCTACGGTAACAGGTATGGCGCAAGTGTTACCAGGTTTGGGTGAACTGCGATATTCCAGGGAATGGCTGGGTAGGCATATCTCACAAGAAGTGAGAGAAAAAATCTGGAAAGGGGAGTATGTTAATGTGTTTGCTTTGTTACTGGATAACGCAGATAAGGAAGAGGCGAAAAAGAGTAAAGAGTGGGTGCATCCCAGGGAGTGGACCAGTTGGTCTCACAAGAAAAAAGATTGAGGAAACTCTGGTTAACTGGATAAAAGGGTTCTCTAATTACCAAGCAATAGTGGCTGAACGTTTCCCTGGTCTAGGCGCACAGATGGCATGCTATCAAAATTGGATTGCTTGTGCGCATGATGAATACGGGGGAGTGGGATGGAAAGAGTATGATAAAGAATTCAGGAGGGCAAATGCAACTGACCTCAGTTGGGACCAAATCGACGTCATCATGTGGTTGCGACACATGAAAACCGTGAGCCAGGACAGCACGCGAGGGCAGTCCTTTCAGTCAGGCCCCCTGGCTAACACGGATGGGGGGGGAAGAAAGGGGCATGCTGGGATTTTAACAGGCGGACCTGCACCAGGCCACTGGGCTCATGAAAATTTAGGCATGCGTGTTCCTTCTGCGGTCACGCCTCACATTACTGAGTCCAAATGTTTTTAAAAAAATCAAAGGACAAAGGGGGGTAAGAAACAGGAATGAGAGTGTAATACTCACCAAGGCGCCCTCCCCTATAAAGACAATTGCTTTGATCCCATGGCTAAATAAGTACAGCTGCCCAACCTCTGCGCAGGTCCTATTGGAAGGTTTCGGGGAGGGTTTTAGGATTCCAGCACCTGGTTATTTAGGGGTTCCACACTGCCGCAATCAGCTATCTGTAAGGTCCAACAAAGGGATAGCGACGGCAAAAATTGCCAAGGAGTTGAGGCTGGGGAGAGTGGCTGGCCCATTTGATGAGATGCCGGTGGAAGGATTTGTTTGCTCACCGCTGGGGGTGGTGCCCAAGAAAGACCTGGGAGAATTCCGCTTAATCCGTAACTTGTCTGCTCCCAGGGGTCAATCGTTGGACGACGCAATCGATGGTGCCCTGTGCACTGTGAAATACGCATCATTGGATCAGGTGATAGAAATGCTACGGGGGCTGGGACCGGGGGCATTACTAGAAAAGTCTGACATTGAATCAGCGTTCCGTTTATTGCCTGTGCATCCAGAAGATTTCCATCTTTTGGGTTTCCAACTGGAGGGGAGATATTACATGGACAAGTGCATGCCCATGGGTTGCTCTGTCTCCTGCTCATATTTTGTGAGGGGACTCGGCAATACCTGGCCATGTAGATCTTGGCAGACGCGTTACTCCATCACAGCGGTGACGGATATCCCGTCTACTGAAATATAAATCCCATAGGATATAATGGGATTTATATTTCAGCGGACAGGATATCCGTCACTGTTGTGACGGAGCAACCCGTTTGCCAAGATCTAAATCAGGCCCTTAGTCTCTTCACACAGAAATAGGTGACAATTTGTCGTGCTATGTTCGTGTTTTCATGTGATATTTCCACATTTATGATCGATTAATAGCTTATTGCAAATGAGGTAATACCACTTTAGATCATCAGAAAGTGGTAAATGTGAGGTTATCTGACTACTGCAGATTGATAAAATTTTTCAAGCACTCTGTTTGAGGACCCTGGGTTCTCATTTAGAGATCCCTTCTAGCTCTGCAGAAAAAACACAGACGGGCTGTGCGCAGTGCTTAATTTGAGCCGGTGGTTTTCGGTCCTCAGCACCGGCACGTATTCATCAACACCCTTGCTTGTCATGAGCACCAGTTAAGGACACATTCATTTATGGTAGGCATAAGTGATTTAAGTGATTTGCCCAGAATCACAGGATGTTGAGATGACGCCAAGACTCGAACCTGGTTCCCCCAGCTCCGAAGTCAGCAGCTCTGGCCATTACACCACATCATCTCCCCACTTTCATGGTACGTAGTTGGTTCTTTTTTAGGCAGCGCTAACAGGAGAAATGTGTTGGTGCAAGCTGCCTCCTGACGAAGGCCCAGGACTTATTTATTTTTTTACAAATTAACCATGTGCAGTATTGTTTGGGATTTAGCCTTAATTGTTACACATGCATACAGAAAAACTTGTGGAAACAATGTTCATGCAAGCTGTATCACATTTGTTTGAGGTGAAATGCCATCATTGTTAATGGTGATAAACAGGTGCATTATTGCCATGCTGTGGTGGCAGTAAGTGTATTGTAACATCACCCTCGCATTCTTTCAGCAGGTGGTCCCAAAGATTTGGTACAACTTCTGTTTTTCACTCACTATGATATTTCACCACCGATATCTGCCCCCTCTTCTGTCTGTAACATTACTTACTTGTGAACACCATTGAATATATAGGTATGTATATGTGTGGGCTGAGTTCTACAACTCCACTTGAACATACTTTTACACTTGTCCCAGTTCACAAAAGAGGTGGGATAGTACGCCTGTATAGTCGCACCAGGAACAGGTTTCCAGGCATACAGTTCCACCTAATGTGGCTTTTATAAGGCCGCCGATTCTTAGCATAGGCTCAGGTGGAGACTCCTAACCCAGGAGGAAATTGAAGTGGTAGGAGAAAGAAGTATTTCAATTGTACATTCTGCAAAAGCACTCACAACATTGAACAACCACCTGAATGCAACGATGCTTATCAAAAATAGAGGCTTGGAAAAAATGTATACAATTGTGGCCTGTATATATGTGTACAGAAACACGGTTGTACTGGCCTTCTCACTAGACTGTGTGAGACGTGAGATTTATTTTTCAGTGGTGAAGGGGACATCACACAAACACAATGGGATCTATTCACAAACTGCATTTTGTAATATGTTTAGAAGCATTACAATAGTACTGCTAAAATACTAGAAAATGCTATTCACTATACCATCTGCAATGATACACCTTCGCCTCTCCTGTCTTTACGTACGGAGTTCTCCGCTCGATTCTTCGCCTCTCCTGTCTCTTTACGTACGGAGTTCTCCGCTCGATTCTTCGCCTCTCCTGTCTTTACGTACGGAGTTCTCCGCTCGATTCTTCGCCTCTCATGCCTTTACGTACGGAGTTCTCCGCTCGATTCTTCGCCTCTCCTGTCTTTACGTACGGAGTTCTCCGCTCGATTCTTCGCCTCTCCTGTCTTTACGTACGGAGTTCTCCGCTCGATTCTTCGCCTCTCCTGTCTTTACGTACGGAGTTCTCCGCTCGATTGCGAGTCTCTGCAGTTGTTAACCCACTATTAACTCATAGTTTGTGAATACCAAAAAAACAAAAACGTACACAAAAGAGTAAGTTTGCCTTTGTGAATCAGGCCCGTAAATGGTGAATAACCAAAAGTAGTAAAGTTACTCAAAAGTGTAAGAGTGAAGTTACATGTGTAGGTTTACTCACCTTTAAGTTTACTTTTGAGAGTCACCCCCTATAAAATGAAGATAATCCTGCCTTTTGTGTTGTCTATTTTTGTTATGTTTACTAAAATATAAGTGAACACAAGCAGGTTGTGCCAAATGTTACTGTCCATAGGACATTCGTAGGAAACAGTGTGGCTACATTTTGAATGTATTTAAAAAATAAATCAAGAGAGAGAATGTGGGTTACACTACTCACCTGTGGTACCTATACCAACTCAAAAGATACATGGCTGGTACTACGATCTAGACCACTAGGTGGCGCCATTTTGCAAGGAAAGGCCACGTTTCTTGTTTGTTAGGGGACAGAGAGTGCTCCAGAGGCAAAATGCATTTCGCCTGCAGACCTGAAAGGCTTTGCAGATGGCCAGCTAGGCTGTTTGTAGAATGAAAGTAACCTGGCCTGTGGGAAAGCAGTCACCACATTGTGTACCGTGTGAAATTACTGAGATGTGGCGCCTGTGAGCTCAAATGTGTGAATAGATTTGTAACAGAGAGACTGAAAGCAATCTCTTGTTTTGTGTGTCTGCACACCCCGCGCCCTGACCCTTGTTAACTGCGAGAAAGTAGTACCAGAGGGGGAAATATGACACCGTATCAGGGGTGTAGGTGTTCTAGAGGTATGTGTGTTAAACGAGCACATTCAGGCACTTAATGAACAAAGGTGTCCAGATAACACTTGCTCACCCAGAATGCCCTCATCCAGCCCACACCTCACCCCTTAGGCCGAGTTACGACTTTTCCTCAAACCTCCTTTTCCTGAAGTGACAAACGTAAGGAGATGCCCCCACGGAGGCTGGGGAGTGACTATGAGGACCTAAGACCTCAGTGAGTGCACGGTGCCTGCAATATGGCCAGGTACTACCTAGACCCCCTCCTCCCTTATCAATATCAAGATAATAACATGAGAAGGTTTTGGATTAGGGGGTCGTAAACCCCCGGCCGTATTTATTTACATAAAAATTTAAAACAAAATGAATATACAATATTTACACAATACGCAGAAAACCATTACATTACATTGATTCATTGATAAGTTCAGATGGCTAACCTTAACATATCTCTAATACAGAGGTATTCCTATCCGAATCTAAACATATCATAATCAATAATCATACTAATAACATTTCATATTTCATTTTCTGCGTATCCCTATTTTGAGCCTACGGCAAGGTCAATAACTGGCGCCAAACACTTAGCCAATTATGCACGCCCTCCAAACGGAGTGCGCATTCGCAGGGGGCCCGTTCACCGTGAGGGTACTTCCCCCCAGGTCACCCCGTACGCCCTTATGCCCGCCCTCCAACCGGAGTGCGCATGCGCAGAGGGCCCGTTCCCCGTGAGGGTACTTCCCCCAGGTCACCCCCGTACGCCCTGTAGATTATCTCCATAATGGGGCCCTTGCAGTTTTGCGCCGTTTACTTGCGCCATTGTGCACGTGCGGGGTGGCCAAGCAGCCTACTGGAAAGCGTAACTCCCACTCCCCGCACCCATCCAGCCAACCGGCTGTAACTGCCCCTGGAGTTCTATGAGAGACCACTTGTCCCTCCCTCTTGGGCGACCCCATTCAAGAATGGCGCCGCCCTCTAAGGACCTTAAATTTACTGCTCACCAATCATGACCTTACCGCCTGACCAAGGAATAGCACTAAAATACGACAATAAACATAACCTGTACATGGAAAACCTCCTAACACAATGGGAAAGAAAATCATCACACATATGATAAACATAACCATGTCAACCTGAAAAGGAAAAACCTGAACATTAAATTCCCAACAATACACCCTGTACAACCCTGCTTTTAGGGGACGGTGGGTGGGGAAATTAAAAATCCAGCCTCCTAGCGAGGCTGGCGTGACTACTGGCAGGCTGAGGGAGCGGCGAGCAAAGAGGCAACCTCCGCCGCTCCCCAGCCTTTTATTGCCAAGATGCCAGCCAGGCCAGTTCTAACCGGCCTGGCGTTAGCTCAAACACGTGACCCGGAAGTGTTTTCAATCACTTCCGGGTCACGCCCGGACTCCGACCAATTAATGGTGAGGCGCGCCTGTCGCGTCATCACTGCGCGCGACAGGCCCGCCCCCGGATGGTCATCGGGGGCCGGCACGACCGCCATACCTTCGGCGTGGTCGATGCTGGCCCCGCCTTTCTATATGGCCAGGTACTACCTAGACCCCCTCCTCCCTTATCAATATCAAGATAATAACATGAGAAGGTTTTGGATTAGGGGGTCGTAAACCCCCGGCCGTATTTATTTACATAAAAATTTAAAACAAAATGAATATACAATATTTACACAATACGCAGAAAACCATTACATTACATTGATTCATTGATAAGTTCAGATGGCTAACCTTAACATATCTCTAATACAGAGGTATTCCTATCCGAATCTAAACATATCATAATCAATAATCATACTAATAACATTTCATATTTCATTTTCTGCGTATCCCTATTTTGAGCCTACGGCAAGGTCAATAACTGGCGCCAGACACTTAGCCAATTATGCACGCCCTCCAAACGGAGTGCGCATGCGCAGGGGGCCCGTTCACCGTGAGGGTACTTCCCCCCAGGTCACCCCCGTACGCCCTGTAGATTATCTCCATAATGGGGCCCTTGCAGTTTTGCGCCGTTTACTTGCGCCATTGTGCACGTGCGGGGTGGCCAAGCAGCCTACTGGAAAGCGTAACTCCCACTCCCCCGCACCCATCCAGCCAACCGGCTGTAACTGCCCCTGGAGTTCTATGAGAGACCACTTGTCCCACCCCCTTGGGTGACCCCATTCAAGAATGGCGCCGCCCTCTAAGGACCTTAAATTTACTGCTCACCAATCATGACCTTACCGCCACAGGCCTGAATAGTTGACCGACTATCAGGCCCCCCCCAAAAAGCTCACTGAAAGGTCATGCCCTGTCGCTATACACAACTAATTAGCCAGAATATTCTCCATGAAGATTTCCTTCCCTGATTTGGACAAATAGACGCCGTCTTATTAGGAAGCATGACTCCCCCCCCCGATGCACCCATGGGCTATAGTCTGCAGGTGTAGAGCCCTAGCTAGCCACACCCGTTTGTTAATAATTATTTTACTGAGTGGCTCCATGCCCTCACAAACTCACTTCCCCCCATTGGAATCCCTGCAGTCTCTGTACCATGGTGTACCCCGGATATAGACGTGTCGACCAACCCACTTCAGTGATTAGTGTTTCGACCAGCCCCACTTCTACCCAGGCGTACCCAGTCATTCTCCCCGAACCGCAGGATAAAAAAGCTAGGGCTGGCTGACTCAGAGGACTTGACATACCGTCTTGGAGCCACTAAATGGCCTCAATTCATAGCAGCACGATGCGCCCGATAGACACTTTGCCCCAGACAGTGGTACACATTGCTGGTGCCACTGTACCATTGGTAGGCTACCCCTGGGTGTGCCCCACAGGCCCCAAGATCTCCCATCAGCATATCATGGAGTCGGTGACCAACCTACACCTGACCACTATGTTCTGGGATAGGCTCTGTATAAGCTCTTCCACCTACTACGGAGCATCCCTACACTGTGCAATGTCCGCCACGATGGCACCTGCGAGCACAGGCGCCGTAATGGCAGAATACCGTTTCACGACAAGGGGCGTTGAGGTGTTGCATCCGCCAGTTACCCCTGGGCTTGTTCAAGCTGGCAAGGCATACACCTGTAGAGCAGCGCACTGCTAAAATCCCCCGGCGGGCAACAACAAATGGTTGACCCACCTATACTCAACCAATATAGTGCATGGGCCGCACCATCTCACCCATGCATGCTGGCACCTCTTGAGCTTTTCTATTGATCGCTCATCGCACTTGATGCAGTCGCTTGCCACTCACGTTCCGGATCTTCCGGTCCCGTTGCCTGTCCACAACCTGTGGTCATTGTGGTGTGGAGCGCCTCCCATGTATCACAGTCATGGATCCAGCCATACATAAATGAAATCAAACACATATGATTAGTGGTTTTAGTCGTTGGATAAAAGATACAGTTCACATGCCATCACCTATTGACTACATCATGAGACTGTACCTCCCCTTGTCACCCACACCCCCAGCCCAAGATGCATAGGTACTGTGTGCGACAACACGGATGTATGACAACATAGACAACCAAATGAACTAAATGTGCACGCGCCCACGGGCGTAGCATGTTTAATTGCACAGACCCAAGGGCGCGTAGGTAGTGTGTGACCCACACGGGCCTCTACTGCTTAATGTCCAGTCACACGGGTGCAGAGATACCACGTGACAAACCACAGGCATATAAAGCTTGATTGCACAAGCACAAGGGTGCACCAGTGTGACAACACAGGAGTAGCATGCTTAACTGCACAGACCCGAGGGCGCGTAGTTAGTGTGTGACCAAACGCGAGCATCTACTGCTTAAATGTCCAGGCACAAGGGTGCAGTGATGCCACGTGACCAACCACAGGCATATAATGCTTGATTGCACAAGCACAGGGGTGCACCAGTACCGTGTGACACCTTTGGCCATAGACCACGCCTGTTCTGGATTCTCCGTCCCATTTTTGCAAGCATATTGCCGTCCTTGCGACGTGATTCTTCCCCGTTATCACTCGGAATCCGTCCCATAAATAAATCAACGTAAACCTAGACGATTAGCGTTGCTAGCATTTGGTAAACAGATAGAAATGACTTGCCAAAACAATTCAGTGGTGGTAAGTCTGTGATACCTTTACCGGCCTACCTGTGAGGGTGGCACCACCAGCTGTGATTCCACTACTAGCATTTGCTTTTCCGGCCCTGGCACACACCCAGCATTTACCCAGGGTTTTCCGGTAGATCCCCTATGCCACTAATGGTACCACCAGTCACTGTCACCATTCAACGGATGACCTATGCATGGGCGGCACGGATCAGTTGTGGCCTTGCGTCTAAGGCGTCTTGCCTCTGCCCAATGCTGGGCAGAAGGCTAAGTCCGACGTAACTGTGAGCCCGACCGGTGTCCGTGAATGGTCCTTGCCCTAACGTTTTATTGTGAGAGCATAGCATTAGTTGCATTACCATCAGACCTTCAACTGAGAGCGCTTGGCATAGCATCAGTTGTATTACATGGGGAACATTGAAATTAGGCTTACAGTGAGGGTGCCTAGCATAGCCCCAGTTGTAAACATGGGAACCTCTTCATATATTACCGCAAGAGATTAAATGATTATCCTAGCATTCACCTGTGTCGATGTCATAGACCCGACCCGATAAGTGAAGCCTTTGAAGGGGAAGGACAAGTACCATCTCCCATCTTGGACCCTTATGAAAAGTGTTGCAAACAAAGTGAAATGCCCATGGCTTACCCCCCGTGTCCGACTAGAGGGGAATGCAATCCATTAATTTCGTTACAGAACAGGCTTATATTTAACAGCATACCATGTACCCGGCCCCCCCGAAGGTGTACTCCACGTGTGCGAGTGCCCCACTAATTAAAGAATGGAAGTATACAGTGGAATATAATAGCGCATCCATGGTTACTTGAGGAAGGTACGGGGTGTAGAGTGGAGTGTAATAGCGCATTCGTGGTTATTTAGAAATGCTGAAGCCATGGCACGAAATGCACATTCCTTGCCAAGCCGGTGCCATTGGCGTTGCCAAATCCTGTTTAAAAGTAAATGCACCTAAATACACACGATATTTCCTAACGCTTGGTCCCCATCAAGGCAGAATCCACACATGATGGGTTACCTCGTGCGTGCCCTGTCAGTGCACCTATTAAAATTCCAACCCACCATTGTGTGCATGGGGAGGAGGCCCTCCCCGCGTAACCATTTAATTGTCTTCAGATCCAGACATATACATGCAGTCTGTAAATATAACACTAAGTGTATATATACCTGTTGCACATACAGACCATAAACATGGAGTCAAGTATACATGTATCATGTGCC
The DNA here is from genome assembly GCA_963921515.1 of Calotriton arnoldi. Lineage (NCBI taxonomy): Eukaryota > Metazoa > Chordata > Amphibia > Caudata > Salamandridae > Calotriton > Calotriton arnoldi. The sequence goes on from CAWUFW010003230.1 coordinate 788,261, forward strand.
CAGTGTATACACAGACTACAAACCCGGTACTGTGTGCTTCCCCTTTGTCCCCAGTGTAACACATACAGAGTATGTAATTTGGTATCGTGCCTGGTGCACACACGGACTATGTATGTTCTTGTATCCTCAGTGCACCTTACCGACTAACTGTAAACATGCAACTGTGTTCTCATGGACCTAGTGCACCCTCAGTCGTACCAGAAACATGACGTATCTGGTGCATACAACTTTATCCTTGCTTAAAACATACCTGGACACTTGTCAACTTTACCCATGATTGTCAGGTGCTTTGTGCACATACACAGACACTAAAGTGTGGCATGTCTATCCTGTGCTTAAAACATACAAGTCACTCTATCAACCTTACACGCGTTTATCATATGCTTGGTGCATGGATACACACACAGCCCCATTCCAGAGCCTGCAAAGAAGCAGTAGCCAAGCACCCAAAGGGGGCCGCCTGCCCCGCACAGCAGTATTAAAGAATAGTGCACAGTGCTAACCCCTGTTATCGGACCCGGTCTAGAAAAGGGGGTATAACTCATGGGGCCATTGCATCCAGGCTGTGCTTAATTGCTAATACAGCGCAAGGTGCTCTAAAACGATAGCCTCTTACAGCTGAATATTATCAGGAACGGTTAATTTTGTATAGAAGAATATTGCAGTCAAATGTACTAACCTACACGGGGCGAGAGTGGGAAAGCGAGAAATGCCACTGGTGGCTTTCGGCAGGCTTCCAATATTTAGCACGTTACTTTCCCGCAGCCGGCCACAGTCTGGTGTATATTGCATTGTAAACGCAATTAAAGAGACATTGTGTCGTCCTCCTCTTATATTCATAAGAACAGTGCCCCATATTGTGGGCTGTCACAGGTGCCGGAGCTTAAAATTAGGTGTCGGTGCAAAACACCGGCAGACGCCAGCTCCGAGTAAGAACTGGCCAATAGATAGGTTAATGAACAGCGCGTGACTGTCCACCTCAAGTCAGTGAGCCAGGCACCTATGTATGGCCAAGATAATGTTCTTTACATATACGTAAAAATTGGGCCTACAGATTAGAAAAAACGATGGGCCCAGACTCCCTAAGTGCCCCGCTATGTTCAGAGTATGTAGCCCATCAGACGTCCCTGAAAGAAGTACTACGAGCCAATCTCCGCTACCACTACTCATGCCACGCACCAATTACGGGATTACACCGGATATTGCAAACTGAAGTGGAATTATTTAAAACACCACGTCGGCCAACAGCATGGTCCCTCCCATCTGAGTCCCATGTTCCTTTCCTCTCTTCTGGGTAACCTGTTATTGACCATACAAGGACCACTCCACGTATTAGAGACCGTGACTTTCCAGACGAGAGATCAGGTATCCATGCCGTCATTCCCAGTGACCAACACTGCGCACTACATCTCAAGAGCCAACACAGGTGCACTTCTATGGGACATAACTGGTCCTCAAGGAACAACAATCCTGCCCGTAAGGGCACCGGAGAACATGGACAACATTCCGACATAGTCAGGGAAAAACGCGAGACAGTGCACCCGTTCTGCTGCCATACAGAGCTATGCGCACGCCGGCAAACCCCCTATAACCATGCTCCTCAATGTTACCAGGAGCCTTACAAACACTCACCCGTCTTTCTAGAATCAGTGATAGCATACGGCCATCCAGCATAGCCTCAGGTGGGTGTTTTAGTGGCAGCACATACTCCCTCCCAGCATGGCATCACACTTGGATTCAGTGCCAGTCTTTGCTGCTTCCCATCAGACTCGCAGAGGTCACTTTTTCCCAAACGAATGATGATTAACCCCCCAAAACCATGCTCCTCAATGTTACCAGGAGCCTTACAAACACTCACCTTTCAGGTGCAGAGCAGGGCGATAACCCTGCCAACACGAAACCTCCATCATTCGACACTGGCACAAACTCCGATGCCCCCGGCCGGCCCACATGGATACCGTAGTACAACCCCACGGATACGGTCACACGTGCCGCCTTGGAATTCCTCGCTTGGCTCCAAGAGACCAGTACGCCGAGAAACAGGTGCTGCTGACCCAAGGCTACCCATGGAGCAACCTGAAAGATAAAAACAAGAAGGGTTGTACCGCTTCCCAACGAGGCTGCCCGTGTCCCAATGCCGCCGCTCCGTGTTCCAACGACCTGAACCTGCAAAACAAAACAAAAAAGGAAATTAAAACTCCAGCCTCCTAGCGAGGCTGGCGTGACTACTGGCAGGCTGAGGGAGCGGCGAGCAAAGAGGCAACCTCCGCCGCTCCCCAGCCTTTTATTGCCAAGATGCCAGCCAGGCCAGTTCTAACCGGCCTGGCGTTAGCTCAAACGCGTGACCCGGAAGTGTTTTCAATCACTTCCGGGTCACGCCCGGACTCCGACCAATTAATGGTGAGGCGCGCCTGTCGCGTCATCACTGCGCGCGACAGGCCCGCCCCCGGATGGTCATCGGGGGCCGGCACGACCGCCATACCTTCGGCGTGGCCGATGCCGGCCCCGCCTTTCTATATTCAGTGCCTTTGGTGTGCAGGGAGGGTCGCCTAGCAACATCCCTCCCGTCGCCCTCAGCGAGAAACAAGGGGTGGGGGGGGGTTGGCCACGCCCCCTAACGGGGGTGTACCACATAAAACCCTGTACAAGAGGCACATATAACTTTGGGAATCGGGGTCAAAGGTCACCATACTAAAACCATTCAGTTGAGTGATAATAGTGAGATATTCTACCGCAATGTGCTACCTGAATGGTCACTATTATACTGACTAAAGAGGGGGTGCACTAATGGGGGTGTGCGCTAATTTGGAGGCAGGGAGGGGGGTGATTAGTTAATTGTATTTCCTCGCCAGGCCCTCGCAGACATGTACATAGAAAACCTCTGACCCGTGAACCATAACCCAACAGAACAGGTGGGACCGGCTGCAGGCACTGCCTGGGGAGGCAAACACATGCTGGGGTTGGTTTGCATTTCTCCTCAGCACCAACTTGGCTTGGTCAGAGGCACTTTCTATACACACTTTGCCAAGAGTTTTTAGGAATATGTGTGTAGAGTTATGATTCGGAATTAAAATAGAAAAAAGGACTGAACATCGCAAATTATGGTTAGGTCCTCAATTCCTAGGGGCAGATTTACAAGCCCCTTGCGCCGCCATTGCGTCACTTTTTTTGACGCAACGGCGACGCCAACAATGCGGCCTATTTACAACGTGACGCATCTAGGGAGATGCGCCACGTTGTAAAGCCCTGCGTCACATTATACTTGCGTCAGGTATAATGTATGCAGGGTGGGCGTTCCCACGCAGGAAGGCCTCGTAAAAGTGACACAGTGAAATCTACAAGATTTCACTGCTCCACTTTTAGGACACCACTGCGTCAAAACTGTGCGCCTGCTTGAAGCAGGCGTGAGGAGTGACACAGTACAGTAAGTATAGGCCTCAAAATACATTGCTGGAGTTGCGTCGTGCTTGCGACACAACTCCAGCAATACGTGACTTTTGGGCCAACAGATGCGCCAGAATTTCTGACGCATCTGCTAATCCTTGCGCCATGGAGCACTGTATTGTAAATACAGCGCATCCATGGTGGTGCAAGGACATTTGATGCTGGCACAAGGAAACTGACGCATCTATGCAGATGCGTCAGTTCCTTGTAAATTTGCCCCTTAATTTCCACAGTAGACATGCGCAACCTAACCTGCACTCTAGGTGCAATGCTCATGACCCAGCCCCGGATGTGACAGAAGTAACTGCGAATGCAGAAAATAATCTTACGTATGCGAGTAGATATCATATTATAATTAACTTAACACTGTGAAAGGAACAACAGCTAATGTAGCATTATTTATTTATTTATTTTCATATTATTATTTAATTATATTGTGCTTTTCAGTGTTGTTACTTGTTGGGATTAATATTGTGAGGTCTTAAGCATTGCATTTGGTGTCCAAGTTTAGGTTTGCATGTCTGCTTGGAGTTATGGATTGCGATCCTATCCATAACTTGTGAATTTCAGATGTTAGCTCCACTTTAACTGTATTTTTACACTGAATTTCCAAGTTTTTTTTACAGATATGTTAATGTGTTATAACTAAAGCTAACCATAACTTCACTTTGCCCTTCGTTTTTGTGTGACTGTTTTTGATCATTTACCACATGCAACAGCTCCCTGTCCACGACCGTGTACAGGCAGCCAGGCTGTGTAGCGTGGGGTTGGACACATTGTCTGGCCTGCAGTTAGCCATGCGCCCAACCTTACACAGTCAACCCCACTACTCACGGCTTTTGGCCATGCACAGCAGGGTGGGCCGTGATGCTAGGCCTTTAGTGCACAACCCTCCCTGAGATGCCAATCACCTCTGTACACAGACTTATGGTATGCGAAGTGGAGGTTGGCCGCAGGCAGCCAGCCCTGTGCCCACCTTGCAGGGTGAGGCCAACCACAGCTGAGCAACGACTTCAGCTGGATGCAGTGTCCTGCCTCATCACAGGCGGTCAAGAACTGGACTACGGCCAGGCCCTGCTCCCAACCCTCTGCATGCAGCCAACCCTCCCATGTGCAGTCTATGTTGTTGTCCATGTTGACTACTTTAATGCTTTATTGCACTATACTTTTTCTCTCTGACTGTTTTGATCCACACAAATCCCCTCATGTACTTCTTTTAAACTTTTTCACATGAAATGTAAAGCTCTCTGATACCCTCGGGTCTATCTAGTGCTATATAAAACCCCAAAATAAATAATAAGCCCAGCAGTAGTGCACAGAATGCCTTTTTTCATTTTTTTCTAGAGTTCATGAATCATCTGTTGGATTCACAAATTCTGAGACCTCTTGAAGGACCATGGATTTGCAAATCCAGCATAGAATTCACAAATGCCATAATAAAAATACCGTTTTGATATTTATTTTATTCCCGGGAGTCAGGGTAGGTTCTCCATGCTCCGCTCAGGCTCTGTTTCTTTTTTTCCCCAACATGATACTCAGTGATCTATATTTGGTGATGGCAGGCTGCAACTGATATTTTTTTTAATAGCCAGCAATTCAGAGAGTGAAGGATTAATGCTTCTGCAGCCGGATACACAAATTCACGAAGCACAGTGGGAAAAAAAGCTACCTAGGCCAATGGTGTGCCTTTGATTTTTTTAATTGGATTTGTAAATCCACAGGGGATCTGCAAATTAACGGTCTAGATATTTCTAAAGTTGAACCTCTTCATGCCCAGATCAGAACACTTTTTAAACACTAAGTTTTTGAAAACTACTGAACAAATTTACACTATCCCCAACAAAGAAACTTTCTTGAGTAACTTTATAATTACATGCCATGTTCAGTGTAATTCCATTTAGCCACTTTTTTTCTGTATTTTAGAGCAAAGAATCCTATGGAAATTAAAATAAGAAATGTCACTTTTGAAACCCCCCATTTTTAGTCCTCAGCTTGACTCATCTTTAAGGAAATTGCTATCAAGAGATTCCGGTTACATCATAAACCACAGGGCCATAGGATGACTGATTTGTAAATGTCCCCAGAACTCCAAGATGAAAATATAGGGCCATTTGTATTACACGTTTATTTTGGGGTAGCAGCTTGGAAAGACTATTCTCAAAGTGCAGATAATAATAGTCCCTGTTTGGAAATGGAATATTTATGTCTTGTTTTATCTTTCAGAAATAAATACTTAGTAACACAGTGGACACCGGGGAGAGCCAATGGATTTATGCGATTTTGTAGCTGCAACACTTAGCGCAGAATTATGGATTTACCACATTTGCTACATATTGTGAGGATTTCATTAACAAAAATAGGCTAAAATGGGTGAAAATAATGCTGTCAGAGAATGTGCTGTAAAATGTGCATACTTTGGTTGCATAGTTTAGATAACCTTACCACATAATTTGTTCCCCCATACCATATAATCCTAGTAGCCCTGGCAATTGTAAAACTCTGCAGAGTGGTTTGGGGACTTACAATATGATGATGAAATCCATATTTCACAGGGGACTGTGACATATTTTATATATTTCACCATTCCCTGTGAAACTTGGGTTTCAATACCACTGCATTTTGTGCAATAAAAGCGCCTAGACATGTTCTATATACAGGATGCATAATTGGTGACTGTGTAATGTGTGCAATATTGCCACTGAGAAATTCTGATGAAACTATAAAGGTGAGTGGTTTGCAAATGTCAACAGTTACAGGCCTACAAACCCCTCAGGAGGCCCGTAAGTTCACCGGCATGTGGTCAAGAGTAGAGAGGTTTATTGGTATGCGGTCCTCAACGCAGGGTCCACAAACCCTTCAAAAACTGTAATAAAGGAAACCACAGGGCCAGGCACAGACCAGTCCCTGTGGCGATCCGAAAGGCCATGTGCAGTGTGGATTGGCCACCTGATGAAAGCTGAGTGCAGGGCCTGGCGATAGGCCGTGTCATATGGTCAAACCCGCTACACATGGCTGAAGGCCAGTCAGCATCAGGGGGCGTAGCCCATCGAGGGTTTGGTGCAGAGCCCAAGTACTGCAACCAACCCCTCTGTACATGTCCTTTGGCCGTGCGCAGCGTACTTTCATAGAAGTTGGAAGTATAATATGATAAAAAAAAGAAAATCATGGAAAAATACAATAGCTAAATTGAAGTTATAGATAGCTTTGGTTATAACACACTAAAATTTAAAAACTCAGAAATTACATTTAAAGAGCCACAGTTAAAGTAAGTTGTGGCTATGACTTAAAACTGAAAAACAATGAAATTTGTAAGCTATGGTTACTAACGTACTTCATAGCCTGCACAACAGCCCTGTTGTTTGGCCATATTTCTTTTCTTCTTATATTTCTTTTCTCTGTCATGGCATGAGAGTGATACCATTGCTCACATGCCATGAAAGAGAAAATAAATATGGCCGAATAAAATGTGCTATTTGGAACATGCGCACTAATAAATAGACTTTCTCTTACCTTCAAATAGGGGACTAGCGAGCGCTCTTCTATTGAATTCTACCTTACAGCAAAATTCTAACCACTTACATCTTCTTGTGGTTTTACATGGAAACAATGGCAGCGAACAAACAACATATACAGATGTGCAAAGTGTAATGTGCTATTGATTACCATTGTTGAGGGCCAGGACAAATGGCTCATCTGATGCTTACTTAGCTTCCAATTTGCTGCCAGCATTATGTTAATGTTCCAAACTATTAATGCATATGGAACCTTTATTATCTGCTTGCTTATAAATTGGGCAGATTTGAGAATTGTGTGTGACCTCCCTACAATGTAATTTATTTATGTCATTATTTCTTGCTTTGTTTCTTGGCTTGATTGTCTCTTTCTTTCTTCTTTGATTCTTTCTTTGATTCTTGGTCTTGCTCTTTCTGTCTTTCTTTCTGTTTTTATTTATTAATTAAGAAGTTTCATAAAATACTGCATTTTTGCCTTTCTGTTACTTCAGAGCGCCGGCATACAAAGAGAAATACTGTTTAAAGTAACTCTCTTTGATAGTTTCAGATTGCAACCTGTGCTCTGCGCTGCATCCAGTTAATGGCGAGTCGAAATAGCTTATTTAGTCTATTGGTCTATTTAGACTTTCCACTAACTGAATACAGCGCAGAGCACAGGGAAACACTGGTTATCCAGATGGATCGACATTAGACGAAGAACTCTGACTTGGATCTAGGTTTCTGCAAGTTTGCCGCGCTTTTGGTCTGTGTGCTGCTGGCTTGTAGAGGTGTTCAGGACCTTGATATTGACAAGAAGGTGGGGAGAGCTGCAAGAGCAGGTTTCATGTGGCCTCAGTTTCTGAATGTTAGAGCATATATTGGCTGCCGCCTGCTTCTGAAGCCTTTGTGGCCTGGAAATACATTTTTTAAGGAGACCAAAGTAGAAGATAACGGGGCAGTCGATGCATGCCAGGATGGCAGCTCTCCTCACCTTGATTTTTTGGTCACCGTGGAGACGTGGGAGGATATTTCAAAGAAGAGAGACAACGTGTTCACATCCTAAGTCACTTGATTGACTATTGGTAACTGCGTAATATAGTACTTTAATACGTGGTTGCCTGCAATCAGTGTTTAAAAGGCAGTCTGTAATTTCCCTAGTACAGTAAAGTTTAGCCATCATTAGTTACATTTAATAAAGCAACGACATAACCCGTCAACTGTAATAAGTCATTACAGTTGAGTTGTGAGGTCGTAATGCCTGCTGGCAGAGCCAGGTAACTTAGGTAACAGTAACATCTGTTCTTTGCAGTACATAGAAGTGGCAGATGTGTGGGATGTGAAGCATTATATGATAGCCAAATATTGCTAAGAAGGTAGGGTTCAGAAAAGAACGCTTTGCTTTGTTGAAAAGAACGCACATCTTGTTTGATTAGATTTCGTGAAAAAGTACTCATTGAGAAAATGGCAGCGGCGGAGAGTTGGAGGGCGGTTTGGGACGACCGGACCTAAATACACTGTCACGCTTATAGGTTAACTAGCTGGAAGAAGAAAACAGCCCAAGACTATAGCCCCATTACATCAAATCCATATTTCACAGAAATTGTGTCATACCCATGAAATAAAACTGTAGCCTTGTGCAATATGGTTTTAAAAAACACTACTTATTTGAAAAGCAGCCAACCATGGAATATACACATATAAATCATTGTATGGCAAGTTTTGTCCTGGGTCCCATCTCGGAGCCTAACCAGATTAGAGGATGCAAAGAGTGGGTTACCTAGGATTGCAGAATGTGGTCCCGAGGTGCTACAACACATCTAAGGGCCTGATCATGGAGGAAAAGCTCCTGTAATCAAGAATTAACGCAATAAGACCTCTCTCGGCCCCTAGAGCCGCCTTTTCATGCTTTCTTAACCAGAGGTTCGTGCTGCGGTTTCATATCGTTCAATACCATCAGGAGACTTCCAATACCTCAAGCAGAAGGTGATGGCATCATGCGCAGGAGAGGGGTCCACACACTTCACCGTTGCTTTCGATTAGCCACAGTTTCTTAGGAGAACAGGTGGAGGGCCTTTTGAATGATTGTGTGTACGTCTTTGGGGTTGCGTGTGCGTGTGTCTATGTGAGTGCATATGAGTGTGTTCATGTATGTTTGTGTGCATGTGTGTGTCTGGAGCACTGACCTTGGAACATCTTGAACCCTATTCCAAGCCCAGCTTCGTCTCAACGGGATGCGCCTCTGGGCCAGTCAATTAATCGATCCTGTGACTTGAAAAATTAAATAAAATATAAAATGCGTAACATAGTCTGGTTCTGTTGTAAAGCGCTCTAATGCCCTGAGACCAGGTTTGCGCAGTGAAAAAAACTGCAAGAAAAGTGTAACTATTGAATATAGAGATGAGCATTAGCTAAATAATCACTAAGTGTGGTAAGTCCAAGGACCCATTAGGTATATTTAAAAGACCCCTCACACACCAACCTGGTTGGTGTCATGCTTCATCATTGGGGTCCCAACCGGGTGGCCTAATGCCGCCCGGTTGTGCTACGACGCCTGATTACAGCGGAGCAGGTGTGGTGTAAATGTGTGATGTGAGTGTTAAAAATACCTCTGAGAATCCTTGCCAAGTAAATTTATTAGTGGCGGCTCAGGGTATGGTTAAAAGCTATGTGATGCCAACTAACAAGAAATAATAATCTGTAGTTGTTTGGATGATGTGGTCTACATGTTTCAGCCCGTTAAAAAATTCAAATGGGCTTTCTTCAGGACCGAGAGTAAAAACGTGAGTGGCAAAGTGAAGGCTACGTGAGAGGTGAAGTACCAACACACGCACTAAGGTGCGTGGACTAGGTGTCGGTATACTTACTGACACCGTTCAAAAGCTATGAAGAAGAAATATGGGCAGCTAATCAGGGCATAGGAGGGGTCTCTTCCGCTAAACCAATTTGGTTCCGTGAGGATTCCCGTTATACAACCTACTGCGGTCTCCCGATGTCCTTGGACTTACCACACTTAGTTATTGATAGATTCACACTATAACAGAGTCCGTCCACATTGTTTTTTTGCAACTTTACCCAGGGGATCAGGACGTACCCCAAAATCCTCGCTCTCTCCTTTGTTTTTCGCATTAGCTAAATAAAACATAATATTTGAGAATAGTAACACTTTTTTCAGAATATTGATCCAGGGAGTTTATATCATTGATTAAGTACAATTTATAAGCGAAGACTTGGGCCCAGATTTACAAACGTGTTAGGCGACGCAGCGCAGCAGCCAAAGGTACTGCGCAGGAGCACCACATACAGAGATATAACACTCTCCTCCCCTCTCCCTAGCGCCGGTGCAGAATTGTGCTGCTGATTGCCACACACACACCTTTTCACCGTAGTGCAAGGGTGTGTGCGAAGGTCTAGCATAGGTTTTGTGCTGAAAGGGTACCCTTCCAGTACAAAATACTATGACTAGACAAGTTTTAAAATTGTTCCTGCTTTGTATGTGTGCTGCGCAGTGCAGCACACATGCAATGTCGGAAAAGAATGGAAAAAAGAAAACATTTTCCCTTTTAACGCCTGCTTTCCAGCAGCATTCTTTTTTTTGGAGCAAAACCCGATTTACTAATGTCAGGGCCATATTGATCAAAATTTAATGCAGCACGGTGCAGCAAGTCACCTTGCTGTGCTGCGTTACAGGAAAAGGACAGGAATGCGCTGTATTTATCGCAATACCGTGCATTCCTCCCTTTTCCCAGCGCTGGCGCACAATGTGCTGCCTAAAGCCAATGCAGGCACCCTTGCACCCTGGTGCAAGGGTGCCTACATTGTAAGCAGGATTGTTTTTGTACAAGAAGGGGTACAAGAATGCAGCAGACATAGAAAGAGGAAAAAACGAGGAGAAATGAAGATATTTCTCCTCGTTACGCCTCTCCTGGGAAAGCGCAGCATTTTGGCGCATTCCCAGGTCTACCACTCATGGTAAATCTAGGAATGCGTCATAATCCATGGGTGGGGAACACGGAACCTCTCTCTGGGGAAGAGTAACGCAACGCAGCAATTTGCGCTGCGTTGCATTACTCTGGATTTATCAAGCCACTCAGGGCCATGCAAGGGGGCCTCGTGTGGCTTGATAAATCGCATCTTAAAGGTTGCGTTGCTTTTGCACCACATTGCATAGCGCAAAAGCAACGCAAGCCCTTGATAAATATGGCCCTTAGTAGATAGGGTTTTGCGTCAAAAAGCATGGGTGGTTGCGTGGGAGGCCCGTGTACTGCCCATGTAACGTCCCCTTGATGCTTAGTAACACAAAGCAGTGCTTTGTGCTGCTTTTACTTACAACCAACGCATATACCAAATTGTTTGTGTTAAAAAAGTAACGCAAAACCTATGTAAAATTTTGGCCTAAGTATTTGACAACACAAGTTCTTAGCGCCTCGCGCTCTTTAACAATATGCAGCGTAATTTGTAAATGGCTTGCACGTGCGCCTTTTTTTGTGAAACTACTCAGTGCATACACACAGGATTACTGACTGGCCTTGAGGTACTCTGAGGCAGCTTCACTCGGGAGAAATGGTGATTTCAGAGCTGTGTGATGGATGGTGCTCACAATATCAAATACAAATATTAAACTGAACAATTTCAGGGGCAGCACTAAAGGTCAGACTCAGAGTCACCCCCCTCCAGGGCACGAGTCGGGGGTCCACGCGGGTGGATGGCGTCCCCCCACTTCTTTCACAGGGTGGACGCCGTCCACCCTGCCAAGAAGTTGGGCCCCACAAAAAGATGCTGAATTCGTCCCGGTGTAATTTCCAAACACCGGGACACATTCAGCAGCGCCTGCACGTTGTTGTCTGCTTTCGATCACAACAACGTGCAGGCGGGGACGGGGCTCTCTTAGTTCTGACTCCTGCTGGGCCCATAACAAAGGCTGAATCGGAAGGGTCATCAGGCCTCCTTTTATTGGAGTTTCCTGACTGGCAGCAGTCAGGAGCCTCACACCTGATGCAAATGCAGCAGAGGGGAAACAAAGGCTCGCACCTTGTTAGCACTTCACACATACTTAGGAGAGGCAGCTTTTCACTTTGTTCAGGCTCTGTTTAGGAGATTTGCATGCACTGTTAGAAGTCAGATGTGTTGATCTTTCCCAGTATTCACAAAATAAATTGCATTTATATACGCTTATTACCCTTGAGGAGGCGTTGTAATGATTTAAATATCACTATTTCTTTTAAAGCACTATGGCTAGAGAAAGCTGAACGCTGACAAAAGGTAACATTGTTTTATGTGTAGCTACAAAAGTGTGAATCTTCTGCCTAAATCAGGAGGGTTTGCAAGTATACTCGAAATGTGCTCAAATGTACTCATGATACACCTGCTAAACATATATGTGAGGGCTTAAGATCTGATGTCACTTCTTGTGATGCCAGTTCCTGTGATGTCACGCACTGTGATGTCACGCGCCGTGATGTCACATGCTGCGATGCCACGCGCTGCGATGCCACTTGCATACTGATTAACTAGGTTAGTCCCCCCACTTCTTTTTTTAGGACTTGTGCCCTGCCCCCCTCGTTCATAGGAGCGCCGTGACTAGGCGCTACTGACTTGCTTGCCTCACTAGAGTGAAGCGCCTGGGGGATGTTTTAGTGCTGGGGCACAGGGGGCGCTATACGCCCGGCGGCTCGCAGTAGACACAGGGGCCACAGGGCTTCTGTACCCTCCTCAGGTCAGGAGGCCAAACTACTCGCCCTGCAGCAGGGTAGAGCTGTGAAATGTGTGCAAACACTAACCGTGCAAGTGTACATGTAATTTGCACGTTTGGTAAACCGCAGAGGGCACTGTGTTAATCTCTCCCTCACTCCCACGGTTTTCATCTCTTACAACCGGTTATTTCTTCCCCTTTGACCTCTCTCGACGCTCCCCACACGTCCCCCTCGCGCCTCTGTCCTTTGTTGCCCTCCCCCTCCCCCCTCTCTATCATCTTAGTGCGTGCACGGCCTGTCACAACAGTTTTCTGAGTGGTGTCAGCGCTCGAGGCCCTGCTCGCATTATAAGGTTTCAGGACAGCCGTCTGGCGGGGCCGAAGTGAGCTGGAAGGTGGTAATAGCGCTTGGGTTGGGGCTGGAGGGCGCTGGGGGGAGGTGGGGGAGAGGGGGGCACGGACCTGAAGATTAACAAAGAGAAAGAAGCTGTCTGCTTTCATTCCACACCTTTGTTGACAAGCACAATACAGGTGAAACCCGCTCTCGTTACCCGACCCGGCCCTGCGGTCACCAGAGGCGGGGGCGGGCACTCCTCGCACCACACCGGGGGTATCACTTACTGTACCTGCGCCACAACGGGCTTTAAGGCGCTTGTTGTCGATTACTGTCGATAACTCGCCTGCGCCAGGTAAGGTGGGCCTCCGCCCTCAGGTATTACGAGGCAAGTGGGTCAGTTCAATCAGCACACAGTGTTTTGAGGGCAGCGGGTGTCACTTGATCTGTGTGGTGGGCAGGGCTTTAAGTGGGATGAAAAAACTGGAGGGTCTCTTAAAGGGGCGTGGCCAATGTAATTAAGGGCGTGGCTTAAAAACACTTAAACTAAAAAATCTGTGCTTAGCATAGTGTGCCGCCCGACTTGTATTTTGCTGTTTCTGACATTGCATCTAGACATAATACAACAAGTAATATCATACCTACAACAAGTCAGGACTATTGGCTTTGTCAATGGTTGTTAGTTGCATACGATAAATAAGCAGCAACTATGGCTTATATATAATATTGAAAAAGCTTCCAATTAAAGCCCTGCTGACACCATGACAATGTTGCTGCTCCCGAGTTTCAAAAAGAGAAGGGAAATCCAGAGAGAAAATGACTCTCTTTAAAAGATTTCCCTTCCCCTACAACGCTCACCTGACATGACGTCATGCCGTAACTTCTCCATAGTGAGAAGTGAGCAGTGTGAGCAGCGCACACCGATGTGCCTGCGGTCACTGCAGTCCGGGAAAAAAACGGACTGCAGTGACAGCAGGCACAAAACAGAGCTCGAAAGAGTCCCGTTTCGAGGCCCCCTTTAAAAAACTGCCGGTGCTCAGACCCGGCCGACTTAAAGCCCTGGTGGTGGGATATGTGGGGATATGTGTTTGGAAGACAGTGTTGTGCCGCCCCTGCCACCCTGGGGCTGCTTAGTTGCTAGGCACTTGCTGGGACATTTAAAGGCCTGGGAGTCAGTTAGCGGTCGCCAGGGGTCGCAGTTGTGACCCCCGACTTGCTCCTTGTGACCTCTGGCGTTGTCTTTGCGACCCCTGGTCTCAGAGGTGGTGAGAGCAGTGCCAAGAACAGAAGGTAAAAGTGTTTTGAGGAGCACTGTTTACTTTCGGCAGCCCCACTGGGGGATTATACTTTCAGCTAAAAATAAATAAAAGCAGAAGGGCAATGGCACTCCTCAGATTACAAAATACAATTAAACAAATTAAACAATTTATACATTTGTAAAAAGTTAATGCAGCTTCCGTTAAGGTTAATAAAGGTAACGCGATTGTTCCTGTTGTAATTTCATTCTTCCCACTTGGTACCTTCCTTTCCCCCCTCCTCTCCATTGTTAAATATAATGTTCCCACTGTGGAGTTCTGAAGGCTACCTTAGAATGGGAGCTTGTGAGGCACCTTGAGGCTGTGACAGGAGTGGAGCAGTGGAGACGGTGAATAAACATACCTGAACCCATCTGGATCCTGTGCTCCTTCCGCCGCTGATCCACTTCGTAACACTGGCGACGAGCTGGCTTGCCCTTAAAGGAAGAAAACCATGTACTAAAATGTTTCCGGGTTGGTTGGGAGGAGGGGATAGAGTTTCTCAAGACCCCGACCTGGCCAGAGACACAATTGCACTCCACCAAGCCAAGTATGAAAACCAATACAATGTCAAACATGGCACCAAAAGTCAACTATGGAATGTTGGGGACTGGGTGTAAGTAAAGAGGCCTACCGGCCGGGAAGGGTCAATGTCCAAATTCTCCCAACCAATGCGCATTGCTGCAACTAAACTAAATGTCGCCATAATGGATAATGGACAATGTTGGAGCATGGACAGACTGGTTCGACATGACCCTCGTCAATTGTCCTCCAGTGAGAGTTCTGCAAGGGGGAGCAAGTCAAGCCCCCGTAGCAGTGAGATCAATATTCGCCGAGAATCCAAAATGCCGGTCTGGCATAAAGACTATGTCATGTACATCTGAACTTTTTCAGATGGATATGTCAATCTTCTCTTTGGCTATCTTCCGTTCTCCTCCTTCTCCCTCCGACCCGTCCCTTCTTCCTTTCTATGCTCCTCCTTTTACTTCCTCTTCCTTTTATTTCCCTATGGGGGAAGATGTGTTGTAATTTCATTCTTCCCAATTGGTACCTTCCTTTCCCCCCTCCTCTCCATTGTTAAATATAATGTTCCCACTGTGGGGTTCTGAAGGCTACCTTAGAATGGGAGCTTTTGAGGCACCTTGAGGCTGTGACAGGAGTAGATCAGTGGAGACGGTGAATAAACATACCTGAACCCATCTGGATCCTGTGCCCCTTCCGCCGCTGATCCATTTCGTAACAGTTCCTTACAAGTGATCATAAATAAAACGTATTAAAAAGAGTGAATTAAGCCCATAACATAGTTTATATGCTCTATATGGTTCTTATGAATTAATTACAATGAGCCGGACCATTATTGTGTTTTTTTAAGTCTCTTTTTCTGTACCTCCCTTTGACTTAGCAATACATTTTTTTGTTTGAGGTATTCACTAGGCGTCAGTGACATCTATTTTCTGATGTCATCAGAATCAGGGTCTTGTGGCATCATTTCCTGGATTTCAGGTTCAAATGTCACTTGATGTCACTTCCTGTGATGTCGCCTGACACCGCTGTGCAGGTCACAGAGCCGCTGGTGAGTGTCACAGGACATGTACAATGTTTGCTAGAGTGTCTTGAGTGCACTGAGGTGATCTGACGACTGCACTTGACTGATCGCAGGTTTACCTTTCTCTCTTTCTCTCCGCCCCCTTCTTCAGCACCCCTCGGGAGAATGTGCCTCCCGACCTGGACGTTGTTGAAGCTTTCCACCCCTTGGAAAACATCATCAAGTACTTTAGGAAAGTTTGTTAATTTAAATTACAGAGCACAACCAATTAGTATAGCAAAAAAACTGACTTTGGTGTCAGTTTATTTAATCATGAAAAACAGTCATTCACATCAAGGTTCAATACAATTTTTTTTTGGAAGTGAAATTGGAGTAGTTGACACGTAGTAGATGTTTTGTGAAATGTTGACAGCCGACACGTGTTTCGTCGTAAGACGACTTCTTCAAGTCTAGTCAAAAGAATACATATGACACATACTCAATTTTACAAAGTTGGTCTATGATTTTGCAGAAACAAGTATATGTGACTTCAAGAAAAGACGTATCTGTCTTCTCTGTGGTTCCCAGAGTTTTGCATGACCAGCAAGCTAGATTGTGGCATGGTACGTAAAAGAAGTAGTGCAAGATAGTCCAAACCGTGTCTAGACCCGAAAATAAAGAATGTGTTATAAATTATGAGACATGATAACAGTGCCAGCAGTAGTAGTGCCAAAAGTAGTGCTTGAAAATTATATACGTGAGCTAAACGTGATCACCCAGTGTTATAAAAAAAGACTGAAGAGAAGAATTAACACATGCAGAAATGGATATGGGTAATATATCCAAGAGTCAGTGCCACTACAAAGAGAATTGTGCTGTTTACGAAAATATTAAGCCAAATGTACCTCATCGGTATCTATGTTTTCCTTGTACTTGTATATCAAATTTTCTCAATATATTATGAAGAATCGCGAAGTAAACCAAAATGACCGTGCTTGATCGGGCATAGTGGTCTAAAGTTTGGGAGAGAATTATATAAAGAATGCAGTATTATGCAGAGAGAAGAGACTGACCAAGTTGAATCTTGTAGCGTTTTAGGGGCACTGTTGGCGTACCTTGAATGATTGACAGGTCAATGCTGAGAAAGATGTGAATATTCGTATCGCAGTATCACTGGGCAAGTACTTTCCCACGGTCCAGCAGCAGGATCCCTGCTGGAAAGCTCCTATGAGGTAATATGCCTGGTATTATTTAAGTATTAAAGGTCTTTTAAAATAACAAGACGATATTGATAAGTTTCTCCTTTATTTATCGTCACCATAAAAAATAAGGTAATGGCCCGCGAGATGCTTAGTATTGAGAATTCTCAAGAGTAACTAAATAGTATGCCGAGTGTTGTTAAATCGTGGTTCAAACCTCGATAGAAAGCAAACCTATTTGTATTAAAATAGTTGCAAGCGGCAAGAACAATTTTTGTTAGGCTTCGTTATTTGTTGTCACGGCAAGTAGTAAAGCTGGGGTTCGAGTATTATTAGATCGTAATAAACATACCTCAAGTAAGGGCGACCATTATAAGTATTAGAAGTTTTTAAACCAACAAGACAATACTGGTAAGTTTGTCCTTTGCGATATCGTCACCACAAAAGTAAGGCAATGACCTGCAAGGTGCTTAATGTTAAGGATTCTCAGGAGTACCTGTATACAATGCTAATTCATAATTTAGACAGACCCCGATAAAGTGCAAACATATGGGTATAAATGTATTTAAAAAGGGCAAGACCAGTTATTGTTAGGCTTATTTATCGTCACGAAAAACAGTAAAACTAAGGTTCGTAAGAGGATCGATATTGTAGAATACGTGATAGTAACTACATAAGCAAAAATAGATATACCTAAGTCCCGAGAATTAAAAAAGTTACTTGGAACCAGCTAGACGATGTTCTCACCTGATTTCTAGAAGTGTGTCTCCACTCCGTCCCGTCCGTTAGCAGACCGCTGTAGTGGGACGCAGAAATAGACACCGGCGGTTACTTCCCGCCATCGTTAATCTACATCGACAGTGATGAAGGACAAAACTAAGCATTCATCGGCATAGAATGGCTATCAGCGCCATCTTGGAACATGTTATCCTACACTGAGAAATACCACAGTGTAGGATAGTGACTTTGATATATCGTAAAAGCAGAATGGAAGTTAGACCATAGCTTACCGGCATATATTTTAAAATTTAAATATTTGTAAACAGAAAAGGATTTTTGTATTAAAATGATCAGTCTCCTAGATTCGGAATTTATTTAGTGAAAACAATGGTTTGAGAATTGTTTGACAGTGCAAGTAAAGATTAATTGGATCGAAAGAGAGTCATGCATTTTATTTGTGGATAGGTCGTATCGAACGCATGCATGAAAGCGTGTTAGTATGATAATGACCAGAAACTAAGCACCTAAGTGATTCGAGTCTTCACAAAGAGCAAGGGGACTTGTCCATTAGGTTCATTTGTTAGCGGCCATATTATTGGAAAGGAGGTGAAGGAAGGGGGACAGTACATGGGGGAAAAAAACAATACATATCTTAATCATAAAAATCAGTATCAGGTAAATGCATATTCATATATTGTTCTTACATAATATCAGATGCATTTATGTGTCAAATAATTCTGTACTTAGAAATTGCAATCAGATAAGCAACGTTGAAACATACATATGTGTCTGGATAAACTTATGGACATGGGAGAAGTGTTACAATACCCAAGTCGTGGTGAATTACTGTAGTAGTTTACCAGCTAGATGTTACAAAACATTTATTCAGTTACCCTCTTATTATAGCAACTGTCACATCTTGGTATCAGTTTGAAAATGCATACCCAGCTTAAAGTGAGTTCAGTCTCTGAGAAAGACTGCCAGTTCCCTGTCTATATTGAGCCCGAGGTCTACCGCTCTTAGTTTATTTACCCAAGTAGCCTCCAATTTGCGCAGACTATGCACTCTATCTCCACCTCTGGGATTGTCATAAGCTGTTGCTATGCCATGGAATTTCAGACATATCAGTTCAGCTGATCCATGTACTGAGTTAAAGTGCATTGCTAGGGGGTAGTTGCTATTACAGTTCTTAATCGCCCTTATGTGTTCTTGCACCCTCTCTTTAAGAGGCCTAATAGTACTGCCTACGTAAATCTTATTACAGGGGCATATGATACAATATACTGTGAATTTCGTATTGCAATTCATGAAAGTTGTAATTACATGCTTGAATTGTGTATTGTATTGGAAACTCTTGATTTTATCTAGGGTGTATTGACACATATTGCAATGCCCACATTTATGAAAACCTACCGGTGGAGTACCCAACCACTGTGTATCTTTCTTATGTCTTTTGGGATTGTAGAAACTTGGGCATAGTGTGTTGCGGAGTGTCAGTCCTCGTTTGTACACTATACTGGGTTTTGTCGGTATAGTCTTACTAATAGTTGGATCCATGTGTAGTAAGTGCCAGTGTTTGTTCAGGATTTTGTATAATATATGACTAGCTGAGTTGTAAGGTGTAATAAGCTTGATCTGGTCCTTAAACTTAACACCCCTCTTTGTTTTGGATTTATTGGCCAGAAGTCTTAGACGATTGAGACCCAACACTTTATTTTTGGCCTTCGCAAGCAGTTTGTGATCATATCCCCTAGCTTCAAATCTGGTGATGGCATGTCCCATTTCTTTCTTGAAGATGTCATCTTCGCTACATTTGCGTCTAATACGCACTAATTCACCAAATGGTATGGATTTTACCTGTGATTTAGGATGGGCGGTATCCGCACGTAGAATAGCAATACATGCCGTGGGTTTTCTGTATAGTTTAGAAAGGATAACCCCATTGTTTGCATATAGTTTAAGATCTAAGAATGCAATTTCTACTTTATTGTGTTCGCTCGTGAACCCCATGTTACATTGGTTGTTGTTTAGAAAGGTGCAGAACTCATGTAATAATTCTGAGCTGGCTGTCCAAATCATGAGAATGTCGTCTATGTATCTTCCCCAATATATTACGTGTTCCATTAGTTGAGGTGGGCATTTTGCCCAGATGAAGAACTTCTCAAACCACCCCATATACAGATTCGCTATTGAGGGAGAACATTTTGACCCCATTGCTACTCCCTGATGTTGTCGGTACCAAGTACCATTATGTATGAATACATTGTTGTTCAGTACTAGCGTAATCATATCAAGTAGCATCTCTGTATGTTCCCATAGTGTGGCATCTCTGTTGGATAGAAAGTGTCTTACTGCCTATATACCCAGGTCTGTTAGTATCGATGTATATAATGAGGCAATGTCTAACGTTACAAAGCAACATTCTTCTGTCCAGTTAAAATCACTTAATTGATTTAATAGGTCTTTGGTGTCAAGAACAAAGGAAGGTAGGTTTTTCACAAAGGGGTGCAGAAAGTAGTCTATATATTCGGAGATGTGCTCGGTAGAGGAGCCGATGCCCGAAATGATGGGTCTTCCCGGTGGAAAATCTCCGGGTTTGTGGATTTTAGGTAGGACGTATAGGCAAGCTGCTACTGGATGTGGGACAAAGAGATATTTAAATTCCAAGTCATTAATAAGGCCTTGCTCACGCCACTTTTTAAGATGTTCTTCCAGTAGATTCGTGATGCTCCCCTAAACTACTACAGTAATTCACCACGACTTGGGTATTGTAACACTTCTCCCATGTCCATAAGTTTATCCAGACACATATGTATGTTTCAACGTTGCTTATCTGATTTCAATTTCTAAGTACATAATTATTTGACACATAAATGCATCTGATATTATGTAAGAACAATATATGAATATGCATTTACCTGATACTGATTTTTATGATTAAGATATGTATTGTTTTTTTTTCCCATGTACTGTCCCCTTTCCTTCGCCTCCTTTCCAATAATATGGCTGCTAACAAATGAACCTAATGGACAAGTCCCCTTGCTCTTTGTGAAGACTCTAATCACTTAGGTGCTTAGTTTCTGGTCATTATCATACTAACACGCTTTCATGCATGCGTTCGATACGACCTATCCACAAATAAAATGCATGACTCTCTTCGATCCAATTAATCTTTACTTGCACTGTCAAACAATTCTCAAACCATTGTTTTCACTAAATAAATTCCGAATCTAGGAGACTGATCATTTTAATACAAAAATCCTTTTCTGTTTACAAATATTTAAATTTTAAAATATATGCCGGTAAGCTATGGTCTAACTTCCATTTTGCTTTTACGATATATCAAAGTCACTATCCTACACTGTGGTATTTCTCAGTGTAGGATAACATGTTCCAAGATGGCGCTGATAGCCATTCTATGCCGATGAATGCTTAGTTTTGTCCTTCATCACTGTCGATGTAGATTAACGATGGCGGGAAGTAACCGCCGGTGTCTATTTCTGCGTCCCACTACAGCGGTCTGCTAACGGACGGGACGGAGTGGAGACACACTTCTGGAAATCAGGTGAGAACAACGTCTAGCTGGTTCCAAGTAACTTTTTAAATTCTCGGGACTTAGTTATATCTATTTTTGCTTATGTAGTTACTATCACGTATTCTACAATATCGATCCTCTTACGAACCTTAGTTTTACTGTTTTTCGTGACGATAAATAAGCCTAACAATAACTGGTCTTGCCGTTTTTAAATACATTTATACCCATATGTTTGCACTTTATCGGGGTCTGTCTAAATTATGAATTAGCAACACCCGGCATTGTATACAGGTACTCGTGAGAATCCTTAACATTAAGCACCTTGCAGGTCATTGCCTTACTTTTGTGGTGACGATATCGCAAAGGACAAACTTACCAGTATTGTCTTGTTGGTTTAAAAACTTCTAATACTTATAATGGTCGCCCTTACTTGAGGTATGTTTATTAAGATCTAATAATTCTCGAACCCCAGCTTTACTACTTGCCGTGACAACAAATAACCAAGCCTAACAAAAATTGTTCTTGCCGCATGCAACTATTTTAATACAAATAGGTTTGCTTTCTATCGAGGTTTGAACCACGATTTAACAACACTCGGCATACTATTTAGTTACTCTTGAGAATTCTCAATACTAAGCATCTCGCGGGCCATTACCTTATTTTTTATGGTGACGATAAATAAAGGAGAAACTTATCAATATCGTCTTGTTATTTTAAAAGACCTTTAATACTTAAATAATACCCGGCATATTACCTTATAGGAGCTTTCCAGCAGGAATGCTGCTGGACCGTGGGAAAGTACTTGCCCAGTGATACTGAGATATGAATATTCACATCTTTCTCAGCATTGACCTGTCAATCATTCAAGGTATGCCAACAGTGCCCCTAAAACGCTACAAGATTCCACTTGGTCAGTCTCTTCTCTCTGCATAATATTGCATTCTTTATATAATTCTCTCCCAAACTTTAGACCACTACGCCTGATCAAGCACGGTCATTTTGGTTTACTTCGCGATTCTTCATAATATATTGAGAAAATTTGATATACAAGTACAAGGAAAACATAGATACCGATGAGGTACATTTGGCTTAATATTTTCGTAAACAGCACAATTCTCTTTGTAGTGGCACTGACTCTTGGATATATTACCCATATCCATTTCTGCATGTGTTAATTCTTCTCTTCAGTCTTTTTTTATAACACTGGGTGATCACGTTTAGCTCACGTATATAATTTTCAAGCACTACTTTTGGCACTAGTACTGCTGGCACTGTTATCATGTCTCATAATTTATAACACATTCTTTATTTTCGGGTCTAGACACGGTTTGGACTATCTTGCACTACTTCTTTTACGTTACCATGCCACAATCTAGCTTGCTGGTCATGCAAAACTCTGGGAACCACAGAGAAGACAGATACGTCTTTTCTTGAAGTCACATATACTTGTTTCTGCAAAATCATAGACCAACTTTGTAAAATTGAGTATGTGTCATATGTATTCTTTTGACTAGCCTTGAAGAAGTTGTCTTGCGACGAAACACGTGTCGGCTGTCAACATTTCACAAAACATCTACTACGTGTCAACTACTCCAATTTCACTTCCAAAAAATTTGTATTGAACCTTGATGTGAATGACTGTTTTTCATGATTAAATAAACTGACACCAAAGTCAGTTTTTTTGCTATACTAATTGGTTGTGCTCTGTAATTTAAATTAACGATATTTGTATAGGGAGTTCTTCTTCCTATTATAAGACGACACCGGGTGGGTGGCACGGTGTTATACATTGAGCACACTGTTAAACTTTTTGACTTATATCTATATTACTTGGAATAACAGGAGGGAGGTGCTGGCGCATGTGTTCTGTACCACTGCCATTCATTGCTTGTAAGTGTTACTTTAGGAAAGTGCTGAGCCGATCAAACTGAAGAGTTTTGGCAAACGTGGGAGAGGATGTGGCGCACCGACCAGAGCTGCCGACGATGGAACTGGGGAACCAGGTTCGAGCCTCGGCGTCGGCTCAAATCCTGTGAATCCTGTGATTCTGGGCAAATCGCTTAATCTCCTTATGTCTTCCCTAAATGAATGTGTCCTTGTGTTACGTAACTGGTGCTCATGTAAAGCGCTCCAATACCTTCGGGTCGAGTTCTTGCTATAAAAAAACTGCAAAAAAAAATGTGCCCACCGTACGCGCTTTGGCATTGGTACCTCCCACCCATGGTAGAGACATGACCCGCACATTGCAAATAACTTCACCACTCTGGATCTGGTGCAGTCTGCAGCAACAATGTTTACTTGCATCCTTCAAAGGACGGTATTTGAGGTCACATGGTGCAACTCCGGTCGGGCATCAGATGTTGGAACTTGTGAGCAGGGGTGCAGCTATCAATACTGCATCATGTGCAGTGGCACCGAGGCCTAGGGATGTTAGGGGCCCACTGTACCCAAATATATCTGCATTTTACTATGAACTTGTGGTTAGGGGGCCATTCATTGCTTGCATAAGGGCCGATGGCGCCCTTGCTATGCACTGCTGGTGGGCAGGTATTAGGTGTACTCCGGCCATGTGTCGAAGGTGCTTGCTGCACTAGGTAAGTGCTTAATTTATAAAAATAATAAGTGTCAGGGCCCTCTCAGGAGGCCACTGCAGTATACACCACCCATTGCCCCTACCAGAAGAGGTGTGGTGCAGCGGCCAGGGCGGCAGACTCTGGAACGCGGGGGCTCACGGTTCGATCCCCGGCACCAGGTTAGCCCAGCACCTTGCGACTCTGGGCAATAACTTGCTTAATCTTCCCAACGGCCCCCAGCGCCGAGACACCTCTCCGGAGGTAGCTTTGCGCTTTACAAATGCTAGTATTTGATTTCATTTTTCATTTACCAGAGCTGCCAATGACAGTACCAACACAACTACTAACCATCACATTCCTACAAGTCAGACAATTCAGATGATTTCAGGTCCCAAAATCTATAAGAATGGCTTAGGAGTCAGGTATTAGTCACTTTAAATGTATATTGAATTTATAAACAGCTATTTTTGGGCTTGTCTCTAAATTAGACAAACAGCGCTTCCATGTGGCAGACTGTCATAAGTGCAGGTGTTGACATTTAAGTACTGGTGCCGAGCACTGGAAAACTCCGGCTCAAGTTAAGCACTGCTCTAGGCATTCACTGCGTTTGAGAAAAAGGTGACTGAGTCCTTGTCCGTGGACACCTCGGTGAAAAGAGGCAGGTGTAGGCTGCCCTAGTAGCCCTTACTCCAAGCACCAGATTGCGAACGAAGTTGCAGGGAAAGAAGGCGCTGAGAAAACACTTCTGCCCGCAGATCAGCCAAATACCTGACCCAGAAAGTTACACAAAAAGTAGGAACCAAAATAATTCACAGTATTGCAGAGAGGAAGCCTTTTCGTTTCAAAGGCATCACAAAAGGAAAGGCAGAGAGGGAGAGAGAGGGAGAGAAAGAAAAAGATAAGTAAAGAAAAATAAAAGAGGGGAGAGACACAGGATGGTGGAGAGACAAGGAAAGACAGAGCGAGAGAGAGGGAGGTGGGACAGAAAAGTCAAAGAAAGGGGGAGATATAGAAAGACAGAGAGACAGGGATGGAAAGAGATAGGCAGGCAGACAGAAAGGCAGTGAAAGACATGGATAGACACGTGGACACTTGCAGAGAGACAGACACAAGGAGAGCCTGCAAAACACAGAGCGAGAGAGAAACAAGATGAAGAGGCAGAGAAGGGCCAGAAGAGACAGCAAGAAAACAGGTGGAGAGAAACAGGAAGAGGCAGAGCATGAGAGAGAAAGACAGACAGAGACAGATCGACTGGGAGACATAAAGACGGTGTGAAAGAAAAAGAAAAAAAACAGTGAAAGAGAAACAGCAAGAGAATGAGAGGGGCAGCGAGAATGAAAGGGAGAGACAGGAAAAGAGAAGCAGAGTCAGGGAGAGATGGGGAAATAGAGACACAAAGAGGCAGAGGAAGAGAAGGAGAGAGGAAGTAGAAAGAGAGAAAAAACAATGGAAGACAGAGTAAGGTGGAGCAAGAAAGACAAGGACAGACAGGGAGAGGCAGAGTGACAGGGACACGTAAAAAGTTAGAGTGAGAGAGAAAAAAGGGAGAGCTAGGATCTCTCTATCCACTCTCTCTCTCTCAATCTATCTACCTCAATAGCTGTCTCTGTCTGTACCTATCTATGTATCAGTTAGTCTAAGTATCTACCCACCTTTCATTCTATAGAATACTCTCTCTATTTCTCTGTCTCTATATCTGTCTCAGTATGCCTTTTTCTCCATCCATGTCTCTGTCCTGTTCATGGTCTCTTCTCTCTCCTTCTCCCTCTCCTTTCCCTCTTCATCCCTCTGCTCTGTCTCTGTACATTTAAGCTTGTTTACATCACAGTTCGGGCCGCACCTGCGAGGACAGCACGAGGAAGGTGTCCAGTGACCCCCCCCTGTCTGCCTTAGGATCAGCCTGGGGGTTTAGCAGAGCGGCAGCAGCATAGTGTCAGGCCTCTTGACGTCTATGTCAGGTAAGTTGCTCGCCAAGTGGCTCAGAGTGGCATTAAACATTTTGACAGGTTGCATTGCTATTTTCAGGTAAAACCTTTCTCCGCCAACCCTGAGAAGGAGGTGAAAGTCTGCAGTTAGTGCCAGTGTGACAGCTATGCAGGCTTGTGTATTCCCTCTCACCTCATGCAATTGGCTGTCCTCTCACCTCATGCTATTGGCTGCTTGAGGTATCATTCTGTCTTCCAGGAACTACTTCCATTGCAATGCATGAGGGACTATTTTATATCTGAAAATTATGTGCAATCATCACACTGTTTATCACATACTGTTCTTCGTCTTCTTGATTTTACCAGAGCTTGTTCTTTCTGTGACAAAAACGTTTTACTGCTGCTCAAGCCATGTGGTCCTCCTCCGGCCCGGTGACAATGGCTCAGCAATATAAATTAAAAGACGCGATTGAATCAAGCATGGTGGCAGCTGGCATGAAGCTATGGGGCAAAACAGAGACAAGACAGAGTGTGTGGTGTGTGTTTGTCTGTGTGTGTGTGTGTGTGTGTGTTTGTCTGTGTATATGTAAAACTCCCAGTTGAAATCCCACTGACATCTTACCATACCCGACTGAAAGCACTTGCACCGAACTATTTACTACAGAATACAGTTTTTAGGGGATGGAACACCTCAAACACCCCCCTGGTGCTACGCCCCTGTGGGTCACCTTTTGTTAATATACCGGAGAGGACAGATGATAACCCGGAAGGGGTTCAGCCATGCATCCTGGTCAGCTGTGCTCTACAAAGTGGAAGATGATAACTCGGAAGGTGTTCAGCCGCGCACCCTCTTCGGCTGGGCTCTACAAAGTGGAAGATGATAACCCGGAAGGGGTTCAGCCGCGCACCCTCTTCGGCTGTGCTCTACAAAGTGGAAGATGATATCCCGGAAGGGGTTCAGCCGCGCACCCTCTTCGGCTGTGCTCTACAAAGTGGAAGATGATATCCCTGAAGAGGTTCAGCCGCGCACCTTCTTCGGCTGTGCTCTACAAAGTGGAAGATGATATCCCGGAAGAGGTTCAGCTGCGCACCCTCTTCGGCTGTGCTCTACAAAGTGGAAGATGATATCACGGAAAGGGTTCAGCCGCGCACCCTCTTCGGCTGTGCACTACAAAGTGGAAGATGATATCCCGGAAGGGGTTCAGCTGCGCACCCTCTTCGGCTGTGCTCTACAAAGTGGAAGATGATATCCCGGAAGGGGTTCAGCCGTGCACCCTCTTCAGCTGTGCTCTACAAAGTGGAAGATGATAACTCGGAAGGTGTTCAGCCGCGCACCCTCTTCAGCTGGGCTCTACAAAGTGAAAGATGATAACCCGGAAGGGGTTCAGCCACGCACCCTCTTCGGCTGTGCTCCACAAAGTGGAAGATGATATCCCGGAAGGGGTTCAGCCGCGCACCCTCTTCGGCTGTGCTCTACAAAGTGGAAGATGATATCCCGGAAGAGGTTCAGCCGCGCACCCTCTTCGGCTGTGCTCTACAAAGTGGAAGATGATATCCCGGAAGAGGTTCAGCTGCGCACCCTCTTCGGCTGTGCTCTACAAAGTGGAAGATGATATCCCGGAAGAGGTTCAGCCGCGCACCCTCTTCGGCTGTGCACTACAAAGTGGAAGATGATATCCCGGAAGGGGTTCAGCTGCGCACCCTCTTCGGCTGTGCTCTACAAAGTGGAAGATGATATCCCGGAAGGGGTTCAGCCGTGCACCCTCTTCAGCTGTGCTCTACAAAGTGGAAGATGATAACTCGGAAGGTGTTCAGCCGCGCACCCTCTTCAGCTGGGCTCTACAAAGTGAAAGATGATAACCCGGAAGGGGTTCAGCCACGCACCCTCTTCGGCTGTGCTCCACAAAGTGGAAGATGATATCCCGGAAGGGGTTCAGCCGCGCACCCTCTTCGGCTGTGCTCTACAAAGTGGAAGATGATATCCCGGAAGAGGTTCAGCCGCGCACCCTCTTCGGCTGTGCTCTACAAAGTGGAAGATGATATCCCGGAAGAGGTTCAGCTGCGCACCCTCTTCGGCTGTGCTCTACAAAGTGGAAGATGATATCCCGGAAGAGGTTCAGCCGCGCACCCTCTTCGGCTGTGCTCTACAAAGTGGAAGAGGATAACCCGGAAGGGGTTCAGCCGCGCACCCTCTTCGGCTGGGCTATACAAAGTGGAAGATGATATCCCGGAAGGGGTTCAGCCGCGCACCCTCTTCGGCTGTGCTCTACAAAGTGGACAACCGCCTCCTACTTGAGGCCCTCTGGTCCCACGGCGAGGCCCAGTCATGTGTGAGTGAACCTGGCAATCTTCACTTTTTTCAAGTATTTTTACAAACTTTGCTAATTTCATGAATTTAAAAAGGGTTAAAAATAAAACAGTGGCAATCCAGATTTGTTACATTTTATGAATGTAAATTTAACCTACAATGGTAGAAAACTTAATGCATGGTGGATGTGAGTGTAGGAATAGGGGTGTAAAAGAGGGGTGTTATAGTGGGTTGACCCTGAAAAATACAGTTTCTGGGTATTCCCAAATATTTGCAGGTAGTTTCTCACACTGTAAACCACTAGACTTACTCCTATCAAAGGCAGAAGGAAGTTCCTTTCAAGAGCAGGGGCGAGGGAGCACCCTCACATTAGACGCTGGTGTAGTAGTAGATGGAGTGAGTTTCTCCCTGTGGAGAAAAAAGTTATGTGCTGAAAAAAACACATATCCCATGATTTAAACTCTGCCTGGGCAGCTGTTCCAGACATGCACATATGATTCTTTCGGCTGAGCATGACTCCTCCAGTCAGACCCTGGCTGGCCACATCACATACACACTAGGGACTCCTCATAGGATGAAAGGCGTGATCACTCAATTAAACTTTACACTCCTGTCTAGCTGGGGTGGGAGGATGTTGTATTAAGTGACTGAATAACACACATTGCAGGCACTTTACTTTCATTTGTTCTCCGCCTCCTGCTTTGAAGCAGGTTTCCCACATCTAGTAACACAATGAGAGTAGACAAGGGATGGGCGATTGGCCTTAATTTGAATTTAAAGGGGTTACCGGCGCACCTGTAATTACCTGGGTTAGACCTTTCAACCTGGGAAGTGGGGTCTAATTTAAGACCAGACTCACTAGATGCTGATGCCACATGCAGGTCTGTTTCTTTAGGTCATTAAGTACTAAAACATGAACGCAAGGGGTTAACTGCACAGTGAGATAGCATCTTACTTCACAGGTGTGCCTGGAGGCATGATAAAATGAGCTCTGCTGGGATGTTTGTCCAAGGTCACTAAAACTCATTGAGTTGCACTGTGTTTCAGTTTTCCAGTGCCCTGATGGGTACCATAAAGTCTGACGTCATCCTGTTGGCCCAGCCTTTACTCTGACCACTTCAGGACTCCACGCAGTGCCTTATGGCATGAAAAGTGTCACAGCTGAGGTTTAAAACGCTGGATTCTTCCGTCTGTTCCCTTCTGTGCTCGGAGTGGACTTTACGTAGGTTTCTCACCTTTGTGTGATTCACAATGGTGCAGACAATAGGTTTTAATTCTGAAAATTCGCTTTTGTTAAATTCCTTCTGATTCATTATCCCATGTGCATGTTGACTTTGACTGGCTAGAGTAGGGCACCCTATTGTTTCTAGGCTGGTGTTAGCCAATACCTTTTCATTTTACTGAAATTATATATATATAATATAACAAACATATAGGGCTTTCCGTCAGCCCTCTGCACCCATACATTTTATTTTTCTGCATCCAGCATGCTGCAGTGGGTCCGCCCACTTCAGCCATTGGCTAACTTCACTGTGAGTGACATTATTCTGCTCTTTCCCAAGGAGCTCATCCACTCGCCAAGCAGTTCCTTTCACTGCATGGCAATACTATGGCAATGTGTGCGTTTTGAAACTCAAATATGTTTTCTTTTGCTTTTAGCCGAAGTTTTCTTTTTGGATCTTGGCAGCTCCATCAACAATAAAGTGTTATGTAAACCGTGGCAAAACAAACAAACAATGTCAAACCCAAAAGGCTCCTTTCTCATCCGCTGCTCCCATCCCATCCCCGCTTCTCCTCACTCCTACCTTCTCCTCCTCACCCTTCCTCTCCTCTTGCATCATTTCATATCATATTAATATCCCAATAATTGAACACTGAATACTAAACAAACATCTCTAAAGTGGAATAGTCACTTGTGCATCCTGGTAAAATCTTGACCTTATATCCCCCTGGTCTCTGGAGAGCGGACCACCCCTACCTGCATCTGCTGAGGTCCAACGCCTCAGCCTGATATCAGTGGATTTCAACCATTCTCTCTCCAAGTCAACAAGGTGATGGGAGACTTTCTTCCAAATGAGAATACTATGAGGAATCTTCGTTTACGCAGGCCTCTCTCTTGCAGGATACAGGCCTATGCAGGATGCATGCCTAGACCTCTCAGCAGGATACAGACCTATGCAGGATACAGGCCTAGGCCTCTCTTGCAGGATTCAGGCCCAGGCCTCGCTGCCGCTCTTGCAGGGTGCAGCCCTAAGCCTTTCTTGCAATATGCAGGCCTAGGTCTCTCTTGCAGGATACAGGCCTACGCCTCTCTTGCAGGATGCAGACCCAGTCCTCACTGCCGCTCTTGCAGGGTGCAGCCCTAAGCCTTTCTTGCAATATGCAGGCCTAGGCTTCTCTTGCAGGATACAGGCCTAAGCCTCTCTTGCAGGATGCAGGCCCAGGCCTCGCTGCCGCAGTGTGCAGACCTAAGCCTTTCTTGCAGGATGCAGGCCTAGGCCTCTCTTGCAGGATACAGGCCTAGGCCTCTCTTGCAGGAGGCAGACCCAGGCCTCTCTTGCAGGATGCAGACCCAGGCCTCGCTGCCGCTCTTGCAGGGTGCAGACCTAAGCCTCTCTTGCAGGATACCGGCCTAGGCCTCTCTTGCAGGGTACAGATCTAAGCCTCTCTTGCAGGATACAGGCCTAGGCCTCTCTTGCAGGATGCAGACATAAGCCTCTCTTGCAGGATACAGGCCTAGGCCTCTCTTGCAGTATGCAGACATAAGCCTCTCTTGCAGGATACAGGCCTAGGCCTCTCTTGCAGGATGCAGACCTAAGCCTCTCTTGCAGGATACAGGCCTAGGCCTCTCTTGCAGGATGCAGGCCCAGGCCTCGCTGCCGCTCTTGCAGGATGCAGACCTAAGCCTTTCTTGCAGGATGCAGGCCTAGGCCTCTCTTGCAGGATACAGGCCTAGGCCTCTCTTGCAGGATGCAGACCAAGGCCTCTCTGCCTCTCTAGCAGGATGCAGGCCTAGGCCTCTCTTGCAGGGTGCAGACCTAAGCCTTTCTTGCAGGATGCAGGCCTAGGCCTCTCTTGCAGGATACAGGCCTAGGCCTCTCTTGCAGGATGCAGACCTAGGCCTCTCTGCCTCTCTAGCAGGATGCAGGCCTAGGCCTCTCTAGCAGGATGCAGGCCTAGGCCTCTCTCGCAGGATACAGACCTATGCAGGATACAGGCCTAGGTCTCTCCTGCAGGATGCAGGCCTAGGCCTCTCTGTCTCTCTTGCAGGATGTAGCCATAGGACTCTCTTGCAGGATAAAGGCCAAGGCCTCTCATGCAGGCCTAGGCCTCTCTAGCATGATGCAGGCCTAGGCCTCTCTAGCCGTATGCAGGTTTAGGCCTCTCTTGCGGGATGTAGACCTAGTCCACTCTTACAGGATGCAGGCCTAGGCCTCTCTGCCTCTCTTGCAGGATGCAGGCCTAGGCTTCACTTGCAGGATACCGGCATCGGCCTCTCCTGCAGGATGCAGGCCTAGTCCTGTACCGCAGGATGCAGATACAGGCTTCTCTGCCTCTCTTGCAGGGTGCAGGCCTAGGCCTCTCTGGCAGGATACAGGCCTAGGCCTCTCTTGCAGGGTGCAGGCCTAGACCTCTATGGCAGGATACAGGCCTAGGCCTCTCTGGATCTCTTGTAGGATGCAGGCCTAGGCCTCTCTGCCTCTCTTGTAGGATGCAGGCCTAGAAGTCTCTTGCAGGATGCATGCCTTGTCCTCTTTTGCAGGATTCAGCCTAGGCCTCTCTTGCCAGATAAAGGCCTTTCTGCTTCTCTTACAGGGTGCAGGGACTAACTTGCAGGATGAAGGCCTAGGCCTCTCTTGCAGATGCAGGCCTAGGCCTCTCTTCCTCTCTTGCAGGAGGCAGGCCTAGGCTTCCCTAGCAGGATGCATGCCTAGGCCTCGCTGCCTCTCTTCCAGGATTCAGGCCTAGGCCTTTCTTGCAGGATTCAGGCCTAGGGCTCTCTTGCAGGATGCAGGCCTAGAACTCTCTGCTTCTCTTGCAGGATGCAGGTCTAGGCCTCTCTTGCAGGATGTAGACCTAGTCCACTCTTACAGGATGCAGGCCTAGGCCTCTCTGCCTCTCTTGCAGGATGCAGGCCTAGGCCTCTCTTGCAGGATACAGGCCTCTCTGCCTTTCTTGCAGGATGCAGGTCTAGGCCTCTCTTGCGGGATGTAGACCTAGTCCACTCTTACAAGATGCAGGCCTAGGCCTCTCTGCCTCTCTTGCAGGATGCAGGCCTAGGCCTCACTTGCAGGATACCGGCCCCGGCCTCTCCTGCAGGATGCAGGCCTGGTCCTCTACCGCAGGATGCAGATACAGGCTTCTCTGCCTCTCTTGCAGGGTGTAGGCCTAGGCCTCTCTGGCAGGATACAGGCCTATGCCTCTCTTGCAGGGTGCAGGCCTAGACCTCTATGGCAGGATACAGGCCTAGGCATCTCTGAATCTCTTGTAGGATGCAGGCCTAGGCCTCTCTGCCTCTCTTGTAGGATGCAGGCCTAGAAGTCTCTTGCAGGATGCAGGCCTAGTCCTCTTTTGCAGGATTCAGCCTAGGCCTCTCTTGCCAGATAAAGGCCTTTCTGCTTCTCTTACAGGGTGCAGGGCCTAACTTGCAGGATGAAGGCCTAGGCCTTGCTGCCTCTCTCCCAAGATTCAGGCCTAGGCCTTTTTTGCAGGATTTAGGCCTAGGCCTCTCTTGCAGGATGCAGGCCTAGGCCTCTCTTGCGGGATGTAGACCTAGTCCACTCTTGCAGGATGCAGGCCTAGGCCTCTCTGCCTCTCTTGCAGGATGTAACCCTAGGCCTCTCTTGCATGATGCAGGCCTAGGTATCTCTTGCAAGATAAAGGTCTAGGCCTCTCGTGCAGGATTCAGGCCTGGACCTCTCTTGCAGGATACAGGCCTCTCTGCCTTTCATGCAGGATGCAGGCCTAGGCCTCTCTTGCAGGATACAGGCCTCTCTGCCTTTCTTGCAGGATGCAGGCCTAGGCCTCCCTTGCAGGATACAGGCCTCTCTGCCTTTCTTGCAGGATGCAGGCCTAGGCCTCTCTTCCTCTCTTGCAGGAGGCAGGCCTAGGCTTCCCTAGCAGGATGCATGCCTAGGCCTCGCTGCCTCTCTTCCAGGATTCAGGCCTATGCCTTTCTTGCAGGATTCAGGCCTAGGGCTCTCTTGCAGGATGCAGGCCTAGACCTCTCTGCTTCTCTTGCAGGATGCAGGTCTAGGCCTCTCTTGCGGGATGTAGACCTAATCCACTCTTACAGGATGCAGGCCTAGGCCTCTCTGCCTCTCTTGCAGGATGCAGGCCTAGGCCTCTCTTGCAGGATACAGGCCTCTCTGCCTTTCTTGCAGGATGCAGGTCTAGGCCTCTCTTGCGGGATGTAGACCTAGTCCACTCTTACAAGATGCAGGCCTAGGCCTCTCTGCCTGTCTTGCAGGATGCAGGCCTAGGCCTCACTTGCAGGATACCAGCCCCGGCCTCTCCTGCAGGATGCAGGCCTGGTCCTCTACCGCAGGATGCAGATACAGGCTTCTCTGCCTCTCTTGCAGGGTGCAGGCCTAGGCCTCTCTGGCAGGATACAGGCCTATGCCTCTCTTGCAGGGTGCAAGCCTAGACCTCTATGGCAGGATACAGGCCTAGGCCTCTCTGAATCTCTTGTAGGATGCAGGCCTAGGCCTCTCTGCCTCTCTTGTAGGATGCAGGCCTAGAAGTCTCTTGCAGGATGCAGGCCTAGTCCTCTTTTGCAGGATTCAGCTTAGGCCTCTCTTGCCAGATAAAGGCCTTTCTGCTTCTCTTACAGGGTGCAGGGCCTAACTTGCAGGATGAAGGCCTAGGCCTCTCTTGCAGATGCAGGCCTAGGCCTCTCTTCCTCTCTTGCAGGAGGCATGCCTAGGCTTCCCTAGCAGGATGCAGGTCTAGACCGCTCTGCTTCTCTTGCAAGATGCAGGCCTAGGCCTCTCTTGCGGGATGTAGATCTACTCCACTCTTGCAGGATGCAGGCCTAGGCCTCTCTGCCTCTCTTGCAGGATGTAACCCTAGGCCTCTCTTGCATGATGCAGGCCTAGGTATGTCTTGCAAGATAAAGGTCTTGGCCTCTCTTGCATGATTCAGGCCTGGACCTCACTTGCAGGATACAGGCCTCTCTGCCTTTCTTGCAGGATGCAGGCCTAGGCCTCTATTGCAGGATACAGGCCTCTCTGCCTTTCTTGCAGGATGCAGGCCTAGGCCTCCCTTGCAGGATACAGGCCTCTCTGCCTTCCTTGCAGGATGCAGGCATAGGCCTCTCTTGCAGGATACAGGCCTCTCTGCCTTTCTTGCAGGATGCAGGCCTAGGCCTCTCTTGCGGAATGTATACCTAGTCCACTCTTGCAGGATGCAGGCCTAGGCCTCTTTTGCAGGATACAGGCCTAGGCCTCTCTGCCTCTCTTGCAGGATGTAGTCCTAGGCCTCTCTTGCATGATACAGGCCTAGGCCTCTCTTGCAGGGTGCAGGCCTGGACCTCTCTTGCAGGATGCAGGCCTAGGTCTCTCTTGCAGGATGCAGGCCTAGGCCCCTAGGCCTCTCTGCCTCTCTTGCATGATGCAGGCCTAGGCCTCTCTTGCAAGATACAGGCCTCTCTGCCTTTCTTGCAGGATACAGGTCTAGCCCTCTCTTGCAGGATGTATGTCTAGGCTTCTCTGCCTCTCTTGCAGGATACAGGCCTAGGCCTCTCTTGTAGGATGCAGACCTAAGCCTCTCTTGCAGGATACAGGCCTGGGCCTCTCTTGCAGGATGCAGACTAAGCCTCTCTTGCAGGATACAGGCCTAGGCCTCTCTTGCAGGATGCAGACCAAAGCCTCTCTTGCAGGATGCAGGCCTAGGCCTCTTGCAGGATGCAGACCTAAGCCTCTCTTGCAGGATACAGGCCTAGGCCTCTTTTGCAGGATGCAGACCTAAGCCTCTCTTGCAGGATACAGGCCTATGCCTCTCTTGCAGGATGCAGACATAAGCCTCTCTTGCAGGATACAGGCCTAGGCCTCTTGCAGGATGCAGACCTAATCCTCTCTTGCAGGATACAGGCCTAGGCCTCTTGCAGGATGCAGACATAAGCCTCTCTTGCAGGATACAGGCCTAGGCCTCTCTTGCAGGATGCAGACCTAAGCCTTTATTGCAGGATACAGGCCTAGGCCTCTCTTGCAGGATGCAGACCTAAGCCTCTCTTGCAGGATACAGGCCTAGGCCTCTCTTGCAGGATGCAGGCCTAAGCCTCTCTTGCAGGATACAGGCCTCTCTTGCAGGATGCAGACCTAAGCCTCTCTTGCAGGATACAGGCCTAGGCCTCTCTTGCAGGATGCAGACCTAAGCCTCTCTTGCAGGATACAGGCCTAGGCCTCTCTTGCAGGATGCAGACCAAAGCCTCTCTTGCAGGATGCAGGCCTAAGCCTCTCTTGCAGGATAGAGGCCTAGGCCTCTCTTGCAGGATGCAGACATAAACCTCTCTTGCAGGATACAGGACTAGGCCTCTTGCAGGATGCAGACCTAATCCTCTCTTGCAGGATACAGGCCTAGGCCTCTTGCAGGATGCAGACATAAGCCTCTCTTGCAGGACACAGGCCTAGGCCTCTCTTGCAGGATGCAGACCTAAGCCTGTCTTGCAGGACACAGGCCTAGGCCTCTCTTGCAGGATGCAGACCTAAGCCTCTCTTGCAGGATACAGGCCTAGGCCTCTCTTGCAGGATGCAGACCTAAGCCTCCTTGCAGGATACAGGCCTAGGCCTCTCTTGCAGGATGCAGACCTAAGCCTCTCTTGCAGGATGCAGGCCTAGGCCTCTCTTGCAGGATGCAGACCTAAGCCTCTCTTGCAGGATACAGGCCTATGCCTCTCTTGCAGGATCCAGACATAAGCCTCTCTTGCAGGATACAGGCCTAGGCCTCTCTTGCAGGATGCAGACCCAAGCCTCTCTTGCAGGATACAGGCCTAGGCCTCTCTTGCAGGATGCAGGCCCAGGCCTCGCTGCCGCTCTTGCACGGTGCAGACCTAAGCCTTTCTTGCAGAATACAGGCCTAGGCCTCTTGCAGGATGCAGACCTAAGCCTCTCTTGCAGGATACAGGCCTAGGCCTCTCTTGCAGGATGCAGACCGAAGCCTCTCTTGCAGGATACAGGCCTAGGCCTCTCTTGCAGGATGCAGAACCAGGCCTCGCTGCCGCTCTTGCAGGATGCAGACCTAAGCCTCTCTTGCAGGATACAGGCCTAGACCTCTCTTGCAGGATACAGGCCTAGGCCTCTCTTGCAGGATGCAGACCTAAGACTCTCTTGCAGGATACAGGCCTAGGCCTCTCTTGCAGGATGCAGACATAAGCCTCTCTTGCAGGATACAGGCCTAGGCCTCTCTTGCAGGATGCAGACCCAAGCCTCTCTTGCAGGATACAGGCCTAGGCCTCTCTTGCAGGATGCAGGCCCAGGCCTCGCTGCCGCTCTTGCAGGGTGCAGACCAAGGCCTCTCTTGCAGGATACAGGCCTAGGCCTCTCTTGCAGGATGCAGACATAAGCCTCTCTTGCAGGATACAGGCCTAGGCCTCTCTTGCAGGATGCAGACCTAAGCCTCTCTTGCAGGTTACAGACCTAGGTCTCTCTTGCAGGATGCAGGCCCAGGCCTCGCTGCCGCTCTTGCAGGGTGCAGACCTAAGCCTCTCTTGCAGGATACAGGCCTATGCCTCTCTTGCAGGATGCAGACCTAAGCCTCTCTTGCAGGATACAGGCCTAGGCCTCTCTAGCAGGATGCAGGCCCAGGCCTCGCTGCCGCTCTTGCAGGGTGCAGACCTAAGTCTTTCTTGCAGGATACAGGCCTAGGCCTCTCTTGCAGGATGCAGACCTAAGCCTCTCTTGCAGGATACAGGCCTAGGCCTCTCTTGCAGGATGCAGGCCCAGGCCTCGCTGCCGCTCTTGCAGGGTGCAGACCTAAGCCTTTCTTGCAGGTTACAGGCCTAGGCCTCTCTTGCAGGATGCAGACCTAAGCCTCTCTTGCAGGATACAGGCCTAGGCCTCTCTTGCAGGATGCAGACCAAAGCCTCTCTTGCAGGATGCAGGCCTAGGCCTCTTGCAGGATGCAGACATAAGCCTCTCTTGCAGGATACAGGCCTAGGCCTCTCTTGCAGGATACAGACCTAAGCCTTTCTTGCAGGATACAGGCCTAGGCCTCTCTTGCAGGATGCAGACCTAAGCCTCTCTTGCAGGATACAGGCCTAGGCCTCTCTTGCAGGATGCAGGCCTAGGCCTCTCTTGCAGGATACAGGCATAGGCCTCTCTTGCAGGATGCAGGCCCAGGCCTCGCTGCCGCTCTTGCAGGGTGCAGACCTAAGCCTTTCTCGCAAGATACAGGCCTAGGCCTCTTGCAGGATGCAGACCTAAGCCTCTCTTGCAGGATACAGGCCTAGGCCTCTCTTGCAGGATGCAGACCTAAGCCTCTCTTGCAGGATGCAGGCCTAGGCCTCTCTTGCAGGATGCAGACCTAAGCCTCTCTTGCAGGATGCAGGCCTAGGCCTCTCTTGCAGGATGCAGACCTAAGCCTCTCTTGCAGGATGCAGGCCTAGGCCTCTCTTGCAGGATACAGGCCTAGGCCTCTCTTGCAGGATGCAGACCTAAGCCTCTCTTGCAGGATACAGGCCTAGGCCTCTCTTGCAGGATACAGGCCTAGGCCTCTCTTGCAGGATGCAGACCTAAGCCTCTCTTGCAGGTTGTGGTTACCGGTCCAACTGGGAGTGTCCTACATTGCGTCAATCATGGCTTAATCTGTACAAGAATGAGTGCCGGTGGCCAAAGCTCTGCTCCGGTGGTGCTATTAAAAATCGGTGCCGATGTCGGGGGAAGCAGGGTCGCAGACCAGTCTTCCCCCGGGGATCTTCGCGCAACCGGAAGGACAAGGTGGGGTGGGAGTTCATTCGGGTGGGATTAGGGGTGGTGCTATAAAGGTGCTGGGGTGAGAGATTCCGGCCTCTTTCTCAGCACCTCGCATCACCGGGATAGGGACATGCAGGGAAAGTTTTTAGTTAAAATTATAGTATCCCTTTGGGACGGGTATATATAGGCTAGATAGGAGCGGGCTCACGAGGACCTAACGCCGCTGAGCATTTTCTACGCGGCTGCCTCTTATTTGAACTTGGCATGGCTGGCGCCGATGCGGACGCGGTGCGGGAGGCACTGCGCGTCATCGGGCAAGCGGGCCGGGCGGGTCTCCTCCGTCCCGGCGTTTTGGCAGAAGCGTGGGTCGGCATGGTCCGGCCCACGCGGTCCGCGTCAGCGGGCTTGGCTGCGGCGGTCGCGGCATGCACAGAAGAGCCGTCGACCGCCAAGAAACCCCCTGGGCCCAGGGGGCAAGGCCCATCACACAAGAAGCGCGGCGGCAAGAGACAGAGCCTGCCCGCGGGTTTGTCAGCGGCAACCGTTGCAGGTGAGGGGGAGGCGGGGGGGGCGGAGCCTCTACGCGGCCCAGCCGTATTAACTGATCTGAGTGCCGGTGCAGAGGGAGAGGGGGGCCCCCAGATGACGATGGCATGCCGTTGGACCTTTCCACTAGGCCCAAAACGGCTCTGGGGGGGAGGGATGAGCCCAACATGCGGGGTCCTGCCTTAAAAAAGGCAAAGAAGTCTGGGCATCAGGGTGTGGGCCCCATAGTGGCTTCATGCTCCAAGGACCAGGACAATGGGGTCACTGCTGCAAGGTGGGACATGGGGGGGGGACGCACATCCCCCGATTCTGCCACGATGGGCAGGGCTATCCCTGGAGGATAAAATTAAGGAACAGAGGCGACTGATCCAGGAGACAGAGGGCAGGCGGGCGGCCATGTGCAATGCCAGCGAACGGGCGGGCCTGGGAGACACTGAGTGGGAGAATGAGGTAGTGAGGGAACCTGGGGAGGGTGCTCCATTTCAGGCGCAGGACCAGGGAACGTCAGGGGGTCAGTGGGTGTGGGTCCCTGCCGAACGGCAGGTAGGTGAGGGGTCAGGGACAGCCTGCATGGCGGTGAGGCTTGGTGGTGCGGGGACCCTCCAGGTTGGAGCATCCTGGGGGGGGGGGGATCTCGCCCGGCAGCGGAAGCCGGTAGAGGGAGGGGAGTGCCGGTGGGGCGCAACACGGCTCCGTCACTTCGGCCAGAAGTAGCGGGGGATCCACGGCGGCCAACCTGCCACCCAGAGAGCGCGCAAAGCAGGCGGCTGGGGGGAAGGGTGCCAAGAAGACTGACGGTGTGGTGCGAGAGCAAAAGAGAAGGTTGCAGGAGAGAGTGAGCGAGCAATTGGCGAATGAAGGAGAGTTGGTGTTGGACTATCAGGAGGAGAGTGATGAGTGGGAGGAAGGGGAGTTGCGTGATGAGGATGAAGGGGATAGGGTCCTTCCAGGGGCCTCGGGGGGCATACAAGAAACTTGATGTTTTTCAGGGAAAAGCTTCGAACAGGGGGAAGACAGTGCACCAGCAGAAGACCAGCGGCCGAGTCAGCGACAAAGGGACACAAGGAGGGCCCTCAGGTACGGGGGTGTGGTGGTCGGCCTGGGGGGATGGGAATGTGGGCACAAAGGGGAAATCCTGCCGGTCGGTAACTGTGGGAGAAGGGACGGTGCGGGATGTGGTCCTCATGGTGGAGGCTGCGCCGATACAGAAGACCTGCGAAGCAGGTGGGGGACAGCCACGCTTGGTGGGGACTGGTGTACAGACGGACAAGCTAGTGGTGGCCGGTGTCCAGACGGACAAACTGGGGGGGGCGGACGACAAGGACGACAAGATGGGGGACAAACATCAGAAAAAACTCCCATATATGGAGTTGGTGATGCCATTGGGTTCCCATTTGTCGGATAAGACCCGTACCAGGATATGGAAACAGTAATATGTAGATGTTTTCAAACGACTGCATCAGGAGATACAGTCTAAAGAGGGCTCAAAGGAAGAGGACTGGGAACTGACGAGACGTCCGAGGGCGCCCATTACCATGGAAAACTGGACCTCGGCGTTTTTGATTTTCGTTAGTATATACTGCGAAAAATACCTGGACAGGGCGATAGCTTTGCTGAAATACATGGACATAATCAGAAAAGCAACAAGAAGGGGTATGCTGTTCCTAAAAGAGTCCTACAGGTCAAGGGTGAAAAGAGAGCATGTGAGTGCTCATGAAGATCGGAGAAAATCTTTTCTCCTTTCAGAAAAAGACCCTCACACACCCAGCCAGCTAGGTGTCTTGCTTCATCACTGGGTCTGCTCCTTATCGGGTCGGCGCTGCAATACCCGATCAGCACCCGTGATGGGGCCTTCTTGGCGGAGATCTTTTTCTTAGCCGTTAGGTGCGGTGCGTGTAAGGGCCCTAGTGAGTGTAGATGTGAAAATGTGTAGTGTGTGCAATCTAAAACAGGAGTTAGTGATCCATCCAAAACTATTTTAATGACTGTGGTCACTATCCTGATTAAAAACCAGTAAGAGGCGCACGCGCCTGCTCAAGAATTGCAGGGTTGTGTGCTCAAACTCAGGCCAACATGTTTCTTGCCTACTGTCAAATTAACGGCAATTCTTCAGGACCTATTATTGATCATTCTACACTTTATGGTAGGTGGTCTGTTCATTACACAGTTCAGTGACCACCAATACAGCACCCTATAAAGTGGTACCTGTCAATCAACAACAGTACCCAACTAGGGTCAGTTCAATGCATCAAGGTGTCGCAGCAGGTGAAAACACTGCCAGGTTCAGTGTCGTTTATCGCTCCGTCCGATCGCGGTAGACCTACCTCTCACATCTACACTCACTAGGGCCCTTACACGCACCGCACCTAACGGCTAAGAAAAAAGATCTCCGCCAAGAAGGCCCCATCACGGGTGCTGATCGGGTATTGCAGCGCCGACCCGATAAGGAGCAGACCCAGTGATGAAGCAAGACACCTAGCTGGCTGGGTGTGTGAGGGTCTTTTTCTGAAAGGAGAAAAGATTTTCTCCGATCTTCATGAGCACTCACAGGCTCCCTTTTCACCCATTGACCTGTAGGACTCTTTTAGGAACAGCATACCCCTTCTTGTTGTGGTTCCGTGGGCCTGTATGCTGGACCTACTCAATCGGCCCTTAGTCCCTCTTGTTGTCTTATCATAATCAGAAAAGCTCAGATGCACTTTGGGGGCTTAGCGTGGCTGAGCTAGGACGAGGACAACAACAGGGGCCTGCTGGAATTTCAACAAGGGGTCCTGTACAAGGCACCCTTGTAAATTTAAGCACGAATGCTATAAGTGCGGGGGCAGGCACCCACTTGTCCAGTGTTTTACCCTGGCCACACCAAGCGAGCAGTGGTGGTCAACTAAGGGAAGGGGGCAAGCTGGCCAAAACGGCCCCTACTCCAATTAAGCTGGAAGCCATGGGCCCATGGCTCTCAGTTTATCCCGACAGAGAGGTGGCTTTGTGTTTGCAATGGGGGTTTCAAGAAAGTTTTCGGGTGGGTTATCAAGGTCGTAGAGTCAGGCGCTGGGCGGATAACTTGAAGTCAGCCAAAGAACTACCCGAAATAGTAGCAGCGAAATTGAGAAAGGAAGGGAGGATGGCGGGACCCTTTACGGACTGGCCATGTGAGGATTTGATTGTGTCGCTATTGGGGGTGGTGCCCAATAAGACCCGGGGGAGTTCCGAATGATTCATCACCTCTCATGGCCGGAGGGGGAATCAGTTAATGATTTCATCATGGAGGACGGCTCTAGGGTACTGTATGCATCAGTGGACGACGTGATCCGTCTGGTGAGGGCGTGTGGGGGGCGAACAGAAATGGCAAAGTGTGATGTCAAGTCTGCTTTCCGCCTGTTGCCTATTCATCCGATGGATTTCCCGCTGCTGGGGATGCAGTTTGATGGGGCCATCTACGTGGACAAGGTCCGGCCCATGGGGTGTGCCATATCCTGTGCGCTGTTTGAGATGTTCAGTACATTTTTACAATGGGTGTTCATCAAGAAGAGGGGTCGCAAGGAGGTGTCACATTATCTGGACGATTTCTTGTTCGTGGGTAAAGGGGGCTCAAGGGACTGTGGACGAGCGCTACAGCAGTTTGAGGAGTTCGGGGTACCTCTAGCACCTAAGAAGACAGCTGGGCCCAGCCTGACATTCTTGGGCATTGAACTGGACTCTGCAATGAGTGGCACGTCTGCCCCAAGACAAAGTGACTGACAGGCAAGAGTTCCTGGCAACAGTGATGGGGGAGAAGAAGATCGAATTGAGGGCAGTGCAGAAGTTGCTGGGCTTCCTGAACTTTGCGTGCAGGGTGGTGAGAGCGGGGAGGATGTTTTGCAGGCGGCTTCGCATGGCCATGTTGGCGCGGTGTTGCCGCATCACAGGGTGCGGATTTCAATGGGGGTCAGGGCGGACCTGGGGGTGTGGCAAATGTTTTTGGAGGTTTTCAATGGTGTCTCGTTGAATTTTGTGGATGAAAAACACAGCCTGGCAGGTGCAGATAATTTCAGATGCTGCGGGTGCTTCCGGTTGCGGTCTGTTTTTGGGATGGACGTTGGAGTGAGGGAAAGTGGCCGGCACACTGGTTGACCCAAGGTCGGAGCATTGCCTTTCTGGAATTCTTTCCATTACTGGTGGCACTGGTGGGGTGGGGCAGGGAGCTGCAGAACCGGATGGTTCTTTTCCACGTGGATAACACCACGGTGGTGGAGTTGGTCAATGGGCAGAAGGCGAGGGATCTGAGAGTTTGGAGAGTGTTGCGTAGGTTCATGTTGAATTGTTTACGGTTGAATATGGTTTTTCGTGCCAAGCACATGCCTGGGGCAAGCAATGATGCTTGGTCTCGTTTCCAGTGGCAGCGTTTTTGGACTTTAGCACCGGGAGCAGAGCAGTGCAAGACATAGTTGCCGGACGACATCTGGGCCTGGGGGGAATGGGGCTCATAGGTCTGGTGAACAGTCATTGGCAGACTCGATGCGGCGGAGTTACAGGCTGGCTTGGGCTGAGTTTGGAGAATCTCTGGGTCCCGGAATGGTGTCGCTGAACATCACTCGTCCAGAGGCGGAGCAGGGAGTCCTGAATTTTGTGTTGACTTGTATTGACAAGGGGCTTTCGCAGACCACCATAGCTGGGAAGTTGGCAGGGATATCCTTCTACAGTAAATTGTATCTGGGTTTTGATCCTGCAAAAGATGAAATATTGAGTAGAGCGTTGAAGGGTTGGGGGAGGGAGCGAGGGGCGGGGGGGCTGTGAGGGGGGCCATTACTTTCGAATTGTTGAAGGACTTGTTGGGGGTTTTACCGGTTTGTTGTTATGATACTGTTGAGGCGCATTTATTCAGGCTGTGCAAGATATGGATGTTCTTTGGTGCATTCCGAGTGTAGGAAGTTTTGGGTACCTCACGGCGGTCTGCTTTGTTACACGGTGAGGTGAATTTGGCTCACGGGAACCTGGGAATTTGGTTGAGGCAATCGAAGAGGGATCAGGCGGGGAGGGGTAAATGGGTATGGTTGAAAGAAAATGGATCCAATGACGTGTGCCCGGGGCGTGACTGGCAAGGGAGCGCATTGCGGGGTCAGCAGGAGAGTGGGGAAATATTCCGACATGCCTCTGGGGAGAGAGTCACGCCTTTTCAATTGTTGGTGGTGTTGCGTAGGACGCTCCGGAGGGTGGGGAGGGAGCCAGCGGTTTATGGGACACACTCCTTCAGGATAGGTGCAGCTACCTCTGCGGCGCAACTGGGGTGGTCATGGGGACAGATTCTCCGAATAGGACGTTGGCGTTCACGCTGTTGTGAGAGGTATGTGAGGAAGTAAGGGAAGAGGGAATGAAGGGCTCTGCATGGATGGCAAAGGAAAAGGGGTTGTTTGACGCAAGGTTGTTTTCTAGAAGTTAATTCTGCTTTCTTTATGTCATAGGATGCGTGGGAGGACCGGGGACCAAGACGGTCACCTGGATCGTGGGACATTCGTTTGTTCACTGGGCAGCCAAGTATTCAGACCAGCAACTCTATGGACAAAATTTGGGTCTGAGAAGCAGCCATCATGAAGTTAGCTGGTGGGGTAAAGGGGGAATGTGATGGGGTGCGCTGCTGCCGTGGCTTACCAAGATGGTAGCTCAGAGGGTCTGCCCAGACATGCTAGTGATTCACTTGGGGGAGAACGACTTGGTGCGGCTGTCAGGCCTGGCATTGCTGCATGACATACAAAGGGATTTGGAGGTTCTGAAGAAAAACCTTGCGGGGACATGTCTAGTGTGGACTGAGCTAGTGCCAAGGAGGGTTGGAGAGGAGCTGCCAATCATGCAGCGATCAATAAGGCAAGGAGGAAACTGAACAGAGCAATGAGAGTTTTTTGCTAACCACGGAACATTAAGTGATTGCTCATGGGGGTTTGAGGCTTGAAGAGCCGGTCCTATTCAGGGACGATGGGGTGCACCTTTCGAGGATGGGTAATGCTTATTACATGATCGAAATGCGGGATACGATCAGCAAGCTTTGGAATGAGGCCATCTGGCGTAGTAGGGAAGAGTGGACGAAAGGTGCACCAGGAAGGATGGGGCAGGTAACCGCCCTACGGGGGTTA
Source organism: Calotriton arnoldi (assembly GCA_963921515.1). Classification (NCBI taxonomy): domain Eukaryota; kingdom Metazoa; phylum Chordata; class Amphibia; order Caudata; family Salamandridae; genus Calotriton; species Calotriton arnoldi. Next base: position 832,857 of record CAWUFW010003230.1, read on the forward strand.
CTTGATTGGCGGATCTTTGGAGGGGTGGTGAGTCACGGATGGGCGGAGCCACCCCTCGGTGGGGGGAGGTACACAGGTGAAGGAGGACGGAGCGCAGGATGCAAGGTGCAGCAGAGGGAAGGAAAGAGAGGATGGTTAAGAGGGCTGTGAAGGTGAAGAAGGGATGTATGGAGAAGTTTACAGCAGGAATGGGGAGGAGTGAAAGTGGTGAGACGGATGGAGAATGGATGGATGAAGGGTATGGGTTGTTTATTGGTGATTAAAGTTATGGAGTTGAGTTGTTATGTTAATAAACGTTGAGAGTTATGATAACCGTGTCCTAATAAAATGGCCTTTTACGCTTCAAGCCAGCGTGGAGTGTAGTTATTGCGCGATGCCGGCCCCGGGGGAAGCAGGGTCGCAGACCAGTCTTCCCCCGGGGATCTTCGCGCAACCGGAAGGACAAAGTGGGGTGGGAGTTCATTGGGGTGGGATTAGGGGCGGACCGGTGGTGCTATAAAGGTGCTGGGGTGAGAGGTTCCGGCCTCTTTCTCAGCACCTCGCACCACCGGGATAGGGACAGGCAGGGAAAGTTTTTTGGTTAAAATGATCCACCCACCCACCCTGCAGCTAATAGGGCGAGGGGGTGCGACTGATGCGTGCCAGTTTAGGACAGGTTATACAGCTCCAGAGGTTGCGGATCTTTGGAGGGGTGGTGAGTCATGGACGGGCGGAGCCACCCCTCGGGGGGGGGGGGAGGTACACAGGTGAAGGAGGGCGGAGCGCAGGATGCAAGGTGCAGCAGAGGGAAGGAAAGAGAGGATGCTTAAGAGGGCTATGAAGGTGAAGAAGGGATGTATGGAGAAGTTTACAGCAGGAATGGGGAGGAGTGAAAGTGGTGAGACGGATGGAGAATGGATGGATGAGGGGTATGGGTTGTTTATTGGTGATTAGAGTTATGGAGTTGAATTGTTATGTTAATAAACATTGAGGGGCATATTAGCAAGAACGGCGTTAAAATTATCGCCGCTTTAGCGGCAGGAAACTGCCGCTAAAGCGGCGATAATGGGCTTGATAATATGCCCTTGAGAATACCAATAGAAGCCCATGTTCTGCTGTGATCCTGGGCTTCTATTGGAATTCTCAAGGGCATATTATCAAGCCCATTATCGCCGCTTTAGCGGCAGTTTCCTGCCGCTAAAGCGGCGATAATTTTAACGCCATTCTTGCTAATATGCCCCTGAGAGTTATGATAACCTTGTCCTAATAAAATGGCCTTTTACGCTTCAAGCCAGCGTGGAGTGTAGTTATTGCGCGAATAGCAAGGCTGCGTAATCTTGAATTCACCGCAGGCCTCTTTAATCACCACCAGACACTCTCTGCCGGTTTCAGTCACTCTTTCCGTCTCCTGCTTTCTCTCTCTGTGCCTGTTTTTGCGCCTTTATCTAACTCCTTTTTTCCCAGTTTGGGTGTTTTTTTCTCTCTTGCTCACTGTCAATATATGAGGAGGAAAAATAAGTGCAGGTCTCCAAAAATGAGTGCCTGTGGCCCCCATTGGCAACTACTGGCTGAAATTAAGCACAGCAATCCACGCAATGATTGCCAATAAAGCTCGCTGCGACCACCAAGATTGCATCTTTGCTGCCTACAAGTGAGACCCTTGCATTGAACGGGTTTTGGTATTTTCTGCGCGGCTGGCAGAAGTTGCAGCTCTACAGGTGAAGTTCAGCCTTAGTTATTATTTTTTTTTGTACAGTTAGACGCAGTGCTTTAAATGGCCCAAGACTGTCTGGCACTGAGTACCAGCACTTTTTTATTTTGAGAGGGAGAGTACCTGCACTTTTCAAAAGAGACGTAATAGTTTTAATTGGAGAGTACCAGCACTTCTCAGAAACAAGCAGGTACTCTGGTACAGAGTACCCACACTTCTATTTTTCCATTTCAAGCACTGGGTAGACGTATCCCAAAAGGACGCTAGAGTGCTTTACAAAGTTTGTAGGAATGGGTACAATTAATTGCAGTTTTACATTTATGATAGCAACTGCGGTTTATGTTGCATTTTGTCCTTAGATTACTTAGCGAAGAGAAAATAATGCTTCAGTTTCTTACTGTCATTCGTTAGTGGGTAGTCTGCGTACGAGGTAAGGAATGTTCAATACTAGGAGAGTTATTGCTAGAAGTTTTGCAAAGATTAGTAGTGGGCAGTGAAAGATGAAGACATGCAGAAGACGCCTGCCCTAGAGCAGGGCAGATCTCTTCAGGAAGCAGTAGGTACAGAGTTAAGATTCACAACCTAGCCCGTCAGTGAAACTCTGGTGCCCAGCTCTCAGGGGAGTGCGTGAGTAGAGTTCAGGCTTTAGACTGGATTCCAAACTGTTACTAGTCGCTTTCTGAACCCGTAACCAAGTACTGAGAAGCAGCTCAGCTCAACTCATCTGTTTCTGCAGTCATTGAAGGCCTTTTTACCTCATCTGCATGTCTGGTCTACTCAGGTAGTTGTCGTGTCGGGTGTCAGGATTCACAGGTGAGTGATCAGATGGGCAAAGATACTCTGCTGTTCTTGCCTTTATTATCACTCACTTCTCTAGCACAACTTGCTCCGCTACTTTTATGGGAGCTTGTCTCCACCCATGGTGTCTGTGTTCTCGTCTAAGCTAGAATGCCGTGCTTCTACCCACTCTTCCTGTCAAGTCTCCTCTGGACAGGAAGTGGTGTCCAGTGTCCTGGTTGTGGACCTTCGGGAGGCCTTAACCTGCAGGAGCTTAATATCCCCACAACACAACATCTTCCCCCACCTTAGAGAGCAATGACACATCATTGATGTGACATCTACGACTTTCTTAAGGAAGAATAATAGAACATCCCCACCCCCAAACTAAGGAAAAACATTTTTGGGTAACTTTCCTTATGTATGCTTTTTAAGGGGGGGGGGGAGCAGAACTCATGGAATTGGACTCTGCAAAATTCTGCGGAGTTACATATAATCTCTGTGAGATTCTGTGGAGTTCTTCCAACGGGCAGAATTAAGCACATTGCGCTGTTCCCGCTGTGATTTAGTGCTAGTAGCGTGTTCCGCACTGAAAAATCAGCACGATCTGCACCACACTGTGTGCCAGAGGGCACAGCTACTCAAGTTGATTTTTCTGCCGCTCGAGTAGATTTTCTACTCATGCTACAGCCTTCTGACTGTGAATGTTCGCGACCGCCTCTGTTAGAAAAATATTGCAGAATGTCCTCCTAGCGGCTGGAAATCGCGCTAGGGTACGTCAAATCTCACTCACGCTCTCCAACTTACTATTCTGGAGCCGCACACGAGAAACTTCTGGCACGTGACGATTGGTGGAATTTGGCCAGAACTCATGTTACAAGAGTAACATGGAGCCGCCAAAGTTCCACCTATACTATGGGCGGAATGGAATATTCCAACCACCCGTAATGCTTTAACAAGCTGTGAGTTCTCTGAGTAAATCGAGCGGCTTCAGTTGCTGGGGATGGCGTAATGTTTCTGTTTTTGTGTGACTGCAGTTGACACAGGGTCTTTTGTTAGGCAGTTGGTGGTGGTTGTATATTTTTTATCAAGGTGTGGTGCAAAGCTCTCATAACACAAAAGGCTCTCTGAGTTTGATGTATTTTTTTGGGTTCTTTGGTTGTCTGTAAGGATGTTCTCTTGCCTTTCGTGTGACTAGTTCTGTTGAATGAAGAGATTGCAATGGAATGGCATTGACATCTGATGTGTCTTCAGGTATTTTCCCATGTGAAAATCGTTGTGACAGTGGTGTAATAAATGATTTCATTGATCTTCCGGAATGTTGTGAGCTGCACTTTGAGCCAGACATACTTGGGCATCTCTCTAGTAAACAGACGTGTGTTTCTCTTCTGTTTCCCAATCTTGGGTGCTACTTAGCTTCAGAGAGTTTTGCTCACATCTGACATGCTTGCATTCTTCCTTGTCCCAATCTAACAACTGCAACTGCTGCCTTTAGCACGTGTCCGATATTTCATTTTAGATCAGATGTGTCCTTCCCTTGGTCTTGTCTTGTGATATTGTGATATTGATCACTGCCTCTCAGTTCTCCTCTTCTTTTTGTATCTTCCAAGGGTTTGTCTGTGTGCTCATTTCCACAGTGTTTCCAGTTCTCCTGTAGCATGTCTCATCTTCTCTGCTTCTCAGGGTGTTTTTGTCTGTGTCACCTTTGTGAACTGTACCAGTGGTTGACTTTTCTTTGGAGATGTCTGAGAGGCTTTACGTCCTGTACAATGAACAGTATTATGATGTTGCTAGAGATGGTATGGCCCAGTCTCTGCTTCCTTCTCCTTTTCTGCCATGTGTGTGGTTGGACCATAGCATTGTGATCCACATCTCCTGTTGCTTCATCTCTGACTGATCTTTTTCCTCCTGAGACCTTTCTTTGTCCTCACTCCTCTTAGCTTCCATCTCAGTCCCTCACATTTTTCTCGATGGTATATGAGACATTCTTCTTTCTTGTATTACGGTTTGGTACTTTTTCCTTGGCTAGCTCACCTGCCTTGGCCCTCTTGAGTATTTCCTTTAGTGAGAGTGGCTTTTTGAGAGGTTTACGTTGCGTAGTTTGTGACAGGAAGCCTTCGATGACTCTTAATCGAATTGCATCTTCATTCATGAAGGTATTAAAAACATTGTGTTGTACCAGATTTTGCAGTCTTGCAAAAAAGGTGTTCAGGGCTTATCTGGCTCCTGGTGTGCTGACTTGAAAATGTGGCATTCTTGGTCCGCATTTCACAGCGCATCTTCGAGGCGTTCATATGTTTCTGTCTTCTTTGCTGAGGATCTCCCAATCAGGAGTTGACCCTCATACCCTACCACTGTCAATCAAAAACCATCGCTTTTGTCTGTCCCTTGATTCACCTGCTGCTTCAAGGAAGTTGTTTAATGACTCTAATCACTTCTTCCACCTTGGCCCCAATCTATATGTGTTGTCCTCTGATGGAGCAAGGTAAATGAGAAAATTTTGAACCTCCCAATATTAACAATAATAATTAATACAATTGTTTGTTTAGTGAAATAACCAACAACGTATGTCTTCTTTATAAGTGTTTATGGTAACATGCAGTATCCATGCAAACTAATTTACTTACAATTGTTAATGTAAATAACGATAACATAACGATGTGCGTATTAATTAGAATAATATTGCATGATTTGTGCTACGTAGAGAATTGTATGGTGGCAAAAGAAAGTGGTTGGTAAGTAAGAAATAGCTTTATGTGTCGCTTTTGCTAGGTAACACCTAATTGGGGTACGTAGAATGATGGGAGGGAAACGAAAAGGCTTATTTTCTTTATCCTTAACTATTTTCTGTTTACTTCTATGATAGTTCGCTCAGGCCTGCTAAGCCGTGCTGTAAAAATGGCTGCTGAGGCAAATAAGCTAGAGTACGCGTGCGCAAGATGGCTTCCAAGCAAAAAAGAAAAGCCGTGAATAAAAGCACCACGTGGTTGTTTCCAAAAGACTAAGATGGAAGAGGGATCAAGGTTGTGATGACCTTATTACCCGAGCGTGTGCCAAAGGGGGACGTAGCGAACAAGTGTGAGAAACAGCAGTGCATTCGTGAATGAACAATGAACTGTTTAAAATAAAGTATCGGAAAAAAGAAACAAATAAGGACTGAAAAATTTGATTGGTAATGTCCTGAACCCGTGAGAAAGGACAAAGTCATGAACCTTTTGTGGAAACTGGTTTGAACAAGGAGAATAATAATGAGATGTATGCCACCCCTCAAATGGACCAATTGGAGAAAATCTTGCCCCCGAAATGTAACATTTCTGTTTAGTAAGCTAGTATTAGGGTATAAGAGGACCTACTCTGAAGTAGGAGGGGCGCTGCTTTTTACTTACTTTTATTGAGCACAGGACGCTGACGCTGGAGAAGCTACTGCTATTTTTCTTATAGGCCTTTATATTTTAATACCATTAATCTTTTACTCTAAAACTGGTTGAGAAAGAACGAGATTGTGGAGGCCTGTTTAGCAGGACAGACAGTCAGTTTTTGGGAATTCTATGCTGGGATCTGAATATAACAGCTGTGACGAACTTTATTTCTCCATCTAAAAGGGTATGCATTGCAATTTCAATTTATTCTTATAATGATAATAAATGTATTGATTCGATTAATAAAACTGAATTTAGTCATGCTTATAAAAATTAGATAAACTTTATTATTACTATTAAATTTACGAGTCTGTGGTTCTTTAGCTAAATAACGATTGTAAAAGTTTAATAAGAGTTTATAGTTATTGAGCTGGTCTTAATCACCATCAACTGATTCCTACTAGTTGGTCCATCGACCAATGAGCGGAATACCTTAGAAGATTGAGAATTATTATGTTGATTTAAAAGGTATCCCGTCTCCTTCCAGCAACTCATTTTAACTTTTTCTCCTAAGTAAAGGCGGACGAGTTCCAGGGAATATATAAGTGAGTGAATGTTTATGCGGTGTTATGGGCCCCACCGTCATATTGGTATAGTTGTGAAGGAGAGTGTTTCCCAACCTGGATGTCAATGCCTAGAGGAGAAGAAATTTTATTGTTAGCGCTGGATCACCTCTCAGACTGGGGCTATGGAGTCCATTTTTGTGTGCCTCTATCTTCAGCCATCGCACAGGTGTGGCATTGAGTATATATGCCAATGGACCCAATTATTGTAGCCTAAAATGGCTTTATTTTAGCTGTCTCCCGCCTCACATTGCTTCTGCTTCAATAGAAGTTAATGGGGAAATTACATTCCCCCTGTGGGAAATTACATTCCCCCTGTTCTGTGTTTTTTAAAATCGCCCCACCTGACTGTTCTAAACTGTTGGCATGTATGCATTGAGGCACTCTGCCTGAAACACTTGCTGAAGCTTTGTCCCTTGAGGCATACTTCCAGGCCCTTTGATCTCTTTTGTGAATAGGAACGGCCTCTTATTGGTTGTTGCTGAGGCTTCCTTTGTGATGCTTGATATTGTCCCTTGAGGCACACTTCCAGGCACTTTGATCTCTTTTGTGAATAGGAACGGCCTCTTATTGGTTGTTGCTGAGGCCTCCTTTGTGATGCTTGATATTTGGTCCAATTATTTATCACTGGTTTGACTTTCTACTTTCTGCTGATTCTTGGGCATTCCACACATGATTACATTGCTTTACGTCACCTTTGTCCTGCTTTGAAATGCTTTACCACACTGCAAATTAATGAGGATTCGAGTTTCAGAGTGTTTCACAGTCCTTCCTTTAATTAATGTATTTGTTTGTACTGTTTTCTTTTCCGTGTTTGTCTGTTTGCGTTTTGTGGCTGACCTGGGCATTCTATAAGGCTCTGTTGCTTTCACTTCCGACTGTGCTGAGATATTCAGAGTGGCAGTGGTAATGTTGCCTGTTCTTAAAATGGCTGCCTCATTCACTAAGACTTGAGCAACATGATTCTAAGATGACTGTTCTATTGCTTTCTATGAGCCCCCCTGGTTTTAAAATGGCCGCTCTATTCTCTCTAATGGAGCTGCCTGACCCCAAAATGACTGCTCCTCTGCCCTCATTCTCACTAGACGCAGTTCTTTTTCTTGAATGATGGCCTGTCTTAGGAGGGTTTTTCAATGCTTGCTTTCTACTTCTGTTTATGTCACTGCACTCTAAGTCGTTCCAAAGCATAGGTGCTCCACTCCCTAGGTTGTCCATTCCCAAGAAAATCCAAAGCTCAAATGAACAAAAACAATCGGAGAAGCACTCAGTAAGTAATACCACAACGTTAACACTTTTCAGAGCGTGATCACAATATCTCTTATAAGTGGAACATATTAATCCGTTAAATCTCCAAAAGGACAAATGCTCATGTTTTTTATTCTTCCTACTCATCTTGACAAGTACGAGTAGGACATAGACAGAGCCAAAGTGTTTCTTCTCAAGGACAGTGGTACTTTTCCAGGGCACACAATTTTAATCAAAAAGTGTTTGCATTGTCGAATCTCTTACAAGACCGTTTGTTATGTCTGAGCTGACAGTAGAGCTGTCTGCTAAACCTATTGTTACCAATTCTGTAAAATATACAGAGTGGGCTTTAGCTCTCCCCATAGGAGTATTTTTCTCTTACCTCATGCTATTGGCTTTTTGGTGTATCATTCTACCTTTTATGGAATGCTGATGAGGAACTATTTTACATCTCTAAAGTACACTGAATCATCAAACATTAAATCATTTATCTTATAGATTCATTGTCTACATAAAACAATAGATTTTGTTTTGTAGTTTTACTGTGGCAGGCTTTTTAATAATTAGTCAAGACTCAAGCCAGACCTATTGGCTTTGACATTGCTTGTTTATACTTTGATGATATTTTTCTCTCGTTTTTCTCTGTTTTTCATGTAGTTCGTATGTTTGTCCATATCAAAATGCCCCCATGGGTATCAGCTTTATGTTTTGCACATAATGAATCAAACTGAAATAGGACCAATCACCTACAGGACACAACAGACTACCAGTGAGAGTTTAACTTTCTTTAATATTACTAACTTACTTATTAAGGAGTTATGTATGACATAAAGTTATATACAGCACTGCACCTCTTCATAATGACTGCATAGTACTTCTCAACTTTTTTACTGTTCATTTTTTTATTACTTTTACTCCTTTTTAACACTCTGTTCTTTTGCTCTGCTATTTCTTTTTCTTTCACCTATTTTTTTTTATTATCTTTTTTCTTTTTACTTTTGGTGGAAGGCAGAGTTGAATGGTAAAAAAATAAGTCCTGGGGCCCAAAGCCCTTCTCAGAAGCTCGTCACCAGCCATGCCAAATGACAGGGTGTCAAATTCCAAGACTTGTCGTGTAGTTCCCACTAATCTGTAGGATCTGCACGTTTGTTGGACAACATAAACTTTGGGTAAGGTGCCCAGACTGATTTCATGCACCCCGCAGGATATGTTAGTCTAGAGACCAGCTAGCTCACAATGCCACCATAAACCCCCTAACCCTACCAGGGAGCAGATGGTTTCTGGCAACCACTAAACATGACAACCCTGACCCCTCAGGGATCATGGTAACAGATCAGAACCTTTCGCTCAGTCACTCGTGCTCCTTGTGCTCAGAGAAATATACAGAGAATACACAGTGGGACATTTTCAGTATATTTATTGAACCAACATTATTCTTGTATAGAATACATGTGCGGCGATAATCAGTAGACAGAAGCAGATGAAAGTAATTACGAGAACAAAAAAAGTAAATAGTAGATACCATTCTACCTTGGTGCTAAAACAGTGTATATATGCAGGCATATGATACGAAGCAGTAATCAGGCATACTCCTACTATGCGAACCCTACTCCGCATCTACCTAGAGTGTGTGCAGGTGTAAAGCCAAGAATTCCCCCAAGGGACGATCCAACCCCATTACCTGGCGGGAGAGAATGTAGGACACCCCTCACGAGATGTCAGACCGCTGCGTGGTGAAGTCTCAGCATGCAGGGACCCTCAGTGTCAGCTGAAGTGTTGCCTTTGCATATCTTTCAGGATGCTCATTATTTATTAAAAAAAGCATCCTTGTGATGTACGTACAGATTAGCGATGTTATGGATATGTAGATAGCCCTGTCGCCCCGTGGATGAAGACAGAACAACATTTGTACATTGTGCATAAAAAGGCCTTGTACATGGTGTTCGAGGCATCGTGATCGTGTTATGCGAAGCTAGATGTGTAAACAGAAGTAGTTCCAGAGAAACAAATCCAACATTGTCACGCATGTGAATATGTGCAAAAGGTCACAGTAGAAAAGTTATTGTGCAAAATTAGGAAAATGTAAGAAAAATGTGCAGCTTCGTTACTTGGGCCTAACTTGGGCCCATAACAGACTGTCTAATCTTGATTCTACCTCCTTAATCCTTCCCTCTAACGTCCCTTCACCTTTATCGCACTCTTTTCCATCCCATCTTTGTTCCTTTGTCACTATTTTCCTTTATTACTATTGCTCCGTCTTTCTGCCTTTTCTTCCTATTCATCTAAGGGTCCTCCTCAGAAATAGGGAATTAGTACGGGAATTTGCAGTTCATCGCCAGTTCGCCATACTTTCCCATTGTCAGCAACCAAAGTCCCTGGAAGAAAGGTTATGGTAAACCTGTGATCTTGTAATTTCAATGCTGTGGTATCTACAATTATCAGTCTCAGAGGAGAGGCCACAGACTTTAAGCATATGAGAGTGTAATCATGAGAAAATTCAGTTCTCTTAATATGGAGGCTGAAGACAAGAGTTATCTGATATCTCGAGGTCTCTAGAGACATGGCGCTGCGGACCTTGCATCCCAGACATTTTCTTTAAAAACCATTGTGCGATGAACAATGTGATAAGACTACTTTAGGCCTCTTCTAGTTTCATCATGTGCTTCCAGGTTCTATCTCTTTCTATTGGAAGTGTGACGTTTAAACACACGCAGAAGTGTTAGTATCATGTCTGCTTCATATGTAGGCTAACATATTTTTGTTGTGTATTTATTATGGTCGCTGCCATAACATTATTGACGTTTCTTGTGGAAGCTGATATGTTTCTATTGTTTTAGTTATAGCTGCAAACTATTTACATGTAAGTCGAGTTCACACATTTAATGTCATGTTTGTTTTCTCCTGTTGAGACTTTAGTGTTTCCAAGTTTATAGACAGATAGAACTGGTGATCAGATACTATAAAAACATAAGTATCTGACCATAATTTGGAAAGGAGGATTTGGGCTACGACCATCAAGGCAAAGGTGATGCTGGTTTGCAGTGACAACAAGCCTCGGTTGGAGGCTGCTACAGGAATGATGCAGAGAAGTGGCCTTCAGCCTTGCACTGATTATCATTCCTGGGCAGAGGTTGTGGTAGAGAATGACTAAACAGCCTAGAGCAGGGATGCTGTGCAATCATGCTTAAGAAACTCGATTTATAGGCTTGCTGTTTTCCGCTTATGATAACATTTAGCATAGTGCTTAGAAGTAGCAATAGGGTGTTAGGATGCTAGGAACGTGCTAACCAAGATAGGAATGCTCATATTGTTTTGCTGGCCATGTCATGCATTACTACATTTATTTTCTCATTCTGTGTGGTTACACTTCATAGTGTATGCACTAGATTTGTATTTTAGAATTAAACATTTGAAAGGTTATCCCTTGGCACTTAGTGTTCTTTTGAGTGTGTTATTCATTTACGAAAGAGGGTTTGGAGTTCCACTGTGTCCCTGAACTCATCTACTGGGACTAATTGTGACCAGAAAACACCACCCGCACAGTATTGTTCGGTGAGTTATGTATGAGCCGCACTCCAACTGGATTTCTAATTTGTATTGGTGCATTGAACTGAGTCCTTGCATCGGGGGTTAGAAATCCAACCCCTGTGACTCTGGGAGGGAGGTCCCCCTGGTGGTGACAATTGTAGTCCAGTTATTTGTATTTATTAATTGATGTGACTTGATACCACAACTTTAAGAATGCATTCGACTTCTAAGGAAGTTTGGGGCACATTACGATGGCGGGCGGACAAAGTCTGCCCGCCACCGCAACGGAATGCGGGACCGTCCGCAAGGGGTGCGGCGGTCCCGCCATGGGTATTAGGATGCCACCGCCACGGTGGCGGTGGCATCCCGTATTGTTCGCATTGCGGTGGTCGGTGCGGTCACCAGCACCCGCCGCAATGCGGAATACGCATGTTGTGCATTTGAATGCACAACGTGACAGGCACCGCGCGGTGCCTGCCACCTTGTGCATTCACATGTAGGGGGGTACCATAGGTACCCCCCATGTGCACCCCGCACCCCCCCAAATCCTGGGGGCCCGCAACGGGCCCCCAGAAGCAAAGACCACATGCCTTTTCATGGTGGCAACACCGCCATGGAAAGGCTGCTTTCCGCCGACATCCTAATATGGATGGCGGTGTCTTGCAGACACCGCCACCATATTAGGGTCCTTTACCGCCCGGTCCCCGGGGACCGGCGGACGGTCTTTCCATCCGCCGGGCTCCCCCCGCCATCGTAATATGGCGGGGGAAATGGCATGCGGGCGGTGGGAAATGGCGGGCGGATCGCCACCGCCATACGGGCGGTGGCGATCCGCCCGTCATTGTAATGACCCCCTTTGTGTGATCTACTTTGCCTTTCACGTCAGGACAAATGGCTTCTGCACATAACTATCTTGTGTGATCCACTGCAAATTATGGGACTGATTTAGAGTTTGGTGGACAACGGAGTACTTCACAAACGTGTACCCTGTGCACTAAAGTCTTGGTCTGCCCACCTCATTTAGAGACAGGTAGACCATACAATTTCTGTCAACAGAGCCCCCATTGGCTCTGTTGAAGGAATGCTTCCTCCGACAGCCAAAAGCAATAGTGGCTGTTGATGGAAGGTAGGACATGACTCACACCCACCCTATTTAGGATGAATGGTGTAAAGTCCTTTTTTTCCGTCCCTCACTGCCAGACAGAAAAAAAACAGAAAATGACCCCATAATCTGGGAGAATGATGGGGTCATTAGTTTTTTTGTTTGTGCAGGGGGGCATTTGTTTTTTTGTTTGTGCAGGGTGTGGGGGTCATTAGTTTTGTTGTTTTTCATAAACAAACATCTGCTTTGGGAGTGTTAGACTTTGCATCTTTTTACGTGTTTCCCCTGTCTTTTTGCTTTCTGATCTCCCAGTTTTGACTCTGTTTTTGCTGGTTTAGTGTCTCTGCGCACTTTCTCACTAGTGTTCAGTGTTAAAGTGCAAGTGCTCGTGTTGTAAATTGTTGCTATGGATTGGTGATTCCATGATTGGTCATTTGATTTACTAGTCAGTCCCGAGTACAGTGCACTGTGTGTGCCCAGAGCCTGTAAATCAAATGCTGCTAGTGGGCCTGCAGCACTGATTGTGCCACCCACACAAGCAGCCCTTCAAAGGTTCTCAGACCTGCCACTGCAGAGTCTTCGCGCAGTTTGTAACTGCCATGTCGACGTGGCAAGTGCACCCACTTGCCAGGCCCTACCCTTCCCTTTTCTTATATATTAGTCACCCCTAAGGTAGGCCCAAGGTACCCCTGTGGGCAGGGTGCAGTGTATGTGAAAGGTAGGACATACCCTGATGTGTGTGGCATGTCCTGATAGTGAAATACTGCCAATTTCGTTTTTCACTATTGAAAGGCTAACTGGCCCATAGGAAAGCATGGGAGTTAGTTTATAACATCTTATAAATATAACTTCCCTTTGGGACCAGATAGGAAAATAAAGTTTAGTATGCCTGAACTCAGAATCTAAAGATGCATCTTTTAGTAAAGGTGATTTTTACATTCTGTGTTTGAAAATCCCACTTTTAGAAAGTAGGTATTTTCTTGCTTAGCCATCCTGTGTGCCTCTGCTAGGATGTGGATTGACTGTCTGGCTTTGGAGTGACAGGGGCTGGGGATGTGCAGTGGCTCCAGAGAGTCTGGATGAGTCAGGGCTGGGCTGAATAGACCTGGGCTGCATTTAGAGTAGTGGGAGGAGATTTCCTTGCACCTGAATGGGCCTGATCTGCTGCAGACAATGCTGTCTCCACCTCCTGCTGGGAAGCTAGGCCAGAGAGGACCAAACTGGTTTGGTCTAAGCACAGACACTCTCTGCCTAAGAGGACAAAAGAATTTGAGGTATAAATATTGGGGCCAGACCCCAGAACTTTAGAACTCTTTTGGAACCAAGAAGACTGCCAAGAAGAAGAGCTGGAGAAGCTGTGAGGAGGGACTACCACTTTGCTGTGTGCTTTGCTGTGTTGGCCTGCAGTGGCTGCTTCTGTCTTGGGAAGTGAAAGGACTGGACTGAACTTTCTGCAACTTCCTATTTGTGAGTTTCTCCAAGGGTTTGAGGTAGAGCTTGCCCCCTGTTCAGGAAATCTCAGGAACAGCAAAGACTTCAAGTTCTTCTGCCATCAGCACTGGGGACTGTGTGTTTTGTGCTGCAACAGAAGAAAAAGCAACCCGACGCCGTCTACGACGCCGCTTCCGACTCCGTATCCTGAAGGCACCGCAGAGGGCATCGCCGTACTTTGCACCGCAACCCTGGTCTCACCGATGATGCCACCTGACGCCGCCACCGAGCCGCTGCTTGCATCGCGACCTGTGGGCACTGCACTCCTCCTTGCTTCATGCCATCGCCCTGGTATCCCCGACGCCGCCACTCCTCGCCGACATTGATGCCGCTGCTTGCACTGTGGTTCTAGGGCACCGCTCGTAAGTTACACGACGCACCGTCCTCATCCCGCACCGCAGCCTTGGCCCACCGGCGCCATCGACTCCAGTTCGTCAGCCGACGACAGCACTTCAGCAACGACGCCGCCGCTGCTTGCACCGTGACCTGCCAGCACCGCGACGAGCACCACAGCCCTGGTCTCACTGACGCCGCTGGATGACTATCACCGAGCCGCTGCCTACACAGTGACCTGAGGGCACCGCAAGCCGCACCGCTGCACTTCGCACGGCAGCCCCAATGCCTGCCGATGTCAGCGCTCCCAACTTCAACCACGAGGAATTCGATCTGCAACGCGTGTGACTTCAAGGGCCCGACGACTCCTGCACCGACCTCCGGAACCGATGCCTGTGGACGCCGGCTCTTCGGGGCTCATCGAGAGGTCGCTGACGCCCTGCATTTCTAAGGTACTGTTTTGCAGGTCTTCCTGACACCATAGCTGGCCTGCGACGCCGCGGTCAGCCAGAACTGTTTGGATTTGTTGTTCACAACGCCATGATAGCTCCAGACGGAGCTATCGACTTCAAGGAACTGTATTTAAAGTCTATTTTGATTACTGAAGATTTCTGAGAACTGTATGGTGGATTTTTTGTTTATCATTTTTGGTCTTGTTTTGGATATATAAAAATATTGGATATTTTTCTAAACTGGTGTGGTGTCCTTTTGTAGTGTCTTCACTGTATTACTGTTGGTAATGTGCAAATGCTTTACACACTGCCTCTAAGATAAGCCTGACTGCTCGTGCCAAGCTACCAAGGGGATGAACAGGGGTTATTTTAGGAGTGTAACTCCCTCATCCTGACTAGAAGGAAGGATCCCTACTGGAACAAAGGTGCAAACCCTTGCCAACTAGAGACTCCCATTTCATTTCTAACAGGGAGTTTTAGGTTTCAAACGTTGGTGAGTGGTCTCATATTGGAATAAGAGCTTCAGTGGCAAATATTTAAAAGGCGCTGATTTATAGAACAATTTCCTTTCACCCCACTGGAATTATTTTTTTTACATTCTGAGAAAAACGCATGAGGAATTCTGGTACAAAAGAAATTTGATAGAAAGTCAGTGCTCCTGACGTTCCCCCCTTGCATTGAGTGTGAATTAATTGTGTTTATTTTGGTCAGTTACTGGTGTAATGATGTACCAGTGCTTAGATCCCTGTGGAATGTTGCATTATACAAAAAAACACATTTAAATAAGTAAACAAATTATCTACAAGGGGTGCTTGGCTTCTGCTAGAGCTGCAAAGCCAACCTCGAATTCCATGAGCCCCTTAAACTGCTGTGTCTGTGCTTGTACATATCATATGATGGGGGTGCCATAAATACCGTATTACACAGCAGGGCCAGCCCAAGCTTGAGTCACTGCCCTCAACAAAGAAACAGACGAGCACCAATGCTTGTGGGAAATAGGCCAAAGCTTCATGAAACAAATGAATCAGCGCCCAGCAGCTACATGACACTCTCGGCAATGAAATGCCTTTATAGGGGCTGAATATTGCTCTGAAACCCAAGCACTTCCGGTTGAAGAGTATCATGGATGGGAACAAACCTTTCCAGTTCAGAAGCATTTCTTTCTGGGTCAGAATTCACTTCTGTGACCGACTTTGGGCCCCTATTACGAGTTGCACTGTGCACGGGTGCTGAAACGACTGGGTCTGGAATCATTGATTCCGGCTATTAGTTGCATCCCTTCTCGGTGCAATTACAAGCTATTGCCCCAGAATGGGAAATAACTGTACGGGTTCCTTTTCCTGCATCCCAACTCTGTAGACAATTCTATTCCCATCTATCGCTTGCTCTCAGCAGGTGGTAAATGGGAGCGGGCTCTGTAGGGTGGTAAGGTTGGGCCAGGACAGTCTGCAGGCCAGCGGGGGGGCATTGCTGTAGGAGAGGATCAGGTGGGGGCTGGGCTCAGCAAAATCCTCTGCTCAATCAGCATGCAACTTTAGGTGTTCACGCACCCCACAATCCCAGGTGGGAAAACACTCGAGCAAATGTGGTAAGGCACAGTTCCTGGTTACCCAAACAAGAACAATGGATTAAACTCAGATCTGTGACGGGGGGGTGAGTGGTTGAAAAGTTTCAGCACTCTGTCCATCATCTCCTTGTGTTTGCTTTGTTCGCCCTAAGTTGGCAGGGTATGCCCAGACGTGGGTCCCTTGCTCACTTTGCCACTGGATTCAAGCTAGCCTGGCTGATGAGGGGTGTTACCCCGAAACTGGTCCCAGGATGCTTGTTTCCGGGCCATGGAGGACCTGGCCTGGCAGTTCGGGCTGGACTGTTCCCATGAGCAACAGGGTAAAGACTGATTTGCCTATGGCTGGGTCCAAACTGTGGTGGTGTAGTGAGCAAAAGAACGATGGATTAACCCCAGATCTGTGACTGTGGGTGAGTGGTTGAAAGGTTTCAGCACTCCATTTATCATCTTGTTGTGTTTGCTATACCCAAATATCCAACCATTCAGAGCATGCAACTGTCCCGACTGCACTGTGGCCTTGTTTATCAAAACGCAGATATCCTCCAATTGTTGTAGCAGAAATGTACACGTTATCCCTCCCTCTGCCATGGATTAAAGCCAGGGCCACCGGAATTATGTGATTGTGCGGCTGCGGCATTTTTTGCATAATTATAGATTTGCTGCATTTGCCATATAATCCATCATCTGCTGCATAGCCTGCACATTTTAGCAAATAAGAGAACTGCGTAAGATGGTCCCAGTCCACTCTTGGTTGGTGTGCTCTGCCTGTTTGCACTCACTCCATCACAAACATGGTCTGGCTTATTCCGAAAATCAACTGAATGTGCCTCACAGGAGAGGCTAGTCATTCTGTAATTGATGTAGCTCTTTCCAATCTCTCTCTCTGTCTCTCACTGTCTCTCTCGCTCTCTCTCTCTCTCTCTCGCTCTCTCTCTCTCTCTCTGTTTCTCTCCTTGTCTGCCTCTCTCTCTTTCTCTCTCTCTCTCCCTCCCTCTTACTCTCTATCTCTATTTCTCTCTCTCATTCGCTCTCTCTGTGTCTGTCTCTCTCTTTCTCTCTCGCTCTCTCTATCTCTCGCTCTCTCTTTTTCTCTCTCTTGCTCTCTGTCTAGCTCTCTCTGTCTCTTTCTCGCTCTCTCTCTCTCACTCTCTTGCTCTCTCTCGGTCTCTCATTTGCTCGTTCTCTCTCTCTTCCTCTCTCTATTGCTCTATCTCTCTCTGTCTCTCTCGCTCTCTCTTTCGCTCACTCTCTCTCTTTCGCTCTCTCTCTTTTTCTCACTCTCGCACTCTTTCTCTTTCGCTCGTTCTCTCTCGCTCTCTCTCTGTCGCTCTCTCTCGCGCTCTCTCTCGCTCTCTCTCTGTCGCTCTCTCTCGCGCTCTCTCTCGCGCTCTCTCTGTTTCTCCCTGTGTTTGAAACGAAAGTGATGAGGTAAAATGACGGGAGGGGGGGTCACATGTTTTTCCAAGGAGGGTGTGTGCAGAGAATAGCATGATTCTTGGGCAGGAGATGTGATAATTCTGCAGTATGAGCACAAACCCCCCAAAACTGAAAAAAGAGAGCTATGATAATGACCTGAAGAAATACTTTACTTTTTTAGATTTGCCAACAATGACTTGATGTATTACTCCTCCATAATTCCACAAATGCTTATATTTCCAGTACAAATATTTTAGTTTATGTAAATTCAATAAATATATCATTCTGAAACATTAACAAACTTAAAAACACGGAGTCAGTAAAAGCAGTGGCCATAAAAACGTGTTTTCAATAAAGAAAATATGCAAGAAGTCTACTGTGCCAGAGAAATGCTGCCACCAGAATTAGAGTGCACTCAAAAAATGTCTAATAGTGCCTGCTGTGCAATCGGATAATACTTCTAAGCACTAGCCCAGGGATTTGTGCTTCTGGGAATGTTGGACTCGCTCTAAGCAAAACAGATGTTGTGTCTGAGGCTGTTTTTTCCATGTGGCCTGTGCCATCGCATCTTCCTCACCCGGGGTTGCCCAACTTCGACGACAGGAGGCACCATTCTTCCATTCCTAAACTTTTACAAAACTTTGTCAGGTGTTTATACTTCAAATACAAAATTATTCATGATGGTATTTTTTTAATGTAATCAGTGTAATTAAAAAGTAAATTAAAATGTAAACATTTAATAAAAAAGTAAAAGTAATTTAAATTAATCAGCACATATGTTAACAACATTGTTAGTGAGGGCAGACATTTTGTTTTGAATTATTAATGTTAAAACAATAATTCAATTATTGAGTTGAATTATTTTTAAACATTATTTGTAAATTAATGTATTTATATAATCATTTAATAAATATTTAATTTAATGATTTACCGTGCTGTAACGTTATTCTATTAGTTCCAGGTTAAAACTACATATTTTAAATTATATTACTTTTATATTTTACATTTAAATATTTTGCTTTTTTTTTTTTAAAGAGTAATGAACTGAAATCTCTGCCATGGTGGTGAAGCTCTCTACGTATGTGTGCACAGTTATTTGTGTGACTACGTTCTAGTACAAAGTTTTCCTCACGTTGCAGTCAGAGAAATAAAATGAAATTTAAGGGATCAAAATAAAACCAGCAGTTTGTCTAAAGAAGTTGCCTGGCATTTTACATGTTGTCTTTGATAACACCGGCTTTGCTGCAAGAGTGAAAACACTTTAAGGGCATATTTCGTTTTGTTCCCTATCTGAAGTCCTTCAAGGTTTTCTGGGGTGCTGCAGCACACTCCCCACTCCTAGCTCCTGTGCCACTGCTACGTCATAGAATGCTGATTGCTGGTGACGCATGACATGAGTGGGTAGAGAGAATTGTTTTTGGTTCTGACAGGATGCCCATGGTCCCTTGAAAGCTTCTCTTGGCTCCTGGTGGTGGGAATTAAGGGGCTTATTAGGATGGCTGGCGGACTTCAGTCCGCCCGCCACCCTAGCGGTGCTGGGACGGGCCGCCAGCGGTGCGGCGGTCCCGCACCACCAATTAGGATGCGACCGCCACCGTGGCGGTCGCATCACGCATCTCTAACATTGTGGCGGGTGCTGCTGTAAGCAGCACCCGCCGCAATGCCAAAGATGCATGTTGTGCATTACCATGCACAGGGTGACAGGCACTGCGCGGTGCCTGCCACCTTGAGCATGGCAATGTAGGGGGGTACCATAGGTACCCCCCAAGTGCAGGCCCCCACCCCACCGGGGGCCCGCAACGGGCCCCTACAGCAATTCCCACCAGCCCTTTCATTGCCGCCATGGAAAGGCCGGATCCGCCAGGCATCACAATATGGATGGCGGTGCCTTCCAGGCACCGCCACCATATTAATCCCGAGTTCCGTCCGGCCGGCAATCGTGACGATTGTAGACCGGCGGAAAGCGGCGGACGGACTTTCCGTCCGCCGCGGTACCCCCGCCATAGTAATATGGCGGGGGGTAATTCATGTTGTGATGGCGGGCGGATCGCCACCGCCGGCCGGGCGGTGGCGATCCGCCCGCCATCATAATGACCCCCTAAATTCTCTCTACACAAGTTTATGGGGGCCAAAGCCCCGGTACCTTCAGAAACTGGAATTTCACTACAACCCCCTGAAGATTAACTGACCCCCTGATCTCTCAATGACTTAATATTGAGATCTCTCCTAGACTCCAAGGTTTAGAAGGAGTTTAGGATTATGAAAGCACTTTTTAAATAAAATTAAATGAATAAAATACGTGCATATACATAAAATACTTAGACATACTGAAGTCATGCCAACCCTCCTGTAAGCGGTTCCATGGATCCAGGGGGAGGCAACCCAGCCGCCACCCTTTCCCACCTCCGCACATGCGCAGTCTCCGGGTACCTGGCCCGCCTAAATTGCAACTGATCCAACGCGTCCTTTTTAATTAATATCCCCTCTCACACCTGCTGTACTGGGCTCCCCGTCGATAAAGCTCAGCATCTGTAGGAAATTAAAAAGCACTTTTCACAGGCCCCACAAGCGGCCATTTTGTAGCCGATGATGCATTTCAGTGCTTGGTTCTTAATTTCACGCCTCCTAGGCACTCCGTTGACAATGCTACCATGCTGTTTTGCGTACTTCTGTGTTGTAAAATGTAATTCTGTGTTGTACTATGTATGTGATTGTTTAGTTAGCTCAATGCTGTGGTCTGCTGATTGGTGTTAAAGCTTACATACAAATCCAGAAATATGCACGCCTGGTTTACAATTTTTTTAAAAACTTCAAATTGTTGCCTGGAAACCTTCAGCTGTGGCAATCTAAAAGAAAATGTATGCAAGATACCAGCCATATATATTTCAAAAAATAGGCGGCATTTCAACTAATTTTCACAAAAAGTGTGTATTTTGCAACAGCAACCTTTGCAATTTGTCAAGCGCCTATTCTAAACTCGGGCCATAGTATCACCTCCCCATTACCCAGAAGTCCTGGAACTGCTGCTACAAGCAGGTGAGTCAAACCACTGCTAGGGAGGATGTGGATAGTTCTCCCTTTCAGGATTTTTTAAGCTCTTTTCGTTGAGACTTTGATACAACACCAAAGACAAGGCCCAGGAGAAGGAATAACATGGCAGAGACGTTTTAAGGCAAGGTCAAAGTGGGCAATTGCCCAGGGCCCCCACCTTCCAGGGGGGCCCCTGAGAAAGTGGATTTTCTCCCTATTCGACCTCCTGTGGATCCTATTTCACTATCTAAACACCCCTCTCTCTCAGCCCATTTTAACCTCTGTCTCTCTACCGGGTGTCATTTTAACGATTTTTTAGGGTACCGGGAAAGACATATTTCAATTGTTTTTGTGCGACCAGGCTAAAGATTAACATATAATTGTTTATTGTTTGGCATCATATGGGATTAAATAAACAGGAAATGGGTAATAAAATTCTAATTTGTTCCATTCAGGGGCCTAAAATATGTCTTACCTGGGCCCTACAAAATCTTCAAGATGGCGCTGTAACTTAGCACATAATTACATCAACAATGCATGCTGGCAGCACATAGAACTGACATGAACTTCCCTCATCTCTGTCTAGGCAAAAATCTCTGTGCTATTTTCCAAAATGTTCCCAGAAAATTTCCAAATCACGTTCTATATGCCATGCAACTTGCACAATACCTCTAGAAAATAGACATATATTTTTCCACATTGTCATCTCTTTTTCCATATTGCCAATCTAGTATTTACATTGCCACCCGAAAATTGCCAAGCCAGTTTCCAAATTCCCATGTTAGTTTCCACATAGTCTCAAAATATCTCTATGAGTTTTCATATTTCCCACCACTTTACACATTACCATGACATTTCCACATTGTACCCAGAAAATGCTAGGCCGTTTAATACAAAACTGGCAACATTACTCAGCGGGTTAAACCCTCGCTGATGACTGCATCACAGGGTCTAGTCCTGACTTACCCAAATAAGCCTTTGATCTGATTACGCTAAATTGCACACCTAATGTTCCCTACTAAGTATAGCGTAAGCGATCGATCTTTTATTTACCTAAAGTGGTTGGGGGAAGGAAACAACTCAGACAGATATCAGCAAAGTCGTCATGCCTGAAAAGACCACCAACTCCAAAGTGCAGTTTGAATATTTATTATAAGGCCAAAAACAACTGGATGTAAATACATCTCAATAGCAAAGTATAGAGGTACAGAAAAATTAATACAGAGCCAAGTTTACGAATATAAGTAATTCGGCCCAAAAGACAGATGATTATAAATTCCAAAATCACAACGCAACACAGAATAGATGCGATATTCAGTTCTCGGCTCATTGAAAGAAATTAAAATCTTTCCCTACACTGCTCTACATGAGGGCCCTTCCTGTCTCTCTTCTATCATTCCCCAATGGTGTCAGCACGTGTTGACTTCGTAAGAAGTACTCACGTCAAATGGGTCGTTTTAGATTATGGCTATGGAGCTTGCTCTAAGATGCTCCTTCTCCTCCGAAAGCTAGCAGAAGTCTGGTCTCACTGTCCCTGCACATCATACAAAAGATGGGATTCAACCCACAATACGTCATTCTTCTTAAAACTTTCCATTCCACCTCTATGCAGTAGCTTTTTCTTTTCATGGCACAAATTTAATTAATGATATCTTCTTTCCAGAGGCCTTGGCTTTCAGACAGACCAGATACGCAAGGCATCCTCCCTTCTCGCTTCCCAGCCATCTTCAAAGACATTCCGGGTCTCTCCTTAACTCTGAACTCTGAAAATAACGATGTGTATTCTTTCACCTGCAGTAGGATGAGAACATTCTCATTTCGAACACAACAACATTTAATTATTTATTTCTCAAGAGCAAGGAGAATTGAAACCTACGACTTTGGGCCTACAATTCAGGCAACTTAAACTAACCACAATTACGGTATATAGAAATAATATCGTCCTGCACATTATGCATGAAGGAATCGTAATACATACAAAGTTCTACTTAAATGCGTTCACTAGTTTTCAACATCAAATGATTCAAATAAATGTTTCTTAATAGTCGTAAAACACTGCAAACAATACGAATACATAAGAGTGCGTTTAAACCATGAGTATAGTGCTCTTATACAAAATAGAGTGCTATCAGCGCTCTATCAGATCCTTCAACGGTCAAACAATTTAGGGCTAGAGGTTAATAAGGACAACTGTTACATAAGCACTTTAAAGCTGTAAAAGGGCTATACTAATTTCAAGCTGTAATTTCAAGTTGTCTTTGTGTCCCGGCTGTGACAATCCTTCGCAATTCTATTAGTTATATGGCGCCTGGGGTTTGTAACATGTCTAGACATTTTGGAACATTGTCCTAAAATGCAGTTAAAATCATATGTATCAGGAGAGATACTCCGATGACTAGTTTTGAATTCGTGAGACAGAAGAGAATACAATATAGGCCAGGAGACGAAGCTGATGCTCAAACACAGTACTGTGACACTGCTCCTTCCTATAACATGAACATAGTAGAAAGACTATGATGATGAAAGTAGCGCCACTCGCACAGGCTTCATTCACCAGGTGCTTCCACTTCCATTATAGACAATGACTGTCATTCCGAGTTGGTGCGTAAATCTAGACCCAACGTAGATTTCAAATTGTGGAATATTTTTGCAATTCCTCCAGATACTACCTGATGTTCTGGTGTGAACCTGGGCTTCTATTGGAATTCTCAAGGGCATATTATCAAGCCCATTATCGCCGCTTTAGCGGCAGTTTCCTGCCGCTAAAGCGGCGATAATTTTAACGCCGTTCTTGATAATATGCCCCGTGGAAGTTATGAGTAGCAAATCTGATTCTACATGTTATCCCTCATTATAATCTAAAAAAACACTCTGAATGAGATGGTAAAAATACCTCAGGGGAAATTTTTTCAAAGTGCTGTCATGGATTTACCCTCACTGTGAATTTGTTTCACCACTAATCCCACCTTACTTAGAATGAGAGCCATAGATTTTCGATTCTTCACACGTGGGTCGTAGAAGGGCGCCCGCACTCTCATTTGTGCTACATACACAGTGAATGAACCAAGGCCCTGATTACAAGTGGTCTGGTAAATTCCAGTCCGTGTGCAAACACCTGAATTTGAATACTGTGGTAATCACGGCAACACCACAATTTTCCCTACGTAAATTTCAGCAAGTCAAAACTTCACGTCTTCCAGATGAAAACTTGAGTTCTCCTTTGGAAAATTGGGGCAATGTGATGTTTTCTGCAACAAGGTCTACATGTATAGGAATGTACAACATGGTTTTCACTCTGTAAATTTTGGCAGGTATGAAAATTACCGGAGTATTACCACAGTACTCAGATTTCTGATCCTTGCTCAAGCAGCAGTTTGCACAGGAATCCGAGTTTATTGGCCAACTATTAATCAGGGCCTAAATATTTTTTCTTGTTTACAACACAATTAAACAAGCCTTGGCAAAACCAATAGTTCTTGCCTATGCAAGATCTGTTGGCCTTGTCAATGTTTTTTTAGCCATGTTGTACAGCTACATGGTTGAAAGTAAAAAACATAAAAGAGGTTTGGCGTGGTCAACGTTGGCCGAGTCACAGTGCTTTTATATTTGTTTTACATTTCAACCATTCTGCCCGCAGCCGTGCTGCTGTACAACTTATCTAAAAAATATTTACCAAAGAAAATAGATCTCGGGTAGGCGAGACCTATTGGCTTTGCCAATGCTTGTTTTTTTGTAGCCCAATTTTCCTCATTGATGGGCTGCTGTGGAGTTTAAGAGCATGGATATAAAAGCATGTCTTTGGCTGCACACACAGTTATAAACTATCAAGATTGCCAATAGGACGTCATCGACTGTGAAGAGGCCCATTGTCATGATATTCACTGTCATCGATTCCAGGTGCTTTCACCAATAGCAGATTGGATTCTGGGACTTGAAGTTTTGCTTTTCCAGCTGTAGGAACTGGTAGGCCTGCAATCTCAGTGTACGCTGTGTTGTTGGCTAAAATTTAGGGCCCAGGTGGCATCCTACTTTTCGGGCTGGACGTACACCGAACCACAAACCTGCTTGTGCCTTAAATCGAGTAAGCACTTCCTTTGTTTAAAAAAAGCTGCAGATGGCGCGTGTACAGAACCGTTTAACACACCACTGCCTCGCCCCCTCCCGACAAAAACTTGGTCTGAATTTAGCCCCTTAGATTTGGCTACATCCCTCAAGCAGTTGGAAAAAACCAAATCCGGGTCTCCACTTGATCCTTGCCCGGCCAGATTTTTTAAAATATTAGCTCCACTGCTCAACCCTGCGCTAAACCAGCTCTGGAACACCTCATTGGAAACTGGCATTTATCCATCTAGCTGGAAAATCGCTGTTGTTCAACCAATCCTTAAAAAGGAGAATGCAGACCCTACAATATTGAAAAACTTTAGACCTATCTCCCTTTTGCCAGCACCTGCTAAGATTCTCAAAAAAGAAGTGCAAAAACAATTGTCCACATTTCTTGAATCAAATAAACTGCTTCACGACACCCAGTCGGGATTTAGAGCAGGATACAGCACGGAGACAGCACTACTCGAAGTAGCAGAAACTGTCCGGGAGACAATGGATAAAGGGAACTGTGCAATGCTGGTGCTATTGGATCTGTCGGCAGCATTTGACACAGTGTCTCATAAGATCCTCTTAGACAGGCTTCAACAGTTGGGAGTGACGGGGACTACTTTAGCTTGGTTCTGTTCCTTCCTAGAAGGCCGCTCCCAGAGAATTCGGCTGCATCCTTACACTTCTAATTCTCGCCCTTTGATCTGTGGAGTGCCTCAGGGTTCAGCCCTTAGCCCGACCCTTTTTAATGTCTACCTCGCCCCCCTGGCCCTTCTGGTAAAGCAACGCGGGGTTGATGTTATCTCATATGCTGATGACACGCAGCTCGTGTTTTCTTTCCAAGATTGCTCTGAGGCCGTATTTTCAAACTTTAGGCAGTGTCTCATGGACATTTCAGCTTGGATGACAGCTAACTGCCTAAAGCTGAACACAGAAAAAACAGAGGTGCTATTTTTCAACCAGCCCTCACCTCCATTATCAGATTTCTGGTGGCCCGCAGAACTCAACCCCCCTCCTCTCCCAGTCTCGTCTGCGAGGAATCTGGGGTTTAAACTAGATACTTCCCTGTCATGTAAGACTCAGATAGCCCATGTTTCCTCGTCCTGCTTTTGGAAAATGAAGGCCCTTCGGAGTTTCCTCAACTTCCTACCAATGGACTGTAGGAAAACAATAGTCCATGCGGTGATTACATCACAGCTTGACTATGCAAACAGTCTGTACATCGGGCTGCCAGCATACCTGCTCAGGAAATTGCAAACTGTGCAGAATGCAGCAGCCAGGCTTATTAGGAACATCCCACTAAGACATCACATATCCCCTCATCTGCGTAGTCTCCACTGGCTGCCTGTCAAGAGAAGAACTGAATTTAAGGCACTAACTCTTGCATACAGAGCACTTAATGATATTGGCACGCAATATCTAAAGAAGAGAGTTCGCAAATATCATCAATCCAGGACCCTAAGATCTAATCATCGTGAGTGCCTTGTCATCCCCCGTTTTTCTAAGTCCAGAATAGGAGGACGGTCCTTTTCCGTCAAAACCGCGACCTTGTGGAACTCCATGCCTGATCATATCAGAAAAGCCAAGTCGGAACCTATCTTCCGTAAGGATTTGAAGACTTGGCTCTTCAGCCTCCTTTACCAAACTAGGACTCGACAACTTTAACTTGCCCTCACCCCCCACTGTATCCGCAAGCGCCGGGACACCCCCGTTGGGGGTAGCTGAGCGCTATATAAGCTTAAATACATACATACATGATGGAGGAGTATCGGTTGAACCGGATATGTGTGTCAATCACCAGTTCTCTTTCTACCTGAAAGCATGGAGCACTTATTGAAAATTGAATCCTTCGCCAGCCTTTTGTCCACAGGTGATGGGGTACACACCGTGCCAGTGTATGTTTAATTTGTGTTTATTGGGTACTCGCGTACATTTCAATCAATCAATCAATCAATCAAGGGAATTGTAAGCGCGCTACTCACCCGTGATGGTCTCAAGGCGCTGGGGGGCGGGTAAACAGCTCCGTCCAGTCGAAAAGCCAGGTCTTGAGCGTCTTCCTGAAGATGTTCAGGGAGGGGGCTCGTCTGATGTTGAGCGGGAGCTCGCTCCAGGTCTTGGCTGCTATGTAGGAGAAGGTTCTTCCACCTGTTCTGGCTCTGCAGATGCGCGGGGTTTCGGCAAGGGCGAGGTCGGCGGATCGGAGGTTTCTCTTGGGTACGTGGAAGGAGATTCTCTCGTTGAGGTATTGGGGTCCGGTGTTGTGGAGGCATTTGTAGGCGTGGGTATCTTGAAAGTGACTCTCAACGGGGAGCCAGTGGAGGTTCCGTAGGTGTTGGGTGGTGCGTTCGTGTCGAGGAATGCCGAGTGCGAGTCTGGCTGCGGTGTTCTGTATGGTCTGGAGCTTGCGGAGCAGAGACTTGTTGATCCCGGCGTAGAGGGTGTTTCCGTTGTCCAGTCTGCTGGTTATGAGTGCGTGGGTGACGGCCTTCCTTGATTCGGGGGGATCCACTTGAAGGTCTTTCGCAAGATTCGGAGGGTGTTGAAACAGCTGGAGGCGACGGCGTTGACCTGTCGTGTCATGGAGAGGGAGGAGTCCAGTACGATGTCGAGGTTTTGGGCGTGGTTCATGGGTTTGGGGGGGCTGCCAAGGGCGGTAGGCCACCAGGTGTTGTCCCATGTCGAGGGGGAGGGTCCGAGGATGAGGACTTCTGTCTTCTCCGAGTTGAGCTTCAGGCAGTTTCTACTCATACAGGATGCAACGTCCTTCATTCCTTCCTGGAAGTTGAGTCTGGTGGTGATTGGGTCCTTGGTGAGGGAGAGGATGAGCTGGGTGTCGTCGGCGTCGGATACTATGCTGAGTCCGTGCTGTCTGACCATGGCGGCGAGGGGGGCCATGTAGATGTTGAAGAGCGTGGGGCTGAGCGATGATCCTTGGGGGACTCCGCAGTTGATTTCTGTGGGTTCGGAGAGGAAAGGTGGTAGTCTGATTCTTTGGGTTCTGCCGGTGAGGAACGAGCGGATCCAGTCGAGGGCGGTTCCTTGTATGCCGGCGTCGTGGAGTCTGGCGGTGAGTGTGCGGTGGGAGACGGTGTCGAACGCTGCAGAGAAGTCGAGTAGGATCAGGGCCGTGGTGTGTCCTTGGTCGAGGAGGGTGCGGATGTCGTCTGTGGCGGCGAGTAGAGCGGTTTCGGTGCTGTGGTTGCTGCGGAATCCAGATTGGGAGGGGTCGAGGATGGAGTTTTCTTCGATGAATTTGGTTAGTTGTGCATTGACGGTCTTCTCAGTGACTTTGGCCGTGAAGGGGAGGAGGGAGATGGGTCGGTAGTTCTTGAGGTCGGTGGGGTCTGCTGAGGGCTTCTTGAGCAGGGGTCTGACTTCTGCACATTTGAATGAAAGACGCAATATCAAAGCACACTGCACCATGCAGCACCCAATGCTGATCACGCTGGCCCCTTCTTGAAGTCACTAAAACCACGGGGACCTGTCACCTGGACTGTTGTACTTGTTCTCAGCTGATTTACAGTTTCCTTATCAGCACCTCTGAGGCCAGGAAAGTGGGTGGGGGGGACTCCAAACTGCTGCAAGGGGACCAGAAACCCCTGACTGTAAAAAAGAATCTCCTGCAAACGGTAAACCAGGAGAAAAGTTAAAGCAGAGCGCGCCGTTCCCTCCATTTCCCTGGCCGAGCATTGTTTTTCTAAAGGTTAAAATGATTTACATTTTGATAAAGGATGTGATGTGGAAACACACAAAAGGATGCTTTGCTGCTGGAAAGACTGTGCTTTTCATTAGTCCAATGTCTTGTAAAGAAAGGACTATTTTAGAGAGATGTTAAGTCATGAAAAGAGAGACATATCAACATTTTGAATACAAAAATTTAATTTGGCATGGATGTGAGTACAATTCATTCCCTTTAGACTAAGCACAGGCGGAGTTCGCGTAGCCGCGCTACGTGGAACTCCGCGAAGCGGTAAAAAAACTCCGCAACGCCTCGTCGAGTTCCGTGATCATGCGGAGTTGCTTGTTCCGCATGCTCGCGCATGCTCGCGAGACGTTTCTGATGTTCGGCAACGCGGAATGCGTGTTCGGGGGGAATATTGTGCGACCTTCACCACGCGGTCGCACTTGGGCACAGCCATCTTCTTTTTCTTATCTGGTTATGGTTCTGGGGCTTGTTTTTCAATCCTCCCTAAATCGTTCCAATCCTTAGTCCCTAAAACTTTTTTTCTGATCTTTTTTATTTGATATCTATCCCTCTCTCTTCCCAAGTGTATATTTAGCGGTTTTTTTCTACTTTTTGTGTGTTTTACTGCGTTTTGTACTGTTTTTCTATTACTTGCTTTAAAAAATTTTTTTTTTACTTCCCTTCTTTTTCTTCTGACTTAATTTTTTACTCCTACATTTTCTTTTCCGTCCCCGCCCTCCAAAACCATGGCCAAGAATAAGAAGAGTGCTTCGGCTTCCTCCAGTTCCCGGGAAAATAGGAGGAGCCGCCTTCTTTGCAGAAGGTGGCGCCTGGAAGGGGTGCAGCCTCGGGCCTTATTCTCTGAGGTGGAGGTGGCTGCACTCATTTTTTTTGTGCAGCCCCACCTCCCCTTAACCCTGGCAGCAGGCCTGGTTCTGGGTACGGGATCCAGGAGCGTCACCGCCGGTGGGTGAGGGTGCGCTGGGCAGTGTTTCGCTGCTCTGAGGTCCGGCACACCCATAACCAACTGACGCACCGTTGGTCCGACATCCTGGACCGGGAGCAGGACCTGCTGGTCCTGCTAGGTGTTGAGGTTGTGGGGCTTGGTGAGTAGCTAATTATATTACTATTGTGTGTTCTGTTCTGTGTTATTGCGAATATTATTTTTTTCCCAAATAGCAAGAATGCTGCTGCTGCTGCTTAAATGCAGGTAAATTACGTTTAAAAATCTTATATTATGTGATTGTTATTCTAGACAGGTGCTCGGCGCTACTAACCTTACTTGTTTGCAACTTTGCGCTCGCTTGGGCTGATTATGTAAGAGAGGTTAGAGAACTTAAGTTAGGTAATGCAGACTAAAGAGACTCTTTTCCGTTGTCCTGTCACTAAGATAGTGGTAGGTATTTACTTAGTTAGTTACTTAGTATTAGTTGGTAATTTTTTAGCTGTCTGCGTGACGCGTCCTCCTCTCACGTGCTGTGCTGACTCCTTAGTAGAACCTTTTGTAGTTTGTTAGTGAGTGAATAATATAGCGACTCAGCAACCAACCAATTTTGGTGTATGCAATATGCATGCGTCCATCTATGCCTTTTTGAGGACTAAAATAAATGCAGACTTAGTGAATTGACCCGTCAAAGGGGGTTGATGATTGCGAATGAGACCGGAACTTAGAAGAAGCAAATATAATTTTTTGGCAATTCATTTCAAAGTCTTTGAAATAGGCGGGCTTAAGTTTAGGATTCTTGAATTAGAATGGAACTGTGGAATAATAAAGATAGGACGGTCTGAACCGCGACTGCGATACTAGTCTACTACTACAATTCGATCTGATTAGATAGGTCAATTTTATTGCAATTGCCGTTTCCTGTCAAAAACTCTTTTTTGGATTGATTTTTTAATATTTAGTTCACACCAATCAATTTTTGTCTCTTTAATTATGTCTTATATGACCAGCCTCCAGGGGCAAGAAGAAGACGGGGTCTGCCGAGGCGGGAGCTGGAGGTGCCTCCCAGGAT
Organism: Calotriton arnoldi; assembly: GCA_963921515.1. Lineage (NCBI taxonomy): Eukaryota > Metazoa > Chordata > Amphibia > Caudata > Salamandridae > Calotriton > Calotriton arnoldi. The sequence goes on from CAWUFW010003230.1 coordinate 863,262, forward strand.
CGCTCCTCTGCAGATGGCTCTGCTGGCCCCAGTAAGTCCTCCTGTTGTTAATATTAATATATATTTCCCTAACTTTTACCGCAGCTTATTTTTTTTGAACTATTATTTCCGTTTCCTAATTCTATTTTTTACCAAATCTTCTTCGATCTATCTGTTTCTAAATTCTTGTTATCCCTGCATTACCTACCAACTTAGGTATTTATATTTCTAGTGTCTGGTTTTTTTTTTACATCAAATCTAACTGCCTCTGACTCTGTACTATTAGTCTGTCTGTAGCTTGCTTTATTCTGGTTTTACTGTCAGCTTTCCCTCTCCCCTTATATTTTGTGGACTGCCTAGTGGTAGTACTACTGCAAGACTCAGAGAACACATTGGTCCTTACTACTACTAGTACTACTACTCTGTTGTGCAGATTGCATGCCCAACTAAGGTATTCTATGCATTTTTGTTGAGATTAGAAGGCGGCTTTCTTTTACTTTCTTTCTCATGCTCAATCGGTAAATAAAATGATGGTCACGTTGGACACCCCAAAGTGGTGAATTTTACTTTTTCTCGTCTAGGCCTAGTACAATTCTTATTAGCAGCAGTTGATGGTGAACATTGAACAACTGATTACCGTGCACCATGGCTGGAAGGAAGTATGAGGAGGAGGGCACCATTATATTTTCCAACCAAGAGAGACCTCATGTCCGATTGTCCGCACAGATGGCCACTTTCTTTTTAAAAACTCAGATTCACTAATAGCTCTAGCCACTGAGTCCAGTCCTTTGGGTTGTCCTCTTCTTGAGAGGGTTTTCGAAAATTGCCACAAACAAAATGGCTGCCCAACATGATATTTTATTATTTTTGATAGGACATACTGTCTACTCTACTCTAGTACCCGAATTGTACTAGCGATGTGTGTGGTGTTTGTATGCATTGTATTTTCAATCTTGCTAGTGAAAAAAAAAGAAATAGGGGGAGGCATATGGCATCTAAAAAATGTGAAATGTTTTTTCTAGGCATACCGACCACCAGTGCCGGGGCCAGCGGCGAAGGCGACGCCAGTAAGGAGGGAGCAGAAGATGCGGCAGCTGCAGGGGGTGAGCCAGCAACAGTGGCGGGCGGTGGTAAGTTACATTCCTTACTTATTGACAATACACTCGCTGCAAGGGTGTACACTGTACTGTTGAGAGAGACTAAGTTGTTGTGAAGAAGACACCCTTTAATTAGCATTAGCAATAGCGGCGGGAGTTGAGTAACTAATAGCCTCTTCTATCTGACTTCAACTCAGCTGGGAAAGTTTTATGAAGAAGACTAAGAGTCAGACGACCTTGATGGATGGGTTGATGGAAAAGGGAAAGAAGGATGGAAGGAGGAAGGACAGGTGACGTGTAATATATGACTGGCAGAGAAGGATGCGTGGGTGAAGGAAGGGGGCCCGGGATGCATAGGTGGCTGATAGGATGCATGGGTGGTTGAAGGATGGGTGAAAGGTGAAAGAAAGAATGCCTGCCTAGGTGGGTGAAACTGTATGGGTGAAAGGAATCCTCCGGGGGTTTGCTGGGTCAAACTCAAAGGCAAGCAAGGACGCATAGGTGGTGGTAAAAATGACAAATGTATGTTGTCAGTGAAAGGTTTGTTGAGAGTGACTTGAGATTAAGAATGATAGCCATGTATTGTTTAGTTTGAATGGATGGATGCCTGGATGGTATTCAATCATAGCATAGGTGGAGACTGGATGAAGAGAATGCAAAAGAAAAATAAACAGTGCCAGAGTAGCAAAGCCAAGGGTGAAGATTAGAATAAAAAAATAATTCTAGAAGAGCAATGCAATGATAAATGGAAAAATCGCTGGGAAGAAGCAAGGACTGTTTTTTTTCAAGGTTTTTGATTCAAGGTTGTATTTCAGAATACTCCCTTGACTCACAGTAGTTTGCAAGCACCACATATATATTGTGTATGTATGTACCCACCCAAATTTATCAATCGCCTCCCTCCGACTCCGAGGCCCACTCCGGCTCCCTAGCTATGTAATTTTGACTGTGTCAGCCATGAGTGGCCTATCGGCTGCATGGTTGGTTACACAATCAAACAATAGTAGCACCTCACTTCGTCCCGTATATCATCTTTCATATTAGTAATCAGATATCATCTGCCTTGTTGTAGTAGTCAGGGTGAAAGTGAAATTGAGCAGTTGCCAGTGATTTAACAGAGTATGGCGGCCATAGTAGAAAAATAGATAATTGTGTAGTACAGCTGCCCACCTGCAGACAGTAGTAAAGTAACGTGAGTCTGCGACTGCGACATGAGTATGCCTGTCTAGGGTGCAAGCTGACTGAGCTGGCATGCCTACATGGTTAATTTAGCTAAACAAGAGAGAGAAGAAGAAGACTTGTCTACTCCATAGTGCCTAGTAATGCCTGAAACTCTAATCACACAAATGTTAGGGGCCGAGTAAGTGGGAGGATACCACAAATGTTATGTACTGTGCTTGCTAGTGCTACTGTGCCACTATAATTTTATGTGTATCATTTTGTGTTACTGTTTTGCTAGGAGTATTGGTTACAATTGTCCTTTTTCATTCTTGATATAGCTACTCCTTCCCAACCACAACAACAACCCAACAGGCAGGAGTTAGCAGCCAGGGCCCGGCAACAGAAGCTGGAGGCCATCCGGGACGAATATCGTCAGCTGGTGGTTCTGGCGGAGAAGGAGGAGGAGGCGGCAGCAGCTGCAGCCTCCTCCAATGCCCCGGGCCCCAGCCAGCCCCTCCCAGTGCCACCAGTGGTACAGCGCCGTGGTCTGGCAGCCGCCCGTCGCACTTCAAACACTGCTGCCCACCCCTGTTGTTCATGCAAACAATTTCAGTGCCTAGAGGCCAGGATTGAGGAGCGATTAAACACCATGGAGCAGAAGATCCAGAGAGCCCGCCGCTAGACTCCGTCTTGACCCTTGCCCCTTTTTTAATCTTTTTTTGGTGGGTGGGAATTGGGCATTGGGGAAAACTTGTTTTTTTTTAATGGACATTTTGATTTTTTAATTTATGGTGGACAATTGGACTTACTGCTGGACATTGGTTGGGGCTAGCGAGAGGGGTGGGTCAGGTGTTGTGGTTTTCATTCATTCTAGTTTTTTTGTTTGGGGAAGAAATTGTTATACTTTACTTATGATGTGATGTAAATTGTTGGTGGGGGGGTTACTCTTTTACTTCGCACTGTTTCCTTTGCTGCAGGGCCGCAGCCAGTTTTTGATTGAAATCTGCTGATAGTGTAGCACACCAACAGATAGATGCGGTACCCTCTCTTGTCCTACTAGTACTGTCAGTCTCTCCTCCTAGTCTATGCAGTCTGCAACTAAAACCCCTATGGTCATCATCTTCCTGCTGTGCTACTTCAGGTATGGTGTAATCCGGTGGTATAAAGTGTTGATGAATGAATGAAATGAATGAATGAATGAATGAAAATGCATTTGTAGAGCACGTGGTTACCCGTAGGCATCCCAGCGCTATCAGTGGCGCCCTTAAGCTATAAGCAGATCAAGGGATTCATTTTGATCCTGGTTAACCTCTCCACATTTTGGGGCGAGAGACTGGTCCTTCTCACTGTCAGAACGGCACCAGCAGCACTGAAAACACGCTCAGCAGAGGCTCTTGCGACATGGAAAGCCAGATAGTTTATCGCCAGCCTGCTGAGCACTGGCCATTGGCGCCTTTTACCATACCAATACAGCAATGGGTTTTGATCAAAGTAGTCGACTGTTGGGTCATCCAGATAGGCCTGGACCATCCGCTCAATGCTCATGGGTGCTCCACTTTGCTCGGTCTCTTTTGCCTTTGCCTCAGCACTGGACTTAAGCCCTGCCTGTAGAAACCATTCCTGTGCCGATTTTGAGGCTGATGCTCCTGTTCTTGTTGTTGTTGATGTTGTTCTTGGTGGTTTTGTCTGCTGTGAGCCAACCGCACTGCCCTCAGGCTCTGAAGTTGAACTTGAAGCTGTCTGCCCTGCAGTACTTGTTGTGCCCTAGAGGAGCGGGCCTCTAATTCGCGGACGTTCTTTTTCTAGCTGACTGGCTTGCACAGCTATCCAAGTTTTGTAGCTGGCAACATCCCCGTCTGAAAAAGGAATGAAAGTGTGCAGTAATGGTTTGTACTGTGGATCAAGAATTGTGGCAGAAATGTAATGGTTGGATGACACAATGCCTCTTTGAACCCTTGTATTTTCAGATAAGCGAAGGGTTAAGCTCTCCACCAACTCATATGATTTTATTTTCCCCTCCACACCTGCGTACATTGGCAGACACCCCCTTCAGCTCTTCCTGTAGCATGTGCAACAATGGGATAGCTTGGCCCATAATACATTCCTCCTTACTGACTTCACGTGTGAAGACCTCGAAAGGAAGCAGCATCTCTGTCAGGCATTTAACTAGGCACCATTGGTCCATCTGAAGGGTCATGCCTTTCACAGTAGCATCCACTCTTTGCATGACATATTCATTGATTGGTCTGTACTGCTCAATCAGACGTTCTAGCATGTAATAAGTTGAATTCCAACGAGTTGGCAACTCCTTGGATGAGTGCTTAAACTGGCATTCTATTATCACGTTGAATGATCCTCAGCTGCTTCCGGGCTTTAAAAGTATGGCTGAAATGTGTGCAGATTCTTCTGCAGGTGGTCAGTACATTGCTGACCTTTTCTTCTTTTTTCAGAAAGTCTTGAACAATGATGGTAATGCAATGTGCCAAACACAGGGCCCTGAAATAGCCATCATCGGCCATGGCCTTAACTATATTACTGCCATTGTCCGTGGCAACAAAACCAATGTTAAGCCCTCCTGGTCGCAGCCATTCAAAGACCTTGTTGTCAAAGTCTTCCAAAATGCTTTCAGCAGTATGAGATTTCTCCATGGCTACAGTTGCATGTTTCCGAGCGGCATTACAAATCTCAGCAGTGTCAACACCTGCAGATATCGTTTCTCTAACGCCCACAAAAGAGATCCAGTGTGCAGTGATGCACATGTAATCAGTGGCTTGGCAACTGGTCCACATGTCTGTTGTCAGGTGGATAGTGTGAACAGCACTCTGATGCAAAGCTTGTCCAAGCAATTCCAGCATGACATGATGTAGTGCTGGAATAGCAACTCTGGCGAAATAGGACCGGCTGGGAACCTTCCATTTCGGGCAGATGGCTGCCACAAATTCAAGAAAACCCACCCCTTCCACAAAAGAAAAAGGGAGGAGGTCCAGCGCTAACATTTTAGCCAGCTTTGTGTTGTACAAACGTGCTGTTGGGTGGTTGCGTTCGTACTGCCCCTCTGACCTAAACATGCTGAGAATGGTAGCCTGGATTTTTTTCTTTTCTGGTGCCACTGATGCAGGTGACTTCCTGAGACCAGATATTAGGCTCAATGCGCGTTTTTTCGTCGCGGTAATCTCTTGCCTTTGACCCCTTGGTGTACTTCCAGCCTGACTCTTGTGCCATTGGGATGTTGCTGATGATGATGTGGGCGGTACCAATGCACTGCTGGTGACAGTGTTGCTTTGTGTAACAGAGAAAATGTCTCCTTCTTGTGCACCTTCCACCGTGATCGGATCTTCTTCTTCTTCATCCCCTCCACCAACAACACTTGCAGTTTTTTGGCCGCTAAGGTGCGCCTCCCACTGGATCAAGTGGTGTTTTCTCAGATGGGCTGTTTGGCCTCCGGTACCATAGTTTGTACCAAGCTTACCCCGACTAACACCTACTCCACAAATGGAGCTTATAGTAATGTTCACCTCCTTCCTGCTAACCGAAAAGAAGTCCCAAACTGGGGAGGTCAACTTTCTGATGCTGCTGGTGCCACTTGCAATGTTGGATGAACTGGTAGGTGGGCGTGACGTTTGACTCTCTGCAGTACCTACTTCTACTGAGGTGGTTGTTGTGGTGGGTGTAGGTCACTTCTGGGACTTAAATTTGGCAGCTGTAGGTGGTGTTGGTGGTATCTGTATACGTGGTATCCGTGCCACATCCCTCACAGGTATTTGGGATGGGGTAATGTCGGTCTCCACTGGAGTGGGGCTAATGTCCATGATGACTGGCTTGTCATCATCACCCTCCTCTTCTACATCTACCTCCATAACTCTAAGGCTTTCTGGAACCTTCCTTTTCCCTAGCCTTGTCTCGTGGCGTGTCTCACTCTCAGACTGAGGTGGTGGGATCCAAGTGATGTCTAGATCATCAGAAGGGGGGCTTGCTGAACAAGTTGATGGACTAACCCTCTTTTTCCTTGCTGGGGATCTGGAAGACAATGGATCTTCTGAAAGAGTGGCTTGCTCTTCTTCTTCCTCTGCAGGAAGCTCGATCTCCTGAACTACCCCTACTTCGGGAGGAACAACTGCTATTGGGCGTGGTTGCGGCTGTTGTTGCCCACTTATCTGAGTTTCCTGCATTGATTGGGTACTACTTTGCGATAACGATAAGTCAATTTCAACATCACTGCTCGTCGGCGTTGGACTCGTGATTAGACTGGCTGCCTCTGCGACAGACATGGGTTTGGGCCTAGGTTGGTGGGGTGGGTCCACTGATGCGGGGATGCTGCTCCGAGCTTGCTCCCCGGACACCGCTGCTGCAGGCGCAATTTTTGGTTTCCCAAAAAAGGTCTTGGGTGACATACTGGTCTTGGTAAGTGGCAGTGCCTTTTTCTCGCTGGCAACTTTCTTGGCACTGGACCTGGTACCTTCCTTTGGGGCCATCTTGAAGATGTAAGCGGCACAAGTTGAAGAGTTGTCTGTGGTCACACGCCACATGACGTCGTGCGCAGCAGGACTTCTGTCTGGCAGTACAATGGGTGATGTTGTCTCCTCCTCTTTTGTGCACCTAAAAGCAAAGAAGCAAGAAGAACATCCGTGAAACGTGGCATTCATTGTTGTGGTTCAATTACTATTAGAACAAACAAATATAATATATAACTTAGTGTGTGGTCACACTTGTTAGTGTTATTAATATTATTAAATGTATTACCTCAGTTATTAAAACAATTAGCAATACAGTGTAGCCATTTGTGAGACTTTGACAACAACAAGGGCTTTCATGGTGTACTGCACAGTACACTCAGGAAGGATAGGAAAGAAGAAGAAGAACAACAATACAAATGTAACGGTTTGGCATTGTGCATCACGTGGGATGCAGGGAGCTGCAGCTGACAATGGATGGAAGCAATAAGCCAAGCAGAACAAAGGAAAGACATGCAGGCCTATGGCAAAAGCAGTAAAGCACACTAACTGCCACCACAAAATGGCCACCAGCCATATGGTCACTCACAAGTCACAACAAGCAGGAGGCCTCGAAAACAATGAACTCAAGCAGGCCTAAATGGACACAGACTTTACAAAATGGCCCCTGGCCACATGGGGAGGATCAGCCAAGACAAATGCTGGCCCACTGTTACAAACACACTCACACACTGGCCAGACAAAGGAGGCATGCTAAACAACACAGCTTTAATGCAACAACGCCAAAAACGAAAATCCACAGGACTAAAAAAGGTTGGCAAGTTACAACAACCACACACATCCATCAAAGGCATTTATTTAACACACATGAAAAAAGTAGAATACCCCACAAAAAAACACATTTTGCATTTTAATCCAATGCAATCCATGCCATAAATGATGTTTAAATTCAACAGACACCACAGAAACAGTTATTTCATGCACCCACGAGTAGCTCTGGGGATATTGGTTGGAAAACCCATTGGCCGACTAGGCCACATAGTGAATCAATTCAAATCAATAATATTGCAAATTTATTAGAAAATGTAGTGAACTGTGCTACATTTTTTGCTGGATAGAAGAAGAAAAAATTGTTTGCAAAACAACAACCAGCAAGAAGGCATGGCCACCACAAAGAAGGCTTGCAGGCCTAATGCAGAAGCACACTGGCTGCCCCTTCACAAAATGGCCACCAGGCCACAACAACAAGAAAGGGAAGACGGGACAATGGAGGCCTATGGCCAAGGCACACTGGCTCAGCCAAGGCAAATGCTGGCACACTATTACAAACACACTCACATACTGGCCAGACAAAGGAGGCACGCCAAACAACACAGCTTTATTGCAACAATGCCAAAAACGAAAATCCACAGGGTTTGCAAGTTACAACAACCACACACATCCAACAAAGGCATTTATTTAACACACTTGAAAAAAAAGTGAAATACCAAAAAAACACATTTTGCCTTTCAATCCAATGCCATCCATGCACTAAATGATGTTTAAATTCAACAGCCACCACAGAAACAGTTGCTTCATGCACACATGAGTAGCTCTGGGCCTACTGGCTGAAAGGCCTATTGGCAGACTACTGGGCTACATAGTGAATTAAATAAATATTGCAAATTGATTTCAAAAGTTGGAGAAAATGTAGTGACCTGTGCAACATGTTTCCTTTATAAAAGAAGAAAAATTACTTACCAAGAAACAACTAGGCCCATACTGAAACTACAGGCCACCCACCACAATACATTTTAAAAAAACGATGAAAAGTACAAAATAAATCTAGGTGCATTGCCCCAATCAAACAAACAACACCAATTTTCCAACCTACTTGTGAAATCTCAAATTCAAAAGTCCTCAAATCCAATGATATATGATGCTGCAGACACAAAGAGCGATCCTTCCAGCTCCAAATCCAAATGAAAAGTGAACAGGAGATGGACAAAGCACTGGGAGGAGCCTGCTGGACAGTAACAGGAAGTTGGAGACTCTGGGGCACTTCCTTCCTCTTAAAAAAAAAAGTAAAAAAAGAAAAAGGACTCCTTGCACAGAAAAATACAGCCAAATGTCAATCTGCAGAGTTTTTTTAATCCAAATTGTCATTTCGAGAAGGTTTTTATGCTGCACGGGAGAGAACCTTCTCCAGATTGCAGAATCTGCATGCTTGGGATCACGTTCTTCACAAAACTTCCGCCGGAAGTCCGATGGCGTGTCGGAATTTGTGTTCGCGATCGCAAACTCTCGCGGGACCATGCGGCCACCTATCAAATCTCGTGGCGCTCGCGAACGGCTCAGGAAATCTTATCAGCGATCGCAGGCACCCAGTAAGTCGTTCCAGTGCACGCAAAAACGCATTTCCGGTGCGCGAACAAAATAAACCTCCGCTCCGTTGCGGAGTGCGGAGTTTTTGGGTAACTCCGCATTCTACACGGAACGCGGAGTTGCCAAAACTCTGCAAACTCCGCGAGCGGAGCGGAGTTTTACGCCCAGGATTACTTAAGACTCGAAAACCGGGGGGCATATTAGCAAGAAGAGGCGATAATCATCGCTAACCCTGCTTAGCGTGATTTTTTTTATCGCCGGCTATCGCTGGAATATATCGCCACGCTAACGCTGTATTAGCAACGATTAGCGCTATGACGATGAATATTCCAGCGATAGCGGGGAAATGGGCCAACATCGCTGAAAAACCAGCGATGTTGCATGGAGAAAGGAGAACACCTTGCTGATACGACCCTGTGGTCGTATCAGCATAATCCACCCCCATGTTAGGTATGGCTAACACCTGCTAATTGCAGGTGTTAAATAAATGGCGATGACCCCGGTTAGCGCGACTTTTCACGTCGCTAACTGGGGCCATGGCCACCTTGCTAATAGGCGATAGGCCTGTTAGCGAGTGTTTCCCAGGTTTGTTCGTCGGGAACGCCCACTTTGCATGTCATTAGCGATAAATATCGCTGACATGCAAAGCGGTAAAAACGGGCGCTAATGCCCGCAAACTGTCGCTAACTGCTGTTAGAGACAGTTTGCTGATAGGGCGATATAAATATCGCCGCTTTAGCGGCAAAAAGTGCCGCTAAGGCGGCGATAGTGCCCTTGCTAATATGCCCCCGGGTTTGCTATTTTTTCCGAGCTGTAACACCCAGATGAAGGCATAGAAATGCTTCACTGTCCTAGACTTTGATGACCTTCCATAAAACAACCAGTGGATGAGTTTGTAGGAGTCTTTTGTGTCATTCTCAAGGCGCTTTGAGTGCTCTGGAGTGATGAGGACAGAGAATTCAGTGGGGAAACAGCAGAGGAGGAAGAGAGCTGGAAAACACATGCATTCTCATGGAGGACTTAGTGTAAAATAAAAAAGTAGTTCCCTGAAAAGTGAGCAGTGGGAGTATACAATTCAGCCCATCAAAAGGATGCTAAAGAGGCTATGCTCCACGGGAGGGACAAAGGCATGCTGGAGTGCCTAAAACAAAAAAAGCCAGTAAATAGAAGACAAGCAAATATGAGTTACACAACATAAAGCCAATGGTAAGCAATGGGAGGTATGCTTTCCTAGATCAGCTTCAGCATGTCCCCAAGATGTCTTTGCAACCAGACAGCTGTGCTAGACTTTCCAAAGAAAATGGTGCAATGCCCTACTGGGGTCTGCCTCCCCATGATGAGCAAGAACACACACATGCAAGTGCTGCACCTCACTGCAGGGCCTGCCTCACTGCAGGGCTTGTAAAGGTAAACAAAAGCTAAAGATTGCAGTGAATTCCAAATGTGTCCAAGATCACACTTACCATTCCGTAGTTCCGAGAACACCCAAACCTACTTGGGCCATCCGTATAAGGTCTGTGTTAAAAGTTTGTTCTATTTTTATATCGTCATAATGTTCTGAGTTAATTTTACACTTATTTTGTGAGATGTATAAGTAGTGTGACTGCATGTGTGTATAATACGTGCATACCTACCTAGAGAGCAACGGAGGGCTGCACAAGGTTGAGAAGTTACAAGAGAGTGCAGGGAGGGTGGAAGGTTGGTGTTCAGTTGGAATGTGCAGGAGAGGAAAGACCAGGAGATTAGTGAGTGGAAGAGGCGCATTGAGCGGGGGAGGGCATTGTAATCTAGGTGGAGGAGAATAATGGAACAGGATGAGGAGTCAAGTCCCAGTGGTGAAAGGGCAGGGGTCAGGGGCAGGAGGAGGAAGGTAAGGTGGCCGACCACAGAGCAACAGGGCAAAGGAGGCTACAAGAGATCTGACCGGAAGTGGTCCAGCTGTTGAAGGGTACAGTTTCACAAGGCATGACTTGAAGAGAAGAGCCTTCAGTTCACTTCTGAAGTGGAGAATGGATGGGCCTTGATGGATCTGGTCTGAACTCCAGTTCTCCACTCTTGGTGAGTGGCAGGTGAAGGCCTGGCGTCTTGTCTTCTTAGCTTCCTTAGTTCCTGGTTTCAGGTCTGGCAAAGATGCCACTGTACGGCTTGGGTGGGCCACTGTTGGTTTAAACCTTGGATGCCAGGAGTGCTGGGGTGCCTTAGCTGACAGCCTTGCAGTTTATGGCAGAGGACAGATTCTCTCATCCAGTGGTAGAAGTGTTCAAGCAGTTTGTGGTGTTGTTCAATCTCCATGTCTGGGTGTCCTCTGTATAGATTTGAAAGTTCAGCTGATGTTGGTCAATTACCTGAAACAGTGGGTAAATGTATATGTTGAATGATGTGGGTGGCAGACACACAACAGGCCTTGGATATTCAGTACCCCAGGTCTTGGCAAGCTTGCAACCATTAATGAGGATTGATATGGCCCACTGGAAGGCATTGTCGGAGATATGTATCCATTCAGCACCAGGCTTGCCCACTCTAATGTTTGCCATAGCAGGTCCCATCCCTGCCATGGATCTTAAACCTGACTGGAGGCCCGTTTGTTCTTGAAATTCTTTTCTAATCATCTTTAAATGAATAATGCTGATGTAGCATGAATTTAAGCATTGAACAGAGCTTTGGGCTGACTGTGGGTGATGATTGGTTGACCATCAGAGTGTCAGGGAAACATCTCTTTATGATGAGCATGTGGATAATGTCCATAACATCTGGGGGCAATATGTATAAGTATCTACATGTATAAGTATCTGTATGTAGTATCTACCTTTAGGAAAGAGATGAAAATTCACCTCTTTAAAGAACACTACATCACAATGCATTAACCGTCCACAGTTCACCTACCTCTCCTATCACTCGTTAACTTTTTGCTCGTCTTTGACCATGTACAGTGCTCCGCTGCCTTTTGGCTCGGTTCGTGCTATAAATTTCCATATATATACATACATATATATGTTCCCTGGGTATAGGCAGACTAGGTGTGCGGCTATTTAGCACAGTACATGGTGGGAGAGGTGTTTATTGAAGAGGCGTGTCATCCTTCAGGAAGTAGACTGAGAGAACATGAATTCATATCTTCTTCCATATTATGTTCCACATCCTTGGCGCAAAGCAGGAGAAGGCACGTCTTCTGGGCCGCTTGCATTTCTGGGTCTCTGGCCTGGCAATGTGAAGCTTGCTCTGTGTTGCACTCACCGCCTGAGATATTGCTTTTGTGTACATGGTGACATGTTTGATGCACTTGCATTGAAGACAATGCAACAGTTCTGGAAGGTCATTTGGGCGGGCAGTAAGTCAGTGGAATTCCTGAAGGGTGGTGAACATAGATGTCAGAGAAACTATTTGTGAATGTAACTTTTGAAGTCAGTTTCCAGAAGATATGCCTTGATTCTGGGCAAAATAGGCATCGGTGCCCAGGAGAAAAATATAAATCGATAACCTAAATTGTGTAAAGTTCTACTTGTAGTTAGGGGATGTGACTGAAATGTAGGTGTCAAAGCAGTCAGAAATATTTGAATCCAGCAGAGGGCCTAGGCCTTCTGGACTTTCTAATCTACAACAGCCTGGCCATCCTAAGGGTCTTAGTAGAATGGCCTCTTCGAGAGATGGACAAACGATGGCCTTGTTGAACGTGCAAGAGTAGGGAACATACTCCAGAACCTGGTGGAAGCTGAAACATCACTGATCGGCAAATGCATACCTCAGCGCCCCTACTAAAATGACTCTCACAATCCGGGACTCTCTGAACTACCTTTCTCTGCCCATACACCCAATCCACTTAAATCCATTCTTCTCTCCTGCATTAATGCGGGGCCCTTTCATAGGTGGAGGGAGGGGCATGTATTATGGTGAGGGATATGTTCACCAACGGTCAGATTAGATAGACGAGTGCAAACCAATATATTAGCTAGATGAGGGTTTAAGATTTCACTACAGTTCACTGAGTCACTGGTTAATTCACGTTGAAGAGAGAAAACACCTTCATATCAGCCTTACCCTATTCAAGAAATTCATATCCACGGCAGGCACCCCAAAGGCACCGTTGGATGGGAGAATTGGTTGGGGAGGAATATCTAGAAAAAAAACTGGGATAATTTCCGGCATAATCTAGAAAAATGGTCTTCCAGCATTCATGGAAACGAAGACCACAATAAGGCGACGTGCAACCCTTTACTTTTACCCCTCTACCATCCTTGCTCCTTGGACCTGTTTATATTTTATTCTTATGCTCCAGTAACGGATGTATTTTTGTAATAATGTCTTTCTCCATGCTATGTTTTTATTCTAGGAATTTATGTAACTATGTAACAATATTCTGTTGTAACCACTTCCTTATGTAAAGCGCTCTGATACCTCCGGGTCTAGCCAGCGCTATATAAAACTCTTCAAATAAAAAAAATAAAAATTGTTGGCTCCATCCAGTGAAACTTCATTGCTTCTGCCAGAAGGTTAATTCACTGAACTGGCAGGGATGTGCACTATAGCGGGAAAGAGAAAGACTCTTGTGGGTCTCTTACCCACTGATATTGCCTCTGCACCCCAGGGGCTGCACTACCCACTTTTGCAACATCGACCAGAGCAGGCACACTATTCATGTGTAATTGCCTGTGAACCATCTAGTTGACCCTAGCCTTCGAGTGGATGGATAGTAGGGGTGAGAGAAAAATCTAGCTCTGCCGGCGGAGTTTGCAGAGTTTTACCCACTCCGCGCTCTGCTTGGAGTGCAAAGTTCCGGCAAAACACCACCAACCGCCGCATAGCAGAGTTCTTCCTCACGCGTGGCTCACCAACATTAAGTTAGTGAGCGCGAGTGAGAATTTGCATCTCCTTGTGTGATTGTTAAAAGGCTAGAACGCCTGCCGGCAAGATTTTTCACTGCGGGCAGTCGTGGCAGATCGCTACCGTTCGTGCTGCGAAAGCTACTGTTTGAGTAAAAAATCTACTCAAGCAGCAGAAATAAGCAGCACCCTCTGGTGCGCTGCGTGGTGCCGTTTGCACTGATTTTACACCGCGGAACAAGCTCCGGGCACAAAAAATTAGCACGAGCAGCTTGACGTGCCGAAATTCCGCCATTCTCAGAACTCCGCAAAATCTTGCAGAGTGTTTAGGTACCTCCGCGGAATTCCGCAGAGTGAAAGTCCACGAGTTCTGCCCACCCCTAATGGGTCGGAGTCTCCCATCCTGACACAGTGGTACATACGCCTCTGGCACGTTATGACCATGTAACAGCTTTCACTTGACCTTAATGACTGTTATAACTCCTTTGAAACCATATGGTGATATCTTTCAACTTGATCTACCCAGTGTTTCCTGACTGCCCAGGCTTAAAGCATTAAATCTCTTCTGATGTGCTGATACGGAGGGAACTCAGAAGGATGGGATAGAAAAGGATGGGACAGATGGTCACCTTACTTTGCTGACTAGTTCTCCGTGGGGATTTAGACTAAGGGGTAGATTTTCAAACATTTTGCTCTGGGTTAATGTTTTTTTACCAATTTACTTTCCAGCCCAAAACTTGTTTTGCATTGGAAAGTACCCTACAAATAATGCAAAGCAGCTTGAAGTATTGCTATGCATTACTTAGCACCAAGGGGGCATTTCATGGGTGGGACAAAGTGGGAAAAGTGTTTGAACTTGTCTAGCCATGGTATTTTGTACAGGAAGGGTAATCTTCCAGGACAAAACCTATGGTAGACTCAGGTACGCACCCTAGCGCTATGGCGCTAAGGTGTGTGCCTGGCGCACGGCAGCTAAAATCAGCACCAGCGCTAGGAAGAGGGGAGGAGAGAGCCATATCTCTTTGAATATGGGGCGTTCCTGCTCTCTCCTTGTCCCTGCATTTTTGGCTGCTGCGCTGCGTTGCATGACTTCTTTGAAAATCTTCCCCCAAGTCTTAATAGACGTCTAGACTGCTTTGACAGAAGTGTAACTGTCACTTGGCAATCCTTTAGGAAATGGAAAGATTTTTTTCCTTATCTAAGGAGGTAGAGGGAGCAACGTTGTATTTATTTCAAAACTAGTAAAAAGAAGCATTTATAAAAATGCATATTTGTATTGTAGCGGGGCTATAGATTGGTAGTGAGAGTGCTAGAATGTAGAAATGTAGCTTGGAAGAGCGTACGCCCTGCATAATATTTGTCACAGCAAGCTGTAGAGTTGTGACCTCCTCCTCATCACACACAATGATCATGCATGTTCACTAGAGGTATTTTTATGTCACGATGGAGACCCAGAGGGTGACTTTGTGGTCTGAAGGTTCACACCGTGTGCACCCTCCTTTAACCGAGCGTGACTACCAGCCGTGGTCCGTTCAGGTAACAGCGGTGGGGCCGGGGTGGCCGGGTAAGCGGAGATTTCGAGGGACGATGCAGAGGGAAAGTTAAATAAATAATTAATTTTCCCTCGGCATAGTCCCTCGAAATCCCGCTTACACGTACCCCACCGCTGTTACCTGCACGGACCGCGGCTGGTGACTACTATCAGCTCGCCGGGCTGTAGCGGATGGACATTGGTGGTAGTGACATCGTTTACATCAGCATGGCAGGATGTTCTACCAGCACGTGCCTGGTAGGCTCATCTACTGGCCATGCCCACCTTTTTGTAAATTGCCCTACCAATCCCTTGCAACATGATCCCTAAGCCATCCATGTGTGACATGAATGTTGCATGTGTGCACCTTTCTTGGTGCATAGAGGAGCATATGTGACATATGTGCCCATGGTCATTAGAATGCATTTGCTATTTGTTACATCCAAGTGGTACCCAAGATGGAGGGTTATGAGAGCCCAGACAGAAGAACTGCAAAGCTCCTTGAGGGACATTCAAGTATAGTATTTTGTTGTGTGTCTTTTGAGCAAAATACTTCTTTTTCAAAAGAATGAGAAGTGGCTGGGCACTGAATTATTAAATGTTATTAGTTTTCAGTAGTTTTGAGCTTCTCACCCCACACCATCTCATCCACTAAGACTTGAACTTCTCGATCTCGCCACCCTGAGGGCCAAGTGCTAAAGGTTTGCCGTTGGTGCTTAGTTTTGGTTCCAGCAGCAAGACTAAGCCACAGGACTCCAGTGGTAAAAGGCGTTATTTAATAGACACAATATGGACCCAGTAACCCCAGACTTGCATCTCCTGGAAATGTTACTGCAAGGATTGTTTGAGTCTTTTATGCATTCTGCCTGAATATTTTCCATTTCAGGTTCAAATAAAATAAGAATGCCTTGGGGTGTATTTGTGCTAGACAGGTGGTGTGTTTCATTTTTCCAGGACTCATCAGTTTATTGAAAGCACTGAATATTTACTTTGATTTATTATCTCCTTTTGTGACTGAGTATGCTTATAGCTCCTTTTAGCCTCTTATCCTCTTTGTGAGACTCCCTCTTTGTGATTTTATCGTCCTCCTTGGGAGATGGAAGTCATTGGCGCCTTTTAACTCCTCAGGTTCTGAGCTGCAGCATCTGTTCGCTGCTCTGCTCTCTGATTTGGTCTTTTCCTTCTTGAAGCGAGTGATTGCTGGGTGCCCTGGTGGTACTGAGAGGGAAGACTTTCAACAAATCCCTAGGATTTGTGGTGTCTGTAGTTTTTGTTTGTGCTGTGGTGTAGGTGTTGCCGAAGCCGAGTCTGTTTTCTCTATTGATCTGTCTCAGTGAGATGGTGGCAGGCTGTGACATGTTGGTTGTGGGAGGCGAGGGCATTAATACAAGCACAGGAGGGAATGTCACTTTAAATAATCTGTTAAGGTTGTAATGTATTTGTTTACTTCATACACACACATATATATATTTAGAGTGGAGATTGCTACTGTGTATAACTGTATGTATGTGTGCGTGTGTTTGTTTTCTCACAAACATTTGTACCATTTGACAAATCTGCACAAAGCTTTCCCAAAACTGTAATTTCCAATTTTAATTCACATAGGAAATCTTACTCGAAAAATGGCTGAACGGATCCACATCAAATATTGCACAAAGTTAGAACTTTATTCTGAAAACATTACTTTTGTCATATGGTGTAAATCCGTTCAGCCATTTTTGAAAAATTAGCATTTAAAGAGGGGTTCAGGTTGTACATTGAGGGGTTAAACCTCAGTGCCATGGTAGTACTTCCTCATTACAAAAATACCCAAAATACTCGAACGTGATTGGCGGAGATAGCTTTTTCTCCTGTCGGTCATTTTGATACTATGGTACTAGCCAGGCCCTGTACCCAACCCCCACAGCGCACCGCTCAAGGCCCGAGGATGAGGCATGGTGGCCAACGCCTGCTTTGCAGCTTGGTGAAGTGAGCACCACCTTGTTGGTCTATTCATCCCAGTAAGTCATCATATTTGTGATGACACAAAATCGTAGTAGGTTTCAGTTTGTTACCTGTCTCATTAAGTAACCTGTTCACGAGGGAGGTAGAAGTTTGAGTGACTACAATTAAGTATTTTGTGAATCAATCTATTAGTAAATAGGTCAGCTCACAAAATATCATTGGATTTTTAAAAAGACAGTGAAAATATTCAGTAGCGGCCGGCATTGCTCCCGGGTGGGGAGGCGGGCGCGAGGGGTCGGGGGGCGGGCGCGAGGGGTCGCGGGGGGGTCGCGGGGGTGTCTCGGAGGGGGGATCGCGGGGAAATAAAAAAAAATTGAACTTACCTTTCAGCCGGGTCCCGCGTCTTCTCGGCTCCTGCTATCCTGTCTCCGACAGGAACAGGAAGCAGGCAGCCAGGCTCCCTCCCCTAAGCCAATCAGAACGCTGCAAGCAGCGTTGTGATTGGTCGGGACGCCGCCCATCCAGGGGTTAATGGGGTGGGCATGTTCTCCATGCAGGCTGCAATACAGCCTGCATGGAGAAGAGCAAAGTGCGCATGACTGGTTTGGGCGGCTCGAGAGGGGCGACCAAACAGTCTTTGCGCACTCAGGAGTGGGTAAACCACTCCTCCCCTGCCCTCCTCAAAGAACAGAGCAGCCACGCTCACTGGCCCGCACGCAATGCGCTAAGCAAGCATAAAATGGTAATAACTCAAAGTTATTTCCATTTTATGTTTTAGTTTTGTCGCACTGCAAGAAAGCAGTGGGGCGATGCTCCTCCGCCCTAGTGGAGGAGCCGCCCCTGAAAATATTGCAACCCCTTTTTTGCAAACATAACATCACTACTTCTGGATGCAGGTCTGTAGTAACATACTTTGACAGTTAGAGACAGACAGGACAAACAACATAAAATGTATTTTTTTATTTTTTTACCAATAGAAGTGATTCTACCAAGAATCATTTTTATTTTAACATTTATGTTTTTCTGTATTTGTTTTTTATATTTGGGGGATTAAACTACAAACAACAATAAAAGATGGCATCAAAACTTGGGTACAAAAAATGTTTTTTTGCGGTTGGCTCCATGTGCAGCTACCTGAATGTTACGAGTTCAGGCCCTCTGCTCACCCAACAATATTATTTTGGACCATTGAATACAGTACAACCCTATGGATGAATGGTTGAATATAAAAGGGTGAAGTCGTATTGTTGGACTGTAAGGAATGGGCTAGAACAGCATCGCTAGGTTGAAGATTCTGCACTACACCAGAAGAAGTAGACGTCCGCTCCAGTGCTTAACTTGTAAAAAAATAAGTGCCGGGGCTCTCCTCAGGAGGCCACTGCATCTTGCACCACACATTGCCCCTCCATGCTGCCAATGATAATAACAACACAACTACTAACCATCACACTCCTACAAGGGTGACAGTTTGGACTATTACCGGCCCCCAGAGCTATAAGAATGGCTTGGGTGGCAGGTTAATAGTAATTTTTCATGAATATTGAATTAATAATTGACTGTTGTTATGGTCATCTCTAAATTAGCCAGACAGTGCCACTTTGTGGCAGACTGTCACAAGCGCTGGTGTTGACAATTAAGTGCAAATGCGAGCACCGGAAACCACCGGTTCAAATTAAGCATTGGGCAGGTCCTCTTCTTGTCGTCTCTGCTTTGTAGTTTTCAACTGACATGTATGCCGTGCATTTAAATGCTTTAGAATACCAGAAATACCAAATGAATACTTCTTTCCACTACTTCTGCTGAACTCCTTTTTGCACGATGTGCAGGAGACCAGTTTTGCAGATACCTTCCTATCTCTGGGAGCAGGGCCGGACTGTGAATCCAAAGCAGCCCTGGCAATTTTGTCTGACCGGCCCCACAGGGGAGGGGGAGTGGGTTGCAAGCGTGAAGCACTGCTGCTTTACAAAACCGGCCCCCAGCACTGCTGCTTTTGCTACTGGGGGCCGATATTGCAGCATCGCTGCAAAATCGCCTCCCAGTAACAAAACCGGCCCCCACCCTTCCAGTCTCACAAGCAAACTCTGTAGTGTAGTTCCTATTTCCCTAATAGGCTCTGCGCATTGGAATAATATACCCTATAGATTCGACATAGGACTGAGGTCAGTATGTCCCTATCGAGTATATTAAACTTAATTACTTTGTGCCAGCTAACTCAGAGGCCACTAGAAACTCCTTGTACACAAGAAGGGAGTAGTTTCTGGCAACCGCATAAACATGACAACTTTGTTTCCCTTTAGAATCGGAACACTCTCAGAATCGTGGAAACAACAGATAACAGTTTCACTCAGCTAATCGTGCATGCTTAGTTTCTTCAGAGTTACACAGAAAGAATAGACGGGCGTTTCAATAAAAGGATTTATTGAACAGTCTTGTTTCTCGTGTAAGAGATATGAGCTGTTACAATCACAAGACAGTATGCAAGATATATTATGTACAGCGTAAGCAGTAGAAAGAAATAATACTGCACTAGCATTATCTTTTAGCTATGTCACATATATTCATATACATAAATAACATATGCTAAAAATGTGAGTACTCATAAGATGCTTCTCTAACTAGTTCTACCCCAGTGTACCTAACCTAAGTGTAGTGCAAGGTAAGAAGTAGGTGATGTATTCTATAGTATGGTATGCTATAGTATGCCAAGTCTCTGGTATGCCAAGAGTCTGGTATGCCAAGAGTCCCTCTAGGTTCTAGTCAGCTCCATACCTTGAGAATGAGAGAGGTGGGAATCTCTTTCCGGGTCTCGAACTCTAACACCCCGCGAAGGGAGTCAGAACACTGGAAGCTGGATTCTCTGCGAGCAGGGATGACAGCGTCTCTTGTCAGTGCGTCAGGCCGGGATACGGGCTCCTCTAAAGTTGAGGTCTCCTCCTACTTGCTTGGGCAAGGGAAGGTATATTTATACCCGGTAAGTACCTTGCAATGTTAGTATTGACGTAAAGTCGGGCAGAGGAAGACGTCAGGAATGAACCCTTAAGGAATAGCGGTTCATGCATAATAAATGAGTTCTTGGAGAAATCAATAATCCTGTGCTAGGGGAACTTCCAAGAGCTTAAGGGTCTGGTTTCTAAGAACTCGTTGTGACGTTGGGGTGGACGAATGTAGGTGACCATGCCTGTATTTGGATAGCATGGCTAATGCCTAAATAAGGACTGGGATCTTATGCCTATATAAGGGCAATGCGAATTGTACCTATATAAGGACATGTTTCAGGAAAACCTATATACGGACACCTAAAGTGGAATACAACACCCACTCCACTTTCGAATGAACGATAGTACTAAATGCTAAACATTAAATGCTGAACATTAAACTGAGTACCACATGTTGCTAAAAACATTTCTAAAAGCATATTAAAAGAAGTTTTTTTTTTTTTTTTTTAAAGAAAACATGTAATGCAATAGGTACTGTACATTTAAAGCATTTTTTCATTTTGGGTATATATCATAAATAAAATGCAACATGAATGAATTAACAGAAATATTTACATACGACGAAATGGTTGACAAGTATTCAAAAATCAAAGCCATTTCATATCATGGTACTAAATGAAATTGTGGTAAATAAGGTGACAATGTGTCCCTGGAAGTATTCAAAGAAGTCCGTTCTATATGAATAGTTCTACTGTAAGCAGATTGAATTGCCATGTATTTTCAAAACTAGAGAGAGAAAAAATTCAATTTTCAGGAAGAGTTCCAAGTTTTGGTCTGTTTTGAAAATATGGAGGCCAAATTCATTGCTTCCCTGGTACACTGTGAGCCAAATCAAAATCAGTGTATGGGTCTGGTGTAAACATGAAATCATCTATTCCTGTAGACAAAAGATCTTCTACCGATGTCGGTGACAGTTGGAATACCTCATTTAGAAGGTTAACTGCACAGAGATGTGAAGCATCGCCTTCAGCATAGGATGCCGCAGCAATGTTTGCGTCCGTTGTTACCTGTGTGCCTGTTGATCCATCTCGTACCTCAGCAGCAGCAGGAAGCGTCTGTGAGATCTCAAGGAATGCTGTCATCAGGATTGGTAGCCTCTGGGACAACACAGAGCATGGGCCGTTATCGGGTCCAGCAGAGTATCGATATCCGTTGGCATGACTGATGGGAGTGTTAGACAGATGTCTAGCACGCATTCTTCACCGCAAAGCAGGCAGCGTAGAACAGGTAAGATGCAATCTTGTCAGATTGGTCTAAATGACAGAAACCATGTTGTATTAAGTTCCCGTAGATGAAGTATGCCCAAAAGTTGCACTATGCGCTCACGGCACTTCCGTTCTAGGAGAGCTTACTCCAAATTGCTGGGAGTGACGCCGGTTGATAGGCTTGCCATAGCGTAGTAGTAGGAATAAAAACAGGATTCCTGCAACGAGTGCTAGAATTAATGGCACACCACCAAACACCGAATGTGCGAAGTTTGGAATGATTCCGAGGACTGCCCGAAAAGGTGTTAACAGTCCTGAACAGATGGTCTTAAATATATGTACAATCCTGCTCGTATCAGACATGTTTAAGATACGTCCCATCATTTCTACGAAATGTATAGGGCAGTTTGTACGAATTAAAGCCTGTATCTCAGCCGAAGTCCTTGCAATTTGTAAATCATAGATTTCTTTGGCCGAGGTCAAAGGCACGGTCTGTTGTAAAAGCATGGCTTTCATTCTGCTTAAAATATCAAAACGTATAAAAGAAACATTCAATGAAGGCCATAGAGGCGACTCCCTGACTGTGTCTATTTGGGGGAACAATACTTGCATACAACAAGTAACCCTGGAGCCAACCGTTACCAGATATGGGATTCTTGGCAACATGCCACAGCAACTCTGATCATTCAACATGAGGTAACTCCCGTTAGAAAGTTGGCCAAACGTTGGATTAATCACAGCAGCTGGTGTACCCTGCAGGTGGCAGGACTAGTTTGCCACAGAACCATTACAAGCCCCGTGTAAAGAAATGACATAAGAGAGATCCGCTCAGTGCACTTTCACAGTGTGTACCACTTAGAAACACTTCACGATCCCCACTCCAACATCTGTATTCGTAAGGTAAATCCCAGGATGTCTTAATGTATTCTTTACCCAACCTTTCATATTTGCCTGCTTGCATCTGTTTGAGGCAATACTGAAAATGAAAAGGAGTGACAGTCAGAGTTATTTTGCCATGGATAAGCCATTCTGTAGCTGGTTTTTCTGCTACCGTAAATTGTAATTTTTCCAGTTTTTCAATGCTCAGCACTGTATACTTTGCTCCCCTTTGTGCCAATTCGATCTGTTTATCCGTTAGATTGTATTTTGAAAACAGAGACGACGTGTTGATAAAACGCCAAGGCACATAGCCTGCACGCAAGGATTGCAGCGTCCAGCCTAATAACATAATAGAACGTAACTGAGATTGGCTTTGTTGTAACATGGCTAAATCTTGTTCCAGTATGTCTATAGCAGAGGATACAATGTTGTCCAGTGAATAAATTCTGGATGATAAAGTTGTTAACCCATTGTCGACCACAGTGAGAGATTTCTCTAAGTTAATACGATCAAGCTCACGTATTCTTTCTGCGGCCTCTGCATGTGAAACCTTCCATATTTCATTATAAGCAGCATAAATGCCGGCATAAATGAAACATTTTTGACGCGGCTTTCTTGGTCCTAGCAAGAAATCCCTAAGGTCTGTGTCTTCTTTAAGTAAAGATAAGTGTTGTTTCACATCCTCGAGTGTAGATTTTTGTAACCAGTCGAGGCACAATTTTCCTACACTGTATGTTGTTACTATCCCCGGATGTTGTCGTTGAACATAACGTGGGTCTGGCCTATAAATAGTAAAACCCTGTATTCTATTCAGGAATCTTTCTTGACAGATGTTTGTGTCTATGGGCCAGAGCAACCATTTTTTCCAATCAGGATCTGATCTGTTGTTTTGTAGTATTGTGTCTATTGTGACCGCTCCCTGTGTAGTGGTATTACTTGCAGGTGTTGGTACAGAAGGTGTGTTCATGTCTTTGATCTTGGCTAAATCAAGGCAAGATGTTTGTTGCACAGTGTCATTCAAAAACATTATTTGATGTGGGATGATACAGGCTCTAAACAAAGCTTCTATCCCCTGCACCTGCCAATCTTTAGAACCCCAGACAGATTTTGTGTCGATTGTGTCTTTCCAAAAGTCAAATCCTTGTCTAGACAGTTGGGTAATAAAGGCTGCAGAATAAATCTGTTTTGTATTAGTTAACATAATTTTCTGTCCTGTTTTGTTTACATTCTTATAGTAAAATGTTTCTGGATCAGATATATTGTACCCTGAAAAATATGGAAACTTATTTGCAAACGTTTTTGAACTACCCTTTGGTGGTGTAGGACAATGTTCCCATTGGTTAAACATAAAAACATTTCTAGGTGTTGCAGATTTATGCAAGAAATGATGACCATAGTGGTTGTAACAATAAAGCTGTTCGTAGTCTGATGAGCCCTCTAAGTATTCATTGTTAGAGAACGCAGCAGACCTTTCTAGATCAGACATCATATCATTAACAGTCTCAAAGTCCCAATCATCAGAATAGGTACTGGAGGTAATAAAGTCACTTAGTGAAATTTTAAATAAATGTGGAATCTTCAAAAGTTCTGTCGGGCCGAATATGTCGAAATCGGTTTTGTCCCAAATTATACCATCCTGTATAGGAACGGCTGTGATGTTCACTGCTGACAAGTCTCTTGATTCACGATGGGAAGATCTGCCATTTATAAGCATGCTAAGAGTCATAACCAAAGCTAGCCAAAACACAAAGAAAAATATTCCAGAAATAATCCATATTTCAATCCATGGTGAAACCAGATAAGTCTCTTTCAGAAAATGAAAAAGGTCTTGTACTTGTTGTTTGAAAGTTTTTGAGGCTGGCGTCGTTTCAGGCTCACTCGGATCCTCAGAAAATGTATCAAAGTTAATGAAATAGCCAGAAGCAGTTCGGTCAATTGTTGAAATTGCATCAGGATTCGTAGAAATCGCTGGAACCAGTTGATCACGTGTTACGTTGGTGTAGACAGGTGTATTTGGATGAACTGTTACTTGAGTTTTCAAGAGGGATGAGTTCCATAGCATTGTTGCTTAGTCCTTCATCTTTTACTACTGAATTCTCGATGGTTCTGAGTCTTTCAGTCTGAACCTCTTGGATAGTAGCGAGAGGAGTGCGTCTGCTTCTAGGTCGGAGTCCACGAGGCCTACTATTTAGTATTGGCCACATACTGTGGTTTGATGAGGTCGATTGACACAAATCTTTTCTCCTTTTTTCCAGCAAGGGGCGGCAGAAGTACTGTTCTTGTTCCGTGGACGGCTAGGACAGGTACTGGTTGTCTGTAAGAAGGTCCAAATTCCTTCTTGTCCGCAATCTTCTCTCTGACTAGATCCCGAACTTTTGGGATCCAGACAGGCCTTGCTGGGACTGCCGGTTTTTCCCCAGTGGTGGTTGGCTTCAGGAACACGTTGCTTTGTTTCGATCTTAGTTCATTTAGATCCTGTAAAACAGCCAAACGATCTTTGATATCAAAGGGTTTATTTTCCACCACTGTGCCTTTACATTCGAGATCAGGAACCCACATTCTTGTCCCAAATAGGACCTCATATGGAGTGACCCCCTAGAGAACTTCTTGGCAAATTATTTAATGAGCGTTGGACCCCATAAAGCTGTTTGACCCACCCATCACCCGAACCTAATACTCTAGCTGTTATAGACTGCTTTATGTCCCGGTTTTTCCTTTCCACAACAGAATTTCCCTCAGGATGAAACGGAGAGGAGTACTGCAATGCTACGCCCAAACTGGCCATGGCTTCTTTGTAAGCCCGAGAGCTAAACGCAGGGCTCTGGTCAGAATGTAGTGTGCCAATTGCGTATGTGCCGATAAAGACTCGCAAATCTTTTATAACAGTTCGAGCGTCACCCGAGCGCTGAGGCCATATCCATAGGAACCTTGACTTAGTATTTGTGGGATTGCATTTGTCCAAAAGGATGCCTATGCGTAGATAGTCTAATGCTGTCTAACAATGGTGTCTGTACTGGGCAGGCTACTTCGTAGTCTGGTGTCTGATGGCATTCTGCACCACGCTGTCTATTGCAGTCTCTGCAGTCATCGATGAAGATGTGAATCTGTGTATTCATTCCAGGCCACCAGTACATCTCTTTTAATGTTAATATTGTTTTAGAGATCCCTTGATGTGACAGACCCTCCCCCAGATGTGCTTCATAAATCAAAGCTGCTCTACGTTCCATGTTTGGAATTACCCTATCCCCCACTCCAGGGATTCGAGCAAAAGGAACGTTGTTCGCATCAATTACATAAGAATACTTGAGTGGAAATTTCTTTGGTAACGCTGCACCACTGCCTTTGCTTGAAGCATTGACAGCCAACAATATCTCACTGTCTATTCTCGTTTTTGAACGAGTGATCGCAGCTACGGAAGCCGTCTGAACAGCCCCCTTTGCGGCTTCATCAGCCAATGAATTCCTGCAACGTGAACGCCATCACGTTGATGACTCAGCGTGTGTATCACGTGAGCTTTTGGTAGTTCGTCTCTCAACTGAACTACTTGTTCCCAAAGCGATTTATGCTTTATTGTGCCACCTTTTGCATCTTTGAACCCGTTTTCAAGCCAATTCTGTATATATTCATTATACGACTGAACACAGTAAAAGAATCGCACACTATAAGTGTGGGGAATTCGCGATCTGTATTTTCAAGTGCCAGTTTGAATGCTTGTAGCTCAGCTCGCTGAGCTGTACAATCTCCTAGAGATTGAGTTTTAGTGACCATTGGTCTGAAGTTACCATCTTGCATGCAACCTTTAACGATTGCGCACGCTGCACTGTAAGCTTGCTTACTCCCTGTAGCGGGTTGTGCTGATCCGTCAGTATAAATTATAAATTCGTACTGATTGAGAGGCAGAATTTCAGTGGGCAGAGGACATTCATGTTCATATTGCAGGAACGCTTGTGTTTTTAAATCAGGATCAAAAACATATTCAACATCTGTTGCAGCAAGAGAATTAACCCATTGTATCCATCTAGGATGTAAAGCTTTTGCATTTGGAATGCTCGCTTTTGTAACCGCCTCTAAGGCTGGTACTGGAGTTACGACAATAATGCGTTTCCCTTGAGCTAGAGCTCTTTCTTTTGCTACAGCGGATTGAACTGCTGTCAGTATTTTTTCTGTTGAAGTGAAGCGCATTTCTGCTTGTGTATACAAATGTGATTTGTATGCTATTGGTACTTTTTCACCCTCATTAAATGTTAAATAGGTGAATCCGCATTGTCCCGAAATTATTCGGATCACTAAATTGCGTTTATTTACGCGTGTTTGTAAGTGATTTGTTGCTAACATGTTAGCTTGGAGTGAACGCAGGATTTCTGTATGTTCTTGTGTCCAATGTTTTGTTGAAAATTCAGGTTTTATTAATTTGTAGAGAGGTTTAACCCTTTCTGCGTAATTTAGAATATAAGTTCTTCCAAAATTTAGGAAACCCAAGATGGATTGTAAATTTTTCAGCGTTTTTGGTGTTTGGAGCAGCGAGCACTTTTCTAAAAGTTAGCTGCCAGGCTCTTGCCTTCACTTGAAAGCTCATATCCTAGGAAACGGACATTGAGATGGGCAATTCTGGATTATTTAAAGTTGAATTTATAGCCTTCAGAGGCGAAGCCCAATATAATGGTACTCACCCTGTTCAAGTGCCTATCCAGGTCATCGTCTGTCAGATAGATGTCATCGACATATGACAATGCCTCATTATCATAAATTTGTAGTAACTCTGTTACCCTTGCTGAGAATAACCCCGGGCTGTTTTTGAACCCTTGTGGGAGTCTACAAAATTGACGCTGGGTCCCAATTATTGGGAAAGCTGTTAAGTACCTGCTTTCAGGTGCTATGTTTTGACAAAAGAAACCATTTGAAATGTCCAATGTGGTTTTATATTTTTTACGGACAATGTTATTCATTAATGCTGTACTATGTGCATTTTGCACTGCAAATGTTTTAGAACAAGTGTTCAAGTGTCTGTAATCCAAAACTAGACGATATGTATTGTCTGGTTTGGATACAGGAAACAAAGGATTGTTCATTGAGGAGGTGCATGTTTCAATCACCCCTTGGTATTCAAGTTGATCTAAGATCTCCCTGACCTGTTTTTTAGCTTCTTGCTTTATTGGGTACTGCCTTTGTGCAGTAGGTTGATTTTTACCTGTATTTTATGGTGAGGTGAGTCCTCATCCCATCCTACATGATTTTTGTATAATGCTGGGGCCTGGGCAACTGCCCATTTCCTGGCATAAGTATACTTTAGGTGAATTGGAATATGGTTGGAGAAGGCTGGCATAATGATGTCCTCGCCATGTGGGCACTTCCTGACAAAGTGTGGTGGCCAGTCTTTTTCTGCTAGAAGTATATCATAACTTCTTGAAAGTTTCTCCCAAAAGAGTGTTTTCACTTTTCTTTGTATGTCTCCCTCCATTCGGAGTGTTATTTCATATAACGTTTGTGGAGTACTAACCCTGGTGTCTACAGTTTCTACGGTGATGTACTCATTCAAGTCCACTATCTCCAGAAGTTCCTTCAGGTTCTGGCGAGCTATTGTTACTTCTGCTGCACTGTCAAGCATTGTCTGAGCACATTCTCCGTTCTTGAGCTGTGTTCTCAGTATCCACGGCATGTCTGATCTTCAGACCTGCTACCTTCTTTTTTGTGAATTGAGGTTTTGATTTATTTTTCTGAACGTGTTTGTCGTCTTTGGATTTCACACGTTCTTCTCTGTGTTCTGACCGTCCTCTTCTTTCTGATGTCTGTGACGATATCTGAAAGGTACGAGAGGAACGTGTATCAGTATCTTGATCCCTGTCAGGTTTTCTTAAATTATCCCTATTCCTGAGGTTATACCTCCTTTCAGAGGGCTCCTTTTGAGGAGACCTACCTCGGGATTGAGAACGTGGCTCGTTTGAATTTTGTTTATTAGTTTCCCACTTCTTTTTAGAAGATGTAGGATTTTGTTTAATAGAGTCCTTCTCAGGACTTTCAGATAGTTTTGGCTTCAAAGGTTTTCCACCCAAACTATCTCTGCCTAATTCTGCATAAGATTGTTCTATTTTTCTGGGTAGTTCATGTTGATGTTCTGTTACATCAAATTCCCTTAAGTGTTGGCGGATCGCCACTGATGCTGCCTCCCCTTTAATATTAGATAATATTATTGTAGAGACCTGGTCGAAGTTTTTCAGTAATTTCATACCTAAATTCAGAGCAGGCTCTGCCCCGTATTCGTTTTGAATTTGTTTCAGGACATCTGGTATTACTACAATTGATGGAACACCATGTGTTTTAGTATAGATGGCAGCAAAGACTGCGCCCCAAGTGGTGCAGTCTTCCATTTGTGGTGTGATCCCCATTGGTAATCAGATTGTTAGTATTCTGTGTTTCTCATAAGGGCTAGTATTTGGAAATACTGCTTCGATTTGAGTAATTTTTTGAGCTATCCAGAATGGAATTTGTTCACGTTTTGTGGGCATTTTACCCATGACTGTGTGTAAAGTCTGTGGAGTAATTTTTAGTGTATTCCCCTGTTGAGGGGTTTGATTTGGAATGGTCATTGGTGGTTGGACTGTGAAAGTCTGCATGACATATTGGACTAATTGTCTGTAAATTTTTATTAACTCTTGTAGTTGAGTAAGTAATTCCTCATCTGACATCTCTTCAATATCAGGATGAGGTGTGTAGCCGGCTAGAATCGGCCATGTTGCTCCTGGTCTACCTAGTGGACCGAGCCTGGTAATGTTTTTGTGATGTTTTAGGGCGCCTTTAAACCAGAGATTATGCTCCTGGTATGTGAGTGGAATTTCAATATCCTCGAAAGGAATATATTCCTCTGGTGGTTCATCTTCTTTAAGGAAGTGAAACACTTTTGTTACTGGATTTGATTCTGGGAATACTATCCATGAATAGAATACCTCTGTCTGAAAGGATTCGTGTGCCTCTATCACGAAAACTGCTCTACCACCTCTTGGTGTTAGGCCGTCTTTTATAAGTTTTAGAGTGATGGCTCTCCTTAAGTTTGGAGGGATGTTTATAACACCCTCATCGGTTTCATTTAAACCTGTAAAGTTAAAAGCTGTTACGACTGGATCAGCTGCATCTACACCGTTCTCTGTGGCAGTATCCCCGTTCAGGGACACTGTTTTTTGAAAAATGTAGAACAAGTTTCAAGGAAACAAAAGATAAGGTGCACAATATTTTGGAACACTGTATCCTTCAACGTTGAACAAACCATACAGCTAATATATAGGATTTTTGTCCTATTTTGCTTTGGCGGATATTTAACCCTACCCACTCCAGACGTCTTATGGAGTATGTGAGTAGGTGTCTCTGAGAAAAGCATGACTGAGTTACTCAGTATCTAGCGTTAAATTAGTGCCTTACCAAACGTTGGGCGCCATGTAGTGTAGTTCCTATTTCCCTAATAGGCTCTGCGCATTGGAATAATATACCCTATAGATTCGACATAGGACTGAGGTCAATATGTCCCTATCGAGTATATTAAACTTAATTACTTTGTGCCAGCTAACTCAGAGGCCACTAGAAACTCCTTGTAAACAAGAAGGGAGTAGTTTCTGGCAACCGCATAAACATGACAACTTTGTTTCCCTTTAGAATCGGAACACTCTCAGAATCGTGGAAACAACAGATAACAGTTTCACTCAGCTAATCGTGCATGCTTAGTTTCTTCAGAGTTACACAGAAAGAATAGACGGGCGTTTCAATAAAAGGATTTATTGAACAGTCTTGTTTCTCGTGTAAGAGATATGAGCTGTTACAATCACAAGACAGTATGCGAGATATATTATGTACAGCGTAAGCAGTAGAAAGAAATAATACTGCGCTAGCATTATCTTTTAGCTATGACACATATATTCATATACATAAATAACATAAGCTAAAAATGCGAGTACTCATAAGATGCTTCTCTAACTAGTTCTACCCCAGTGTACCTAACCTAAGTGTAGTGCAAGGTAAGAAGTAGGTAATGTATTCTATAGTATGGTATGCTATAGTATGCCAAGTCTCTGGTATGCCAAGAGTCTGGTATGCCAAGAGTCTGGTATGCCAAGAGTCCCTCTAGGTTCTAGTCAGCTCCATACCTTGAGAATGAGAGAGGTGGGAATCTCGTTCTGGGTCTCGAACTCTAACACCCCGCGAAGGGAGTCAGAACACTGGAAGCTGGATTCTCTGCAAGCAGGGATGACAGCGTCTCTTGTCAGTGCGTCAGGCCGGGATACGGGCTCCTCTAAAGTCGAGGTCTCCTCCTACTTGCTTGGGCAAGGGAAGGTATATTTATACCCGGTAGGTGCCTTGGAATGTTAGTATTGACGTAAAGTCGGGCAGAGGAAGACGTCAGGAATGAACCCTTAAGGAATAGCGGTTCATGCATAATAAATGAGTTCTTGGAGAAATCAATAATCCTGTGCTAGGGGAACTCCCAAGAGCCTAAGGGTCTGGTTTCTAAGAACTCGTTGTGACGTTGGGGTGGACGGATGTAGGTGACCATGCCTGTATTTGGATAGCATGGCTAATGCCTAAATAAGGACTGGGATCTTATGCCTATATAAGGGCAATGCGAATTGTGCCTATATAAGGACATGTTTCAGGAAAACCTATATACGGACACCTAAAGCGGAATACAACAACTCCCGATGCCGGGTATGGAGAAGATCTCCCATACAGTTCACTCAGGAGAAGACCTTGGCTGCTGTTCCCTATTCCAAAGGCCTTCGGGTGCTCTCTGGTCTCCTCCTGGTGCCATTCTCCAAGTTAGTGTGGTTTAATCCCCAAAAACAGAGAAAAGTCCAAGAAAAAGAAGGACAGATTGCACAAGGTGTGAACCAAGTAATATCCAAAACCCCAGTGCAGGAAATGGGACTGGAACTGCTTCAAATTGTATGAACAAAGTCACACCAACCAGTCAGATGTGGTTTTACTTCGGTCACAGAACCATTTTTACGGCAGTACCGCAGTAAGGCAACACCTACAAGCGCAGAAATGCTAAAAAAAACAACACATTTCCTCAGTTATATAGGTTTGTCAGCAAACTCCTAGTCTCAGACTTGGAAAAAAAGGCCTCTTCGCAATAAACTAAAATTTTCATAAATGTCTATGTCCCGCAGTATTACAGCGGGACCGGAAGTAGATGGAAAGGCCTTGAGGGAGGGATGTAGCGCCCTATCATTGACTCTTTGAGTTCCACAGGAGTGCCGCTGTACCTATAGGACACCAAAGATATAAACAGTACTGAAAGCAGTCATCTGATTGGCAACTCACGGTACAGAAAAAAGTCCAACACCATTAGCACATTGGTGTTTGGCAGAGAAAGGCTGCTGTGGAATCAATCCAAGCCCATCATAGCCTCAGGAAAAACTCGACACCTGCAGCCATGTACCACACCATCTGCCAGCCCTTCTACACCCACACATCACAGGATGATGGCATGATTATGCTGCCATCAACACCTGCAGTAGCACAACCAACTAGGTCTGAAAACGAATCAGTGGCGTGGAAGTTCTTTTCATAGCCAGATAGGTAAACAAACACCCAAGACAGTATATAAACCTTGTACAAACAAGTGCCCCATAGGGGCAAACCTGGCACTATTCTATGGGTATGAGCGGGATGTGGAGGCACCTGTGGGCCATGCACCCAACCACCTGGAAGGAACAGAGCAGCGAGCAGAAAGAGATGAAACTGCTTCCGCGGAAGTACAGCATCAACAGGAAGAGGAGGGTGACAACAAGATGCAGTATTTTGCTATGTAATGCAAACGCTGTCTCAAGATCGTAGCTTCTGGTGAGGCAATTAAAATCATTCTGTGAAAAAACATGCAGGATCATCTAAAAAAAGAATACAAATACTTGTACTAAAAACCATAAGAAATAAAAAAGCAAATTGCATAAAAAATAATTACAAAGTTTAAGAATACAGTAGCTCAACACTGTTAAAAAAAATTAAGGTTTGAAAACAAGTTTAAACATGTATAAAGTAAAAAAAACGCAAAAAATGTATCAAGTCCAGAGGCAAAGTCCTCTGTCCAGTCTCCTCTGCACACAACGAGAGGTTTTGTGAAGAGGGAATCAGGTTAGATGCTTGCAGTAGGTTGGGCACAAGCTCTGGTTGGAGACTAGACGTTGTACCCACCCCCCACTGTGCATGGCCTTATGCCTACCTCAAAAATGTGTTACACATTCTTTTTAGAATATGAAAAAATGATTAAAAAAAAAAAAATCACTGAAGAAAACAAAGCTTTCAGCGACGTTATATCTTATGTATGATAATATGATCTCAACTTAAGTAAAAAAAAACTGAGGAATTCATAGAAAAAACAAAAGTTTCAACTACCATTATGAATGTGACAAGAACTAATATTTAAAAACCCCAAACTACTGATTATTGCTAGTTATAGTTTTGTCTACTAACAAGTGTTGCCCTCTCCCTCGTGTGCTTCTTTTCCTCTTCCCCCACCTGGATTTATTTTTATTCATCCACCCACCCATTCCTAATTGCTTCCCTGTATCCAGTGCTCCATTGACCTCCTGCCGACCAGGCAGAAAATTGCAGCTAGCCCCTTTACCTTAAAACGATACAAAAGGGGATGATGGACGGAACGTTTGAGCCAATCAAACACTCACCCCCAGTCAACTGATCTGGGTTTAATCCATCATCATTCTTTAGCTCACTCCACCACCCCAGTTCAGACATGGCCATATGCAAATCAGTCTGACCCTGTGCCTCATGGGAACAGTCCAGCCCGAACTGCCAAGCCATGTCTTCCCTGGACCGGAAACAAGCATCCTAGGACCGGATTCTGGCATTTCAGCCGTCATCAGCCAGGCTTGCTTGAATCCAGTGGCAAAGTGAGCAAGGGACCCACGTCTGGGCATACCCCCGCCAACTTAGGGCGACCAAAGCGATACAAAGGGGATGATGGACGGAACGTTTGAGCCAATCAAACACTCACCCCCAGTCAACTGATCTGGGTTTAATCCATCATCATTCTTTAGCTCACTCCACCACCCCAGTTCAGACATGGCCATATGCAAATCAGTCTGACCCTGTGCCTCATGGGAACAGTCCAGCCCGAACTGCCAAGCCATGTCTTCCCTGGACCGTAAACAAGCATCCTAGGACCGGTTTCTGGCATTTCAGCTGTCATCAGCCAGGCTTGCTTGAATCCAGTGGCAAAGTGAGCAAGGGACCCACGTCTGGGCATACCCCGCCAACTTAGGGCGACCAAAGCGATACAAAAGGGGATGATGGACGGAACGTTTGAGCCAATCAAACACTCACCCCCAGTCAACTGATCTGGGTTTAATCCATCATCATTCTTTAGCTCACTCCACCACCCCAGTTCAGACATGGCCATATGCAAATCAGTCTGACCCTGTGCCTCATGGGAACAGTCCAGCCCGAACTGCCAAGCCATGTCTTCCCTGGACCGGAAACAAGCATCCTAGGACCGGATTCTGGCATTTCAGCCGTCATCAGCCAGGCTTGCTTGAATCCAGTGGCAAAGTGAGCAAGGGACCCACGTCTGGGCATACCCCCGCCAACTTAGGGCGACCAAAGCGATACAAAAGGGGATGATGGACGGAACGTTTGAGCCAATCAAACACTCACCCCCAGTCAACTGATCTGGGTTTAATCCATCATCATTCTTTAGCTCACTCCACCACCCCAGTTCAGACATGGCCATATGCAAATCAGTCTGACCCTATGCCTCATGGGAACAGTCCAGCCCGAACTGCCAAGCCATGTCTTCCCTGGACCGGAAACAAGCATCCTAGGACCGGTTTCTGGAATTTCAGCCGTCATCAGCAAGGCTTGCTTGAATCCAGTGGCAAAGTGAGCAAGGGACCCACGTCTGGGCATACCCCCGCCAACTTAGGGCGACCAAAGTGATACAAAAGGGGATGATGGACGGAACGTTTGAGCCAATCAAACACTCACCCCCAGTCAACTGATCTGGGTTTAATCCATCATCATTCTTTAGCTCACTCCACCACCCCAGTTCAGACATGGCCATATGCAAATCAGTCTGACCCTGTGCCTCATGGGAACAGTCCAGCCCGAACTGCCAAGCCATGTCTTCCCTGGACCGTAAACAAGCATCCTAGGACCGGTTTCTGGCATTTCAGCCGTCATCAGCCAGGCTTGCTTGAATCCAGTGGCAAAGTGAGCAAGGGACCCACGTCTGGGCATACCCGACGTTATATCTTATGTATGATAATATGATCTCAACTTAAGTAAAAAAAAAACTGAGGAATTCATAGAAAAAACAAAAGTTTCAACTACCATTATGAATGTGACAAGAACTAATATTTAAAAAACCCCAAACTACTGATTATTGCTAGTTATAGTTTTGTCTACTAACAAGTGTTGCCCTCTCCCTCGTGTGCTTCTTTTCCTCTTCCCCCACCTGGATTTATTTTTATTCATCCACCCACCCATTCCTAATTGCTTCCCTGTATCCAGTGCTCCATTGACCTCCTGCCGACCAGGCAGAAAATTGCAGCTAGCCCCTTTACCTTAAAAAGCACACCTTCCAGTGGGTGAATTTTCTTTTGTTTTATTGTTTACAGATAAAGGTACACGCGCTATTTTGTAGGCGAGCGCATGCGTGGTGACGTATACGCTATTACTTGATGATGCGTGATCGTGCATACATCATCATGAATGCACGTGCCTTCGAAAATGACGCAGCTGTCAGCAGCAGGTGCGTCATTGTGCTTTTTTTAAAATTTGGATGATACTGTACAGCATCACAAAAAAAATATTTTTGCTGATATTCAACAGCTTCAGCAAACAACATTGGCACAGCTAATAGGTCAGAAAGGCGAGATATATTGGCTTTGCAAATGCTTGTTTTCTGTATTCTATGTTGTTACACTATCACTCTCAAGTGACTCTGTATTAAATTCTTGTCCTCTCAGTTAAGAAGATGCAAGAGGTCTTCTGGCTCCAGATATGTAAAAATAAATGTGGAATATGCGTTGTGAACTTAAAATCTTCAATATTCAAGATTTTAATTTTTTAGATGAGCATTTTAAGCTTTGTAAGGCATTATCAAAGTCTGCTTGGAGATTTAAAGTGTGCAGTAACACTCAGAGACGCTCATGCAAACTGCAGCAATGCAAAGAATAAATATGCTACAATCACTGTTTATCAGTGACAAGTAAAAATAAAACACTTCTTAATTAATAAAACTCGCACACAAGAAACAGGTAAAAAACTGCCATGGACACAATTGTTCTACAAACCGAAGAAGATTTGAATCTTAAGGCCCTCATTAAGAGTTTGGCGGTCTGACCACCAGACCGCCGAACCTGCGGTCGCAAGAAGGCCGAAGCGCTGGCAGTCTTCCGACCACTGTATTATGAGTAGACCGCGTAGCCCGCGGCGGTCTTGCGAAGTCTGCATGCTCCAGCTCACTGAGTGATCCTGAAGCTAATGCAGCTGCACTGCAGTGCCTGCACTGTCGTGCATGCACTGTTGGCATGCACCATGTTGTGTACGGCACAGAGTGCACGTACAACAGTGCAGGCATAGGGGAGCACAACATGTGCCCCCAGCCACTTTACCTAATAGGCGACGATGCCCGGGTGCCCTGTTTCGGGCCTCCTCCTTGGCTTTTCACCAGCTTTTCATGGCGGGATCCCCGCCATGAAAAGGCTGTGGGAAAGGCAACTTGTAATATGGACGGCAGTGCAGGGATCGACACCCCCTCCATTATCTTCCACTTTACACACTGCCACCGCCGCGGGATCCTGGAGCCTGGCGGTGCCGGCAGTGTTGTAGCAGGCTGGTTGCGGTCAGACTGCAGTACTTGAAATACGGCGGTCGAACCGCCATGGTCACAGCAGTCGGACTGCAACCGCGGGTTCGGTGGTCTCAGGACCGCCAAACTTGTAATAAAGCCCTAAATGGAATTGTCTAAAACTTGGCATGAACAGCGTTAGCGCTACAAAGCAGTGCTAAAGGGGGGTTGTGCGCTATACAAATACGACAAAGTAACAAAACATACTTGATTTCGTATGAGACAGTGATTGAATTTTCGAGGTTACATGTGCAGCTAAAAAGCTACTTAAAATTTTCATTGCTCAAATTGGTTTTCTCAGTCTTGGTGGTGGTTAGACAGATGAGGTTTGAGGTCTGTAGGGTGAAAGGGCTAGGTTCCTCTCTAAAAGTTTACTCTGGAACCCTTGATCAATGAATCTTTGCTGCCTGTTGAGAAGTGTAGAGGGGAGAAATAACTCATTAAGGCAAACTTAACAACTTTAAAGAATCATGACTCTGAAGAATCACAGACTCCGAATTCCAAGTTAGTGGGTTTATTACAAAGCCAAAAATAACTGGACATACAAACACCTCAGAACGAGGTTGTAGAAGTACATTGGAACTAATACAAATCCGAATCTACGAGCAAGATGGAAACACTAGATCATAAAAAGAATGACAAATTCCAGAACCAAAACACAGGCAATGATTGGCCCCACATCAAGATCCGTCTTCATCTGAAGTGAATAAGTGAAAAGCATTAGTCTCTCCCTACACTACCGCTATCGTGACATCCCTACTTAGCATTCCCCAGGCAAGATCAAGAAAAGGTGTCAGCGTGTGAAGACTTCCTAAGAAGTGCACTCACGTTGAATGGATCAAGTAGCCAAAGCTACAGAGCTCGTTCTAAGATGCTCCTTCCCTCTCATCGATCTCCTCACCTCCTCTCCTGACTCAAACCTCGGGTCACTGTCCCTAATTCAAAACGCAAAACACAAAACACGCCCACTGCTTGCATCTCGATCACCTCATCCTGCGGGACACTTCTCATAGGTGATTTTCCATTAAATTTTGATACTCCCAGCTCCTGGCTCGATGACCTTGATTCCCAGGCCTCCTTCGGTGAGAAAGAACACTGACTCCCAAATCTCAGCATTCTTGCTTAAAAGTATCCTCTCCTTCCTGAGCCTAACTGAGACGTTATTCTAACTAACAAAGATAACTATCTGCACCTGCAACAAAAACGTGAGAACAGAACAAATCCATCATACACATGAAATTCATTTCTTTACCCCACTACGAAAGCCGTCAGGGAGAATACATTACAGGCCTACAGAAATCGGCCAACATAAGAATGAAGCACATAGGCCCTACGAGAATACATATAAATGAACAGTTTTCCTTAAGCGTTTTTAACTCTGCATGTTACATAAGCACATTGAATGCGCAAATCATTGTGAGCAGCCTATGATTTCTTACACGTTGAACTCGAGCTACCACATCCTTGTGCAACTTTAATCTGGTGCACGTTTAAACTATGCATTCCTCACCTCCTCTGCTCCTCCTTGGACAGGCCCTACCTCCTCTGCAGCCCCCCGGACAGGCCTCACCACCTCTTCTCCACTTCTGGACAGGCTCCAACTCCTCTGAACCCCTAGCTGGTGGGTCACAAGGTGGCCGATTGGTGAGGAGCTCATTAGGTGAGCTCCGCAGGCTTGGGATCGCTTTTTTAGAATATCCCAGTTAAGCCCCAACAAAATCGCACCGGAACACATCGAGGAACAGAAACATCTGTGCCAGCAACAACACCACGAAAGGCAGCAACTTGGTATCTACCTCTCACCTTATACCCGGTGAAGCTGAAGGCGGAGTGTCCAAACAGGAGAGTGGGATCCAGCCTCCGGGACAGATGGAGCTGCAGGCCGAGAGCTACACTCGAGGACATCCACAGGGATAGTCTCGCTCTTACTGTCCCCATCCACAGTATCTCCGACGCTGTGCCGGGCGCGATCGCTGCTCAGACCGCTAGATTTGATGGGACGATCGCCAGGCGGACTGGACCCCCCATGCGCCCGAGAAGGAGCCGGGTGGCATAGAGCGCTCACGGCGGGTCCTGGATCGCTGGCTTCCGCAGCTCACAGCAGTGGGACCAGGGTGTTTATTCAGCGGCGCTCCCTCACCCGTCGAAAAGCTCCCGCAGCTCACAGCAGTGGGTCCAGGGTGCATGTTCAGCGGCGAGCACCCGTCGAAAGAGCCCGGAGGACATAAATCACTTACAGCGGGTCCCGATCCGCGAGCGCTCGTTGCGTGCGGCTCAGCTTGGGAGTTACGGTGGCTGTCCTGTGGCGAGCCCCTCAGCTATGAGAGCTTGACTGGAGTGATAGAGGCGGCGTGATAGAGGGAGCGGTGCAGTCTTCCAGGTGAGCCCAGAGATCCAGGGGAAGCGTGAAGATCTGGGACCACCCATCGGACGGAGCAGAAGGCTCCAGCGCGGAGAGGGCAAGCTCGAGGTTCTGGGTCGCCTGATTGGCGCGGCGCGATGCAGACGCGGTGAGCAGGGGAGCCAAGCAGATTGAAATTGCGTCGCCTACCCTTCCCCTCCTGCTGGCGACTCTTAATCTTTGGAAGTTTCCACGCTGCAGCAGAAGCACTTGCACTTCTGATAGAGAGGCCCTCGACCAGAGCATTTAACGATATGCCGGCAAAATGAACAACTTTCAGTCTACACTATGCTCGGGCCACACTGGATGCTTTGATGTGAACCAATGTACGGGGTGATTTGAAGTTTACTCATGCATACACGCACTGGGAGCCCATTTTGGGATATGTTGATCTCCTGCAGTCACCATATCTTTGACTCTACAAGCTGCACAAAATGGCAGCAATAGAGTTTAAATAAAAATCAAGAAAGGACTAACCTCGGCACAAAACTAATTAGAAACAGACAAGGGTCCTCTAGTTAAAA
Source organism: Calotriton arnoldi (assembly GCA_963921515.1). Classification (NCBI taxonomy): domain Eukaryota; kingdom Metazoa; phylum Chordata; class Amphibia; order Caudata; family Salamandridae; genus Calotriton; species Calotriton arnoldi. Next base: position 902,463 of record CAWUFW010003230.1, read on the forward strand.
TTTACTACACCAAAAACAAAGAAAGGACCACTAAAACTTCGCTCTCAGAAATGGAAACAGGAGCATTCTCCAATTGGAACAATTAATGGAAAGAGTGAGAGGACTCCTCCCTGTAACAGCTCTCTGTGGTAAACGTAGCGGCCATCTTGAACTGTCTCACTCTTAATGGTTTGGCTTCCCCCCCACATCATTCCCCTGCTCTGCTCCGATTATGCTTTTATGCCTTATCACTGTCGCAGCCTCGTCCCTCTGATTCACTATTCCTGCATTCCCTTTCCCAATTGTGACCTTCCTCGCAAGTAATATTGTTGTTTCTATTGATTGTTGACTCTATCCTCTTGCTCTAACTTTTTACCGCTTATTATTTTTCTTTGTTCACTGAATTATCCACATGTCTATCTAACTCTTTCTACATTTATGATCCTGTATTACTCTCTCTTCCGATTTTCCCTTTTCAAACTTGTTTCTATTGATTGTTGACTCTATCTTCTTACTCTAACTTTTCTACCGCTTATTATTTTCTTTGTTCACTGATTTATCCTTATGTCTCTAACTCTTTCTATATTTATGCTTTTGTATTACTCTCTCTTCCGATTTTCCCTTTTCAAACTTGTTTCTATTGATTGTTGACTCTATCTTCTTACTCTAACTTTTTTACCGCTTATTATTTTCCTTGTTCATTGATATATCCATATATTCCTCTAACTCTTTCTATATTTATGCTCCTGTATTACTCTCTCTTCCGGTATTCCCTCTCTAATTTAGACATTCCTCGCCCTCGTAAGCATTGTTGTTGTTTTCTATTGACCTAGTCTTATTTCCCGAGTGTTTATCTATTTTATCGCAAGCTTTGCTGCTGGTATACTGATCTGCTCCTCTTTACCGATTGTTTATCTATTTGATTTTCTATTTTGATTTTCTATTTTGTTTTCTATTGATCTACTCTTATTTCCCGAGTGTTTAACTATTTATCTATTTCATCGCAAGCTTTGCTGCTGGTATACTGATCAGCTCCTTTTTGCCGATTGTTTATCTATTTGATTTGCTCCATGTCGCCGATATAATTGTCTTATCTATCTCATCTGCTCCACTTTGCCGATTATAATTCCTCGTTTTGTCTACCCTATTTCTGTGTTAACAAATACTACTGCATCATATTTAATCCCTCCGGCACTCTTATTCACGTATATGCTCCTGTTCTACTCCCATTACTGCCTGTGAATTGCTCCTACACTTCTCACACTGTCGTCCTTCACTGTCTTCAACCACACCCCACCTCTCCCCTTCCCTTTCCCCTATTAATGTCCCTCCTCCCCCTATCCTCCGATCTACCCTCCCCTCTCTTTTCTTGGCCTTTTGATTGTTTACCGTCCCCTCCCTCAGAAGTCCACAGGACTGTCCTCCCTCTAGCCCTTATATTTCTACCCCCACTCTCCCAGTGCCCCCCTTGGTTCCCAATCCTCCTCTCCTGCTCTACCCCCTTTTCCCTAACCTCCCTCTCTCCACTCCCTCCACTCTCTCTACCTCTCACGTTCACCCAACATGCCCCCTCACAGCATTGACCACCACCCCCAGGACCCTACTCTCTCCAAACATGGCCCCAACTCATGGACCATTCTCTACTCCCCTAACCTCTCCAAACATGCGAAGAAAAATTTCAAACATAAACTCCTCATCCGTAACCCTGAAACACTCATAGTTGATAACTACCTCAGCCTCACCTCCCCCATTATAACCAACTACATCTTTTACTCCAAACGTCCTTCCAAATGGAAAAGCATCTTCCTACAACACCTCCCAATCTCTAAATCAACTAAAATCCCATATGGATTTAAAATTTCCACTGCTCCCTCCCCAGCCTTTCATGGCGATATTGATATCTCCATCTTCAAAACAGGTAACATCCTCATACAAGCCACGGTATCCCACCTTTCCATCTTCGAACACCACTTCAGCATTATGTCTCTCCGCCTTGACCACTCTGCGCCTAGCACTCCTTCTACCCAACCGAATAACGCCCCTCCAACCTCTCCCTCCTCCCTTCCCCCTTGCTCCACCGCCACTCTCAACCATCCAGCTAACACCAGCCTCCAGTCATTGACATCACCATCACCCTCCTTGGACCTCTCTACAGCAAACGACATCCCCCAACCACCGTTACCTATATCTCATCCCCTCTAATCTCCCTCTCTCCGCCTAACTTCCTGAACTCACACTCCTCGGACCCCTCCACTAATATCGGTAGCCCCCAATCCCTGCCAGCTACGGATCATTCCCCTCCCATGACCCCCCCTCCTCCTGTCCCCCTACCTCTCTCCCCCCTTCCCATACACTCACGTATTCCACCGTCCTTTCCCTTCAATCCCCTAACACTACTCCTAACCCCCCTCCTCTTTCCCACCCCGAACTCCCACCTCTCCTCCCCATCCCTCCTATCCTGCCCCCTCAGGCCCCCCTAACACCACCCCCCAATCCTTCATCCCAACCCCCGATAAATTCACAACCGCCCCACCCCAATGTATCCGCTCTCCACTCGCTCTATGCCTTTATATCCTCTCTGAGCACATCTCCTGAAGTTCTTAACCTCCTGTCCACCCTAGCCCAACCCCTCACACCTAACAGCCCCCACACCCCTCACTCCACACCCACTACCTTACCTCCCCCCTCACACATCAGTCCACCCTCCGCAACTATCCCAGACCATTCCCTACCCCCTGACCATTCACTATCCCCTGCCCACGCCCCTTCAGTACCTGTCACTCCTCACTCCACACCCACTACCCTATCCCCCCTCACACATCAGCCCACCCTCCGTAACTCACCTACCCCCCGCACACACACCCTCAGAACCTCCCTTCTCCCAAATCGCCCAGAGCCTACACAACATTGAACTTGACCTATCTAACTTGATTACTGAATTTTCTCAATTCAGTAAAGATTTTATCTTCCTCAGCTCCAGAACCCTCCCTCACCATAAAATCTCCACCCACCCCCCCAAAATTCCCTAACACCAAACATAATAATTGGAGATCGACTCCTCTCCGCTGCCGTATACATAGACCTCACCGCACCTCGAACCATCTCTCCCCGTCCGACCTCTCCGACCTATGCAACTCTTACCTTCCTAGGTTACCAACCACCAATCCTCCACTCCCCTACTCCCACATCCCTGTTATCCTAGGGACTAATAGAATCCCCACCTCCCCCGCTTCCCCCAGACCACCGCCCCAACTCACGTTGATCCACTCTTGCCCACCCACCATATGCAACCCCACACTACTTTCATGTATGCTTGTGAACTGTCGCTCCGCAGTCCACCATGCCACGGAAATTTCGGAAACTATCCTGAGTGAATCCATTGACATTGCATTCCTCACAGAAACCTGGCTCAATGCCCACTCAACGAGCATACTTGACCTACTCTCCCCCCCGGGATACTCTATCCTTAGAAGAGATAGACATGGCAGAATTGGGGGTGGTCTAGCCATTATCTTTAAAAATGAACTTCAGCTTTCCCTTGTCAATAATTCTGGCTACTCCTCCTGCGAATACCTGGAAGCTGAACTGACAACTCAAAATTCCCCCCCAATCCGTCTACACAACATTTACCGCCCCCCTGGAAACCCCCAGCCCTTCATCGAGGACTTATCTGAGCTCCTGACACAATCCTCATTATCCAACTCAAAAAATCTCTTTCTTGGGGATTTTAACCTCCATTGGAACGATAACGATGATCCCACTATCTCCCTCCTCACCAATCTACTTGAGATTAATGAACTCAAACAACTATGCCTGTCCCCTACACACACCAAAGGAGCCATCCTTGACGCCATTCTTTCCAACGAAGATCTGGCCTCGGTGACCAATATCATCCCCATTGACTGGTCTGACCATCATCTTATACTGTTCACCATTGCTACCACTGCAAATCTCCCCACCTCCAAAATCAACAAACCTAAGAAACTGACCAGAAATCTTAAAAGTATCCCCCTTGGTGTTCTTGAGTCTAAACTCCAAGCTCAACTTCTTCTCATTCCCCCCTCACAAAATGCTAATGAGCTCACTGAACACTTTAACAATACTGTCACCGGTATCCTTGACCAACTGGCCCCACCTAAACTCAAAAACCAAAGAAACACCCCCTCCAACTCTTGGTTTAATACCGAGCTTAACAACGAAAGACGGTCACTCAGACTGGCGGAAAGAACCTGGAGACACCATCCCTCTCCCTCCCATCTTGCACTCCTCAGACGTGCTAGATCCACGTACAAAAAACACATCTTCAAGGAAAAGGCATCCTTCTTCCGCACTCAACTTGATCGTGCCAAAAACAGACCTAGGGAACTTTTCAAAATCATTCGAAACCAAACTTCCCCCACACCTCCAAATCTGATCGCCTCCTCCGCCAGATGTGAAGAAATTTCCCACTTCTTCTCGGAAAAAATAGCCAAAATTGATCAATCCTTCCTTTCCACACAGCCCCCTCCAACTCCCAATGTAAACCCGCTTTCACCTCTAATTCCTACTCCACATCCCCTCCACCTGTAGACCCCTTCTCTCTTCCGCCCACTACTCTACCTCTCTCCTGCGACTCTCCTCACCTACCTACTTCCTCACCCCCTAACCACTCCTCACACCTATCCCCTACCACATCTCCGGAAACTAACTCCCATAACTCACAATTAAAGAATAATGCCTCCTTGCTCAACTTCCTCCCCGTGACTGAGCGAGAAGTCCTTAAAATAATTGGTAATCTTAAACCTTCCTCCCACACAAAAGACCCCTTAACCTCTAACCTTGTCCCTGCCCTTAAGCACATCATTACCCCATATTGGACCACAATCATCAACACCTCTCTCTCCACTGGCTGTGTCCCCACTTCCCTGCAACTTGGACAAATCTCACCCATAATCAAGAACCCCAATGCTGACCCCAATGACCTAAACAATCTCCGCCCCATCACTAACCTCCCCCTTCTCTCTAAGGTCCTTGAAAAATGTGTCCTGCTTCAACTTGACAAACACATCGAAAACTTCAAACTACTCGACCCCTTTCAATCAGGCTTCAGGAAAGGCTGCAGCACCGAAACGGCAATGCTCAATGTCGTCGATGACATCCACCACTCACTTGATAATGGCGAGACTTGCCTTCTTATCCTCCTTGATCTCTCTGCAGCGTTCGATACAGTCAATCACTCAGCCCTACTCAATGTGCTTAGGACCCGTTTCGGCCTTAATGGTACTGCCCACAAATGGTTCGTCTCATACCTACAACACCGAACACAGCAAATAAAAATTCAAAATTGTCTTTCTAACCCCACTCCTGTCTCACTTGGAGTCCCCCAAGGATCTATTCTCTCTCCCTCCCTCTTTAACCTCTTTATGTAACCCCTCACCCACATTCTTAAACAAGCAGGCATCAACTACCACCTCTACGCCGATGACACCCAAATCTATTACAAAATTAAAACTTATGCTGACATCTTACACCTGAACAACACGCTCACCAAGATTCAAACCTGGTTCCATTCCAATCATCTCAAACTAAACCCTAATAAAACCGAAATCATTCTCTTCTCCCCCAAAAAAACCCTCTCCCCGTTCAATCCTGGATCTCTGACCTTAACGCACTCAACTGCTCACTCACCCTGTCCAACTCCGTCAAATCTCTTGGTATTTCTATCGACAACACCCTAACCCTTAACGTCCACATCAAAAACTCTGCTAAAGGAGCCCTCTTTACTCTCCGTCACCTCAAGAAAATCAAACCCTTTATACCTACTGATGACTTTAAACTTGTAGTTCAGTCACTTGCTCTTTCACGTATTGATTATGGTAACGCCATCCTCAACGGAATCCCCAAGGTCCACCATGCTCCAATCAAAGCTGTGCTCAACCTTGCAGCCAGGCTCATGCAAACGCTTCGATCATATATCCCCGGCTCTCAAATCTCTTAAATGGCTACCTATTGAAGGCAGATCTGCCTACAAAACTGCCTGCATTACTCACAAAGTCCTCCACCTAAACACTCTGCAGTACCTCCCAAAGAAACTCCTCATTGCGGGCAACACACGACCCCTGAGAAGCACCAACACCCTCCTCCTAATCCCACCCCTTCATAAAAAGAAAGCCACACAATCACGCTCCTTCTCTGGTAATGCCCCTATCATCTGGAATGCCCTCCCAAAAAACCTGCGCTGTAACCCCTCCTATTTCAGCTTTAAAAAAGACCTCAAAATCCACCTCCTCAATTATTATTGGGGGCCCTAACCTATGACCTGCACTCGATCCCCAATCACCATGTTATATCAGTCCAGTAATATTTGTCCATCTCCTGAACATCATCTACCTAATTACTCGAAGTGTATAGCTCTTGCACCTGTATCTTTTTTGATTTGTACATTTCACATGTTGTTTCATTATCTTTTATCTACTCCTATGCCATGTTTGCTTTATATTATCTTACACATGTAAAGCGCTCTGATACCTCTGGGTCTAGCCAGAGCTATATAAAACTTTTAAAATAAATAAAATAAATAAATAAAATATGCATTACATTACAAATTAGCAACTTTGTTAATCAATTGCAGACAAACACTGAAGGTTACATTATTCAAAACACAACTGCCACGTTATTTCTTTACATTGCACATAATAATCCTAACATTTCACGTTCACATGTTATCACCAAGTACATCCTAATGAGCAAATGTTAATACAACAAAGGAATAAATGTAGGTGCAGACTTCTCGTGAATATGGTGCGCCCCTACAAATGAAAGAGCACCATCGCACTCCATCAAGGCCCTGGGCCAAAACGTACCAGTAATGGCCAGGCCTTTAAGCAGATGACGCTGTGCATTCTGGGACTGATAGTTCCACTTCTGCCTTTCTAAGGCGAGGTCTGGAAGGCCCACTCCAAGCATGTAAAGCGCCAATGACTGAAAAGCCAGGACAGGCAAATGGAGTCTCTCTGCAGGTGAGACAATTGAGATTTTGAATGAACTTTACTGGCCTCAAGACACCGGTGTTGCCAAAGTCAATACATGACAGCTAACAATGGCCCTAGCAGCCGATGCAATGTGTTTTTATAGAGCGCTATTTGCACATTGTGAAGCCATCGGTCTGACATAGGTCGCCTCACCCTTTCCTTTGATGTCTGTTCCTTCCTGCTGTGCCGCCCCCTGGTCCTTCCAAGGGTGAAGGGGCGGAGTAACACCCTGAGTCCGGGCCCTCCCAGGGTCATGGGGAAGCCCCTTTATTTCATGTCCCCGTCTTCCGGGGAACCGGTGTTTACAGTCTAGAAGGGTGTGTGCAGTCCGCCCATCTTTGGTACACCTCTGCATTGTTGTCTGAGGAGCACGAGAGGGCGTGCCTCGGAGGTGAGAGAGCGCCCACAAACTGGCACACACACACACACCCCTGAAATGACACAGCAAACAGCGGAGACGACGAGGTTCGTTAATGACCTCTCACTGAGGCGTTAATGGACGCGAGATGAAAGAGCAGTCCGCCTTGCGCTACAGAAGAGGCACAGGGGGGGCAGATTTACAAGCCCCTTGCGCCACTTTTGCGTCATTTTTAACATCATGGGAAAACATGGGAAAAATGACGCAAAAGTGGCGCAAGGGGCTTGTAAATCTGCCCCAGGGTGTATTAGCAAACCAGGGCAACGGAACTGTAAGTGATTACACCAGCGTGGCCCAAGATCACAGGCTTGATAGAGGCGGGAAAGGATTGTGTGCACTACACCGCAGCAATACTGCCCAAAGTAAGCAGGACTGGAAAAAACATGTCTCCCCTTCGCCTCTTCGTGGCTGGAGCACAGAATACACTGAATACGTCATTAAAAGGAATGTATATACGTCACCCCAAAGTACTTTGGAAAGTGTATGTACACAACACCCACAGGGTCCGAGGAAATAGTGTACACATCTCACAGCCCACTATCACAAATAAATACACCCGGGCCCCCCGCCCCCTCACCTCCCACGTGCCAGAGGGAATAATGTAGGCATGTCACTCCCACTGTCAGGAAAGAAGGTGTATGTCGCTGCCGTGAATGTTAGAGGCACTACTGTGCAGATGTCCCCCCAGTGTTAGAGGAAGAATGCACATAGCAAAGTCACCCCTCCCGCCTACCCAGTGTCAAAGAAAAGAAGTCATACATCAATCACCCCCAGTGTCAGAGGAAAGAAGGCACACATCACCCCCAGTGTCAATGGATGGAAGGCACACATCACCCCCAGTGTCAGAGGAAAGAAGGCACACATCAATCACCCCCAGTGTCAGAGGAAAGAAGGCACACATCACCCCCAGTGTCAGAGGAAAGAAGGCACACATCAATCACCCCCAGTGTCAGAGGAAAGAAGGCACACATCACCAACAGTGTCAATGGATGGAATGTACACATCACCCCCAGTGTCAGAGGAAAGAAGGCACACATCACCCCCAGTGTCAATGGATGGAAGGCACACATCACCCCCAGTGTCAATGGATGGAAGGCACACATCACCCCCAGTGTCAATGAATGGAATGCACACATCACCCTAGTGTCAGAGGAAAGAAGGCACACATCACCCCGTGTCAATGGATGGAAGGCACACATCACCCCCAGTGTCAATGGATGGAAGGCACACATCACCCCCAGTGTCAATGGATGGAATGTACACATCACCCCCAGTGTCAGAGGAAAGAAGGCACACATCACCCCCAGTGTCAATGGATGGAAGGCACACATCACCCCCAGTGTCAATGGATGGAAGGCACACATCACCCCCAGTGTCAATGAATGGAATGCACACATCACCCCAGTGTCAGAGGAAAGAAGGCACACATCACCCCGTGTCAATGGATGGAAGGCACACATCACCCCCAGTGTCAATGGATGGAAGGCACACATCATCCCCAGTGCCAATGGATGGAATGTACACATCACCCCCAGTGTCAATGGATGGAATGTACACATCACCCCTAGTGTCAATGGGTGGAATGCACACATCACCCCAGTGTCAGAGGAAAGAAGGCACACATCACCCCCAGTGTCAATGGATGGAAGGCACACATCATCCCCAGTGCCAATGGATGGAATGTACACATCACCCCCAGTGTCAATGGATGGAATGTACACATCACCCCCAGTGCCAATGGATGGAATGTACACATCACCCCCAGTGTCAATGGATGGAAGGCACACATCACCCCCAGTGTCAATGGATGGAAGGCACACATCACCCCCAGTGTCATTGGATGGAATGTACACATCACCCCCAGTGTCAATGGATGGAAGGCACACATCACCCCCAGTGTCAGAGGAAAGAAGGCACACATCACCCCCAGTGTCAGAGGAAAGAAGGCACACATCACTCCCAGTGTCAGAGGAAAGAAGGCACACATCACCCCCGTCTCAATGTATGGAAGGCACACATCATCCCAGTGTCAATGGATGGAAGGCACACATCACCCCCAGTGTCAATGGATGGAAGGCACACATCACCCCCAGTGTCAACGGATGGAAGGCACACATCACCCCCAGTGTCAATGGATGGAAGGCAAACATCACCCCCAGTGTCAATGGATGGAAGGCACACATCACCCCCAGTGTCAATGGATGGAATGTACACATCACCCCAGTGTCAGAGGAAAGAAGGCACACATCACCCCTAGTGTCAATGGATGGAAGGCAGACATCACCCCTAGTGTCAATGGATGGAAGGCACACATCACCCCCAGTGTCAATGGATGGAAGGCACACATCACCCCCAGTGTCAATGGATGGAAGGCACACATCACCCCTAGTGTCAATGGATGGAAGGCACACATCACCCCCAGTGTCAGAGGAAAGAAGGCACACATCACCCCCAGTGTCAATGGATGGAATGTACACATCACCCCCAGTGTCAATGGATGGAAGGCACACATCACCCCCAGTGTCAATGGATGGAAGGCAAACATCACCCCCAGTGTCAATGGATGGAAGGCACACATCACCCCCAGTGTCAATGGATGGAAGGCACACATCACCCCCAGTGTCAATGGATGGAAGGCAAACATCACCCCCAGTGTCAATGGATGGAAGGCACACATCACCCCCAGTGTCAATGGATGGAAGGCACACATCACCCCCAGTGTCAATGGATGGAAGGCAAACATCACCCCCAGTGTCAATGGATGGAAGGCACACATCACCCCCAGTGTCAATGGATGGAAGGCAAACATCACCCCCAGTGTCAATGGATGGAAGGCACACATCACCCCCAGTGTCAATGGATGGAAGGCACACATCACCCCCAGTGTCAATAGATGGAAGGCACACATCACCCCCAGTGTCAATGGATGGAAGGCACACATCACCCCCAGTGTCAATGGATGGAAGGCACACATCACCCCCAGTGTCAGAGGAAAGAAGGCACACATCACCCCCAGTGTCAGAGGAAAGAAGGCACACATCACCCCCAATGTCAATGGATGGAATGTACACATCACCCCCAGTGTCAGAGGAAAGAAGGCACACATCACCCCCAATGTCAATGGATGGAATGTACACATCACCCCCAGTGTTAGACGAAAGAAGGCACACATCACCCCTAGTGTCAATGGATGGAAGGCACACATCACCCCCAGTGTCAGAGGAAAGAAGGCACACATCACCCCCAGTGTCAATGGATGGAAGGCACACATCACCCCCAGTGTTAGACGAAAGAAGGCACACATCACCCCTAGTGTCAATGGATGGAAGGCACACATCACCCCCAGTGTTAATGGATGGAAGGCACACATCACCCTTAGTGTCAATGGATGGAAGGCACACATCACCCCCAGTGTCAGAGGAAAGAAGGCACACATCACCCCCAGTGTCAGAGGAAAGAAGGCACACATCACTCCCAGTGTCAGAGGAAAGAAGGCACACATCACCCCCGTCTCAATGTATGGAAGGCACACATCATCCCAGTGTCAATGGATGGAAGGCACACATCACCCCCAGTGTCAATGGATGGAAGGCACACATCACCCCCGTGTCAATGGATGGAAGGCAAACATCACCCCCAGTGTCAATGGATGGAAGGCAAACATCACCCCCAGTGTCAATGGATGGAAGGCACACATCACCCCCAGTGTCAATGGATGGAAGGCACACATCACCCCCAGTGTCAGAGGAAAGAAGGCACACATCACCCCCAGTGTCAATGGATGGAAGGCACACATCACCCCCAGTGTCAGAGGAAAGAAGGCACACATCACCCCCAGTGTCAATGAATGGAATGTACACATCACCCCCAGTGTCAATGGATGGAAGGCACACATCACCCCCAGTGTCAGAGGAAAGAAGGCACACATCACCCCTAGTGTCAATGGATGGAAGGCACACATCACCCCCAGTGTCAATGGATGGAAGGCACACATCACCCCCAGTGTCAGAGGAAAGAAGGCACACATCACCCCCAGTGTCAGAGGAAAGAATGCACACATCACCCCTAGTGTCAATGGATGGAAGGCAAACATCACCCCCAGTGTCAATGGATGGAAGGCACACATCACCCCCAGTGTTAGATGAAAGAAGGCACACATCACCCCTAGTGTCAATGGATGGAAGGCACACATCACCCCCAGTGTCAATGGATGGAAGGCACACATCACCCCCAGTGTCAATGGATGGAAGGCACACATCACCCCCAGTGTCAGAGGAAAGAAGGCACACATCACCCCGTGTCAATGGATGGAATGTACACATCACCCCAGTGTCAGAGGAAAGAAGGCACACATCACCCCTAGTGTCAATGGATGGAAGGCAGACATCACCCCTAGTGTCAATGGATGGAAGGCACACATCACCCCCAGTGTCAATGGATGGAAGGCACACATCACCCCCAGTGTCAATGGATGGAAGGCACACATCACCCCTAGTGTCAATGGATGGAAGGCACACATCACCCCCAGTGTCAGAGGAAAGAAGGCACACATCACCCCCAGTGTCAATGGATGGAATGTACACATCACCCCCAGTGTCAATGGATGGAAGGCACACATCACCCCCAGTGTCAATGGATGGAAGGCAAACATCACCCCCAGTGTCAATGGATGGAAGGCACACATCACCCCCAGTGTCAATGGATGGAAGGCACACATCACCCCCAGTGTCAATGGATGGAAGGCAAACATCACCCCCAGTGTCAATGGATGGAAGGCACACATCACCCCCAGTGTCAATGGATGGAAGGCACACATCACCCCCAGTGTCAATGGATGGAAGGCAAACATCACCCCCAGTGTCAATGGATGGAAGGCACACATCACCCCCAGTGTCAATGGATGGAAGGCAAACATCACCCCCAGTGTCAATGGATGGAAGGCACACATCACCCCCAGTGTCAATGGATGGAAGGCACACATCACCCCCAGTGTCAATGGATGGAAGGCACACATCACCCCCAGTGTCAATGGATGGAAGGCACACATCACCCCCAGTGTCAGAGGAAAGAAGGCACACATCTCCCCCAGTGTCAGAGGAAAGAAGGCACACATCACCCCCAATGTCAATGGATGGAATGTACACATCACCCCCAGTGTCAGAGGAAAGAAGGCACACATCACCCCCAATGTCAATGGATGGAATGTACACATCACCCCCAGTGTTAGACGAAAGAAGGCACACATCACCCCTAGTGTCAATGGATGGAAGGCACACATCACCCCCAGTGTCAGAGGAAAGAAGGCACACATCACCCCCAGTGTCAATGGATGGAAGGCACACATCACCCCCAGTGTTAGACGAAAGAAGGCACACATCACCCCTAGTGTCAATGGATGGAAGGCACACATCACCCCCAGTGTTAATGGATGGAAGGCACACATCACCCTTAGTGTCAATGGATGGAAGGCACACATCACCCCCAGTGTCAGAGGAAAGAAGGCACACATCACCCCCAGTGTCAATGGATGGAATGTACACATCACCCCAGTGTCAGAGGAAAGAAGGCACACATCACCCCTAGTGTCAATGGATGGAAGGCAGACATCACCCCTAGTGTCAATGGATGGAAGGCACACATCACCCCTAGTGTCAATGGATGGAAGGCACACATCACCCCTAGTGTCAATGGATGGAAGGCACACATCACCCCCAGTGTCAGAGGAAAGAAGGCACACATCACCCCCAGTGTCAATGGATGGAATGTACACATCACCCCAAATGTCAGAGGAAAGAAGGCACACATCACCCCCAGTGTCAATGGATGGAAAGCACACATCACCCCCAGTGTCAATAGATTGAAGGCACACATCACCCTTAGTGTCAATGGATGGAAGGCTAGCGACCTCCTGGTTTATTGATCAATACCATGTAACATGTCCCAAAACATTTTTACTTCAATGTCTGGAAATTGTACTCACCGAGAACACCTTTACGTTTGGTAACCATTTGTTCAAGCAAACCAAAGGAGTAAGCATGGGAGCTTCGGTAGCACCATCTATAGCCAATATTTATATGGCCTTTTTTGAATTGACACACATACACAACGAAATAGCTCCGTTTTTTGAAAATGTTTTGAGTTGGTCACGTTATATTGATGACATTTTTTTTATTTGGACGGATACAGAAGACAAATTGTTGGAATTTTTAAATTGGCTTAATGCCTGTGACATTAATCTTCGATTCACGTCACATACTAGTAAAACCCAGGTGGAATTTTTTGATATATTGATCAGACATAATAATGGGGCATTAGAAGTTGACCTATTTGTCAAACCGACCGCACGTAATACGCTGTTACATTTTGACAGTTACCACCCTCATGTGCAGAAACAAAGTATTCCATTCAGTCAATTTCTCCGCCTCCGGAGGAATTGTTCCAACATTCATGACTTTGACATTCAAGCAGATATTTTAAAAACCAAATTTCTTGCTCGAGGATATCCTCGCAGATTAATTCGGGAATCATATAAACGTGCTCGTTTCTATGACCGTGATTGCCTCTTGCAACCCAAAACATCTGTAACTAACAACCAACTAGTGTGCATCACTAAACATTCCACCATGAACAATAAAGTTCGCCATATGATTTGTTCCAATTGGCACATTCTCAATAGCAACCAGGCAGACAAAGAAAAAATTCCTAAACCTATGTTTGCCCATCGAAGAAATAAGAATATTAAAGATTTAGTTACTAAGTCTAAATTTACAGAGGGAACTTCACTGGTACAAAAGACCATCAATGGTATGTCACCGGTCACTGGCACTTATAAATGTTCCACCTGCAAAGCTTGTGACACTGTAATCGAAGGGACCAGTTTTACTTATCAGCAACATACCATCCGTCCGTGGAAATTTTCAAATTGTAAAACTCAAAATGTCATCTACCTCCTCGTATGTCCTTGTGGGCTGGGATACGTGGGAGAGACCTCTAGACAGTTTCGTACTCGATTGACTGAACACCGCTCGGCTATTCACACATCCAAAATGAATGCCCCTTTGGTAAAGCATTACCATGAGCTGCAACACAAACCTAGTGACATTCGTTGGTTCATTATTGAAAATCTTGGCCCTGGCAGTAACACCCATACAGAAGCAACACGCATGAAACGGGAGGTGTTCTGGATTTTCACTCTAGCCACCCATAAACAGGGCCTCAATCTAGATATTCCGTGGGAAAATGCCATTAAGTATAACTGTGCTTAATTAAGACTTTGATTTAGGCTGTAGTATTCATGGTCCGCTCCACACATTGAGTGGATCTAGGTCATCAGTTGTGTGTTCTGTAGTATTTATTTTCCTTGACTTTAGGTCACTTATTTTATTTCTTTTTTTGTATTATGTTTCATATGATTTTTTTACTCGTATTTTTTTTTATTTTTTAGTACCTATCTTCAACGTGAGTTGTTTTAGTATTTTTTATGCAATGAGGTATTTATTTTTTCTCCCCCTTTTTCTATTTGTGCATTCATCGTTTTCAGGAGTGTTTCACTTCTCACTCCCACCTCTAGTTACCGCTCTAGAAAGTTTTTAGTCCAGTGTTCGGTTTAATTCCTCAGCAATTGGTGACCATAGAGTTTTCCTTGGTCCTGACGCATAGTACTCGGTGGTTACGTGACCTACGTCTCCACGCTATCTCATTACAGCCGGGCGGGTGCCGCTTACTTATTTAAACGTTTTTCATCGCAGTTGAGTTCCCTCGAGGTTTGCCAGATGCGAGACGCCGGTTCATCGACTTCTCGGCATGTAAGTACTTGCCACAAGAGACTTTTTTGTTTTACCCTTCCTTTTAGACATGTAGCCATATACATACATCAGGTGGGACCCGTCATGGTTACTTTATACGTATCGCTATTTTTAGCAGGTTAATCGTGTAAGCACATATTCATATGCTCACACGTTTCCTTATAATTTTATTTAGTATTCAGTATCCGAGATGCTTGATCGTATTTTGTTACAAGTTTTCTATAACCCATAGGCACATTGCTATTGGGTCACATTTATTAGTCTGAGTCCTATGTCTCGTATGCATCGTACAGTTTGCGCTACAATATCTTACCATGTCATCGTTTATTTTAAATTATAATAATTTGTATATATATTAGCGTCATAGATTTAAGTTTTTTACCTTCATTGATGCGCTCCAGGACTCACCCTGTTGTATTCTTTTTTCTTGATCATCTAGGACGGATCTTTATTATACTTTTCCATTCATTGGATAACATTTTCTGGTTCATTTTGTATCTTGTTGGATAATTATACCTCTTCATTAAGGACGCAACCTTCGTTATTATACCTTAAGGTACAACATTATTTATATAGGTTTATTTGGATTTTTCTTCTCTGACCCACTGCACGTAGTTTTAACATATTTATTACATTTCTATGTTGCAGATATTTCCATTTTGAGATTGTCATTCTCCATCTCTTTTCCAAAACCTCTAAACCACCTACATTGAAGATTGTTATTCAGCTTAATCTCTATGGATATTTCGTTATTATGGTAATTAGTTTTCACTTGGCATCCACTATCCCTTGGTAGATGTCTTTCGTCTATGTAGTCTCTTTTTACAGTAATCTATTCCTTTGCTTCCAGACATCTGGTGTAAAGTTCTGTTGAATGAGTATTTCTGTCTAAAGCGATTGTGGGCGCTGGTCAGGTAATTTCTGTTACTTTTTGTATTTCTTTAATTAATTCTTGGGCATTAGGTGTTTCATTTTCCATACAATCTACCTAGCTCGAGTTATATTATTACATCCTTTTCTCTCTTTTATTCACAGATTTATTTGTCGCTCGTTTTCCTTTAACACTAAATACACTGTATTTTTCATTCATATTCACTTGGTCGTGGGAATTTTCTTCACCCTCTCTTGTCCCTTTTCTTCACTGGAGATTGTGGCTCACTTGCTAGTTTTTTAACCCTATCTAGGCAAGTTCAATGTACAGCCTGTTAAATACATGTATTGTTTTTTTATGTTTTTTTACAGAGGCTAAAGTGGTTTCTCCTGAAGAAGGCGTAGGTTACGCCGAAACGCGCGTAGAGTACACTACCCACTTTTTCAATAGCTTAGTTATTGCTTTTTAAATATAAATACGATTTTTTATGATTATCAAATGTACCCATATTGTGTGGCTTGTTGGGACCACACTATTATTAATGTTTGATTAAATCCTGATATCATTTGTATTTTGTGTTATGTATATGTTTCGTGATTGTATGTAGAGATATTTTTATGACACATTGTACATTATATTTTTGTATGTCTGTGCTTAAAAATAAGTTTGTTTTTATGTTTGATAATAAACTGTACTTATTTTAAACAATATGGCTGTACACTGATCTTGCACTTATTAATTGATTTTATGTAGACTTGATTTTCGACAAGTTTTAAGTTGCCTAGGATTGTTTACATTATAAATGGATGGAAGGCACACATCACCCCCAGTGTCAGAGCAAAGAAGGCACACATCACCCCCAGTGTCAGAGGAAAGAAGGCACACATCGCCCCAGTGTCAGAGGAAAGAAGGCACACATCACCCCCAGTGCCAGAGGAAAGAAGGCACACATCACCCCAGTGTCAATGAATGGAATGTACACATCACCCCCAGTGTCAATGAATGGAATGTACACATCACCCCTAGTGTCAATGGGTGGAATGCACACCTCACCCCAGTGTCAGAGGAAAGAAGGCACACATCACCCCCAGTGTCAGACGAAAGAAGGCACACATCACCCCCAGTGTCAATGGATGGAAGGCACACATCACCCCTAGTGTCAATAGAAGGAAGGCACACATCACCCCCAGTGTCAATGGATGGAAGGCACACATCACCCCCAGTGTCAGAGGAAAGAAGGCACACATCACCCCCAGTGTCAGAGGAAAGAAGGCACACATCTCCCCCAGTGTCAGAGGAAAGAAGGCACACATCACCCCTAGTGTCAATGGATGGAAGGCACACATCACCCCAGTGTCAATGAATGGAATGTACACATCACCCCCAGTGTCAATGAATGTAAAGTACACATCACCCCTAGTGTCAATGGGTGGAATGCACACCTCACCCCAGTGTCAGAGGAAAGAAGGCACACATCACCCCCAGTGTCAGAGGAAAGAAGGCACACATCACCCCCAGTGTCAATGGATGGAAGGCACACATCACCCCCAGTGTCAGAGGAAAGAAGGCACACATCACCCCCAGTGTCAGAGGAAAGAAGGCACACATCACCCCCAGTGTCAATGGATGGAAGGCACACATCACCCCGGTGTCAGAGGAAAGAAGTCACACATCACCCCCAGTGTCAGAGGAAAGAAGGCACACATCACCCCCGTCTCAATGTATGGAAGGCACACATCATCCCAGTGTCAATGGATGAAAGGCACACATCACCCCGGTGTCAGAGGAAAGAAGTCACACATCACCCCCGTGTAAGAGGAAAGAAGGCACACATCACCCCGTCTCAATGTATGGAAGGCACACATCATCCCTGTGTCAATGGATGGAATGTACACATCACCCCCAGTGTCAGAGGAACGAATGTACACATCACCCTGTGTCAATGGATGGAATGTACACATCACTCCAGTGTCAATGGATGGAATGTACACATCACCCCAAGTGTCAGAGGAAAGAAGGCACACATCACCCCTAGTGTCAATGGATGGAATGTACACATCACCCCTAGTGTCAATGGGTGGAATGCACACATCACCCCAGTGTCAGAGGAAAGAAGGCACACATCACCCCCAGTGTCAACAGATGGAAGGCACACATCACCCCCAGTGTCAGAGGAAAGAAGGCACACATCACCCCTGTCTCAATGTATGGAAGGCACACATCATCCCCGTGTCAATGTATGGAAGGCACACATCACCCTCAAGTGTCAGAGGAAAGAATGCACACATCATCCCCGTGTCAATGGATGGAATGTATACATCATCCCCAGTGTCAGAGGAAAGAATGCACACATCATCCCCGTGTAAATGGATGGAAGGCACACATCAACCCCAGTGTCAATGGATGGAATGTACACATCACCCCCGTCTCAATGTATGGAAGGCACACATCACCCCAGTGTCAATGGATGGAAGGCACACATCACCCCCAGTGTCAGAGGAAGGAAGGCACACATCACCCCCAGTGTCAATGGATGGAAGGCACACATCACGCCCAGTGTCAGAGGAAAGAAGGCACACATCACCCCCAGTGTCAATGGGTGGAATGCACACCTCACCCCAGTGTCAGAGGAAAGAAGGCACACATCACCCCTAGTGTCAATGGATGGAAGGCACACATCGCCCCAGTGTCAGAGGAAAGAAAGCACACATCACCCCTAGTGTCAATGGATGGAAGGCACACATCACCCCAGTGTCAATGAATGGAATGTACACATCACACCCAGTGTCAATGAAATGGAATGTACACATCACCCCTAGTGTCAATGGGTGAAATGCACACCTCACCCCAGTGTCAGAGGAAAGAAGGCACACATCACCCCCAGTGTCAGAGGAAAGAAGGCACACATCACCCCCAGTGTCAATGGATGGAAGGCACACATCACCCCCAGTGTCAATGGATGGAAGGCACACATCACCCCCAGTGTCAGAGGAAAGAAGGCACACATCACCCCCAGTGTCAGAGGAAAGAAGGCACACATCACCCCCAGTGTCAATGGATGGAAGGCACACATCACCCCGGTGTCAGAGGAAAGAAGGCACACATCACCCCCAGTGTCAGAGGAAAGAAGGCACACATTACCCCCGTCTCAATGTATGGAAGGCACACATCATCCCAGTGTCAATGGATGGAAGGCACACATCACCCCCAGTGTCAGAGGAAAGAAGGCACACATCACCCCGTCTCAATGTATGGAAGGCACACATCATCACCCTGTGTCAATGGATGGAATGTACACATCACTCCAGTGTCAATGGATGGAATGTACACATCACCCTAAGTGTCAGAGGAAAGAAGGCACACATCACCCCTAGTGTCAATGGATGGAATGTACACATCACCCCTAGTGTCAATGGGTGGAATGCACACCTCACCCCAGTGTCAGAGGAAAGAAGGCACACATCACCCCCAGTGTCAATGGATGGAAGGCACACATCACCCCCAGTGTCAGAGGAAAGAAGGCACACATCACCCCCGTCTCAATGTATGGAAGGCACACATCATCCCCGTGTCAATGGATGGAAGGCACACATCACCCCCAGTGTCAGAGGAAAGAAGGCACACATCACCCCATCTCAATGTATGGAAGGCACACATCATCCCCAAGTGTCAGAGGAAAGAATGCACACATCATCCCTGTGTCAATGGATGGAATGAACACATCATCCCCAGTGTCAGAGGAAAGAATGCACACATCATCCCTGTGTCAATGGATGGAAGGCACACATCAACCCCGTCTCATTGTATGGAAGGCACACATCACCCCAGTGTCAAAGAAAAGAAGTCATACATCAATCAACCCCCATGTCAATGGATGGAATGTACACATCACCCCCAGTGTCAGAGGAAAGAAGGCACACATCACCCCCAGGGTCAATGGATGGAAGGCACACATCACCCCCAGTGTCAGAGGATATAAGGCACACATCACCCCCAGGGTCAATGGATGGAAGGCACACATCACCCCCAGTGTCAGAGGAAAGCAGGCACACATCACCCCTTTCTCAATGTATGGAAGGCACACATCATCCCCGTGTCAATGGATGGAAGGCACACATCACCCCCAGTGTCAGAGGAAAGAAGGCACACATAACCCCGTCTCAATGTATGGAAGGCACACATCATCCCTGTTTCAATGGATGGAATGTACACATCATCCCCAGTGTCAGAGGAAAGAATGCACATATCATCCCCGTGTCAATGGATGGAAGGCACACATCATCCCCGTGTCAATGGATGGAATGTACACATCATCCCCAGTGTCAGAGGAAAGAAGGCACACATCACCCCCAGTGTCAGAGGAAAGAAGGCACACATCACCCCCAGTGTCAGAGGAAAGAAGGCACACATCATCCCCAGTGTCATAGGAAAGAATGCACACATCACCCCGTGTCAATTTTTGGAAGGCACACATCACCCCCAGTGTCAGAGGGAAGAAGGCACACATCACCCTCAGTGTCAATGGATGGAATGTACACATCACCCCCAGTGCCAATGGATGGAATGTACACATCCCCCCCAGTGTCAGAGGAAAGAAGGCACACATCATCCCCAGTGTCAGAGGAAAGAAGGCACACATCATCCCCAGTGTCAGAGAAAAGAAGGCACACATCACCCCCAGTGTCAGAGGAAAGAATGCACACATCACCCCGTGTCAATGGATGGAAGGCACACATCATCCCCAGTGCCAATGGATGGAATGTACACATCACCCCCAATGTCAATGGATGGAATGTACACATCACCCCCAGTGTCAATGGATGGAATGTACACATCACCCCCAGTGTCAGAGGAAAGAAGGCACACATCATCCCCAGTGTCAAAGGGTGGAATGCACACATCATCCCCAGTGTCAGAGGAAAGAAGGCACACATCACCCCCAGTGTCAATGGATGGAAGGCACACATCACCCCCAGTGTCAATGGATGAAATGTACACATCACCCCGTGTCAATGGATGGAAGGCACACATCACCCCCAGTGTCAGAGGAAAGAATGCACACATCACCCCCAGTGTCAATGGATGGAAGGCACACATCATCCCCAGTGCCAATGGATGGAATGTACACATCACCACCAGTGTCAATGGATGGAATGTACACATCACCCCCAGTGTCAATGGATGGAATGTACACATCACCCCCAGTGTCAATGGATGGAATGTACACATCACCCCCAGTGTCAATGGATGGAATGTACACATCACCCGCAGTGTCAGAGGAAAGAAGGCACACATCATCCCCAGTGTCAGAGGAAAGAAGGCACACATCACCCTGTGTCAATGGATGGAAAGCACACATCATCCCCAGTGCCAATGGATGGAATGTACACATCACCCCCAATGTCAATGGATGGAATGTACACATCACCCCCAGTGTCAATGGATGGAATGTACACATCACCCCCAGTGTCAGAGGAAAGAAGGCACACATCATCCCCAGTGTCAAAGGGTGGAATGCACACATCACCCCGTGTCAATGGATGGAAGGCACACATCATCCCCAGTGCCAATGGATGGAATGTACACATCACCCCCTATGTCAATGGATGGAATGTACACATAACCCCCAGTGTCAATGGATGGAATGTACACATCACCCCCAGTGTCAATGGATGGAATGTACACATCACCCCCAGTGTCAGAGGAAAGAAGGCACACATCATCCCCAGTGTCAAAGGGTGGAATGCACACATCATCCCCAGTGTCAGAGGAAAGAAGGCACACATCACCCCCAGTGTCAATGGATGGAAGGCACACATCACCCCCAGTGTCAATGGATGGAATGTACACATCACCCCTGTGTCAATGGATGGAATGTACACATCACCCCCAGTGTCAGAGGAAAGAAGCCACACATCACCCCCAGTGTCCGAGGAAAGAAGACACACATCACCCCAAGTGTCAATGGATGGAATGTACACATCACCCCCAGTGTCAATGGATGGAATGTACACATCACCCCCAGTGTCAGAGGAAAGAAGGCACACATCACCCCCAGTGTCAATGGATGGAAGGCACACATCACCCCTAGTGTCAATAGAAGGAAGGCACACATCACCCCCAGTGTCAATGGATGGAAGGCACACATCACCCCCAGTGTCAGAGGAAAGAAGGCACACATCACCCCCAGTGTCAGAGGAAAGAAGGCACACATCTCCCCCAGTGTCAGAGGAAAGAAGGCACACATCACCCCTAGTGTCAATGGATGGAAGGCACACATCGCTGCAGTGTCAGAGGAAAGAAGGTACACATCACCCCTAGTGTCAATGGATGGAAGGCACACATCACCCCAGTGTCAATGAATGGAATGTACACATCACCCCCAGTGTCAATGAATGGAAAGTACACATCACCCCTAGTGTCAATGGGTGGAATGCACACCTCACCCCAGTGTCAGAGGAAAGAAGGCACACATCACCCCCAGTGTCAGAGGAAAGAAGGCACACATCACCCCCAGTGTCAATGGATGGAAGGCACACATCACCCCCAGTGTCAGAGGAAAGAAGGCACACATCACCCCCAGTGTCAGAGGAAAGAAGGCACACATCACCCCCAGTGTCAATGGATGGAAGGCACACATCACCCCGGTGTCAGAGGAAAGAAGTCACACATCACCCCCAGTGTCAGAGGAAAGAAGGCACACATCACCCCCGTCTCAATGTATGGAAGGCACACATCATCCCAGTGTCAATGGATGAAAGGCACACATCACCCCGGTGTCAGAGGAAAGAAGTCACACATCACCCCCCGTGTAAGAGGAAAGAAGGCACACATCACCCCGTCTCAATGTATGGAAGGCACACATCATCCCTGTGTCAATGGATGGAATGTACACATCACCCCCAGTGTCAGAGGAACGAATGTACACATCACCCTGTGTCAATGGATGGAATGTACACATCACTCCAGTGTCAATGGATGGAATGTACACATCACCCCAAGTGTCAGAGGAAAGAAGGCACACATCACCCCTAGTGTCAATGGATGGAATGTACACATCACCCCTAGTGTCAATGGGTGGAATGCACACATCACCCCAGTGTCAGAGGAAAGAAGGCACACATCACCCCCAGTGTCAACAGATGGAAGGCACACATCACCCCCAGTGTCAGAGGAAAGAAGGCACACATCACCCCTGTCTCAATGTATGGAAGGCACACATCATCCCCGTGTCAATGTATGGAAGGCACACATCACCCTCAAGTGTCAGAGGAAAGAATGCACACATCATCCCCGTGTCAATGGATGGAATGTATACATCATCCCCAGTGTCAGAGGAAAGAATGCACACATCATCCCCGTGTAAATGGATGGAAGGCACACATCAACCCCAGTGTCAATGGATGGAATGTACACATCACCCCCGTCTCAATGTATGGAAGGCACACATCACCCCAGTGTCAATGGATGGAAGGCACACATCACCCCCAGTGTCAGAGGAAGGAAGGCACACATCACCCCCAGTGTCAATGGATGGAAGGCACACATCACCCCCAGTGTCAGAGGAAAGAAGGCACACATCACCCCCAGTGTCAATGGGTGGAATGCACACCTCACCCCAGTGTCAGAGGAAAGAAGGCACACATCACCCCTAGTGTCAATGGATGGAAGGCACACATCGCCCCAGTGTCAGAGGAAAGAAAGCACACATCACCCCTAGTGTCAATGGATGGAAGGCACACATCACCCCAGTGTCAATGAATGGAATGTACACATCACACCCAGTGTCAATGAAATGGAATGTACACATCACCCCTAGTGTCAATGGATGGAAGGCACACATCACCCCCAGTGTCAATGGATGGAAGGCACACATCACCCCCAGTGTCAGAGGAAAGAAGGCACACATCACCCCCAGTGTCAGAGGAAAGAAGGCACACATCACCCCCAGTGTCAATGGATGGAAGGCACACATCACCCCGGTGTCAGAGGAAAGAAGGCACACAGCACCCCCAGTGTCAGAGGAAAGAAGGCACACATTACCCCCGTCTCAATGTATGGAAGGCACACATCATCCCAGTGTCAATGGATGGAAGGCACACATCACCCCCAGTGTCAGAGGAAAGAAGGCACACATCACCCCGTCTCAATGTATGGAAGGCACACATCATCACCCTGTGTCAATGGATGGAATGTACACATCACTCCAGTGTCAATGGATGGAATGTACACATCACCCCAAGTGTCAGAGGAAAGAAGGCACACATCACCCCTAGTGTCAATGGATGGAATGTACACATCACCCCTAGTGTCAATGGGTGGAATGCACACCTCACCCCAGTGTCAGAGGAAAGAAGGCACACATCACCCCGTCTCAATGTATGGAAGGCACACATCATCACCCTGTGTCAATGGATGGAATGTACACATCACTCCAGTGTCAATGGATGGAATGTACACATCACCCCAAGTGTCAGAGGAAAGAAGGCACACATCACCCCTAGTGTCAATGGATGGAATGTACACATCACCCCTAGTGTCAATGGGTGGAATGCACACCTCACCCCAGTGTCAGAGTAAAGAAGGCACACATCACCCCCAGTGTCAATGGATGGAAGGCACACATCACCCCCAGTGTCAGAGGAAAGAAGGCACACATCACCCCGTCTCAATGTATGGAAGGCACACATCATCCCCGTGTCAATGGATGGAAGGCACACATCACCCCCAGTGTCAGAGGAAAGAAGGCACACATCACCCCATCTCAATGTATGGAAGGCACACATCATCCCCAAGTGTCAGAGGAAAGAATGCACACATCATCCCTGTGTCAATGGATGGAATGAACACATCATCCCCAGTGTCAGAGGAAAGAATGCACACATCCTCCCTGTGTCAATGGATGGAAGGCACACATCAACCCCGTCTCATTGTATGGAAGGCACACATCACCCCAGTGTCAAAGAAAAGAAGTCATACATCAATCAACCCCCGTGTCAATGGATGGAATGTACACATCGCCCCCAGTGTCAGAGGAAAGAAGGCACACATCACCCCCAGGGTCAATGGATGGAAGGCACACATCACCCCCAGTGTCAGAGGAAAGCAGGCACACATCACCCCTTTCTCAATGTATGGAAGGCACACATCATCCCCGTGTCAATGGATGGAAGGCACACATCACCCCCAGTGTCAGAGGAAAGAAGGCACACATAACCCCGTCTCAATGTATGGAAGGCACACATCATCCCTGTTTCAATGGATGGAATGTACACATCATCCCCAGTGTCAGAGGAAAGAATGCACATATCATCCCCGTGTCAATGGATGGAAGGCACACATCATCCCCGTGTCAATGGATGGAATGTACACATCATCCCCAGTGTCAGAGGAAAGAAGGCACACATCACCCCCAGTGTCAGAGGAAAGAAGGCACACATCACCCCCAGTGTCAGAGGAAAGAAGGCACACATCATCCCCAGTGTCATAGGAAAGAATGCACACATCACCCCGTGTCAATTTTTGGAAGGCACACATCACCCCCAGTGTCAGAGGGAAGAAGGCACACATCACCCTCAGTGTCAATGGATGGAATGTACACATCACCCCCAGTGCCAATGGATGGAATGTACACATCCCCCAGTGTCAGAGGAAAGAAGGCACACATCATCCCCAGTGTCAGAGGAAAGAAGGCACACATCATCCCCAGTGTCAGAGAAAAGAAGGCACACATCACCCCCAGTGTCAGAGGAAAGAATGCACACATCACCCCGTGTCAATGGATGGAAGGCACACATCATCCCCAGTGCCAATGGATGGAATGTACACATCACCCCCAATGTCAATGGATGGAATGTACACATCACCCCCAGTGTCAATGGATGGAATGTACACATCACCCCCAGTGTCAGAGGAAAGAAGGCACACATCATCCCCAGTGTCAAAGGATGGAAGGCACACATCATCCCCAGTGTCAGAGGAAAGAAGGCACACATCACCCCCAGTGTCAATGGATGGAAGGCACACATCACCCCCAGTGTCAATGGATGAAATGTACACATCACCCCGTGTCAATGGATGGAAGGCACACATCACCCCCAGTGTCAGAGGAAAGAATGCACACATCACCCCCAGTGTCAATGGATGGAAGGCACACATCATCCCCAGTGCCAATGGATGGAATGTACACATCACCCCCAGTGTCAATGGATGGAATGTACACATCACCCCCAGTGTCAATGGATGGAATGTACACATCACCCCCAGTGTCAATGGATGGAATGTACACATCACCCCCAGTGTCAATGGATGGAATGTACACATCACCCGCAGTGTCAGAGGAAAGAAGGCACACATCATCCCCAGTGTCAGAGGAAAGAAGGCACACATCACCCTGTGTCAATGGATGGAAAGCACACATCATCCCCAGTGCCAATGGATGGAATGTACACATCACCCCCCATGTCAATGGATGGAATGTACACATCACCCCCAGTGTCAATGGATGGAATGTACACATCACCCCCAGTGTCAGAGGAAAGAAGGCACACATCATCCCCAGTGTCAAAGGGTGGAATGCACACATCACCCCGTGTCAATGGATGGAAGGCACACATCATCCCCAGTGCCAATGGATGGAATGTACACATCACCCCCAATGTCAATGGATGGAATGTACACATAACCCCCAGTGTCAATGGATGGAATGTACACATCACCCCCAGTGTCAATGGATGGAATGTACACATCACCCCCAGTGTCAGAGGAAAGAAGGCACACATCATCCCCAGTGTCAAAGGGTGGAATGCACACATCATCCCCAGTGTCAGAGGAAAGAAGGCACACATCACCCCCAGTGTCAATGGATGGAAGGCACACATCACCCCCAGTGTCAATGGATGGAATGTACACATCACCCCTGTGTCAATGGATGGAATGTACACATCACCCCCAGTGTCAGAGGAAAGAAGCCACACATCACCCCCAGTGTCCGAGGAAAGAAGACACACATCACCCCAAGTGTCAATGGATGGAATGTACACATCACCCCCAGTGTCAATGGATGGAATGTACACATCACCCCCAGTGTCAGAGGAAAGAAGGCACACATCACCCCCAGTGTCAATGGATGGAATGTACACATCACCAACAGTGTCAATGGATGGAATGTACACATCACCCCCAGTGTCAAAGGGTGGAATGCACACATCATCCCCAGTGTCAGAGGAAAGAAGGCACACATCACCCCCAGTGTCAATGGATAGAATGTACACATCACCAACAGTGTCAATGGATGGAATGTACACATTACCCCCAGTGTCAATGGATGGAATGTACACATCACCCCCAATGTCAGAGGAAAGAAGGCCCACATCATCCCCAGTGTCAATGGATGGAATGCACACATCATCCCCAGTGTCAGAGGAAAGAAGGCACACATCACCCCCAGTGTAAATGGATGGAAGGCACACATCACCCCCAGTGTCAATGGATGGAATGTACACATCACCCCGTGTCAATGGATGGAATGTACACATCACCCCCAGTGTCAGAGGAAAGAAGCCACACATCACCCCCAGTGTCCGAGGAAAGAATACACACATCACCCCAAGTGTCAGAGGAAAGAAGGCACACATCACCCTGTGTTAATGGATGGAATGTACACATCACCCCCAGTGTCAATGGATGGAATGTACACATCACCCTGTGTCAATGGATGGAATGTGCACATCACCCCCAGTGTCAATGGATGGAATGTACACATCACCCCAAGTGTCAGAGGAAAGAAGGCACACATCACCCCCAGTGTCAATGGATGGAATGCACACATCACCCCCAGTGTCAATGGATGGAATGCACACATCATCCCCAGTGTCAATGGATGGAAGGCACACATCACCCCCAGTGTGAGAGGAAAGAATGCACACATCATCCCCGTGTCAATGAATGGAATGTACACATCACCCCCAGTGCCCGAGGAAAGAAGACACACATCACCCCAATTGTCAGAGGAAAGAAGGCACACATCACCCTGTGTCAATGGATGGAATGTACACATCACCCCCAGTGTCAATGGATGGAATGTACACATCACCCTGTGTCAATGGATGGAATGTACACATCACCACCAGTGTCAATGGATGGAATGTACACATCACCCCCAGTGTCAGAGGAAAGAAGGCACACATCGCCCCGTGTCAATGGATGGAATGCACACATTACCCCCAGTGTCAATGGATGGAATGTACACATCTCCCCCAGTGTCAATGGATGGAATGCACACATCACCCCCAAAGTCAATGGATGGAATGCACACATCACCCCCAGTGTCAATGGATGGAATGTACACATCACCCCCAGTGTCAGAGGAAAGAAGGCACATATCACCCCCAGTGTCAATGGATGGAATGCACACATCACTCCCCCCTGTGTCAATGGATGGAATGCACACATCATCCCCAGTGTCAGAGGAAAGAAGGCACACATCGCCCCGTGTCAATGGATGGAATGCACACATCACCCCCAGTGTCAATGGTTGGAATGTACACATCACCCCCAGTGTCAATGGATGGAATGTACACATCACCCCCAGTGTCAATGGATGGAATGCACATCACCCCCAGTGTCAATGGATGGAATGCACACATCATCCCCAGTGTCAGAGGAAAGAAGGCACGCATCGCCCTGTGTCAATGGATGGAATGTACACATCATCCCCAGTGTCAGAGGAAAGAATGCACACATCACCCCCAGTCTCAATGGATGGAAGGCACACATCACCCCCAGTGTCAATGGATGGAAGGCACACATCACCCACAGTGTCAGAGGAAAGAATGCACACATCACCCCCGTGTCAATGGATGGAAGGCACACATCACCCCCAGTGTCAATGGATGGAATGTACACATCACCCCCAGTGTCAATGGATGGAATGTACACATCACCCCCAGTGTCAGAGGAAAGAAGGCACACATCATCCCCAGTGTCAAAGGGTGGAATGCACACATCATCCCCAGTGTCAGAGTAAAGAAGGCACACATCACCCCCAGTGTCAGAGGAAAGAAGCCACATATCACCCCCAGTGTCCGAGGAAAGAAGACACACATCACCCCAAGTGTCAGAGGAAAGAAGGCACACATCACCCTGTGTCAATGGATGGAATGTACACATCACCCCCCGTGTCAATGGATGGAATGTACACATCACCCTGTGTCAATGGATGGAATGTACACATCACCCCCAGTGTCAGAGGAAAGAAGCCACATATCACCCCCAGTGTCTGAGGAAAGAAGACACACATCACCCCAAGTGTCAGAGGAAAGAAGGCACACATCACCCTGTGTCAATGGATGGAATGTACACATCACCCCCAGTGTCAATGGATGGAATGTACACATCACCCCCAGTGTCAGCGGAAAGAAGGCACACATCATCCCCAGTGTCAGAGGAAAGAAGGCACACATCACCCCTAGTGTAAATGGATGGAAGGCACACATCACCCCCAGTGTCAATGGATGGAATGTACACATCACCCCCGTGTCAATGGATGGAATGTACACATCAACCCCAGTGTCAGAGGAAAGAAGCCACACATCACCCCCAGTGTCCGAGGAAATAAGACACACATCACCCCAAGTGTCAGAGGAAAGAAGGCACACATCACCCTGTGTCAATGGATGGAATGTACACATCACCCCCCGTGTCAATGGATGGAATGTACACATCACCCTGTGTCAATGAATGGAATGTACACATCACCCCATGTGTCAATGGATGGAATGTACACATCACCCCCAGTGTCAGAGGAAAGAAGGCACACATCACCCCCAGTGTCAATGGATGGAATGCACACATCACCCCCAGTGTCAATGGATGGAATGCACACATCATCCCCAGTGTCAATGGATGGAAGGCAAACATCACCCCCAGTGTCAGAGGAAAGAATGCACACATCATCTCCATGTCAATGGATGGAATGTACACATCACCCCCAGTGTCCGGGGAAAGAAGACACACATCACCCCAAGTGTCAGAGGAAAGAAGGCACACATCACCCTGTGTCAATGGATGGAATGTAAAACTAAATAAGGAGGAGAAACCCTATGGTTCAATGTAGTGACGGGGTAATGAAAGCAAGGAAGTAAAACTAGTCCCTAGCCAAGAATGTGGATCATGTGTTGCTCTGTAGTCATATACAATATCAATGGGGTTAAAACACATACAATGATTCAAAGAAACAGTAATTGCGAAATATCACATTTAACATATAGTGATTCCAAAGAATCACAGTGACATATAGATGTAGTAGAGACAGTAATGCAAAAGAGCCAGTAATGCAAAAACAACGTTTTTTATAAAAGTTACAATTCAGTTT
This sequence comes from Calotriton arnoldi, assembly GCA_963921515.1. Taxonomy (NCBI): domain Eukaryota; kingdom Metazoa; phylum Chordata; class Amphibia; order Caudata; family Salamandridae; genus Calotriton; species Calotriton arnoldi. The sequence goes on from CAWUFW010003230.1 coordinate 932,920, forward strand.
TTATTCATCAGTATATTAAAAATAGACACACATTTAAAAACATTTTAAGAAACAATCCATTGTTACAACACTTTTGTGTTGATAATTGAAACAAGAAAACTACACAAAAGTCGACGCAGCGTTTCGGTGAGATTAGGATCAACCACCTTCTTCAAGACAGGGTTTTCTAAAAATGTAATATTCAACAATACAACAATGTATTAGTTTGTGCATCCAAAAACAGTGTCAAATTGTTATTAATGTCTGTCTACAACCAAACATGAGACAGAATACCGCACAATATACATTATTACATCTCCCCAACTCAAATAGATACCAACAATGAGTAAAGACAACACATGATCCTTCCTTATAATAACCTACCTATTAAAACGTATCAGATTAATGAATCCCCTGTATGATTCAGATAGGAAACATTCTTCCAGATGATTTTATGAATAAAATAAGGAATGTCCTGAAATAAAATCAATCATATTTAAATAAAAAATCATGGGATTTAAACAGATGTTATCAAGAAAATGAGTAAGGGTTTACAAAAAACCGCTAGGGTAGGCATATTATTGAACGTTTATTATAGCGTACCTTCTTATGTGGTACTATTCCTTCGTAAAATACGTTCGTAGGAGCCACCGATAGGTTTATAGCTGTATTTTAGCGACCTTTAAAATGAAAAAGAGTATAAGCTTCTCTATACAGAATTATAATATGTTGTTTAAAATAACGTTTTGTCAAAGAACGAGAGCTTACCATTAAAAAACCAGTACACTTTCATCAACTAACCAGGTGAGCCGTGATTAAGCCTCCAATTGCTAATGCTCCAATTTTTCTCTTAGGAGAAATTGTACTAAGAAATAGGGGGGCATATTAGCAAGACCCACGTTAAAATTATCGCCGTTTTAGTGGCAGGAAACTGCCGCTAAAACGACGATAATGGGCTTGCTAATATGCGTTATGGAATTCAATAGAAGCCCAGGATAGATGTCCTGCACATCTAACCTGGGCTTCTATTGGAATTCCATAACGCATATTAGCAAGCCCATTATCGCCGTTTTAGCGGCAGTTTCCTGCCGCTAAAACGGCGATAATTTTAACGTGGGTCTTGCTAATATGCCCCAGGATTGTATACTTAATTAATATCTAAAATGCCATTCGAAATATGAATTTACTCAAATGTATAGAAATACAGGCTGTGAATTTACCTGGTTATGTTGCTCTCTTGGCATTGCAACTCAAAGGATAAAAATCTGTAACAATCAAGAAAGAGCAGCCTTTTAGTACGATCTGTTTGTTTTCGTCGCGGCTACTCTTATCTATGTTTTGGGGCTATAGGCTGATAGTCCTATTTGTTTGATATAGCTCTCTTGATCATATTATATATTTATTTGGCTATTGATGTTTTGGGGCTATAGGTCTAATAGTCCCATTTGTTTAATATAGCTGCCTCAATCATATTATATATATATTTGGCTTTTTTCATCGCACGCCTTAATGGTTTGTGTTGGTTCGACTCCCCCTTAATACAGGGATATGAAAATATTCTGACTCTCTCAGGTTCAGGCGTTGTCTTTCCCTCAACTGATACACAAAAACGAATAGAAAAATTGCGATTTAAATAATCTTGCATACTGGGTTAGGTTGCTTCCTATATATATTAAGAAAAAATGCACGAGAAATGCTTAAAAGTCTGGAGTTTAAAATTCAAACCCCCAAGCTCGCTATGTATTAGCCAAAAACCGTAATTACAATGGTCATAGACTGAGTTTCTCTTTACAAAGACCGTAATTACATTGGTCATAGACTGAGTTTCTCTTTACATGCGTTTCACAAATGGGCAAAAGGCTCAATGTCAAGGCACGTGTTCGAGCTAGGACGCAACTGATCACACCCCAATTCTTACTTGATAAAAATGTTCCGGCCTCCCTGCTGCCTACGAACGTCTTCTGGGTCAGGATACGTAACGGACCTGCCTCGGAGGAAGTCTTAAATACCTTGCTCGCGGTCACGTGATAAATTAAGTTTCTGAAGTTTGTGATAAAGTACGATAGTTTTGGTTGCAAATTGCAATTATTATGAAAACTTCTAATTAGGACGAGGATTTTGCCGTATTTAAATCCATTATTGTTACCGAACGGACAAAAACTATTGCTATTCTTGAGATGGGAAACAGATCTTCCCAAACGGCAGCCATCTTTGAATGTCCACTAGGCTAGTTCATGACTTGAAGGTAAAATACGATAGTTTTGTTTGCAAACGACTTGCAATTATTATGAAAAATTATAATTTGGACGAGGATTTGGCCGTATTTAAATCCATTATTATTACTAAATGGACAGAATCTGTTATTATTTTTGAGATGGGAAACAGTGCTACAAAAGTGGCAGCCATCTTTGAATGTCCACTAGGCTAGTTCATGGCGTGAAGGAAAAACTATATCGACCACTATATAAGGATCGTACTGAAACCAAAGGCTTCTACGGCTCCATGCATTAATTCATATAAAGTGTGCCGAAAAAGTTCTACACAATGTTAAAAGATCATAAGAAGAATTGGACCCTTTCCTAATGGAACCTGGAAATCTTAAACAAAACGTTACAAATTCAGTATATATTCCGGGTCGAGATATAAAACAGGAGAGAGGACAGGAGCACAGTACAGAAGCCTGCCCTTTCGATAAGTTTTTCCCAATCCTCTTTGCTATTTAGGCCTTGTCTGAAAGTCTTGAATTTAGACATATAAAATTGTTCCCGTTTTTTGCGTTTCATTGTCAGATCGCCACCACGTGCATCTGTCTGAATTATCTCGACAATACACCATTTGAGCTGGTCAATTTTGTGTCCCTTCTCCATCCAATGCTCTACCAAAGGGGCATTCCTCTTACTGGTACGTATTGCTGATTTGTGCTCATTAATCCTGATTCTAATCTCTCTGGATGTTTTTAATATAATGATGAATAAAAACTGATTTGTAACTTTTATAAAAAACGTTGTTTTTTGCATTACTGGCTCTTTTGCATTACTGTCTCTACTACATCTATATGTCACTGTGATTCTTTGGAATCACTATATGTTAAATGTGATATTTCGCAATTACTGTTTCTTTGAATCATTGTATGTGTTTTAACCCCATTGATATTGTATATGACTACAGAGCAACACATGATCCACATTCTTGGCTAGGGACTTGTTTTACTTCCAATGGATGGAATGTACACATCACCCCCAGTGTCAATGGATGGAATGTACACATCACCCTGTGTCAATGGATGGAATGTACACATCACCCCCAGTGTCAATGGATGGAATGTACACATCACCCCCAGTGTCAGAGGAAAGAAGGCACACATCGCCCCGTGTCAATGGATGGACTGCACACATCACCCCCAGTGTCAATGGATGGAATGTACACATCACCCGCAGTGTCAATGGATGGAATGCACACATCACCCCCAAAGTCAATGGATGGAATGCACAGATCACCCCCAGTGTCAATGGATGGAATGTACACATCACCCCCAGTGTCAGAAGAAAGAAGGCACACATCACCCCCAGTGTCAATGGATGGAATGCACACATCACCCCCAGTGTCAATGGATGGAATACACACATCATCCCCAGTGTCAGAGGAAAGAAAGCACACATCGCCCCGTGTCAATGGATGGAATGCACACATCACCCCCAGTGTGAATGGATGGAATGTACACATCACCCCCAGTGTCAATGGATGGAATGCACACATCACCCCCAGTGTCAATGGATGGAATGCACACATCATCCCCAGTGTCAGAGGAAAGAAGGCACGCATCGCCCTGTGTCAATGGATGGAATGTACACATCATCCCCAGTGTCAGAGGAAAGAATGCACACATCACCCCCAGTGTCAATGGATGGAAGGCACACATCACCCCCAGTGTCAATGGATGGAAGGCACACATCACCCCCAGTGTCAATGGATGGAAGGCACACATCACCCTAGTGTTAATGGATGGAATGTACAGATCAACCCCAGTGCCAGAGGAAAGAATGCACACATCACCCCCAGTGCCAATGGATGGAATGTATACATCATCCCCAGTGTCAATGGATGGAATGTACACATCATCCCCAGTGTCAGAGGAAAGAATGCACACATCAACCCCAGTGTCAATGGATGGAATGTACACATCATCCCCAGTGTCAGAGGAAAGAATGGACACATCACCCAGTGTCAATGGATGGAAGGCACACATCATCCCCAGTGTCAGAGGAAAGAAGGCACACATCGCCCCGCGTCAATGGATGGAATGTACACATCACCCCAGTGTCAATGTATGGAATGTACACATCACCCCCAGTGTCAGAGGAAAGAAGCCACACATCACCCCCAGTGTCCAAGGAAAGAATGCACACATCACCCCGTGTCAATGGATGGAAGGCACACATCATCCGCAGTGTCAGAGGAAAGAAGGCACACATCGCCCCGCGTCAATGGATGGAATGTACACATCACCCCCAGTGTCAATGGATGGAATGTACACATCACCCCCAGTGTCAATGGATGGAATGTACACATCACCCCCAGTGTCAATGTATGGAATGTACACATCACCCCCAGTGTCTGAGGAAAGAAGACACACATCACCCCCTAGTGTCAAAGGATGGAATGTACACATCACGCTCAGTGTCAAAGGATGGAATGTACACCTCTCCCCCTGTGTCAGGGGAAAGAATGTACTCATCAATATCAGTGTCAGGAGAAGGAATGCACACATCACCATCAATGTTAGAGGAAACATTGCACACATCACCCCCAAGGGCAAGGGATGGAAGGTACACACCACCCTCAGTGTCAAAGGAATGAATGTATACATCAATAACAGTGTTCGGGGAAGGAATGCACACATCACCATCAATGTTAGAGAAAACACTGCACACATCACCCCCAGGGGCAAGGGATGGAAGGTACACACCACCCTCAGTGTCAAAGGAATGAATGTATACATCAATACCAGTGTTCGGGGAAGGAATGCACACATCACCATCAATGTTAGAGGGAACACTGCACACATCACCCCCCAGTGTCAGGGCAAAGAATGTATATATTGCCATAAGTGTCAGAGAAAAGAATGCACACATCACACCCAGTGTCAGCAGAAGGACTGTACACATCACCTTCAGTGACACTGAAGACACTCCTAATGTCAGGAAGACAGAATATACCACAGTCACTGCACATCAGGAACAAGGAATACAGCCAAGCTGCTCCTGGGATCAAAACTACGAGTAGAACCAAGATACCCTCAGTGTCATGAACAAAGAATGCACCCATTGCACACCCTGCCAGGAACATGGAATACGCCCATGTCACTCCATGCCAGGAACATGAAATACAACCATATCACTCTGTGCCAGGAACATGGAATACGCCCATGTCACTCCATGCTAGGAACATGAAATACAACCATGTCATTCCTTGCCAGGAACATGGAATACACCCATGTCACTCCGTACCAGGAACATGGAACACACCCTTGTCACTCCGTGCCAGGAACATGGAATACAATCATGTCACTCTGTGCCAGGAACATGGACTACACCCATGTCACTCCATGCCAGGAACATGGACTACAACCATGCTATTCTGTGCCAGGAACATGGACAACACCCATGTCACTCCATGTCAGGAACATGGACTACACCCATGTCACCCCATGCCAGGAACATGAAATACACCCATCACTCCATGCTAGGAACTTGGAACACACCCATGTCACTCCATGTCAGGAACATGGACTACAACCATGTCACTCCATGGCAGCAACATGGAATACATCCATGTCACTCCATTTCAGGAAAATGGAATACACCCATGTCACTCCATGCCAGGAACATGGAATACAACCATGTCACTCCGTGTCAGGAATAATGAATACACCCAAGGTACTACGTGCCAGGAACATGGAATACACCCATGTTACTCTATGTTAGGTACATGGAATACACCCATGTCACTCCATGCCAATAACATGAAATACACCCATGTCACTCTGTGCAAGGAACATGGAAAACACCCATGTCACGCTGTGTCAGGAATATGGAATATACCAATTTAACTCTGTGCCAGGAATATGGAATGCACTCATGTCACTCCGTGCAAGGATCATGGAATACATCCATGTCACTCAATGCCGGGAACATGAAATACACATGCCACTCCATGTCAGGAGCATGGAATACACCCATGTCACTGCATGCCAGGAACAAGGAATACACCTATGTCACTCCATGACAGGGACATAAACTACACCCATGTTACTCCGTGCCAGGAACATGGACTACATCCATGTTACTCCGTGCCAGGAACATCAAATACACCCATGTCACTCCATGTCATGAACACAGAATACATCAATGTCACTCTGTACCAGGAACATGGAATACACCCATGTCACTCAGTGCCTGGAACATGGAATACACTCATGTTACTCTGTGCCAGGAACATGGAATACACCCATGTTACTCCATGCATTCCAGGAACAACAAATACAAGCATGTCATTCCATGTCTGGAAAAAGCGATACACCCATGTCACTCTGTGTCAGGAACATGGAATACACCCATGTCACACTGTGCCAGGAAAAAGGAATATACCCATGTCACTCTGAGTCAGGATTATGGAACACACTCATGTCACTCCATGCCAGGAACTCGGAATACACCCATGTCACACTCTGTGCCAGGAACATGAAATACACATGTCACTCCGTGTCAGGAACATGCAATACACCCATGTCACTCCGTGTCAGGAACAACGAATACACCCATGTCACTCTGTGTCAGGAACATGGAATACACCCATGTCACTCGGTGCGAGGGAAATAGAAAATACCCATGTCACTCTAAGTCAGGATCATGGAACACACTCATGTCACTCCATGCCAGGAACATGGAATACACCCATGTCACTCTGTGCCAGAAACATGAAATACACATGTCACTGAGTGTCAGGAACATGCAATACACCCATGTCACTCCATGTCAGGAAAACGAATACACCCATGTCTCACCGTGTTAGGAACATGGACTACGCCCATGTCACTCCATGCCAGGGACATGTAATACACCCATGTCACTCCATGCCAGGAACATGAAATACACCCATGTCACTCTGTGCCAATAACATGAAATACACCCATGTCACTCTGTTCCAGGAACATGAAATACACATATGTCACTCTGTGGCAGGAACATGGAATACGCCCATGTCACTCCATGTCAGGAATAATGAATACACCCATGTCACTCCATGCCAGGAACATGGAATACAACCATGTCACTGCATGCCAGGAACATGGAATACAACCATGTCACTCCATGTCAGGAACATGGACTCCACCCATGTCAATCCATGCCAGGGACATGGAATACACTCATGTCACTCTATGCCAGGAACATGGAATACACCCATGTTACTCCGTGCCAGGAACATGGAATACACCCATGTCACTCTGTCCCAGGAACATGGAATACACTCATGTTACTCCGTGCCAGGAAAAACAAATACACCCATGTCGGTCCGTGTCAGGATCAAAGGATACACCCATGTCACTCTGTGTTAGGAACATGGAATACACCCATGTCACACTGTGCCAGGAAAATGGAATAAACCCAGGTCACTCGGTGTGAGGAAAATGGAATATACCCATGTCACTCTGTGTCAGAACCATGGAACGCACGCATGTCACTCCATGTCAGGTATATGGAATACACCCATGTCACTCCATGCCAGGAACATGGAATACAACCATGTCACTCCATGTCAGGAACATGGACTCCTCCCATGTCAATCCATGCCAGGGACATGGAATACACTCATGTCACTCTATGCCAGGAACATGGAATACACCCATGTTACTCCGTGCCAGGAACATGGAATACACCCATGTCACTCTGTGCCAGGAACATGGAATACACTCATGTTACTCCATGCCAGGAACAACAAATACACCTATGTCGGTCCATGTCAGGATCAAAGGATACACCCATGTCACTCTGTGTTAGGAACATGGAATACACCCATGTCACACTGTGCCAGGAAAATGGAATACACCCAGGTCACTCGGTGTGAGGAAAATGGAATATACCCATGTCACTTTGTGTCAGAACCATGGAACGCACGCATGTCACTCCATGTCAGGAATATGGAATACACCCATGTCACTCCATGCCAGGAACATGGAATAAACCCATGTCACTCCATGTCAGGATCATGGAATACACCCATGTCACTCCTTGACAGGAAAATGGAAAACACCCATGTCAAACCATGCCAGGAACAACAAATACCCCCATGTCACTCTGTGCCACGAACATGGAATACACCCATGTCAATCTGTGTCAGGAACATGGAATACACCCATGTCACTCTGTGCCAGGAACATGGAACATACCCATATCACTCTGTGCTGTCACATGGCCTATGGGGACATTGTCATCTTCTCTCAGTTAGCATGAACATGCTGCAGATTGCCCATTGCTTTGCGCACATTACTACCAGACTTTATTTTTGCAACTGTCTCTATTGCCATTTTCACATGAGAACCCATTGCTGTGTTCACACTTTGCAGGTTCCTGGGATTTTGTCTGAACATTGTAAGCAAGGTCGAACAACAATGCCCCTTGTTATTTTGTTCTGGCCAGGCCTTAGCACCTAGACAAAACATACAGATGCAGCTGTTGTTTGGGACAACGTACTTTGGTCTTATTGGAATACACTAATAGGTAGCACACACCTGGAGAGGGACCTTTCCATAGAGAAGAGTGAGACAGCACCTATGATGTAGAGTGTCAGACTCCACTTTTGACCCGCTAAAAGAATGCCTTAAAAACATCGCTGACTGGATGAACCGCAATTTCTTAAAACTTAACGCGGACAAGACAGAGGTCCTGTTTTTTAACCAACCCACCCCTCCCCCGTCCAATGCATGGTGGCCATCAGAATTGGGCAACGCACCCACTCCGAAGGACTCGGTCAGAAACCTGGGTGTGAGATGGGACAAAGATTTGTCCCTCTCGACCCATGTACAATCGGTTTCGGCGGTCTGTTTTGGCAAAATTAAAACTATCAGGAAATTTATAAACTTCCTGCCTGATTCAACCGGCAAAACCGTGGTCCATGCCCTAATCACCTCCCACCTTGATTATGTGAACGGCCTGCATATGGGTCTGCCGCTTGGTCTGATTCATAGACTCCAGATCGTTCAAAATGCGGCAGCCCGACTGGTCTGCGGGGTCCCGCTTCCACACCGCATCTCTCCTTACCTCAGGCAACTGCACTGGCTGCCAATAGCCAAACGGATTGAATTTAAGGCCCTGACGTTTGCCTTTCGAGCAGACAAAGGGAGAGGGCCTATCTATCTGAGGAGGAGACTCCACCCTTATCAACAAGACAGACCTTTAAGGTCCAACACCAAACGCTTTCTCTCCATACCACGTTTTGCGAAAGCAAGAATGGGTGGCAGAACATTTGAGTTGGGCACCACCAAATGCTGGAACAACCTCCCCCTCCATTTACGCATGATGCAGTCCGAACAGGAATTCAGAAAGGCCTTGAAAACTTGGCTTTTTAGTCGGAATGACTAGTTTTGCGTTGTCCTTTACCTTGTTCACTGTCTGTTATAGCGCCGGGACACCCCATTTGGGTAGCTGTGCGCTCTACAAATGCCTTTTATTATTATTATTATCTACCAGCTATAGGCTAAGGTATGGGGTCTGCAGACAAAGCCCAGAGATCTTCTAATATATAAGAATACTACTTCTATGCAAGGGGAGGGAGGTTAGACTATACTGTCTTTTCATAATGACATCTCCTTTCATGATTAATGGACTAACTGCTATGCTGACCGTATTTGTATTATGCATTTGTCTGCTTGTTGTGGCATGTATACTGCATGTTAGAGCACGTTAGTTAAAATAAAAAAATTTAAACTTGTTTGTGTCTCTGTCAGATCTTATTGTGGACAAGTACAAGAGTGCGAGCGAAAGGGTGTGTCTTGCAACCGCGATTCCTGAGAGAGTCGGGAGTGTTGTGTTCTGGGGTGTTTAATCATGTGTTTCTCTGTGAGTGAGTAGGAGAGCAAGTGAGACACTATAGCTAGTCGGTCCTGGGCTCATGGGTACTAAGGTGGTAGGATGACTCAGTCCCTATGCACTAAGGTCCCATACTCCTTGCCAGGAACATGGAATACACTCTTGTCAAACCCTGCCAGGAACAACGAATACACCCATGTCACTTAGTGTCAGAAGCAACAAATACACCCATGTCACGCTATGCCAGGAACATGGAACACATCCATATCACTCTCTGTCAGTATCATGGAATACACCCATGTCACTCCGTGTGAGGAGCATGGAATACACCCATGTCACTTAGTGTCAGAAGCAACAAATACACCATGTCACTACGTGCCAGGAACACGGAATACACCCAAGTCACTCCGTACAGAAGAGGGAATACATCTATGTCACTCTGTGTCAGGGACATAGACGATACCCATGATACTCCGTGCCTGGAACATGGACTACATCCATGTTTCTCTATGCCAGGAACATCGAAAACACCCATGTCACTCCGTGTCAGGAACATAGACTACACCCATGTCACTCCGTGCCAGGAACATGGAATACACCCATTTCACTCTCTGTCAGTATCATGGAATACACCTATGTCACTCCGTGTGAGGAACATGGAATACAACCATGTCACTCTCTTTGAGGAACATTGAATACACCCATGTCACTCAGTGCCAGGAACATGAAATACACATGCCACTCTGTGTCAGGAATATGGAATACACCCATGTCACTCTGTGCCAGGAACTACGAATACATCCATGTCACACAGTGTCAGAAGCAACAAATACACCCATGTCACTCTAAGCCAGGAACATGGAACACATCCATATCACTCTCTGTCAGTATCATGGAATACACCTATGTCCCTCCGTGTGAGGAGCATGGAATACACCCATGTCACGCTCTGTCAGTATCATGGAATACACCTATGTCACTCCATGTGAGGAGCATGGAATACACCCATGTCACTCAGTGCCAGAAGCAACAAATACACCCATGTCACTCTATGCCAGGAACATGGAACACATCCATGTCACTCTCTGTCAGTATCATGGAATACACCCATGTCACTCCGTGTGAGGAGCATGGAATACACCCATGTCACTCCATGTGAGGAGCATGGAATACACCCATGTCACTCTATGCCAGGAACAACAAATACACCATGTCACTACGTGCCAGGAACACGGAATACACCCAAGTCACTTCATACAGAAGAGGGAAAACATCTTTGTCACTCTGTGTCAGGGACATAGACGATACCCATGATACTCCGTGCCTGGAACATGGACTACATCCATGTTTCTCTATGCCAGGAACATCGAAAACATCAATGTCACTCCGTGTCAGGAACATAGACTACACCCATGTCACTCCGTGCCAGGAACATGGAATACACCCATGTCACTCTCTGTCAGTATCATGGAATACACTTATGTCACTCCGTGTGAGTAGCAAGGAATACACCCATGTCACTCAGTGCCAGAAGCAACAAATACACCCATATCACTCTATGCCAGGAACATGGAACACATCCATGTCACTCTCTGTCAGTATCATGGAATACACCCATGTCACTCCATGTGAGGAGCATGGAATACACCCATGTCACTCCATGTGAGGAGCATGGAATACACCCATGTCACTCTATGCCAGGAACAACAAATACACCATGTCACTACGTGCCAGGAACACGGAATACACCCAAGTCACTTCATACAGAAGAGGGAATACATCTATGTCACTCTGTGTCAGGGACATAGACGATACCCATGATACTCCTTGCCTGGAACATGGACTACATCCATGTTTCTCTATGCCAGGAACATCGAAAACACCCATGTCACTCCGTGTCAGGAACATAGATTACACCCATGTCACTCCGTGCCAGGAACATGGAATACACCCATGTCACTCCTTGCCAGGAGCATGGAATACACCCAAGCCACTCCGTGTCATGAGCATGAAATACACCCATGTCACTCTGTGTCATGAACATGAAAAACACCCATGTCACTCTGTGTCAGGAACATAGACTACACCCATGTCACTCCGTGCCAGGAACATGGAATACAGTCATGTCACTCCATGCCAGGAGCATGGAATACACCCATGTCACTCCGTGCCAGGAGCATGGAATACACCCATGTCACTCCATGTCAGGAATATGGAATACACCCATGTCACTCCATGCCAGGAACATGGAATAAACCCATGTCACTCCATGTCAGGATCATGGAATACACCCATGTCACTCCTTGACAGGAAAATGGAATACACCCATGTCAAACCATGCCAGGAACAACAAATACCCCCATGTCACTCTGTGCCACGAACATGGAACATACCCATATCACTCTGTGCTGTCACATGGCCTATGGGGACATTGTCATCTTCTCTCAGTTAGCATGAACATGCTGCAGATTGCCCATTGCTTTGCGCACATTACTACCAGACTTTATTTTTGCAACTGTCTCTATTGCCATTTTCACATGAGAACCCATCGCTGTGTTCACACTTTGCAGGTTCCTGGGATTTTGTCTGAACATTGTAAGCAAGGTCGAACAACAATGCCCCTTGTTATTTTGTTCTGGCCAGGCCTTAGCACCTAGACAAAACATACCGATGCAGCTGTTGTTTGGGACAACGTACTTTGGTCTTATTGGAATACACTAATAGGTAGCACACACCTGGAGAGGGACCTTTCCATAGAGAAGAGTGAGACAGCACCTATGATGCAGAGTGTCAGACTCCACTTTTGACCCGCTAAAAGAATGCCTTAAAAACATCGCTGACTGGATGAACCGCAATTTCTTAAAACTTAACGCGGACAAGACAGAGGTCCTGTTTTTTAACCAACCCACCCCTCCCCCGTCCAATGCATGGTGGCCATCAGAATTGGGCAACGGACCCACTCCGAAGGACTCGGTCAGAAACCTGGGTGTGAGATGGGACAAAGATTTGTCCCTCTCGACCCATGTACAATCGGTTTCGGCGGTCTGTTTTGGCAAAATTAAAACTATCAGGAAATTTATAAACTTCCTGCCTGATTCAACCCGCAAAACCGTGGTCCATGCCCTAATCACCTCCCACCTTGATTATGCGAACGGCCTGCATATGGGTCTGCCGCTCGGTCTGATTCATAGACTCCAGATGGTTCAAAATGCGGCAGCCCGACTGGTCTGCGGGGTCCCGCTTCCACACCGCATCTCTCCTTACCTCAGGCAACTGCACTGGCTGCCAATAGCCAAACGGATTGAATTTAAGGCCCTGACATTTGCCTTTCGAGCAGACAGAGGGAGAGGGCCTATCTATCTGAGGAGGAGACTCCGCCCTTATCAACAAGACAGACTTTTAAGGTCCAACACCAAACGCTTTCTCTCCATACCACGTTTTGCGAAAGCAAGAATGGGTGGCAGAACATTTGAGTTGGGCACCACCAAATGCTGGAACAACCTCCCCCTCCATTTACATATGATGCAGTCCGAACAGGAATTCAGAAAGGCCTTGAAAACGTGGCTTTTTAGTCAGAATGACTAGTTTTGCGTTGTCCTTTACCTTGTTCACTGTCTGTTATAGCGCCGGGACACCCCATTTGGGGTAGCTGTGCGCTCTACAAATGCCTTTTATTATTATTATTATCTACCAGCTATAGGCTAAGGTATGGGGTCTGCAGACAAAGCCCAGAGATCTTCTAATATATAATAATACTACTTCTATGCAAGGGGAGGGAGGTTAGACTATACTGTCTTTTCATAATGACATCTCCTTTCATGATTAATGGACTAACTGCTATGCTGACCGTATTTGTATTATGCATTTGTCTGCTTGTTGTGGCATGTATACTGCATGTTAGAGCACGTTAGTTAAAATAAAAAATTGTAAACTTGTTTGTGTCTCTGTCAGATCTTATTGTGGACAAGTACAAGAGTGCGAGCGAAAGGGTGTGTCTTGCAACCGCGATTCCTGAGAGAGTCGGGAGTGTTGTGTTCTGGGGTGTTTAATCATGTGTTTCTCTGTGAGTGAGTAGGAGAGCAAGTGAGACACTATAGCTAGTCGGTCCTGGGCTCATGGGTACTAAGGTGGTAGGATGACTCAGTCCCTATGCACTAAGGTCCCATACTCCTTGCCAGGAACATGGAATACACTCTTGTCAAACCCTGTCAGGAACAACGAATACACCCATGTCACTTAGTGTCAGAAGCAACAAATACACCCATGTCACGCTATGCCAGGAACATGGAACACATCCATATCACTCTCTGTCAGTATCATGGAATACACCCATGTCACTCCGTGTGAGGAGCATGGAATACACCCATGTCACTTAGTGTCAGAAGCAACAAATACACCATGTCACTACGTGCCAGGAACACGGAATACACCCAAGTCACTCCGTACAGAAGAGGGAATACATCTATGTCACTCTGTGTCAGGGACATAGACGATACCCATGATACTCCGTGCCTGGAACATGGACTACATCCATGTTTCTCTATGCCAGGAACATCGAAAACACCCATGTCACTCCGTGTCAGGAACATAGACTACACCCATGTCACTCCGTGCCAGGAACATGGAATACACCCATGTCACTCTCTGTCAGTATCATGGAATACACCTATGTCACTCCGTGTGAGGAACATGGAATACAACCATGTCACTCTGTGTGAGGAACATTGAATACACCCATGTCACTCAGTGCCAGGAACATGAAATACACATGCAACTCTGTGTCAGGAATATGGAATACACCCATGTCACTCTGTGCCAAGAACTAAGAATACATCCATGTCACACAGTGTCAGAAGCAACAAATACACCCATGTCACTCTATGCCAGGAACATGGAACACATCCATATCACTCTCTGTCAGTATCATGGAATACACCCATGTCACTCCGTGTGAGGAGCATGGAATACACCCATGTCACTCCGTGTGAGGAGCATGGAATACACCCATGTCACTCCGTGTGAGGAGCATGGAATACACCCATGTCACTCTATGCCAGGAACATGGAACACATCCATGTCACTCTCTGTCAGTATCATGGAATACACCATGTCACTACGTGCCAGGAACACGGAATACACCCAAGTCACTCCATACAGAAGAGGGAATACATCTATGTCACTCTGTGTCAGGGA
Organism: Calotriton arnoldi; assembly: GCA_963921515.1. NCBI lineage: Eukaryota > Metazoa > Chordata > Amphibia > Caudata > Salamandridae > Calotriton > Calotriton arnoldi. The sequence continues at coordinate 948,177 of CAWUFW010003230.1, forward strand.
CATAGACGATACCCATGATACTCTGTGCCTGGAACATGGACTACATCCATGTTTCTCTATGCCAGGAACATCGAAAACACCCATGTCACTCCGTGTCAGGAACATAGACTACACCCATGTCACTCCGTGCCAGGAACATGGAATACACCCATTTCACTCTCTGTCAGTATCATGGAATACACCTATGTCACTCCGTGTGAGGAACATGGAATACAACCATGTCACTCTCTGTGAGGAACATTGAATACACCCATGTCACTCAGTGCCAGGAACATGAAATACACATGCCACTCTGTCAGGAATATGGAATACACCCATGTCTCTCTGTGCCAGGAGCTACGAATACATCCATGTCACACAGTGTCAGAAGCAACAAATACACCCATGTCACTCTAAGCCAGGAACATGGAACACATCCATATCACTCTCTGTCAGTATCATGGAATACACCTATGTCCCTCCGTGTGAGGAGCATGGAATACACCCATGTCACTTAGTGTCAGAAGCAACAAATACACCATGTCACTACGAGCCAGGAACAGAGAATACACCCAAGTCACTCCGTACAGAAGAGGGAATACATCTATGTCACTCTGTGTCAGGGACATAGACGATACCCATGATACTCCGTGCCTAGAACATGGACTACATCCATGTTTCTCTATGCCAGGAACATCGAAAACACCCATGTCACTCCGTGTCAGGAACATAGACTACACCCATGCCACTCCGTGCCAGGAACATGGAATACACCCATGTCACTCTCTGTCAGTATCATGGAATATACCTATGTCACTCCGTGTGAGGAGCATGGAATACAGCCATGTCACTCAGTGCCAGAAGCAACAAATACACCCATGTCACTCTATGCCAGGAACATGGAACACATCCATGTCACTTTCTGTCAGTATCATGGAATACACCCATGTCACTCCGTGTGAGGAGCATGGAATACACCCATGTCACTCCATGTGAGGAGCATGGAATACACCCATGTCACTCTATGCCAGGAACAACAAATACACCATGTCACTACGTGCCAGGAACACGGAATACACCCAAGTCACTTCATACAGAAGAGGGAAAACATCTTTGTCACTCTGTGTCAGGGACATAGGCGATACCCATGATACTCCGTGCCTGGAACATGGACTACATCCATGTTTCTCTATGCCAGGAACATCGAAAACACCAATGTCACTCCGTGTCAGGAACATAGACTACACCCATGTCACTCCGTGCCAGGAACATGGAATACACCCATGTCACTCTCTGTCAGTATCATGTTATGTTATGTTATGTTAATTAATCTTATAAGGCGCACAGCTACCACAAAAGGTTTCCCGGCGCCGCTTGACAGAAAAAGGAGAAAAGCAAAAGTTGCAGAATCTGATTAAAAGAATTACCCACAAATTATTGGTTAAACAACCAAGTTTTTAAATGTTTGCGAAAATTACTAAGGATGTTTTTGTTCCTAAGAGAAAGAGGAAGAGAGTTCCACAACTGAGGACCCAAGTAAGAAAAAGACCGTCATCCCATGCGAGACAGTTTGATCCTGGGAACCGAAAACTTCACCTGGGTAGACGAGCGAAGAGAGCGTGATGGTATGTAGGGTTGAACAATGGCCTTTAAATATTGGGGGGCACTGCCAGACTTAACCTTAAACATGTAACATAGGGCTTTGAATTTCACACGCTTCTCCACCCTAAGCCAATGAAGATCACAGAGAGAGCTTGAGACAGAGGACCTTCTAGGGAGCTGGCAGAGCATTCTTGCCGCGGCATTTTGCACCATCTGCAATCTACGTGTTACATCCTTATTAGCGCCCAGGTACAGGATGTTGCCGTAGTCCAGCCTAGATGTGATGAGGGCCTGGACTACCGTACGTTGAGTAGAGTTAGGCAACATCCACAGAATTTTCCTAAGCCATTTTAGGATGGTGAAGCAGGTAGATGCCACCTTCACTGCTTGCTGCTTCATAGATAGTTGATCGTCAATGATGACCCCCAGATTACGTACTTGGCTAGCAGGTTGAGGGAAAACTCCCATTTCAAACGGCCAGTTTTGAGGCCCCCAAAGGTCCTTATTCTTACCCAGAATTAGAACCTCTGTTTTTTCACCGTTAAGTTGTAATAAGTTAGCTTGCATCCAACCTGCAATATTCCTCAAACCTATTTGGAGAGATGATGTCTTGGAAGTCCTATCCGCCGACAATGAAAAAATTAATTGAGTATCGTCGGCATAGGAAAAAATCGACAGCCCAGCTTCTTCAGCAATAATTGCTAAAGGCTTAACATAGATGTTGAACAATAATGGGCTCAGAGCGGACCCCTGAGGAACTCCATAAGGTGAAGAAAAGGTTTTTGAAGCAGCATCAGAGGAAAAGACCTGGAAAGTACGATTAGTCAGGAAGTGGCGGAGCCAATCTAGGGCTGGACCTTCAACACCCAAACCGCACAAAGCTTTCAATAATATGGAATGGGACATTGTGTCAAAGGCGGCACTTAGATCAAGCAATAATAGTGCTGCAGTGTTCCCAGCATCCATGTGAGGAGCAAGGAATACACCCATGTCACTCAGTGCCAGAAGCAACAAATACACCCATGTCACTCTATGCCAGGAACATGGAACACATCCATGTCACTCTCTGTCAGTATCATGGAATACAGCCATGTCACTCCATGTGAGGAGCATGGAATACACCCATGTCACTCTATGTGAGGAGCATGGAATACACCCATGTCACTCTATGCCAGGAACAACAAATACACCATGTCACTACGTGCCAGGAACACGGAATACACCCAAGTCACTTCATACAGAAGAGGGAAAACATCTATGTCACTCTGTGTCAGGGACATAGACGATACCCAGGATACTCCGTACCTGGAACATGGACTACATCCATGTTTCTCTATGCCAGGAACATCAAAAACACCCATGTCACTCCGTGTCAGGAACATAGATTACACCCATGTCACTCCGTGCCAGGAACATGGAATACACCCATGTTACTCCTTGCCAGGAGCATGGAATACACCCATGCCACTCCGTGTCATGAACATGAAATACACCCATGCCACTCTGTGTCATGAACATGAAAAACACCCATGTCACTCTGTGTCAGGAACATAGACTACACCCATGTCACTCCGTGCCAGGAACATGGAATACACCCATGTCACTTCATGCTAGGAGCATGGAATACACCCATGTCATTCCGTGCCAGGAGCATGGAATACACCAATGTCACTCCATGTCATGAGCATGGAATACACCCATGTCACTCTGTGTCAGGGTAAAAGTGTAGACGCATGTCAGTCTGTGTCAGAATCACAGAATACATTTAGGCCTCTCTGAGTTTCAGTAAACACACTAATCACTCCCAGTGCCTGGGCCAAGAATACACCCAAGTCACCCCCGTGCCAGTAATACACCCAAGTCACCCCCGTGCGAGTAGTAAGCCCAAGTCACCCCAGCTTCATTAAAGCGCAGACCCATGTCAGTGTGTCAGGAAGAATACACTGAGGTCATCAAAAACAAAGAAAACACCCTAGTCACCCCAGTGCGAGTAATAAGCCCTAGTCACCCCAGTGCGAGTAATAAGCCCTAGCCACCCCAGTGCGAGTAATAAGCCCTAGTCACCCCAGTGCTAGTAATAAGCCCTAGTCACCCCAGTGCTAGTAATAAGCCCTAGCCACCCCAGTGCTAGTAATAAGCCCTAGTCACCCCAGTGCTAGTAATAAGCCCTAGCCACCCCAGTGCGAGTAATAAGCCCTAGTCACCCCAGTGCGGGTAATAAGCCCTAGTCACCCCAGTGCGAGTAATAAGCCCTAGTCACCCCAGTGCTAGTAATAAGCCCTAGTCACCCCAGTGCTAGTAATAAGCCCTAGCCACCCCAGTGCTAGTAATAAGCCCTAGTCACCCCAGTGCTAGTAATAAGCCCTAGCCACCCCAGTGCGAGTAATAAGCCCTAGTCACCCCAGTGCGGGTAATAAGCCCTAGTCACCCCAGTGCGAGTAATAAGCCCTAGTCAAACCCAGTGCTAGTAATAAGCCCTAGTCACCCCAGTGCGGGTAATAAGCCCTAGTCACCCCAGTGCGAGTAATAAACCCTAGCCACCCCAGTGCGAGTAATAAGCCCTAGTCACCCCAGTGCGGGTAATAAGCCCTAGTCACCCCAGTGTGAGTAATAAGCCCTAGTCACCCCAGTGCGGGTAATAAGCCATAGTCACCCCAGTGCTAGTAATAAGCCATAGTCACCCCAGTGCTAGTAATAAGCCCTAGTCACCCCAGTGCGAGTAATAAGCCCTAGTCACCCCAGTGCTAGTAATAAGCCCTAGTCACCCCAGTGCGCGTAATAAGCCCTAGTCACCCCAGTGCGAGTAATAAGCCCTAGTCACCCCAGTGCTAGTAATAAGCCCTAGTCACCCCAGTGCGAGTAATAAGCCCTAGTCACCCCAGTGCTAGTAATAAGCCCTTGTCACCCCAGTGCTAGTAATAAGCCCTAGTCACCCCAGTGCGAGTAATAAGCCCTAGTCACCCCAGTGCGCGTAATAAGCCCTAGTCACCCCAGTGCGCGTAATAAGCCCTAGTCACCCCAGTGCGAGTAATAAGACCTAGTCACCCCAGTGCTAGTAATAAGCCCTAGTCACCCCAGTGCTAGTAATAAGCCCTAGTCACCCCAGTGCGGGTAATAAGCCCTAGTCACCCCAGTGCGAGTAATAAGCCCTAGTCACCCCAGTGCGAGTAATAAGCCCTAGTCACCCCAGTGCTAGTAATAAGCCCTAGTCACCCCAGTGCGAGTAATAAGCCCTAGTCACCCCAGTGCTAGTAATAAGCCCTAGTCACCCCAGTGCTAGTAATAAGCCCTAGTCAACCCAGTGCTAGTAATAAGCCCTAGTCACCCCAGTGCTAGTAATAAGCCCTAGTCACCCCAGTGCGGGTAATAAGCCCTAGTCACCCCAGTGCGAGTAATAAGCCCTAGTCACCCCAGTGCTAGTAATAAGCCCTAGTCACCCCAGTGCTAGTAATAAGCCCTAGTCACCCCAGTGCTAGTAATAAGCCCTAGTCACCCCAGTGCGAGTAATAAGCCCTAGTCACCCCAGTGCGGGTAATAAGCCCTAGTCACCCCAGTGCTAGTAATAAGCCCTAGTCACCCCAGTGCGAGTAATAAGCCCTAGTCACCCCAGTGCTAGTAATAAGCCCTAGTCACCCCAGTGCGAGTAATAAGCCCTAGTCACCCCAGTGCTAGTAATAAGCCCTAGTCACCCCAGTGCGAGTAATAAGCCCTAGTCACCCCAGTGCTAGTAATAAGCCCTAGTCACCCCAGTGCTAGTAATAAGCCCTAGTCACCCCAGTGCTAGTAATAAGCCCTAGTCACCCCAGTGCGAGTAATAAGCCCTAGTCACCCCAGTGCTGGTAATAAGCCCTAGTCACCCCATTGCTAGTAATAAGCCCTAGTCACCCCAGTGCGGGTAATAAGCCCTAGTCACCCCAGTGCGAGTAATAAGCCCTAGTCACCCCAGTGCTAGTAATAAGCCCTAGTCACCCCAGTGCTAGTAATAAGCCCTAGTCACCCCAGTGCTAGTAATAAGCCCTAGTCACCCCAGTGCTAGTAATAAGCCCTAGTCACCCCAGTGCTAGTAATAAGCCCTAGTCACCCCAGTGCTAGTAATAAGCCCTAGTCACCCCAGTGCGAGTAATAAGCCCTAGTCACCCCAGTGCTAGTAATAAGCCCTAGTCACCCCAGTGCGGGTAATAAGCCCTAGTCACCCCAGTGCGAGTAATAAGCCCTAGTCACCCCAGTGCGCGTAATAAGCCCTAGTCACCCCAGTGCGCGTAATAAGCCCTAGTCACCCCAGTGCGCGTAATAAGCCCTAGTCACCCCAGTGCGAGTAATAAGCCCTAGTCACCCCAGTGCTAGTAATAAGCCCTAGTCACCCCAGTGCGAGTAATAAGCCCTAGTCACCCCAGTGCTAGTAATAAGCCCTAGTCACCCCAGTGCTAGTAATAAGCCCTAGTCACCCCAGTGCTAGTAATAAGCCCTAGTCACCCCAGTGCTAGTAATAAGCCCTAGTCACCCCAGTGCGAGTAATAAGCCCTAGTCACCCCAGTGCTAGTAATAAGCCCTAGTCACCCCAGTGCGGGTAATAAGCCCTAGTCACCCCAGTGCGAGTAATAAGCCCTAGTCACCCCAGTGCGCGTAATAAGCCCTAGTCACCCAGTGCGCGTAATAAGCCCTAGTCACCCCAGTGCTAGTAATAAGCCCTAGTCACCCCAGTGCGAGTAATAAGCCCTAGTTACCCCAGTGCTAGTAATAAGCCCTAGTCACCCCAGTGCGAGTAATAAGCCCTAGTCACCCCAGTGCGGGTAATAAGCCCTAGCCACCCCAGTGCGAGTAATAAGCCCTAGTCACCCCAGTGCTAGTAATAAGCCCTAGCCACCCCATTGCGAGTAATAAGCCCTAGTCACCCCAGTGCTAGTAATAAGCCCTAGTCACCCCAGTGCGAGTAATAAGCCCTAGTCACCCCAGTGCTAGTAATAAGCCCTAGTCACCCCAGTGCTATTAATAAGCCCTAGACACCCCAGTGCTAGTAATAAGCCCTAGTCACCCCAGTGCGAGTAATAAGCCCTAGCCACCCCAGTGCTAGTAATAAGCCCTAGTCACCCCAGTGCGTGTAATAAGCCCTAGTCACCCCAGTGCGAGTAATAAGCCCTAGCCACCCCAGTGCGAGTAATAAGCCCTAGTCACCCCAGTGCTAGTAATACGCCCTAGTCACCCCAGTGCGAGTAATAAGCCCTAGTCACCCCAGTGCTAGTAATAAGCCCTAGTCACCCCAGTGCGAGTAATAAGCCCTAGTCACCCCAGTGCGAGTAATAAGCCCTAGTCACCCCAGTGCGGGTAATAAGCCCTAGTCACCCCAGTGCTAGTAATAAGCCCTAGTCACCCCAGTGCGAGTAATAAGCCCTAGTCACCCCAGTGCTAGTAATAAGCCCTAGTCACCCCAGTGCGAGTAATAAGCCCTAGTCACCCCAGTGCTAGTAATAAGCCCTAGTCACCCCAGTGCGCGTAATAAGCCCTAGTCACCCCAGTGTCAGGGCCAGAAACAGACCCCAGTCACCCCGTGTAAAAATGAAAGCATCTAAGCTTGGGCCGATGTCAGTCTGTGAGTTTCAGGATTAAGGAACACACCAAACTCACTTCCAGTGTCAGAATAAAGACAAGTCCCCTAGGAATACATCCAAGTCCAGGGACATTTTAAGGATTTTGGGGGCCCTGGGCCGAGCGTATTTTGGGGGGCCCTGTTCAGAACAACTTTGAATTTATGATCCATTTTCAGCTCTTTTATTCCCTCTTTGGCCAGGTCATTGACAGTGCACAGGGACACTGGCACAAATTCTAGATGTGTTTACGTCTAAAACTGGGGATTAGTGATATGTGTTTTCAATATTATAATACAGCAGCAGCTAAGTAATATTATTGCAAACAATATTTGTGACCCCTCCCGTTTCTCGTATGTGAGGTCTTGTTCTGATCTAAAATAATTTGTTTATGCTTGTTGCATTGTCTTGAAAAACACAAGCATTCTTTTCAAAATGTCTGTAATAGACTCCCATAAATTATGCACATCACAAGTAAATTGAAGGAAAACGTTTTTTAAAACAATCTGTTTAAATAGTTATTCAAGGTCATTTGGGAAAGACACTCAGCAGAACAGGGCTGGCTCTGTCTGCCTTGGAGTGGAGCACTACCATAGTCAAGGCGGAAAGAACTGAGGGTTGTGATTGCATCTTCAAGTGTGTCATCAGGACCAATATTGTCAGTTGCGAAGAGCAATAGTTGGCATTGTGCATCCTTGTGGGTGTGCTGCATGTGATCCTGCAGAGAGAGTTTGCTGTCCAGTATGACGCCTCGAGAATGTGCTTGATGTAAAGCTACAGGCCCTGGTTTCAAGAGGGTTTTAGTCCAAGACTATGCTCTGAGAAATGGGCAGTTTCTATTAGGAAGGAAGAACCAGAGCCTGTCTGATCAGACTGAGTCCTCGCGAGGTCCAGTGCCAAGATGTCTGGTCTGGAGCTTCTTTGCGCTAGAGCTGAGCGTCATCAGTATATGATGGACATTCACGCTAACGTGTCTTAATTCCACGTCGAGGTTCAAGAGAGCTGGGGCCAGGTTTGAACCTTGTGGGATGGCACAGGAAGAGAGAGGGGACAAATATTTCAGCGTCTTATCTGCATTAGACCTGCCCTTCAGGTATGATCCGCGCCAGCTTAAGGCAGTGCCATGGAGGGCGTCAAGGAGTGTGGTGTGGGCCACCATATCAAGGACTGCAGTAGGGTCCAGAAGGTCTATGATGCAGGCTGCTTCTTCGTCAGGGCTTTCAGTACATCATCAGGCCCAGTTAGATTGACTGTTGCGGTGCTACAACCTCTCAAACTATGATTGGTTTGAGTATAGGACTTTGTTTTTTTCGATATATTCTTTCTGTTGGGCATTATCAACATTTTCTAATGTATTGGCCATGAATGGAGAACCATCAAGGAGGTGTTTAGTTGATGAATGTCAACCGAGGGCTTCTTTAGTGAGACATTGACTTGACCTTCATCCATACATTCGAGGAAGGGTCCAGAAACAAGGGAACATTTAATGCTCTGAAGCAAATGTGTGAACCATGTGTTGCCATAGATCCGGTTGAGGAGGAAGGTAACATGCATTGCCAAGCCCACCCTGACAGTTTCAACTGAACTTAGTGGGCAGAGATCTGCAGTCGGTCCTAAAATAGAAAATGCTTCAGTTGTGGCCGGACAGGCATAAAATGCACACAATGCGACTCACACGCGTGTAGTGTGACACAAGACAATCATAAGCTCCGCCCTTCACTTGCATCAGTACTGTATTATCATTCACGAAAGCCAACTTTAGAGAGGATCTGTGTCCCATTTCCACGTCTTCCCCGTCGTGGCCAAAGAAAGATGTATGTCTGGTACTGAGGGTTAGCCCCCTTTTCCACTGCTCCTTGCTTGTCCCGACCAGAGAAACGAGTTGTGTGTCTGGTTTGAGGGTTAGTCCCCGTTTCCACTGCTTCTTTCCCCCCCGTAGTCAGAGAAAGGAGCTGTGTGTCTGGTCTGAGGGTTAGTCCCCTTTTCTACCGCTCTTTTCCTTCCGCGGCCAGAGAAAGGAGCTGTGTGTCTGGTCTGAGAGTTAGCCCCCTTTTCTACCGCTCTTTTCCTTCCGTGGCCAGAGAAAGGAGCTGTGTGTCTGGTCTGAGGGTTAGTCCCCTTCTCCACCGCTCTTTTCCTTCCGCGGCCAGAGAAAGGAGCTGGGTGTCTGGTCTGAGGGTTAGCCCCCTTTTCTACTGCTCTTTTCCTGCCGCGGCCAGATTAAGCAGCTGTGTGTCTGGTCTGAGGGTTAGCCCCCTTTTCTACTGCTCTTTTCCTGCCGCGGCCAGAGAAAGCAGCTGTGTGTCTGGTCTGAGGGTTAGTCCCCTTCTCCACCGCTCTTTTCCTTCCGCGGCCAGAGAATGGAGCTGTGTGTCTGGTCTGAGGGTTAGTCCCCTTTTCCACCGCTCCTTTCCTGCCGTGGCCAGAGAATGGAGCTGTGTGTCTGGTCTGAGGGTTAGTCCCCTTCTCCACCGCTCCTTTCCTGCCGCGTCCAGAGAATGGAGCTGTGTGTCTGGTCTGAGGGTTAATCCCCTTCTCCACCGCTCCTTTCCTGCCGTGGCCAGAGAATGGAGCTGTGTGTCTGGTCTGAGGGTTAGTCCCCTTCTCCAGCGCTCCTTTCCTGCCGTGGCCAGAGAATGGAGCTGCATGTCTGGTCTGAGGGTTTGTTCCCTTCTCCACCGCTCTTTTCCTTCCGCGGCCAGAGAATGGAGCTGTGTGTCTGGTCTGAGGGTTAGTCCCCTTCTCCACCGCTCCTTTCCTGCCGTGGTCAGAGAAAGGAGCTGTGTGTCTGGTCTGAGGGTTTGTTCCCTTCTCCACCGCTCTTTTCCTTCCGCGGCCAGAGAATGGAGCTGTGTGTCTGTTCTGAGGGTTAGTCCCCTTCTCCACCGCTCTTTTCCTTCCGCGGCCAGAGAATGGAGCTGTGTGTCTGGTCTGAGGGTTAGTCCCCTTCTCCACCGCTCCTTTCCTGCTGTGGCCAGAGAATGGAGCTGTGTGTCTGGTCTGAGGGTTAGTCCCCTTCTCCACCGCTCCTTTCCTGCCGTGGTCAGAGAAAGGAGCTGTGTGTCTGGTCTGAGGGTTTGTTCCCTTCTCCACCGCTCTTTTCCTTCCGCGGCCAGAGAATGGAGCTGTGTGTCTGGTCTGAGGGTTAGTCCCCTTCTCCACCGCTCCTTTCCTGCCGCGTCCAGAGAATGGAGCTGTGTGTCTGGTCTGAGGGTTAATCCCCTTCTCCACCGCTCCTTTCCTGCCGTTGTCAGAGAATGGAGCTGTGTGTCTGGTCTGAGGGTTAGTCCCCTTCTCCACCGCTCCTTTCCTGCCGTGGCCAGAGAATGGAGCTGTGTGTCTGGTCTGAGGGTAAGTCCCCTTTTCCACCGCTCTTTTCCTTCCGCGGCCAGAGAATGGAGCTGTGTCGGGCCTGGATTCCCTCATGTCTGAGCTCGTGGCTCATGTGGTAGGTCTGTCTGTAAACCCTCAAGGCTGCCACCGGGGTACCCAGCCAGCTATTGACTCAGACTTCTGGCAGAAGTGCTCATGGCAGGACAAGTGAAGAGGGCAGGAAGGTGTAAGGGGTGAAGTGTACAGGCAGGGACGGCTCCTCTGCTAAGGGGGAGAAGCGTCGACCCCCTGCTTTTCAGCAGTGCAAAAAAGGAAAAATACAATGATAATAACACGATGTTTTATCATTTTATTTTTCGTTGCGAGCCAGGTTAGGGCGGGGTGAGGCTACGCTGTCAGAGCAGGGGGAGGAGGAAATATGTGCACTTAAGTGCACATGACAGTTTGACTGGCCATCTTGGGCCGGTTAAATAGTCATGCACACTTAGCATGTTCTCCACCTGTCTGTATTGCACAGTCTGGGTGGAGAACATGCGCAGGCTCCCACTGCCTGTCTGAGCGCCAAATCAGGCCGCTCAGACCAATCACGACGCTTCTGTCATGCTGGTGACAGCAAGTCATGATTGGCTAGGGGAGCCTGTGTGCTTCCTGCTTCCGGGAGGAGAGACGACAGAAAAGAGACAGCGGCCATGCAGAGGTAAGTATTATATATATTTTTTTCACCCCACCAGCACTGCCACCCGTTCCGTACCAGCCGCCTCTGTGTACAGGGGTAACCGAGGGACCAGTTACCGACTGCCACGGTGAGCGGGCTCCCTCAACAAGACACAGCTCGAAAGTCTGGAGTGAGAGAGAAGCAGGGGATGCATTGTGGGTCGTACAGAGGCTTGGGTTTTACCACTGACAGGAGTAGTTATCCACTGCTACAACCAGTAGTGGTGCATGTGGACGAGAGTAGTGGTCCATGGCAAATGTGGGGCGGAGCTCCAAGGGCGCGTATCAAGAGGAAGGCTTCAGCTGTCGTGAACAGCCACCCCTTCCTTTCCCTCCCTCTTTAACATTGCTTTGGTTTACTTCTAACTCCATTCACCACCTCTTCAGCCATCACTTCTTCCTCTCCATTTCTTCATAGGTTTATCTTTCTATACATATGATATGTTCTTCATTTGCTTCATTTTTCTTCTCTTTTTCATATCGTTCACTCTTTCCCATTCCTTTTTTTCATTCTTCTTTAGCCCCCGTTTATCTCTAACCTTTTACTCCACTATTTTTTCTATTCATTGTTTTTTCTTTTTCCCTTTCCCCCCCTTTATTTACACTTTTCCTGACTTTTTTTTGTTTTGTATTTTGCTTTATCATTTTTCATGAGTCCTTCTTTATATCAAAATCATCGCTCTTTCTTTATTGATCGTTGTTCTTTCTTCCTTTTATCTTCTCCTATTTCATTGCTTATGTCATATATTCTTTGCACCTTCACATGCTGTTTCTTCTTCTCTACCTTCTTTTATGCCCTCTTACTTCGTCACTGTCTCTTTCACAGACATCCATCAGATCATAAGCACATCTTCCCTTCCATCCATTCTCTTGGTGCTTCTTTCTGCTCCTCTTCTCCGCCTTACTTCCTCCATCTCGACCTTACCTTCTCCCTCTCAATTTCTTTCCTTACTCTATCCATTACGTTTCCTTCCTTCCATCGTCGCCTCTTTCTTTCCTCTCTTCACCCTCTCCAACACCGTAGGTCTTCTCATGCTTTTTTACTATTTTATTCATCTGTTCTCTCTTCTGCTCCTTTGCCATCCCTTGTACTTTCTCTTCTCTCTTTCCCATCTTAATGTTCTTTTCCCTTATTTTCTCATTTCACTCCATTATTTTGCTCCATTTCTTCATGGTTTTCACTTCACTCCCCTCCCTCTTTGTAAAAACTAAATCTTTGGCAGGTAGAGACAACCTTCAAACCCTAAGCAAGCATTGGCGAAGCCAATAGGTCTAGGTTTAGTGGGCTAATGTATACAGTGTTAGTACATTAGAATAAGGGGACACACAAGTGAGACAACAGGAGCAGGCAGAGAGGGAGAGACGACTTGTCAGTGATAGCTCACCTTGACGAACGTGTGACTATAGGGAGCTGTCCTCGCTCCCCCGCCAGTTCAAGCATTGTTGTTAATGAAACTCGGATTCCCACTGGGAGTAAGTTACTATACCAGTATACCTGAGCATTCACTCAGATTTGTGTCTACGCTCTTCTCCACAAGTAAGGAGGTAGGGATAGTGTCTTAGGGATCTATCTTTCTTAGTCCTGATGAAAGCCTGGGATATTGCATAAGCCGGCTGAAACATGTCGACAGTTTGCAGATTGGAGGGGTAGGTGGCTCATTAAAGCCCACCATACCACCATCCACTGGTCCTTAAATGACTTTTTATTCTGACCAGGGAGTCCATCATTAAAGGGTTCGTTTGGAGATCCCTGGGTCAGTTTTAATTACTTCTCTGCACTTTTCACTTGTTCCCGCACTGTTTCTTTGTTTGTTGTTTTGTCTTCCCCTCCCTATTGCTCCACCTCTGTCGTTGGCTTGCGCGGAGGTGTGTTAGCCGCCCTATGATGAAGCATGCCACAGATTTCTGTGGGTGAGGGCAGTATTAAAAACTAGTGTGTTTTTTTCACCTCTATATCACAGCGACATAACTTGCGCAGCCCCACTTCTATGTGTGTGTGTGTGTAGGTATCGCTAGGAGGTCGGAGTGGGGCGTTTTCCTCCTACCCCTTAACTACTGTGTGTGTTAAGAGGGCAGAGAGGGCTCAAGTTGTAAAGTAGTCCCTCATGCCAGCGCCAGCACTTATGTGGTGGTGGAAGGATATGTTCAAACAGCCAACGGCATTAGGTGAAAGTTGAATATCCCACTGGGCTGAGCCAAGACATGATTAATAAAATCTCAAGCCATTGGATGAAACAGGCTGGTCAAAGAAAGCCAGTGGTTGGAAGGGACCGACCCAGGGCCCAAGATATGTATATTGTTAGAAATAGGTCTGTTTGACAGTTGTGTTGTGAAAACCCAAACCTAAAAAGACAGTAGCAAGTAGGGCTGGTCATTGTGTGAAACAAGATTGCACCATATTGTCTTAAATCCTATGGGATGGCCCACCTCCTCTACAATAAAACAACAATACGTTGGCAATGCAATCGCTTCACAACAGTTTAACAACTTTAATTCAGGCCACACTGCTCCTTCGTTTAAGGCTTTCCTGACACATCTATTCGGCTCACAAGCAAGAGGATTTAAACAGAATGATTGTGAGACTGGGCGGGAGGACAGTCTAAAGAGACCAAAACAGAGAGCAAAGGAAGGAGTTGTAAAAGAAAGATAGAAAGAGCACACGTCAAAAGAGAGACCTCAGAGGCACTTCAGAGAGGTGAAAATGGCAAAGAGGTAATAAAGAGAGCCTAATAGAATGCATTTGGGGAGTATGGAAGGAGGCCAAGGAAGGGAATGACAGAGGGAAGGCTGGAGAGGAGATTTAATGAGGACGGTAGCAAGAGATGGAAGAAGGGGCAGTGAGAACTAAGAGTATACGGCCCACTACAAACAGTGATTAAAAAACGGAGACACATGATGTATGAAGATGCATCAGGCTGATTAAGACTTCACGGAGTTCTTGTCCTGCCATCGACAACTGTGTAGCAAGTTTAAAATACATGTGAGTAGTGTGTGTGCTGTACTGACAGTGACAGTAGAGGATATCCGAGATGGCGTCAGCTCAGGCAGTAGATTATCAAACCCTCCTCCCACTAAGGCTGAGCTTTACAGAATGGAGGGGCTTGATCATTGCTGAGGGCAATTCAGTGTAGCCAGGACAAGTCAGGGTAGCCAGGACAAGTCAGGGTAGCCAGGACAAGTCAGGGTAGCCAGGACAAGTCAGGGTAGCCAGGACAAGTCAGGGTAGCCAGGACAAGTCAGGGTAGCCAGGACAAGTCAGCGTAGCCAGGACAAGTCAGCGTAGCCAGGACAAGTCAGGGTAGCCAGGGCAAGTCAGGGTAGCCAGGACAAGTCAGGGTAGCCAGGACAAGTCAGGGTAGCCAGGACAAGTCAGGGTAGCCAGGACAAGTCAGGGTAGCCAGGACAAGTCAAGATTTTATGACCCCCTACAACCCAGAACTGTATCTTAGATCCACCGGGACCCACCTGGTGAAAGTCCCAAGGATAACGAAAGCACGAATGGGTGCGCACTCTTTTGGCTACCTGGCAGCAAAAAGCTGGAACGCCCTACCCCTGTTCCTCCGTGAGGAACCATCAGAGAGCCTCTTCCGCAAAAAATTAAAAACATGGCTCTTTAAACTATAAGTAGTCTTTAGCTCCCCTTGTTCTCAGATGTGCTGATTTCCGGAGTTGCCAGATAGTGCGAATAGCGCGGGGACACACTAGTGGGTGTAACCAGGCGCTCTATAAATGCAGCAATAAATAAATAAGTCTGCATAGCCAGGACAAGTCAGCATAGCCAGGACAAGTCAGTCTAGTCAGGACAAGTCAGCTTAGCAGGAGCAAGTCAAGGGAGCCATGAGATGACCTATGCTCCAGAGACTGGAAACCCTTGGTGAGGAAGGAGAAAAGGTAATTAGTCCAGACATGATGTGGTTATTAGGTCCTGGCAGTTAGACAACACATGCGCTGTCTGTTGCGAAGCATATTGTGCCTCAAAAAGAACATAGAGGGGCTTGGAGTCTGCCCACTACTTACCATTGGTTGGCTTTACTTGTCACTTTCAATTGCCGCCTTCTTATTGTGTCCCAGCTTGTCAGTCTTAGGGTTGTCCCTCCCATGGAGCACTGCCTCTTTACAATCTACTTGCTTAGATGACATCACTGCTTCCATTGCTTGCTTTTCATGCACTACGTTTTAGGTTTCCCCTGCACAGCGCTTACAAAATCTCTTGTAATAAAAACAAAGTCTTAAAAAGGGATTAGAGTTCCCTATTACTTACCTTTACTTACCACTGGTTAGCTCCCACGTCACTCTCATTTCCTTGCTTCCTATTGTTCAGCAGCTTGTCCTGGCCTCCGGTTTCCTAATGGGATTTAAGCCTTCATTCATGCTGTGGAGCATGGACCAAGTACTACTTCTTATACCTAGTGTCCGTCACCTGGGCGTAGGTACTCTTTTTTTAATTTTCCACATGTACTCTTAAAGAGTGCATGTGACTGCAGTCCCTCGCCTTCACCCCCACCCTCTCCCATTGTTTTTAACCCACCCTCCTCCAGCTCTCCTGTTTCTAACTTATCCTCTCGCTGTTTGTTATTTCCAACCCACCCACCTGTTTCACCAACCCCCTCTCCCGCTCTCCATTGTGTTTCCCACCCTCCTCCCTTGTGTTGCTTGTCATCCGCCCTGTCCATCCTGTGCTGTTTTTTTACATGTTACACAGAAGCGCGGGCTGCTGTGCAACATGGCTTGAAGTAAAACAAAAAGCGCTATGACAGTCAAAGCTGGCCACCTCATAGTGTTTTTTTTTTCCATAAGCCATGTAGCACGGCAGCTCCATGCGCTGATGTGCAACATGTAAAAACTTTAATAAAGCCCATTGAGTTCAAATAGGCGAAACCTATTGGTGTTGCCAATGCTTGTTTCTTTTTTGTGACGCACTTTAGTAGAGTTTGAGGGTTTTCTAGCTGTCCCGTCGTGTAAGTCTCTCCTCCTGTACTCTGTGTTGCTCTCTGTTGCCTGCCTGCTTGTCCCGGCCCCTCTCCAGCTTGAGCTCGCCTGTGTGCTTCTCCCCAATACTTCCCCCACTTGCGCCCTCCGAGTTGTTTTCCCTCGACCCCTGTTTTGCTTTTGTTCACACCCTCCCCGTTGCTTTCATGTCCCATCCAGCCTAACCCTGTTGCTTTCGTGTCCCTTTCCATGTTGCTTCAGCATTAGCCCACCACCCTCCCATGTTGCTCCGCCCTTCCCTCCACCCTCCCCATGTTGCTCCGCCCTTTCCTCCCCATGTTGCTCCGCCCTTTCCTCCCCATGTTGCTCCGCCCTTCCCTCCACCCTCCCCATGTTGCTCCGCCCTTCCCTCCACCCTCCCCATGTTGCTCCGCCCTTCCCTCCACCCTCCCCATGTTGCTCCGCCCTTTCCTCCCCATGTTGCTCCGCCCTTCCCTCCACCCTCCCCATGTTGCTTAACTTTCCCCCCACCCACCCGCTTTAAACAAAACGCTTTTGTGTGTTTGTGTTTCTTTTTATTTACTGAGCCAACTCAGATCAGTAACTAGAAAGGAGATTAAAAAGAGCCTGTGTCATGCTGTGGGCATGCACATGCTTCAATGAAAACCCAGACACTGGTCCATGGTAAGGCCATGCCAACTCTGGCGTTTGATACTTAAGTGTGCTCTGCTGGACAGAAATACAACATGAAGCATGAGGGTTTTTATCTTTCCAGTTTTTATACAGCACTTAATACTGTTCCTTGGCACGCCAGGGAACAGAGGAAGTGATCTGGGGTTATGCCCAGGGTCACACAATTTGCTTATGATGGGAAGCTAAAGCCTACAAATCCAGTGTCCTAGTTCTATGTTTTATGATTTACAACCCAGGCTTGAATTCACTATTTCCCCACAAACAAGCATCGGCAAAGTCAATAGGTTTTGCCTACATGAGATCTATTCTCTTTGTCAATGTTTTTAGATGTATTGCACAGCATCGCAGGCTGATGTGCAACATGGCTTAAAGTAAACACAAAGAAAAGTGGAGGAGAATGGGAGGGACGGACCAAGCGACAAGTTCACAGGAGGGGGTGGTAGGGATGGACATGTCAAAGGATTGTGGGAGGGGGTGAAAAGGATATGGCAAGCAACAAGGTAGTGGGAGGGAAACAGGCAGGGGTTGGCAGGGGCGGAGAGGGATAAAGAGGGCCTGCAAGCACATGCATTCTTATGGAATTCATGACCAAAAGTAAAAAAAATACCTGGAGATGCACCCGGCCAGTGGAAGGGCACTGGCCATGGAGAAGACGCTGTACTTGGTCCATGCTCCAGGAAAGGGACGAACACTGAGCTCCAGGAGAAAGCAGGGGGCACTGCCCAAAAAAGGAAGCAAGGAAACAAGAGTGATGTCGAAGCCAACCAATGGTAAGTAATTGGTGGGCTCTAAATCTGCTTTGTTTGTCGTAATTACAACATTTTGCCAACAGCGTATGTGCTGTCTCGGGCGAAACCTAAATTGATTCAACTTTTACCACATTCTTATTTCAAAGGCACTAGTATTGCAAATGTTTTTGCTTCTGGGCACTAATATTACTCATGTTGTTTGGGAAGCTTAGTAATGCCGTGTCTTACACAGAATTGACACGCAACACACCTAGAGCGTGCAATGAAATATTTAACCTCAAAGCCTTGTCATGTATTTATGCTTCCGTGTCATTTGTTATTTCTAAGGGTGCAGGTGCAATTAACTTAGGCTCGTTCTACTTAATTATTATTCTTTTAAAAACAAAGGCTGTTTATAGTGTTTCTATCTTGGACTGGGGTTACTCATCAAACGTTTATAAACAAAGATCTGTATCCTTGGCGACTGTGGTGACATCAGAACAGGTTTCCTAATGCCAGGAGCAGTCAGGGAGAGAGTCTCAGTGGGAAAGGAAGAGGCAGAGAGAGGGAGGAGGAAAAAGAAGGAGGGGGTGAGAGAGAGCTACACATTAAGAGGGGGAGGGGAAGAGAGCAGAGTGAGAGAGGGAACGCGAGAACAAGAAGAGAGAACGAATCACATAAATAAAGAATGAATGAAATAAAGGTGGAGAAGGAAAAAGATTATCCTAATGGAGAGATACAAGTATGATGTCACTGCTAACGTCACTGTGATGTCACAGATCACAGAGGTCGTCCATTATGAGGCCACTAACTGTAGTCTGATAGGGTTAGGATGCCACTGCTAATGTCACAAATAACAAAGACGGTGAGTTATGATGTCAGTTCTACTAGAGGGACAGAATAGGATGACACGTTTAAAGCCCTAAATAAGAGAGACTGCACTGTGACGTCACTGCTAGAAGGACAGGATTAGAAGACACCGCTAATGTCACAAGTAGCCGAGACACTGTGACATGTGACGGCTATAGAAGAGGCCACTGGCAGTGCCACTGTCAGAAATAACAGACACTGCACTGTGACGTCACTGTTGGTAGAGGAACAGTATTACGATGACACTCAAATGTCAGAAATAACAGACACTGCACTGTGACGTCACTGCTGGTAGAGGAACAGGATTACGATGGCACTGCAAATGTCAGAAATAACAGACACTGCACTGTGACGTCACTGCTGGTAGAGGAACAGGATTACGATGACACTGCAAATGTCAGAAATAACAGACACTGCACTGTGACGTCACTGCTGATAGAGGAACAGTATTACGATGACACTGCAAATGTCAGAAATAACAGACACTGCACTGTGACGTCACTGATAGGAGGAAGACATGATTAGAAAGCCACTGGTGATGTCACACGTTAGAGAGACCCTACATTATGATGTGACTGCTTGTAGACGGGCAGGGCTAGGATGACTCTGCTAATGACACAAATATCAGACGGTTGATGTCACTTCTAGTAGGAGGACAGGATTACGACTAATGACAAATAACAGACGGTGCGTTATGATGTCACTGCCCTGGAGGGACAGGGTTAGGATAACACTGCTAATGTCACAAGCGACAAAGACAGGGTTTTATGATGTCACTTCTTGTAGGGGAACATGACTACTACAAAACTGCTAATGTGACAAATAAAAGACGGTGTATTAAGATGGCACTGCCAGTGGCGGGACAGTGTTAAAATGATGCTGCCAATGTCACAAATAACAGAGACACCAGATTATGACGTCACTGCAGCTAGAGGGACAGGATTAGGATCACACAGCTAATGTCACAAATAACAGAGACACCGGGTTATGACGTCACTGCAGCTAGAGGGACAGGATTAGGATCACACAGCTAATGTCACAAATAACAGAGACACCGGGTTATGACGTCACTGCAGCTAGAGGGACAGGATTAGGATCACACTGCTAATGTCACAAGTAACAGAGGCACTGGATTATGACGTCACTGCAGCTAGGGGGACAGGGTTAAGATCACAATGCTAATGTCACAAATAACAGAGGCACTGGATTATGACGTCACTGTTCCTACAGGGACAGGATTAGGATCACACTGCTAATGTCACAAATAACAGAGACACCGGGTTATGACGTAACTGCAGCTAGAGGGACAGGATTAGGATCACACTGCTAATGTCACAAATAACAGAGGCACTGGATTATGACGTCACTGTTCCTGCAGGGACAGGATTAGGATCACACAGCCAATGTCACAAATAACAGAGACACCGGGTTATGACGTCACTGCAGCTAGAGGGACAGGATTAGGATCACACAGCTAATGTCACAAGTAACAGAGACACCGGATTATGACGTCACTGTTCCTGCAGGGACAGGATTAGGATCACACTGCTAATGTCAGAAACAACAAAGTCACCAGATTATGACATCACTGTTCCTACAGGGACAGGATTAGGATCACACGGCTAATGTCACAAATAACAGAGGCACCGGGTTATGACGTCACTGTTCCTGCAGGGACAGGATTAGGATCACACTGCTAATGTCACAAGTAACAGAGGCACCGGATTATGACGTCACTGTTCCTGCAGGGACAGGATTAGGATCACACTGCTAATGTCACAAGTAACAGAGGCACCGGATTATGACGTCACTGTTCCTGCAGGGACAGGATTAGGATCACACTGCTAATGTCACAAATAACAGAGGTACTGGATTATGACGTCACTGTTCCTGCAGGGACAGGATTAGGATCACACTGCTAATGTCAGAAACAACAGAGTCACCAGATTATGACATCACTGTTCCTGCAGGGACAGGATTAGGATCACACTGCTAATGTCACAAGTAACAGAGTCACCGGATTATGACGTCACTGTTCCTTCAGGGACAGGATTAGGATCACACTGCTAATGTCACAAGTAACAGAGGCACCGGATTATGACGTCACTGTTCCTGCAGGGACAGGATTAGGATCACACTGCTAATGTCACAAGTAACAGAGGCACTGGATTATGACATCACTGTTCCTACAGGGACAGGATTAGGATCACACTGCTAATGTCACAAGTAACAGAGGCACCGGATTATGACATCACTGTTCCTGCAGGGACAGGATTAGGATCACACTGCTAATGTCACAAGTAACAGAGGCACCAGGTTATGACGTCACTGCAGCTAGAGGGACAGGATTAGGATCACACGGCTAATGTCACAAATAACAGAGGCACCGGGTTATGACGTCACTGTTCCTGCAGGGACAGGATTAGGATCACACTGCTAATGTCAGAAACAACAGAGTCACCAGATTATGACATCACTGTTCCTGCAGGGACAGGATTAGGATCACACTGCTAATGTCACAAATAACAGAGACACCGGGTTATGATGTCACTGCAGCTAGAGGGACAGGATTAAGATCACACTGCTAATGTCACAAATAACAGAGGCACTGGATTATGACGTCACTGTTCCTGCAGGGACAGGATTAGGATCACAATGCTAATGTCACAAGTAACAGAGGCACCGGATTATGACGTCACTGTTCCTGCAGGGACAGGATTAGGATCACACTGCTAATGTCACAAGTAACAGAGGCACTGGATTATGACGTCACTGTTCCTACAGGGACAGGATTAGGATCACACTGCTAATGTCACAAGTAACAGAGGCACCAGATTATGACGTCACTGTTCCTGCAGGGACAGGATTAGGATCACACTGCTAATGTCACAAGTAACAGAGTCACCGGATTATGACGTCACTGTTCCTTCAGGGACAGGATTAGGATCACACTGCTAATGTCACAAATAACATAGGCACCGGGTTATGATGTCACTGTTCCTGCAGGGACAGGATTAGGATCACACTGCTAATGTCACAAACAACAGAGGCACCGGATTATGACGTCACTGTTCCTTCAGGGACAGGATTAGGATCACACTGCTAATGTCACAAATAACAGAGACACCGGGTTATGATGTCACTGTTCCTGCAGGGACAGGATTAGGATCACACTGCTAATGTCACAAATAACAGAGGCACTGGATTATGACGTCACTGTTCCTGCAGGGACAGGATTAAGATCACCCTGCTAATGTCACAAGTAACAGAGGCACCGGATTATGACGTCACTGTTCCTGCAGGGACAGGATTAGGATCACACTGCTAATGTCACAAGTAACAGAGGCACCGGATTATGACGTCACTGTTCCTGCAGGGACAGGATTAGGATCACACTGCTAATGTCACAAGTAACAGAGGCACCGGATTATGACGTCACTGTTCCTGCAGGGACAGGATTAGGATCACACTGCTAATGTCACAAATAACAGAGGTACTGGATTATGACGTCACTGTTCCTGCAGGGACAGGATTAGGATCACACTGCTAATGTCAGAAACAACAGAGTCACCAGATTATGACATCACTGTTCCTGCAGGGACAGGATTAGGATCACACTGCTAATGTAACAAGTAACAGAGTCACCGGATTATGACGTCACTGTTCCTTCAGGGACAGGATTAGGATCACACTGCTAATGTCACAAGTAACAGAGGCACCGGATTATGACGTCACTGTTCCTGCAGGGACAGGATTAGGATCACACTGCTAATGTCACAAGTAACAGAGGCACTGGATT
Organism: Calotriton arnoldi; assembly: GCA_963921515.1. Classification (NCBI taxonomy): domain Eukaryota; kingdom Metazoa; phylum Chordata; class Amphibia; order Caudata; family Salamandridae; genus Calotriton; species Calotriton arnoldi. Next base: position 970,406 of record CAWUFW010003230.1, read on the forward strand.
ATGACATCACTGTTCCTACAGGGACAGGATTAGGATCACACTGCTAATGTCACAAGTAACAGAGGCACCGGATTATGACATCACTGTTCCTGCAGGGACAGGATTAGGATCACACTGCTAATGTCACAAGTAACAGAGGCACCGGGTTATGACGTCACTGCAGCTAGAGGGACAGGATTAGGATCACACGGCTAATGTCACAAATAACAGAGGCACCGGGTTATGACGTCACTGTTCCTGCAGGGACAGGATTAGGATCACACTGCTAATGTCAGAAACAACAGAGTCACCAGATTATGACATCACTGTTCCTGCAGGGACAGGATTAGGATCACACTGCTAATGTCACAAGTAACAGAGTCACCGGATTATGATGTCACTGTTCCTTCAGGGACAGGATTAGGATCACACTGCTAATGTCACAAGTAACAGAGGCACCGGATTATGACGTCACTGTTCCTGCAGGGACAGGATTAGGATCACACTGCTAATGTCACAAGTAACAGAGGCACTGGATTATGACGTCACTGTTCCTACAGGGACAGGATTAGGATCACACTGCTAATGTCACAAGTAACAGAGTCACCGGATTATGACGTCACTGTTCCTTCAGGGACAGGATTAGGATCACACTGCTAATGTCACAAATAACAGAGTCACCGGGTTATGACGTCACTGTTCCTGCAGGGACAGGATTAGGATCACACTGCTAATGTCACAAATAACATAGGCACCGGGTTATGATGTCACTGTTCCTGCAGGGACAGGATTAGGATCACACTGCTAATGTCACAAACAACAGAGGCACCGGATTATGACGTCACTGTTCCTTCAGGGACAGGATTAGGATCACACTGCTAATGTCACAAATAACAGAGACACCGGGTTATGATGTCACTGTTCCTGCAGGGACAGGATTAGGATCACACTGCTAATGTCACAAGTAACAGAGACACCGGATTATGACGTCACTGTTCCTACAGGGACAGTATTAGGATCACACTGCTAATGTCACAAGTAACAGAGGCACTGGATTATGACGTCACTGTTCCTGCAGGGACAGGATTAGGATCACAATGCTAATGTCACAAATAACAGAGACACCGGGTTATGATGTCACTGCAGCTAGAGGGACAGGATTAGGATCACACGGCTAATGTCACAAATAACAGAGGCACCGGGTTATGATGTCACTGCAGCTAGAGGGACAGGATTAGGATCACACTGCTAATGTCACAAATAACAGAGGCACTGGATTATGACGTCACTGTTCCTGCAGGGACAGGATTAGGATCACACTGCTAATGTCAAAAGTAACAGAGGCACCGGAATATGACGTCACTGTTCCTGCAGGGACAGGATTAGGATCACACGGCTAATGTCACAAATAACAGAGGCACTGGATTATGACCTCACTGTTCCGCAGGGACAGGATTAAGATCACCCTGCTAATGTCACAAGTAACAGAGGTACTGGATTATGACGTCACTGCAGCTAGAGGGACAGGATTAGGATCACACGGCTAATGTCACAAGTAACAGAGGCACCGGAATATGACGTCACTGTTCCTGCAGGGACAGGATTAGGATCACACGGCTAATGTCACAAATAACAGAGGCACTGGATTATGACGTCACTGTTCCTGCAGGGACAGGATTAGGATCACACTGCTAATGTCACAAATAACATAGGCACCGGGTTATGATGTCACTGTTCCTGCAGGGACAGGATTAGGATCACACTGCTAATGTCACAAACAACAGAGGCACCGGATTATGACGTCACTGTTCCTTCAGGGACAGGATTAGGATCACACTGCTAATGTCACAAATAACAGAGACACCGGGTTATGATGTCACTGTTCCTGCAGGGACAGGATTAGGATCACACTGCTAATGTCACAAGTAACAGAGACACCGGATTATGACGTCACTGTTCCTACAGGGACAGTATTAGGATCACACTGCTAATGTCACAAGTAACAGAGGCACTGGATTATGACGTCACTGTTCCTGCAGGGACAGGATTAGGATCACAATGCTAATGTCACAAATAACAGAGACACCGGGTTATGATGTCACTGCAGCTAGAGGGACAGGATTAGGATCACACGGCTAATGTCACAAATAACAGAGGCACCGGGTTATGATGTCACTGCAGCTAGAGGGACAGGATTAGGATCACACTGCTAATGTCACAAATAACAGAGGCACTGGATTATGACGTCACTGTTCCTGCAGGGACAGGATTAGGATCACACTGCTAATGTCAAAAGTAACAGAGGCACCGGAATATGACGTCACTGTTCCTGCAGGGACAGGATTAGGATCACACGGCTAATGTCACAAATAACAGAGGCACTGGATTATGACCTCACTGTTCCGCAGGGACAGGATTAAGATCACCCTGCTAATGTCACAAGTAACAGAGGTACTGGATTATGACGTCACTGCAGCTAGAGGGACAGGATTAGGATCACACGGCTAATGTCACAAGTAACAGAGGCACCGGAATATGACGTCACTGTTCCTGCAGGGACAGGATTAGGATCACACGGCTAATGTCACAAATAACAGAGGCACTGGATTATGACGTCACTGTTCCTGCAGGGACAGGATTAGGATCACACTGCTAATGTCAAAAGTAACACAGGCACCGGATTATGACGTCACTGCAGCTAGAGGGACAGGATTAGGATCACACTGCTAATGTCACAAATAACAGAGGCACTGGATTATGACGTCACTGTTCCTGCAGGGACAGGATTAGGATCACACTGCTAATGTCAAAAGTAACAGAGGCACTGGATTATGACGTCACTGTTCCTGCAGGGACAGGATTAGGATCACACTGCTAATGTCACAAATAACAGAGGCACTGAATTATGACGTCACTGTTCCTGCAGGGACAGGATTAGGATCACACTGCTAATGTCAAAAGTAACAGAGGCACTGGATTATGACGTCACTGTTCCTGCAGGGACAGGATTAGGATCACACTGCTAATGTCACAAATAACAGAGGCACTGAATTATGACGTCACTGTTCCTGCAGGGACAGGATTAGGATCACACTGCTAATGTCAAAAGTAACAGAGGCACTGGATTATGACGTCACTGTTCCTGCAGGGACAGGATTATGATCACACTGCTAATGTCACAAATAACAGAGGCACTGGATTATGACGTCACTGTTCCTACAGGGACAGGATTAGGATCACACTGCTAATGTCACAAATAACAGAGGCACCGGATTATGACGTCACTGCAGCTAGAGGGACAGGATTAAGATCACACTGCTAATGTCACAAATAACAGACACCGGGTTATGATGTCACTGCAGCTAGAGGGACAGGATTAAGATCACACTGCTAATGTCACAAATAACAGAGGCACTGGATTATGACGTCACTGTTCCTGCAGGGACAGGATTAAGATCACCCTGCTAATGTCACAAGTAACAGAGGCACCGGAATATGACGTCACTGTTCCTGCAGGGACAGGATTAGGATCACACTGCTAATGTCACAAATAACATAGGCACCGGGTTATGATGTCACTGCAGCTAGAGGGACAGGATTAGGATCACACTGCTAATGTCACAAATAACAGAGGTACCAGGTTATGATGTCACTGTTCCTGCAGGGACAGGATTAGGATCACACTGCTAATGTCACAAATAACAGAGGTACTGGATTATGACATCACTGTTCCTACTGGGACAGGATTAGGATCACACTGCTAATGTCACAAGTAACAGAGGCACTGGATTATGTCGTCACTGTTCCTGCAGGGACAGGATTAGGATCACACGGCTAATGTCACAAACAACAGAGGCACCGGATTATGACGTCACTGTTCCTACAGGGACAGGATTAGGATCACACTGCTAATGTCACAAGTAACAGAGGCACTGGATTATGACGTCACTGTTCCTACAGGGACAGGATTAGGATCACACTGCTAATATCACAAGTAACAGAGGCACTGGATTATGACGTCACTGTTCCTGCAGGGACAGGATTAGGATCACACTGCTAATGTCACAAGTAACAGAGGCACCAGGTTATGATGTCACTGCAGCTAGAGGGACAGGATTAGGATCACACTGCTAATGTCACAAATAACAGAGACACCGGGTTATGATGTCACTGTTCCTGCAGGGACAGGATTAGGATCACACTGCTAATGTCACAAATAACAGAGGCACTGGATTATGACGTCACTGTTCCTGCAGGGACAGGATTAAGATCACCCTGCTAATGTCACAAGTAACAGAGGCACCAGAATATGACGTCACTGTTCCTGCAGGGACAGGATTAGGATCACACTGCTAATGTCACAAATAACATAGGCACCGGGTTATGATGTCACTGTTCCTGCAGGGACAGGATTAGGATCACACTGCTAATGTCACAAATAACAGAGGCACCGGGTTATGATGTCACTGCAGCTAGAGGGACAGTATTAGGATCACACTGCTAATGTCACAAATAACAGAGGCACTGGATTATGACGTCACTGTTCCTGCAGGGACAGGATTAAGATCACCCTGCTAATGTCACAAGTAACAGAGGCACCAGAATATGACGTCACTGTTCCTGCAGGGACAGGATTAGGATCACACTGCTAATGTCACAAATAACATAGGCACCGGGTTATGATGTCACTGCAGTACAGGAAAAGAGAAATACCCACCCATTCAAGGATTATAAAGGCCCACAAAGGAGTCCTATGATAATAACTAAATAAACAAGGCAGTCCCGTGCATGCATTGGAAGAACAACAATAAATATAATAAGTAGTTTTGTCTTTTTATTAACAAAATATCAAAAGGTATCACAGAATATATCTTATATTACAAAAAATTGTTACATATAGATGAAATACAATAAAGAAACACAATGAATAAAGTACCCCACAAACAATAATCATTCATACATACACACTCATACAGATTCACATGAGCTCTTTACATCCATCAGACATACATAAAAAATCATCCCAGAATTAAAAAGAAAGCCAGCAAGGTAAATTAATGTTCTAATAGACTGGTCCAGATAGTAGATAGAAAATCACTTCAGGGTTTAGAAGGACCAACGCCGACGCGCGTTTCGGTGGAAACCCTACTCCCGGGCCACACCTTCCTCAGGGCAAGTCATAAGCAATGGAATAGATGGCGTGGGACACTCAATTAACCTAAAATGATATGAATATATATAGTTTCCAATACTCTTTAACAGACTTCAACTCATAATCAATGCATGCACGAGAGGCTTAAATTAAAAAGATATGATATCGAGTGATACATAGATAAAGATCAAACAACAATGGTCAGAGGAGCGAAATAAGGGAAATGTGCATCACAGAAAACAGAGATAAGAAACAGCCGACAAAAGGGCCATGCAGTTCAAGAAAGAATATATCGTAGAAAGGATTGGTGACAGTGGTACTAGAAACCACAGAGAAAATACAAACCAACCACCAAGCGAAAACTATTCATCATGATTCCCGAAATATATAGGTACCACGTGAAAATGATCAAGTCAAAAGTGAGTATTCTTTAGATAAAGACCCAACACCATAAAAATAAGTATATGGACATACCTATTGAGGTATTCTGAACACAACATAATCCAACAGAGACATGATAAAAAAATAGCCAGATCGGTCTACGGGTGCTCAAAAGATGCAACCTTCATCTCTATAGGGCGAACAAACAAACACAATTTGTAATGGACAAAACAATACTATAATTAAAACTTAATGACAAGAAGGGACCAGTGACGACCTACCCGATAATGTAGGCCCAGATAAATGTTTGACGAAGAATCACACTTATATAACTTCAGCCAATTCGGTCTTCATAATAGTTCTTGTAAAAGACGCAGAGTAAAAGTGGATCTTAAAAAATACCAGAAAATAAAAGTTAAAGAAATCCTGGAAAAGTTTGTCACAAGCAACAGTAAAGATTTTAGAACAATAAACACACCACAGCGTGTGACTAAATAATATGGAACTAATCCCAAATGTCCTAACTCAAGAGTTAATGCAGTTAATAAAGACAAAAACTCGAAAGGAATAAGGAAAGCGATCCTTAAAACCTTGAAACGTCCACGCAGCTAAGGGGCCTACACAGGGGTGGATGCCTAACTGCGGTATCCCCTAGGGCCAGGATAATTACCTGGATGTACGACCCACGTTCGAGATGAGGGTAAGGATATCACCCGTTTCCTTCTCCCGTCTGCGTAAGGGATTAGTGAGAACCAGCTGAATATAAAAAACATGTCGGCCATAAGCCCGCCAAACTTTGACGTACAGACACAAACAAAGGACCCATATGTCCACTGCTGATAAGCAACAGCAAAACAGCGGCCATCTGGAAATGGTGGAAGAATATGATTCCCATAGGGGTGCTCGTCTATCTACAGTTATTCCATAAGGCCAAGATCATTAACTAAACATACGATCCACACTCCAAAAAAAGAAAGATAAAAAAGTCACCCGTTTCTTTCTCCCATCCGAATCAAAGATGAATAAAGCTCGGCTGGATTTCAAAGACGTATCGTCCATAAGCCCACCAAGATGCAACAAGCAGACATAAACGAAGGACTCATGTGTCAGGGAAAGATAAAATAACAAAAAAACGGCGGCCATCTATAAATGGGGGAAATCAGATTCCAACATGTAGCAGACATTGAAGCAAGAGAATATAAAACTAATCCAAACAAACAGAAACCACACAATAATAAAGAAATAATAAAAAAGAATAATAAGGTAGAAAACAAAAAATTGATAATAGCTCATTATCACAGGGGAATCTATAAGACGGCGAATGCTAAGCTGTTCAGAACCCGCGAAAAACGAGAAAAGACAGACTGGAAGATCAAATAAACAGTTACTACATGATGGCATTCTCCCAGGGGCAGTGCTCATTGAGGCCGTTCTTTACAGATTTAAGGAAATAAATCCAAAAAACTTCGCGTTTTTTTCTAGTCTGCGTGGAATCCTTTCCTGGAGGCACCTTAATTTTCTCAAGAATGGACCATCTAAGATCTAGTTCAGTATGTTGTTTGTTGAGCCAATGCTCCACCAAGGGTGCTGATGTCTTTTTGGTACGTATGTTGGATTTATGCTCACCAATTCTATATCTTATTTCACGTCCCGTCTCACCAATATAGATGGAATCACACGGGCATGTAATGATATACACCACATTAGATGTCCTACAGTTCGTCATGTCCGAAAGTGATATGGAGTGTTCCCTAATCTTAATGACGTCACCTACCAAAGCATTGGCACATCTATGATTGCCATGAATGGGATTATGACCTGTAATGGACTTCTGGCATGAGCCAGAGGTATGAGTTATCTTGCCCGTCACTATATGGTTTTTCAAGTTTTTATTTCTCTTGAATGAAAAAGAGGCTTGGCAAGTTTAGGCTCGCTGTTATCCAGGTTAAGCAAGTACCAGAGGGAATTGACCGTGTGTCTAATTTTGTGATTGATGTTAGAATGTTTAGTAACACAGACCACTCTATCCATTTTCTTGCCTTCCTGGGTTTGGAACATAGCTTCCCGATTAAAATATCGGGCCCGCTTGAAGGAGTCCTTAACCAATTTAAAAGGGTATCCACGATTGACAAGTTTGTTTCTCAAGATGTCTGCTTGTTTGAGAAAATCCGTGATGTTGGTGCAATTTCTCCGGAGACGGAGAAATTGGCTGAAAGGAATGCTATCTTTTTGGAAACGTGGATGGTAGCTCCCATACTGCAATAAGGTATTCCTGGCAGTGGGTTTAGTGTACAGAGACACAGATAATTTGTTCTCATTGTGCTCAACCCAGACATCAAGAAATTCCAATTTATGCCTGCTGGAATGAGCCGTGAATTTCAAATTCACGTCAGCAGCGTTGATCCATGAGATGAATTCATCCAGAGTAGTGGAATCCCCTACCCAAATGAAAAAGATGTCGTCAATGAACCGAGACCAGGCTCGGACATTTTCATGAAAAGGGGCAACCTCATTGTATATATGGATTCGTTCAAACTGGCCCATATATAGACACGCAACACTAGGGGCACAAGACGCTCCCATACTTACTCCTTGGATCTGATGAAAGAAGTTGTTATTAAACTCGAAGTAGTTCTCCACAAGAACCACTTGGAGACAATCCAGAATAAATGGGGCATTGGTAATATCAGGTTCATTAAAAAGAGTTTCCTGTATAGCTTTCATAGCCCCATCCTGCGGTATATTCGTGTATAGGGACTCCAAGTCCAGGGTGACTAGGAGTTCTCTATCACACAAATACTGCAGTCCTTCGATTTTGGAAATGAAATGTCCTGTGTCTTTAACAAAGGAATCCAGTTTTTGGACTAGGGGTTTGAGAAATTGATCCACATACTTGGAAAGAGGTTCAGTAGCCGCCCCAATGGTGGATACAATGGGTCTCAGAGGGGGTGACGTCAGATCTTTATGCGTCTTAGGGACACCGTAAATAATAGGCATCCTAGTATGGGTAGGCGTAAGATATTCAGCTTCACTAGTGCATATAAAACCTTGTTCCACAGCTGCCTCTACCAGATGTACAATCCGTTTTTCAATGCAGCTTCAGGGTTTCTCAAAATACATTTGTAATGTTGAGTAGATGAAAGAAGGATATTCATCTTCTCAATGTATGTGGAAGTGTCAAAAATCACAATTCCTCCCCCCTTATCGCAAGGCTTAATGGTCAGTTGTCTATTGTTTTTGAGAGACAGTAGAGCAGAATTCTCTGTTCTCAAGAGATTATCAGTCGGTCTAGGGACAAATTTGATCACTTGTTCAATTTTCCAGAGGACTGCTTTCTCAAAGAAGGCCACTTCCGGGCCAACTTCGTCCAGAGTGGGAGTGAAATTAGATGGAGGTTTCAAACCAGAAGAATTCACATCGTTTTCCACAAGAGATCTAGTGGAAAAGAATTTCCTGAGTCTAATTTTTCTAAAAAATGAATGTAGATCTTTCATAAATTCAAATTTATTGAAACTGACAGAGGGAACAAAAGAAAGACCTTTGGATAACAGTTCCAAGGAGTCAGGTTCAATGATAGAGGTAGACAGATTGAATACAGGGATGTTCATTATGTTCTCCAGTATTGCTGTTGTCGGGTCTGGACATACATTTGAGGTTGACTCTGACCCCGATTGAAATTCCTCGATTGGGGGTTCCGTGTTTTGGGGCGAAAATTCCCTCTGCCTTGGCCTAAAAAACGATTAGGCATACTGGATCTCTCACCAGATCCTTGTCTGGACTGATGATTGGGGTTATATTCAGACTCATAATTTGATGGACCCTCCGAATCTGTGGTGTCTGAAAATGTAGTAATTCGCCTGTTACCCCACCGTGGAGTCTCACTTTGGGCACCCTGATTATCAGCAGGAGTATAGAAATTAGTGGATAGGTACGGATAAGCTCGCTCTAAGGAGAAAAATCGGATATCCTTTCTGAGTTTTTCTGTTTTCCTTTTTAGAAGATAATCAGAAAAGGAATCAAGCTCTAGGCTGATCTCTTCAAGTTTCTTCTTTCCAAGTTCAACAGAATTGTCCTTTTTTAATTTTTCTTCAAGATCATCAATCTCTTTATTGAGAATAGCTATCACCTCCCTGGCGGTCTCAATAATTAACATAATCCAGTCTCTAGAGCAACGGTTGGCAATAAGTGCCCATTTCTCAAGAAACTGGCGTATGTCAACAAAGAGACCGGGGATATTTCGGACTCTCAGTCCAATCGGAATTGTGCCCGCCTTCAGATACTCAAGCATAAATTTCGCATGGAATTCAGTGCGTTTGGACTTTTTTTTGGTATCTAATAGTTTGTTCCATTCTTGTTCAAGACCCTTGGATAGATTAAACTGGTTGCTGCTCTCAACTGTTGACCCAATCATATTGGCAAATTCTTCGTCCGTAAATCCGAATGTTTTTATACTCGCCATGCTGTCACTAAAAAGGCAAGATATAACACACCCAAGTGATAAAGGAAACAACCCTAGAAAAAATAAATAGAAAAAATTATAAAGAAAATATTACAGAAGCAGTAAGAGAAAGGAAATGCACTTTCCAAAGGTAGCGAACATCCACTGCAGCTAGAGGGACAGGATTAGGATCACACTGCTAATGTCACAAATAACAGAGGTACCGGGTTATGATGTCACTGTTCCTACAGGGACAGGATTAGGATCACACTGCTAATGTCACAAATAACAGAGGTACTGGATTATGACGTCACTGTTCCTACAGGGACAGGATTAGGATCACACTGCTAATGTCACAAGTAACAGAGGCACTGGATTATGACGTCACTGTTCCTGCAGGGACAGGATTAGGATCACACGGCTAATGTCACAAACAACAGAGGCACCGGATTATGACGTCACTGTTCCTACAGGGACAGGATTAGGATCACACTGCCAATGTCACAAGTAACAGAGGCACTGGATTATGACGTCACTGTTCCTACAGGGACAGGATTAGGATCACACTGCTAATATCACAAGTAACAGAGGCACTGGATTATGACGTCACTGTTCCTGCAGGGACAGGATTAGGATCACACTGCTAATGTCACAAGTAACAGAGGCACCGGGTTATGATGTCACTGCAGCTAGAGGGACAGGATTTGGATCACACTGCTAATGTCACAAATAACAGAGACACCGGGTTATGATGTCACTGTTCCTGCAGGGACAGGATTAGGATCACACTGCTAATGTCACAAATAACAGAGGCACTGGATTATGACGTCACTGTTCCTGCAGGGACAGGATTAAGATCACCCTGCTAATGTCACAAGTAGCAGAGGCACCGGAATATGACGTCACTGTTCCTACAGGGACAGGATTAAGATCACACTGCTAATGTCACAAATAACAGAGGTACTGGATTATGACGTCACTGTTCCTACAGGGACAGGATTAGGATCACACTGCTAATGTCACAAGTAACAGAGGCACTGGATTATGACGTCACTGTTCCTACAGGGACAGGATTAGGATCACACTGCTAATGTCACAAGTAACAGAGGCACTGAATTATGACGTCACTGTTCCTGCAGGGACAGGATTAGGATCACACTGCTAATGTCACAAATAACAGAGGCACTGGATTATGACGTCACTGCAGCTAGAGGGACAGGATTAGGATCACACTGCTAATGTCACAAATAACAGAGACACCGGGTTATGATGTCACTGCAGCTAGAGGGACAGGATTAAGATCACATGGCTAATGTCACAAGTAACAGAGGCACTGGATTATGACGTCACTGTTCCTACAGGGACAGGGTTAAAATCACACTGCTAATGTCACAAATAACAGAGGCACCGGGTTATGACGTCACTGCAGCTAGAGGGACAGGATTAGGATCACACTGCTAATGTCACAAATAACAGAGGCACTAGATTATGACGTCACTGCAGCTAGAGGGACAGGATTAGGATCACACTGCTACTGTCAGAAACAACAGAGGCACCGGATTATGACATCACTGTTCCTGCAGGGACAGGATTAGGATCACACTGCTAATGTCACAAATAACAGAGACACCGGGTTATGATGTCACTGTTCCTACAGGGACAGGATTAGGATCACACTGCTAATGTCACAAATAACATAGACACCGGGTTATGATGTCACTGCAGCTAGAGGGACAGGATTAGGATCACACTGCTAATGTCACAAATAACAGAGGTACCGGGTTATGACGTCACTGTTCCTACAGGGACAGGATTAGGATCACACTGCTAATGTCACAAGTAACAGAGACACCGGATTATGACGTCACTGTTCCTGCAGGGACAGGATTAGGATCACAATGCTAATGTCAGAAACAACAGAGGCACTGGATTATGACGTCACTGCAGCTAGAGGGACAGGATTAGGATCACACTGCTAATGTCACAAATAATAGAGACACCGGGTTATGATGTCACTGCAGCTAGAGGGACAGGATTAAGATCACAGGCTAATGTCACAAGTAACAGAGGCACTGGATTATGACGTCACTGTTCCTACAGGGACAGGATTAGGATCACACTGCTAATATCACAAGTAACAGAGGCACTGGATTATGACGTCACTGTTCCTGCAGGGACAGGATTAGGATCACACTGCTAATGTCACAAGTAACAGAGGCACCGGGTTATGATGTCACTGCAGCTAGAGGGACAGGATTTGGTTCACACTGCTAATGTCACAAGTAACAGAGGCACTGGATTATGACGTCACTGTTCCTGCAGGGACAGGATTAGGATCACACTGCTAATGTCACAAGTAACAGAGACACCGGGTTATGATGTCACTGTTCCTGCAGGGACAGGATTAGGATCACACTGCTAATGTCACAAGTAACAGAGGCACTGGATTATGACGTCACTGTTCCTACAGGGACAGGATTAGGATCACACTGCTAATGTCACAAGTAACAGAGGCACTGAATTATGACGTCACTGTTCCTGCAGGGACAGGATTAGGATCACACTGCTAATGTCACAAATAACAGAGGCACTGGATTATGACGTCACTGCAGCTAGAGGGACAGGATTAGGATCACACTGCTAATGTCACAAATAACAGAGACACCGGGTTATGATGTCACTGCAGCTAGAGGGACAGGATTAAGATCACATGGCTAATGTCACAAGTAACAGAGGCACTGGATTATGACGTCACTGTTCCTACAGGGACAGGGTTAAAATCACACTGCTAATGTCACAAATAACAGAGGCACCGGGTTATGACGTCACTGCAGCTAGAGGGACAGGATTAGGATCACACTGCTAATGTCACAAATAACAGAGGCACTAGATTATGACGTCACTGCAGCTAGAGGGACAGGATTAGGATCACACTGCTACTGTCAGAAACAACAGAGGCACCGGATTATGACATCACTGTTCCTGCAGGGACAGGATTAGGATCACACTGCTAATGTCACAAATAACAGAGACACCGGGTTATGATGTCACTGTTCCTACAGGGACAGGATTAGGATCACACTGCTAATGTCACAAATAACATAGACACCGGGTTATGATGTCACTGCAGCTAGAGGGACAGGATTAGGATCACACTGCTAATGTCACAAATAACAGAGGTACCGGGTTATGACGTCACTGTTCCTACAGGGACAGGATTAGGATCACACTGCTAATGTCACAAGTAACAGAGACACCGGATTATGACGTCACTGTTCCTGCAGGGACAGGATTAGGATCACAATGCTAATGTCAGAAACAACAGAGGCACTGGATTATGACGTCACTGCAGCTAGAGGGACAGGATTAGGATCACACTGCTAATGTCACAAATAATAGAGACACCGGGTTATGATGTCACTGCAGCTAGAGGGACAGGATTAAGATCACAGGCTAATGTCACAAGTAACAGAGGCACTGGATTATGACGTCACTGTTCCTACAGGGACAGGATTAGGATCACACTGCTAATATCACAAGTAACAGAGGCACTGGATTATGACGTCACTGTTCCTGCAGGGACAGGATTAGGATCACACTGCTAATGTCACAAGTAACAGAGGCACCGGGTTATGATGTCACTGCAGCTAGAGGGACAGGATTTGGTTCACACTGCTAATGTCACAAGTAACAGAGGCACTGGATTATGACGTCACTGTTCCTGCAGGGACAGGATTAGGATCACACTGCTAATGTCACAAGTAACAGAGACACCGGGTTATGATGTCACTGTTCCTGCAGGGACAGGATTAGGATCACACTGCTAATGTCACAAATAACAGAGGCACTGGATTATGACGTCACTGTTCCTGCAGGGACAGGATTAAGATCACCCTGCTAATGTCACAAGTAACAGAGGCACCGGAATATGACGTCACTGTTCCTACAGGGACAGGATTAAGATCACACTGCTAATGTCACAAATAACAGAGGTACTGGATTATGACGTCACTGTTCCTACAGGGACAGGATTAGGATCACACTGCTAATGTCACAAGTAACAGAGGCACTGGATTATGATGTCACTGTTCCTACAGGGACAGGATTAGGATCACACTGCTAATGTCACAAGTAACAGAGGCACTGAATTATGACGTCACTGTTCCTGCAGGGACAGGATTAGGATCACACTGCTAATGTCACAAATAACAGAGGCACTGGATTATGACGTCACTGCAGCTAGAGGGACAGGATTAGGATCACACTGCTAATGTCACAAATAACAGAGACACCGGGTTATTATGTCACTGCAGCTAGAGGGACAGGATTAAGATCACACGGCTAATGTCACAAGTAACAGAGGCACTGGATTATGACGTCACTGTTCCTACAGGGACAGGGTTAAAATCACACTGCTAATGTCACAAATAACAGAGGCACCGGGTTATGACGTCACTGCAGCTAGAGGGACAGGATTAGGATCACACTGCTAATGTCACAAATAACAGAGGCACTAGATTATGACGTCACTGCAGCTAGAGGGACAGGATTAGGATCACACTGCTACTGTCAGAAACAACAGAGGCACCGGATTATGACATCACTGTTCCTGCAGGGACAGGATTAGGATCACACTGCTAATGTCACAAATAACAGAGACACCGGGTTATGATGTCACTGTTCCTACAGGGACAGGATTAGGATCACACTGCTAATGTCACAAATAACATAGGCACCGGGTTATGATGTCACTGCAGCTAGAGGGACAGGATTAGGATCACACTGCTAATGTCACAAATAACGGAGGTACCGGGTTATGACGTCACTGTTCCTACAGGGACAGGATTAGGATCACACTGCTAATATCACAAGTAACAGAGGCACTGGATTATGACGTCACTGTTCCTACAGGGACAGGATTAGGATCACACTGCTAATGTCACAAGTAACAGAGACACCGGATTATGACGTCACTGTTCCTGCAGGGACAGGATTAGGATCACAATGCTAATGTCAGAAACAACAGAGGCACTGGATTATGACGTCACTGCAGCTAGAGGGACAGGATTAGGATCACACTGCTAATGTCACAAATAACAGAGACACCGGGTTATGATGTCACTGCAGCTAGAGGGACAGGATTAAGATCACATGGCTAATGTCACAAGTAACAGAGGCACTGGATTATGACGTCACTGTTCCTGCAGGGACAGGATTAGGATCACACTGCTAATATCACAAGTAACAGAGGCACTGGATTATGACGTCACTGTTCCTACAGGGACAGGATTAGGATCACACTGCTAATGTCACAAATAACAGAGGCACTGGATTATGACGTCACTGCAGCTAGAGGGACAGGATTAGGATCACACTGCTAATATCACAAGTAACAGAGGCACTGGATTATGACGTCACTGTTCCTACAGGGACAGGATTAGGATCACACGGCTAATGTCACAAATAACAGAGGCACCGGGTTATGACATCACTGCAGCTAGAGGGACAGGATTAGGATCACACTGCTAATGTCACAAATAACAGAGACACCGGGTTATGATGTCACTGTTCCTGCAGGGACAGGATTAGGATCACACTGCTAATGTCAGAAACAACATAGGCACCGGGTTATGACGTCACTGCAGCTAGAGGGACAGTATTAGGATCACACTGCTAATGTCACAAACAACAGAGGCACCGGATTATGACATCACTGTTCCTGCAGGGACAGGATTAGGATCACACTGCTAATGTCACAAGTAACAGAGGCACTGGATTATGACGTCACTGTTCCTGCAGGGACAGGATTAGGATCACACTGCGAATGTCACAAGTAACAGAGTCACCGGATTATGACGTCACTGTTCCTACAGGGACAGGATTAGGATCACACTGCTAATGTCACAAATAACAGAGGCACCGGGTTATGACGTCACTGCAGCTAGAGGGACAGGATTAGGATTACACGGCTAATGTCACAAATAACAGAGGCACCGGGTTATGACGTCACTGCAGCTAGAGGGACAGGATTAGGATCACACTGCTAATGTCAGAAACAACAGAGGCACTGGATTATGACGTCACTGCAGCTAGAGGGACAGGGTTAAAATCACACTGCTAATGTCACAAGTAACAGAGGCACTGGATTATGACGTCACTGTTCCTGCAGGGACAGGATTAGGATCACACTGCTAATGTCACAAATAACAGAGGCACCGGGTTATGACGTCACTGCAGCTAGAGGGACAGGATTAGGATCACACTGCTAATGTCAGAAACAACAGAGGCACTGGATTATGACGTCACTGCAGCTAGAGGGACAGGGTTAAAATCACACTGCCAATGTCACAAGTAACAGAGGCACTGGATTATGACATCACTGTTCCTGCAGGGACAGGATTAGGATCACACTGCTAATGTCACAAGTAACAGAGGCACTGGATTATGACGTCACTGTTCCTGCAGGGACAGGATTAGGATCACACTGCTAATGTCACAAATAGGGACAGGATTAGGATCACACTGCTAATGTCACAAATAACAGAGACACCAGATTATGACGTCACTGTTCCTGCAGGGACAGGATTAGGATCACACTGCTAATGTCACAAATAACAGAGGCACTGGATTATGACGTCACTGTTCCTGCAGGGACAGGATTAGGATCACACTGCTAATTTCACAAATAACAGAGACACCGGGTTATGACGTCACTGCAGCTAGAGGGACAGGATTAGGATCACACTGCTAATGTCACAAGTAACAGAGGCACTGGATTATGACGTCACTGTTCCTACAGGGACAGGATTAAGATCACAATGCTAATGTCAGAAACAACAGAGGCACTGGATTATGACGTCACTGCAGCTAGAGGGACAGGATTAGGATCACACTGCTAATGTCACAAATAACAGAGACACCGGGTTATGATGTCACTGCAGCTAGAGGGACAGGATTAGGATCACACTGCTAATGTCACAAATAACAGAGACACCGGGTTATGACGTCACTGCAGCTAGAGGGACAGGATTAGGATCACACGGCTAATGTCACAAATAACAGAGGCACTGGATTATGACGTCACTGTTCCTGCAGGGACAGGATTAGGATCACACTGCTAATGTCAAAAGTAACACAGGCACCGGATTATGACGTCACTGTTCCTGCAGGGACAGGGTTAAGATCACCCTGCTAATGTCACAAGTAACAGAGGCACTGGATTATGACGTCACTGTTCCTGCAGGGACAGGATTAGGATCACACTGCTAATGTCACAAGTAACAGAGGCACTGGATTATGACGTCACTGTTCCTGCAGGGACAGGATTAAGATCACACTGCTAATGTCACAAATAACAGAGGCACTGAATTATGACGTCACTGTTCCTACAGGGACAGGATTAGGATCACACTGCTAATGTCACAAATAACAGAGTCACCGGATTATGACGTCACTGTTCCTGCAGGGACAGGATTAGGATCACACTGCTAATGTCACAAATAACAGAGGTACTGGATTATGACGTCACTGTTCCTACAGGGACAGGATTAGGATCACACTGCTAATGTCACAAATAACAGAGGCACTGGATTATGACGTCACTGTTCCTACAGGGACAGGATTAGGATCACACTGCTAATGTCACAAGTAACAGAGGCACTGGATTATGACGTCACTGTTCCTGCAGGGACAGGATTAGGATCACACTGCTAATGTCACAAATAACAGAGGCACTGGATTATGACGTCACTGTTCCTACAGGGACAGGATTAGGATCACACTGCTAATGTCACAAATAACAGAGGCACTGGATTATGACGTCACTGTTCCTACAGGGACAGGATTAGGATCACACTGCTAATGTCACAAATAACAGAGGTACTGGATAATGACGTCACTGTTCCTGCAGGGACAGGATTAGGATCACACTGCTAATGTCACAAGTAACAGAGGCACTGGATTATGACGTCACTGTTCCTGCAGGGACAGGATTAGGATCACACTGCTAATGTCACAAATAACAGAGGCACTGGATTATGACGTCACTGTTCCTACAGGGACAGGATTAGGATCACACTGCTAATGTCACAAATAACAGAGTCACCGGATTATGACGTCACTGTTCCTGCAGGGACAGGATTAGGATCACACTGCTAATGTCACAAATAACAGAGGTACTGGATTATGACGTCACTGTTCCTACAGGGACAGGATTAGGATCACACTGCTAATGTCACAAATAACAGAGGCACTGGATTATGACGTCACTGTTCCTACAGGGACAGGATTAGGATCACACTGCTAATGTCACAAATAACAGAGGTACTGGATTATGACGTCACTGTTCCTGCAGGGACAGGATTAGGATCACACGGCTAATGTCACAAATAACAGAGGCACTGGATTATGACGTCACTGCAGCTAGAGGGACAGGATTAGGATCACACGGCTAATGTCAGAAATAACAGAGGCACCAGATTATGACATCACTGCAGCTAGAGGGACAGGATTAGGATCACACGGCTAATGTCACAAGTAACAGAGGCACTGGATTATGACGTCACTGTTCCTGCAGGGACAGGATTAGGATCACACTGCTAATGTCACAAATAACAGAGGTACTGGATTATGACGTCACTGTTCCTACAGGGACAGGATTAGGATCACACTGCTAATGTCACAAGTAACAGAGGCACTGGATTATGACGTCACTGTTCCTACAGGGACAGGATTAGGATCACACTGCTAATGTCACAAATAACAGAGGTACTGGATTATGACGTCACTGTTCCTACAGGGACAGGATTAGGATCACACTGCTAATGTCACAAGTAACAGAGGCACTGGATTATGACGTCACTGCAGCTAGAGGGACAGGGTTAAGATCACACTGCTAATGTCACAAATAACAGAGACACTGGATTATGACGTCACTGTTCCTACAGGGACAGGATTAGGATCACACTGCTAATGTCACAAGTAACAGAGGCACTGGATTATGACGTCACTGCAGCTAGAGGGACAGGGTTAAGATCACACTGCTAATGTCACAAATAACAGAGACACTGGATTATGACGTCACTGTTCCTACAGGGACAGGATTAAGATCACACTGCTAATGTCACAAATAACAGAGGCACCGGATTATGACGTCACTGCAGCTAGAGGGACAGGATTAAGATCACACTGCTAATGTCACAAATAACAGAGACACTGGATTATGACGTCACTGTTCCTACAGGGACAGGGTTAAGATCACACTGCTAATGTCACAAATAACAGAGGCACCGGATTATGACGTCACTGCAGCTAGAGGGACAGGATTAAGATCACACTGCTAATGTCACAAATAACAGAGACACTGGATTATGACGTCACTGTTCCTACAGGGACAGGGTTAAGATCACACTGCTAATGTCACAAATAACAGAGGCACTGGATTATGACGTCACTGTTCCTAGAGGGACAGGATTAAGATCACACTGCTAATGTCAGAAACAACGGAGGCACTGGATTATGACGTCACGGCTACTACAGGGACAGGCTTGGGTGACACTCATAATGGCACTAATAACAGAGGCTACATTGTGATGTCACTGCCAGCAGAGTGACAGGATTAGGATGACGCTGTTAATGTCACAAATGACAGCCTGTGTGTTATGGTCTCACTTCTATTGGGGGGACAGGATTATGACAACACTGGTAATGTCACAAGTAACATACACTGTGATGCCACTGCTCCTATAGGAACAGGTTTAGGATGTCACCACTGCTTTGATTCTGTTTTAATGTATTTTTAAGAATTAAATCTATATTTTTTTTAATGAAATGTGGCTACATTTTTGATAATTGTTTTTCAGAAGGATGATATTCTTTTATGCCTTCGGATGAACTTGCATTGTTTTCTGCAGTGGCATTTTAGTCTCCCTGGTCCATGTAGCCTTGCGGAGAGCAGCCGGTTGCTTTTCTCTCTTTTGACATTGTGAGCCGCTATTTTGTGAAGCTGAGTGCATTAGCTGTTACAGGGATGCAACTGGCTGCACCCTTTCACTGAATAATGGTGGCATGGATGCGAACAGTTGTCGCTCTGCTCGCACCGAAGACGCATCAAACGCAAGGCCGTCTGCACCCGTCCACATCTGTTCCACGGCTAGCGTCAGCCATGCTGCCTCTTTGGAGCAAAAAATAAAACTGAAAGAATTAGGAGCATCTTTAGGCTGCAAAAATCAATTACAGGTACAATCTATCTTTGGCACATTATGTTGCATAAAATGCTCAAGTTTACATTGAGTAAGAACCCCCACATGTGTTTGTATGGGAGTAGCATTACTGAACCAAAAAAATCATAGCTTAATTGGGTGTCTGTAAACTCACGATCACTTGCTAAACTCGCTCATGATACATACTTCTGATATCACATTAGACGTTAATGTAGATATAATGTTTATCACAGAAACCTGGTTAATGTACCTTTAAAGCTGAATATTTAAAGCAGTTCCACATGGTAATGTGATTACTCACCTGGATAGAATTGGTAGAAGACCGGGAGGCCTGGCTATCAACCCCGGACTCTTTTCAATGTTCTACCTTTACATTGATAGGATTATCAGAAGCAGAAGGTGTGGGTTTTAAAATTAAACCCCCCAACCAAAACCCCTTTTCAGGAGCTTTAATCTACATGTCTCCTGGACAACAACTAATATTATCAACTCATTAATCGAGGCTATTGCACACCATTATATTCAGTAGACAAATTTTACAGTTTTACGGGATTTTAGTCTTCATGTAGATAAAAAGAAAGATACAAATGCTTAGTCATTATTGGACATGTTTTCTCCTCTTAATCTCAAACAGCTAGTCCTTTCGCCTACACATTCACCTGGCCATATTTTAGACATAGGGCATGATTTAGATCTCGGCGGATGGGTTACTCAGTCACAACGGTGACGGATATCCTGTGCGTCGAAATAGAAATCCTATCTATCCTATGGGATTTATATTTCGGTGGAATGGATATCCATCACTGTTGTGATAGAGTAACCCGTCCACCAACATCTAAATCAGGCCCTTGGTCTCTACTGATCATCGGACATTGAGAGTAGATCGAATATCAGAATTGACTTGTCAGCCATTTTGTAATTACCTTTAGATGGGAGGATGTAAAACCTAACAATCAGACATATTCAGATATTAGTTATCTATCTCGGAAATGGGTCAAAATCAAGGATCAACACCTAATAAATAATTTGGAGAAATTTCTACCAAAAATATTGACGCAATAAGAATTATGCTAACCGATGGCTGGATCAGGCAATGAATAAGCTACCACTTGTTCTTCGTATCCCCCATAAACAAACTAAGACCACACCATGGGTTTCATCTCAACTTGCAACAGAAAAGAGAAAATGTAAAAATCTAGAGCAGAAATGAAGAAGGAATTATGGGGCAGAAGATGAAATACAAATCGTCACTCAAAGCTTATAGGAAATCTATTAAAAGTGTTCAAACATTTTTGTTTGCTACTAGAATTAATATTTCAAACAATGGGCCAATGATATTTTTCAAATAACCAATCTTTTTTCTCTTTTACAACCAAAAGCCTGCAATACTGAGGTTAAACCATCAGTAGAGTCATGTAATTACTTGCCAGATTTTTTTAAATAAAAAAATGGGAAAAAAAGCAGTTTTTAATATGAGCAATCAAGACAATTCTGAGTGGATACCTCCTTAAAGTAACATAAGCATAACATGTGTATTTGTAAATCGCATGTTCACCCAAGAGTATCTTGCCTCTGAAGTAGGGTTTTGAAAACCAATACAACATTCTCCAAATTAAATGAAATTAGCTTCCAACAAACAGAGCAAAGCCATAAGAGACTGTAAATCGGGATCCCCTGGGAACCCGTGTCCACCCAGGGTGGGGCCTAATGCAATTGAAGTCTTGAAGTCACAATGTTTTGTTTAATGTTTCCCTTGATTCAGCTACTGTCCCCACTCTTTGGCAAGAGGCAAAAATGTAATCTTTTCTTAAAAAGTCATCATCTAACTCTGACATTCTAGCTCATTTTCGTTCCATCTCTTTGTTGCCTGCATTTTCTAAGATGCTGGAAAATTGGTTAATACACAACTTTCCAAAGAGTTGGAGCAATCAGGACTTTTACATACGTCACAATTGGGTTTCAGACCACAATACAGTAGGGAATCAGCTTTATTGGAAGTCTCTGGACATTTAAGCTCACATTAGATGAAGGTAAGAAGGCCACCCTCATACTTAGAGATTTTTTGGCGGCTTTCGACACGGTTCCTCAACCACTTCTTTTACAAAGACTGTCGGAGATGGTATTGTGGTCTAGCTTTAAAATGGTTTCAATCTTTTCCCTGTGGTAGATATCAAACAGTAACAATGTCCCATTTTTTATCTGGAATAAAAAGGGTTCAGTTTGGTGATCCTGTGGGATCACCCTTGAGCCCGCCTCTATTCAGTGTTTACATGGCCCCTTCGGCAACTTTGAAAGATTTTTGGGAATAAAGTAGTATCCTATGCTGATGACACACAGTTAATTTATCTATTGATAAAACGTCTGATGTCTCAGAATTATCCTTCAAAAGTTGTTTATTCAAGGTTATTGACTGGATGCAGCAGAGTTACTTAAAGTGTAATTCTGACAAAATCTCAGATTCTTGTATTCAACAAGATTAATAACTTTAATACCAAGGACTGGTGGCCAGAGGGTCTGCCCACCACTCCTCTACATCTCCAGTAGTTAGAAATCCTTGGATAAAATTTGACAACAAACCTACTTTCCAACAACAGATTCTCAGTACTACAGAATAAATGGTTTCTCCTTACTTTGCAGAAATTGCTTCTCTTTGAACTACACTTGACCATGTTATAACCGTTGCTCTGGGTGGTGTAAATCATAACAGCAAACCTAGGGATACAATTATTGAATGTTCCTTTTTATCATTTTACTTTTAATGTACATGTATGTATGGTTTATAAAATCATGTCAGAGTAAAAAACACGTGTGTGTACGCTCCAGGTTCTTAAACATAACATTAATTCGCACTGTGTGTTTCAGGACGTCAATGCTTATTTACCACTTTTTAAAATTTGGGTTGTAGTTGTTTCCAATCATCTATGTTACAGTCTCTGCAGGCTCCTGGGCAGCCATCTTTAGGGGGCAGCTTCTTCCTCACAGTCTAAGATGATCCGACAGTGCAATGTTTGTGAAAGTTTATAGCTCCTTGTCTCCTGTCAGAAATTCTATGCAGCAGGGAATTACGGTGGGGTAAGAATGAGATTTGTACTAAAAGCTTTGACAACTGTTGTAGAGGTGACCAACAGCAGTGGTAGTAGCTACTCCTCTATAGTAGCGCACACTGGTGGTGGGGGCAGGGAGCCTTAGGAATAAACAGCCCCCTCTCTCCTTCGCTGCAGTCAAGAGTTAGACTCTAGGCTGTTTCTTAGAGACACCAACGTAGCAAAGACCCTTTCCGAATGATATACTGTTGAATCAAAGAACTACTATATGAAGAAGATGTCCTTGAAAGTAAGGAGACAACAGTTGGTGCTGGAAAATGTCAATAGCTATAAAGAAAACCATCAGGTAAAAAGAACAAGTAAAAAGAAGTATTGGTTCTGAAAGTGTGGGTCACCATTGCTGGAGATGACCTCAAATAGTGCCCAAGCAGAATGGTGTTGAATGCACAGACTTTTAAAAGGAGCAAAGAGAAATAGCTCTGGGGAAAAACAGAAAAGTAACAGAACAAAGAGTGTAGAAGGATCCACCAGTGTTGCAATGCAAGAATCTTAAAACCGGCCCCCGCTTTCTACTATGGGTCTCCCTCAGCGAAAAGGATGCAGTGTTTTGTGGATAATTATAGAAAAGCTGGAATCTTTCTGCATATTTCTACACATTTTGAGCTAATGCAGCTTTAAAAAAAAAAATTACCTGTATTTATCTGCTTCTAATATCTTTTGCAGCAAATGTCTAACAGGTGATTTGACCTTTAATTTTGCACAAGAGGTCCTATTTTTATTCTTCATGTTTCCAAACATGTTCTCTGTTTCATATCAAAGAGCTATGCAGCAAGGGTTTAAGTGGTTTGTGGGAAAGGTGATGGTGTGACCGTTTATTATATGCGATAAAGTACCCCCTGCCGTAGATGAAAAGAATATGGCAAGCCATCTCGGCATTCCATAACCTCATAAAAGAACTCGGTTTTCTGCCCCGTTTCTCTATATGGTTTTACAGCTCTTCTGTGATTTGCATTATCCTTATCATGTACAGCAGGGGGTACTTTGTCCCTTATATAATACATCAGACAGAGAAATGGAACAAGCCGACAAATGTGGGTTACAGTGGGCAGAGTTAGAAAGGCAATGCTCCACATGTATGTGTTTTATTCCAGCACCACCTTACTTTTAAAATGCAAGCTCCGCATTACTGTCCGGTCATATGAAGAAAATATGTACATCCATCTCTCCAAGAAGAGAAATAGGCAAGATTTCCTTCTCATATCTCCCTGTCATACAGCCCAAAAGAGCTCCTTACGTGGCGCTTGGTATATCCGCAATTGCAAACCCTAATAGTGAAATCTATGCACCCACGAAGAGGATTCCACCCGCATACCGACTTCAATGACTAGGTGATAGCATCCGCCTCAGGGATTCCGTAGGCATAAAATGAGAACTAACTTATAGGAAGTATTTAAAAATCAACCACCATTTCCTTGACTCCACTCCCTGACGCTGTGGCACCTTGTGGTTAGCCATTTGTATGGGCTTTGGTTCATCGATGGCCGCTTCGACGTCTGAGGCTGTATAAATGGTCATAGCACCGATGATCGTGGGTTGGACTGGTTGGATAACCACTTCTTTGGCAAGGTTACCTCTCATGAAGGGATTTGCCACAGATGTTTGTGCTCTGGGGAGGTGATGTTACGTCTCTATAGTTCATGCCCACACTATCCACCCTTCTAAGGTGGCTGCCTTGGGTTTATCCACCTTGTACCAAACAGATATGAATAATCCTTTTCGTGACACTTTCTTCATTCAAGCTAGCTTTCAAAACAATAAACATGTTCTTTCTGCGAGTCACTGTAAGCTAGAAGATAGAGCAGAAGTAAGAAAAGCAAGGTTCGGCTCCTGGCTCTGGCAGCAGGCATTGTGACGTAAGAACTCGACGAAAATAACTTATTAGACGTCTTTTCTTTATAATCGGCGTCTGGGTGTGTCACAAGTCGCCGATTATAAAGAAATTAGAGGCAGTCGTTTATACGGGGATTGCAGAACCCATGTATTATATTTAGCTTCTTGTAGAACTGGGTTCTTTCTGGTGATGGAGTGAGAAGTCTGTCAAAGGCATTTGTTACAGAGGCCTGGCATGCCTTGAAGTACGTTCTCACTCAAAGAGTGTGAGCTTCACTTCTTGGAGCATGATCCAGCGCGACTAATATAATTTCCTCTCCTATGGACATAGCATCCAGGTCGGAAACACTCCTTTTCCACAACTATACCAATATGACGGTGGGGCCCATAACACCGCATATACATTCACTCACTCAAATATTCCCTGGATCTCATCCACTTCTACCTAGGAGAGAAAGTTAAATGACTGCTGGAAGAGAACGGGATACCTTTTTACAGTTGACAAGATAACTGTTTAAACATCATACATAATTAGATTTTAATCCTGTCAATTTCTAAAACACCAAAGGTATTCCGCTCATTGGTCGACGGACCAACTAGTAGGAATCAGTTGATGGTGATTAAGACCAGCTCAATCACTTTAACCTATTAAACATTTGCATTTATTATTGAGCTAAAGAACCACAGACTCGTAGTTTTAATTGTAATAAAGTTTATCTAATTATTTAGATGCATAGAAAAGTCTCCATTTTATTAATCAATTTAATACATTTATTATCATTATAAGAATAAAGTTCAGAGAATTTATGCATACCCTTTTAGATGGAAAAATAAAGTTCGTCACAGCAGATCACAGCATAGCATTCCCAAAAACTGACTGACTGTCCCGCTAAACAGGCCTCCTCGACGGACCACCAATACAGGTTTCCCGCATCGATCTCGTTCCTTCCCAGTCAGTTTTAAAAGCAAGAGATTAATTATTTTTAAAAGAATATGGCCTATAGAAAATAGCAGCGATTCTCCAGCGTCAAAGTTCTGTGCTCAAAAATTATGTATGAATAGCGTTCTTCCTACTTAAGAGTAGGTCCTCTTATACCCTAATGCTAGCTTACTAAACAGAAATGTTTCAATCTTTGGGGGCGAGATTCACGCTAATTGGTCCATTGGAGGGGTGGCAAGCATCTTCTCATTGCCCTCCATGTTGAAACCAGTTCCGAAAATGTTTATAATTTTGTCCTTTCACACGGTTTTAGGACATTACCAATCCGATTGACAGTTCATCATTTGTAACTTCTTTTGATTCTTTATTAAAACAGTTCATTGTTAATTCACGGCTGCATCTTTAGTTCTCATGTATTTCTCGCTGTGTCCCTTTTTGGCACTCATTCTGGCGACAGGTCATGGTGACCTTGCTCCTTTTCATTCTGAGCTCTACTTTCGGATCACATGATATTTCCACAGCTTTCTCCCAATTGGAAGCCATTTTGCACTTGCGCATTTAGCCCATCTGCCTCGGCAGCCATTTTTACAGCGCGGCCTAGCAGGCCTGAACGAACTATTATGAAAACAAACACAATCATAATTAAAACAAAGAGAATTAGCCTTTTCGTTTCCCACCCGTCATTCTACGTACCCCAATTAGGTGTTACCTAGCAAAAGCGACATATAAAGCTATGTTTTACTCACCATCCGCATACTTTTGCCACAATATGATTTACTTACATAACACAAATCATGCAACATTATTTTAATTAATACGCAAACCATTATGTTATTACTATTTCACGTTGACAAGCGTTAGTAGGTTATCTTTTGAACATGAATTGCGGTTACCTTTTATAAAAGATGTCTATTAAAGACGTAAAGTGTTGATTAGTCATCACACAATTAATAGTCGTTAATTATTAGCATTAATGTTAGGGTGTTCAAAATTTTCTTATTTACCTTGCTCCATCAACTACAAAGTCACTCGCTGAGTGGGAGTCGTTTGTCCGGAGCCGCGATATTAGTCATTGGAGGTGTGTCTTGTAGGTGCGTCTTGTTCACTTTGCACAAGCCTCATGCACTGGAGCCCAGTCTCACTCACTCGATGAACATTTCACATCTTGGCGCACAAACTCACTGATTGTGAGTCATGTCTCGGAGCAGAGTGTCACTTATTGGGAGTAAGTCGCGCTCGTTGGTTGGTGTGAGTCATTTGGTGTGAGTCCTTCACATTGGCCCCCAGTGTCATTCATTAGGTGTGAGTCTCACACATCGGGGCATGGCCCCATTTCTTGGAGGACAGAGAATTGCCAGTGGTCCCACTGGCATTTAAAGAGTTGTGCACCAAAGAGTTTGGTCCAAAGCCCATCGAATGTCATTCTTGTGGACTCTTGGAATTATGATTTGTGCTGAGGACTTCCCTACGCCCCGGTGCCACAAGTTTCCCTGTTATGTCTTTATTAGTTATTAAGCACGACAAATCACCCTTAAAAGAGTCTCTCGGCGCTGCTACATGTCCACAGGTTAGGAGGCAACAGATTTGGGTCCTATGAATTATAAACTGAATAGCGAGGCTAACGCAACCATGTATTAAGAGCTTTTTAAACAGTCTTAAGTCCGTCCAGGCATGAAGATGTGTTGGAAGCGGTTCCAGTGCTGAGGAGCCAGGTAGGAGAAGGACTTGCCGCCATATCTAGCAGCACGGATGCAGCGAGGATGTAACATGAGTTTCCCTCTAGGCCTGAGACTTCTAATGGGGCCCTGTGTAATATGAAGGAGTAAAGAAGCTGCAGGGCCAGAGACCAGTAAGAAAAGGGGAGATTTCTGGTTTTAAAAGTGAGGATGGAACACCTGCTGGGACCAGGCACCTGCCTTGAGAACTTCTGGTTACACAGAGTCAGCGGGGACCAGAGGTACGATGAAAAGAAGCAATGGAGCAATAAAGGATGGAGAAAAAGCATCACAGTGATGCGACCTGGGAAATGTAGAAAACAGACAGTATGGGGAACTTAGAGAGGAAGAACAAAAACAGACAGTGAGGAGAACAAAGATGGGGAAGAATGAAAGTAGATATTGTGGACCAGAGAGGGTACATCTTCATTAGGTTCCTGTGTCCAGAGAGAACCAAGAAATACGAAAGACCACAAGCCCAGAAGTCACCAGCCTTGACCCCCCTCCGAGAAGTTGGAAGTGAGACAAACATGGAGATGGTCCTACTGCTGTAGAAGGACAGCTGATTATATGGCCCTGGAGGATGCAGCGTGTCGGGATGGAACGCCAGACTCGCCCCACCCCACCCCCAAATAAAATGCATGAACACCGACCTCGATGTGCTGAAATTGGCAGACAGAAACTGCAATGAGGGTGCGGATTTCAGAGTGACAGATGACATGCAGTGAGGGGACAGGAAAGCAACCAACGGCAGAACAAATAAATCAGCCCACCCTGTTTAGCTCTAAAGTCCCACCCCTTAAACTTTCTTATTAACTACCTTTAACTCTTTCGAGCCTATAATCAATGCTGGCCCCTAGTTGTCCCTCTGCCCCATCATTCCTTCATGAATTAAGACCTACTGGTCCTGTACTAGGCTAACCGGTCCCAGATTGCATTTAAAGCCACCATTCATTCATTAACTGATACCTCCTAGTCGCCGGGCCTCCTGGCCCCCATTATCCTTCTGCTCCACCTTCCAACATAAATTCAGTCCTACTGGTCTCTGGGCCAGCTTCCCTACACATGGACCAGGGCTGCCAATCTCCCCCCTACCCTGTCTTCTTTACCACCTTCTTCCGACACCCTATTATTGTCCACAAGCCTCTTTTTCCTTCACTTGCCTTCATCGACAATACACATGTACACCAATATTCAGACACTTCAGTTACTTGATCTCAGCTCCACAAACAGCTCCCTACTAACCCATGCAACAAGGAGGGTAGTGGCCTTTTCGCAACACATGAGGGAATGTACTTGCATTGCTTGCGTCTGCTGGGTGGGTCTTCACAATTCAAGACACAGCAGCCATACCCACTGCATCACCAGCCACTCTGCCTGTGGCCCTATCCTGCCTTTAGATCCCCCGGTCAGCGAAGCATGTGCCATCCCCTCCACCCGGGGCCCACCTTCCTACCTCCACCGGTTGCAGCTTCAGGATTGTTTAACTTGGAGATAATGTCTGCATAGTTGTATCTGGAAGGAGGTGGGCCTTCTAGGAGATTTTGATACGTACGATGGGGCACGGCGTTTGAGTAGAGACTCCTGTGCCACCTCTCATTATGCATCTTGATGGGGAAGGGCAAGGGAGTGACAGCAGTGAGGTGGTTGGCTGTTCGCAGAGTTGTCAGACAACCATAATGATTCATTTGCTGCTGCTGGTTTTGCAAGACATGTAGGTCGGGCAGAGGATTTCTTGAGACTGCTGCCGACTCTGAGAAGGACTATCTCACAAAATATGTATGGGGCAGGTGACAAAAACCAAAACAAGTAGGGACACTAGTGGGCTAAAATGCATTTGTGTTTAAAGACAAGAACCCTCACTCACCCTAGGGTGACATGCTTCATCATTGGGTCCCCTCTTCACACTGGGACCACAAGGTACCCAGTACGGGCTACAACTCCCCCGTAGGAGAGGAGCGGAGGCATTTTTTAGTATGTCGTCCCTGTTATCCCGTTAGTGGCGGAGGGAGGGGCAGAGTGCAAACAAAATATGTGGGTTAAAACTATCTCTTGGTGGGTAAAAACAATTTTATACTGGTACCCCCAGTGGATAATGTTAAAAACAAGCAATGTAGAATAGGGATATTGATATTCTCCTTCTTCATATTATGGTCAACATGTTTCTGCCTAAATTGAGCAACAGGTTCATGGCATTCGTCAGGACCAAATCATGAGTCACTCTGCTTGTGAAAAAGAGAGAACATTAAAATGATACTTTCACTCATTTAGTGGCTATCCTGTGGTACCGTCATCGAGAAGGGTCCACAAGGTGCTGGAAAAGTATAAAAGCACAAATTAAAATGATGCATCTAATAATACAATTGTCTCAATTATATCACCAAGTCGTGTCCATCACCAACACAGCAACCCAAATGTGGTCAACTGTAAACTCCTTACCATTTATAACCTATATACCGAGCCCTCCTTCAAATGTCACTTCACGGCGGGTCAGAGCTGAAAGGAAATACAAACATGGTATCTAGATTAATTCAGCTGTGATTGAATCCAATTCATATCAATATTGATCTCTGGTGTCGTATCAAAACGCTCACACACTGCGATTATAGAGGTCTCTAGTTGTGTAGACATAATCTGGCTCTTAATCACTCCATATAATCATAAGTGATATTTCAAAGAGCATAACTGTTGTTATATGTCTATTCTAGAAAGATGATATCCTTAAACTAGAGACACACAAAGAAGAGAGAAAAGAGGAAAGGAAGAGACTCTCTTCTCCTTCAAGACTAAAAACTAAAACTCAAACAGTACGAAGAGAAATAAGGACGTATTGTATAATTCATATTAGTCCTTGGATTACGAAGGGGGAGGCCGAGTTCCTTATTCCAAATCACCCTAGAATACCAGCATTCTACATCCTCCCGAAGATTCATAAAACGCAGAGACCACCACCAGGAAGACCTATTGTCTCTGGAATAGGCTCTATTCTTGAGCCCCTCTCACAGTTTGTAGACTGCTTCCTACGACCACTTGTGGCGGAAATGCCGTCATATTTACAAGACACCAAGCATGTGCTGACTTTTCTGGAGACATTTGTTTTTTGATCCTAATATACAACTATTGGTATCATATGATGTAGAATCTTTATATAGAAACATTCCACAAGATGACACACTCCATACTGTTAATCGTTTATTAGAACAACATCCTCGACAGGACCAAACACTGACTCAGTTCATTATGGATTGTGCAAGTCTAGCTATAAAAGAACATTTCTTTACATTCGAAGGCTAAGTCAAATAGGAACAATCATCATGCATTAAACCACTGGAACCTCCTGCACTCCATTCCTACCAAAGTTATGCCAAACCATGACCATACATTCCTATTCCCACCTCAAGACAAGGCCTCAGATGCCTCACTTTACCCATGTCATACTGGGTTGGCTTTTATTGTCACAGCCACCTGTTAGTGCTCCTCCTACCCACCCCCCTCCACAAGCTCAACCACTGCTCAGATCGCAAACCTCCATCCCACTGCAGACCTAACAATTGTAACACTCTGAACACCCCAAAAAATGAACAACTGATGCACAAAGGAAATAACGAAACCTAATAAGCAGAAAACATATCACCACCAACACATGTTTCAGCCTATGTAATAACTCAACCGCTGTCAAGCACCTAATCCACCCTGATGTTTTAAATCCCCAAGTCCAACCTTCCATCATACTACAATCCATAACCCCAAAAAATCTTTCCTTAAAATGATCTACCTGCCAACTTACCCACGATTGTCACAGGAGATTACCACTTCTGTAGGAGTTCAACAATAAAATTAATCAAATTCTCCCTCCTCCAGCCCGTCTCCCCTCTGCTAGTATCCCCTCTAACAGCCCTACTGCCTAAGAAGTCCTCCCACTTGTCTTTAGCTTCTCCTGGTTGAAGACGCCAAAGAATACTCAATGGGTCGCAACACCCTCAACATGGTGGACCTCAAAGCTACTGAGGTATCCCCGTCTTGTGCTCCTTGGCCACTGGCAGCAGATCATGGAACCTCTGCCCCCGCGAACGAGGTAAACCATCTGCAATGTCATTTTCAAAAACACGCGTCATCCGAAAAAGTATGTTGTAATTCTTGCAAACCAACACAAATTCCCTCAGGAAATGCAAAAAAAGCACATCCTTAGCTGACTGCCTATTCACTGCCACAACAGCCGCATTATCTACGTGACAATTGACCTTCTTGTTTGCAAAATGCTTGCCCCACATTACTAACACCATCACAATGAGAACGTTTTCCAAAAGGCTATGCTCTAAACCATCTCTTGGGCTACTTTTCAGTGCATCAGTTCCACTGCCACAAAAAGGCTAAACCCACAAGGTCCAGCTGCATCAAAATGAGCGTAGTAGCCGACATTCAGTTTCGTCGCCAGGATCTCATATCGTCAGTCCATGAAACCTCTTCATAATGACCATCCAACCCGTAAATATGACTTTTGTGCTGCCTTCACCCTCAAGCAAGGGTACATACCTGCATCACTACACAATGCCAAACCTAAATGCCAACAAATGTTCTCGCCCACCCTCACCACTTGACACACAAACTTAAGGTGCCCCAACAGCACCTGAATCTCTCTGACCTGTGCTTTCTTTAATCCCACCAGCCGTATCAACAGATCCAGAACCTACTGCACCTTGTATAAGGGATCCCATGCCTCCATTGGCACTAGCTCCACTGCAGCCCCTAAAAATGTCAACACGGTCACTGGTCCATTCTTCTTTTCTGGCTCCAATAAGGTACGTAACCCCTCCATCAATTCCTAGATAGCAGCCATCACCATAGCAACCCCACTCCGAGCCATCACAAATAATAAAAAAATAAGTCATCCAAATAATGCGTCATGAACTCACACTTCATGACAAACGCAAACAGACACTGCAAAAGCGTGCTGATCCTCCCAAACAATGAACAAGAAGTGGAGCATGCCACATGCGGAGCTTTATCTACATAAATCTGTTCATCGAAGGTGTGGCTACTAGCAAACACAACGCAAACTTAACATTACTTTCTGCCCCACCCCCCCACCTTTCCCCTAATCTGCTCCACTGGATTATCCACTGTTGCATATTGCAACAATGACAACTCATCCGGAATAACATTTTTACCAGACGATACCTTTGACCTAGATGAATGGTGTAATAACTAAAACTATCTCTCCACCCACCATGAACTATCCCATCCAGGGATCAAAAACCAAATAGCACCCCCCCCTACTCTCCACCACCTTTTATTGCAGCTCCTGTCTCACCACCTCAGGATCAGCCTTTGCTGATGTCAAATTCTCTGCCCTTCTTTGGCATTGAGGCCCCTCATAACTTGAAAAAACCCTTACCCAAAACCACATAACAGTAGCCATGGTGCATACGTATCCGGGTAGGTACCAAAAACTCAACCTCTCCTCTTTATTCGATGCAGGAGCCCTTCACCCCAGCCTCATGAAATCCCATACTCTCCCCTGCCCCTCCTCCCAACTTGCCCAGAACAGTGTGTAATGGGCCTGTGACCTGTAAAGTTTGAACACTTCTGTTTATATTGACAAAAGTCCCTGTTGCAGACTCCCCTATTGAATGGCCACCAAGCTCCCCCTCGTACTGTCTGTCAACATGCAACCCCCACACTCAAAATTTGGGACGGCTGAGATGGGACCTGTACTGTGATGGCAAACAACTAGTTGTGATACTATTGGTCATGGGTTAGTGTGGGCCAACCACTGAAGCCAGACATTAGTGTCTAAGTCCCCATCACTTTCCATCCAAATTCCCGCCGTTACCTGGCCCTAAACTCCTCATTGTACCTTCTCCAGGCCAAACCACCAGAACTAATTAGAGCCTTCCAGATGACGTCCATGAACCTAGACAAAGATACACACCTCTCTGGATAGTGCTTGCTGTACATATTTGGATAAATCAGGAACACCACCATCCAGACACTTTGGGCCTCCTCACTAACTCCAACTTCACTTCATTTGACCCTTCAATCTCCTGTGCAAAAGCAATAACACCTCTATTTATCTGCCCCTTCCAAATCTTCTCCTTTGTCGACACCATCAAGTGAGCTCCGAATGGTTTGATATCCCCCATGGAAGGCAACCTCGTCATTTTATGCCCGGCTTCCTCATGCGCTGTCTTAATTCATTCATTCCTTCTACTCGCCAATCCTCACAGCCCCTTGCTTTTCTTTGATGGCCCATTCACCTTCTGAACCTTCTACCAGACCAACTCTCTTATCCCTTACCTGCATCCATGGCACCCAGAACCCTTGTCCTCTACCACTATCAGTTCATCACTCATCTTACAGACCTGCTCGCCCTTTTCTGTGACACCCCCATATCATCCTTCTTAGCCCTTCATTCCCTCACCCTGCCGACGTACGTCAATCCTTTCCTTGACCAACCATTTCTCCTTTCAGTGCACTCACAACGCCTGCAGTCACTCGCTCCTCAACCTCCTCTTATTCCAAATCCTCATAATCCAAACGCCCACCTCAATGCTCCCCCTCAAGCTCCCAACAAGCATCTCCTCATCTCTCTGTAGCCCACTTGGACCAGGCGCCTCCCCATCCCTAACATAAGAATAATACAATAATAAATAAAAATGTAAACATTTATATTTGAAAAGGAATCATCCACTGTTGTCTGTCAGCCTGAACCAAACCCATTTTTGTTCCGCTGTGGGAAATTTTGAAGAGCTTCCTACACCAAACATAGCGCTTATGTCAGACTAGGGTCACGGAGCTGCACAATACTTTGCAGGGTGCGAGGAAGGCTGCCTCCCCCCACTCCCCTTCCACCACTGTCAGCCCCAACCCCTGCTGCATTGCCTGAAGTCTAGACCTATCAAGGCCGTGTATTACAACCTCCTTCCTGTGGCCCCACCACTGCCAGAATTTTACCTTTCCCCCAGCAATGCTTCTCCCAAAGTCCTTACTCTGTTTCTCGCACCCTTGCTCCTGTGGCCTTAAACTGGGCCTGCTTCATGGCAGAGCTCTTGGTCTGGCACCACCAGGCAGCCAGGCGAGTGCCCCAGGCTCACGGCCTGCCGTGCAGTGCCTAATATGCAAGAAAATAAGTGCCAAGGCATGTCTCATGGGGCAACTGCAGTTGGTGCAACCCACATGCCACTTTAAACTTCCGGTTTAAGTCCATGTTTTATAATTTTTTAAGGATAAATTAAACAATTAAATGCTCCACTAATAAACTTTGTTTATAAATTACACACACAGTGCCACCACATGGTGGATTCTCATTAGTAGGTACCAGTGTTTACAAATAAGTGCAGGTGCCGAGCACTGGAAAACACCAGCGCAAATTAAGCACTGCTGCAGTGCAGTCTACACACTCCTCATGGTCTTTGATGAGCGGGGGACTGGCTTCCGACCACCACCAACATCCGATCGCTGCCGGCCACCCTGCTGGACGTATGGATGACAGGTGACTGTCATGAATGAATGAATTAATGCCCCAGTTACTTACAGGTAATCTTCATTATTCAGAGTCCTGGTCTTCCTGGATGCAGTCCTGAGTCCCACACTCCTCCCCCCCCCCCGCCCCCCCCACCCCCCCCAGCATGGTGGTTGACTACTGAATGGTTACCCTCTGAAAAGTGTCCTAGGGCTAGGATTGCCATTCGGGGAAAAGGGACGAAATAGAGATTACTCACTTGCCTGTTATGAGGCTCTGTATTTCAGTGTTCTAAACAGTCACTGCTGCTTTTATTTCTTCCTGTATGTTAGCACACCATCATTTTCAATGTCCTCTCCTGAATAAGACAGGACATGTTTGTAATTAAAGTGTGAGTACTTTACACACGTGTCAATTTTTTTCCCCTTTGGGAATGAAGTGTATTCTACACATTATTAAATTATGCATCTTGAAGTGAAATAAGTACTTTTACGAGCAAGTTCTCCTTAGATGACTCTGGCGCCATACTTCCAAAATGGCGGAGTGTTTGGACTGTCCCCTCAACAGCTGGGTGATGTTGTTGTAGTCCCCGGCTCTCCTGTGAGCAGGGCCGGTACAGCCACCATCCCCGTCCGCCTGCTGCTGACCGGCTGGAAGAGGAGACCCCGTGCTCCCGCTGACAGGGCAGGGAGAGGATTCAGGGCGTCGTCTGCTTTCTGAAGAAATATCGCTTTTGGATTCTTCTGTGTATTGACTTTGGCTGTTCCGTTTGACATTTCTGCATCTTCTTAATCCCCTGAACTCTGCTTGCACTTCGGATATTTCTGACGGATTACACCCATGTTTTGGCTAGTCCTGTTTCCAACTTTTAATTTTGGATCGCGCTTAGATCGGGAGCCCCGTGGCTTTGGGTTCATTTGACGATCAAAGAAACAAACAAAATGGCGTCCTCAGGCTGGGGTTCTCACTGCCTTAGAGGTATAATGAACTGGCTCTTGGAGGAGTTTTAACTCATTTTCATTCCATTGATTGTGAGTGCAACAATGGCATTCAAGGCTGGGTCTGGACGCTTCTCAAGGGCATCTATGCAGTCTATCTACATTTTTGAACAATGATTCCTAAAAGGACTTAAGGAAGAGCCTAACTAAACAAAGCATTACATTGGGACAGGGAGTCTTGTACACTGCGATTGATAAAAGAACACTGACACGTGAATACGTCGCCCAGAAAACTACCATAATTCAGATACTATTCAGCGCCAAGAAGCAAAGGCATTGGCAACCAGTGAGCTTTAGAAGTGTCACTTAGCAGTAATAATATCCCTCATGGGTTGATGACATACGCAGAAGGGACAAGGTAGCCAACAACACGGCACTCTGTAGCAGGACACGCTAGGAGAAGGCATGGCGTCTCCATCCCAAAGTACAAGGCAAAGCCTCTGGTGGCACACGGTGGGGGTGAATGTGTTTGCAGAGGGTGGACAGGGGTGGTCAGAGATATGGGTCTTGGACAACAGTGGTGTGGCACTGACCAATTGGCACTGGTTACATGAGGGCTGGCACCAGTAGGGTTGGTGGGGAGATCAGGCCCAAGGATTCGGTGGGGCAGGCAGAGGCCGTCATGCCCGTATTTGACAAGCAGAGGCCACTGCACGACCCCTCCTGCTTGATGCATTCATTTGTGTTTGTAAAAGGGAGTTTTGAGTGTGCCTGAAGGGGCGTTGACGGGTTCAGCAGGACCGAACTGCAACCTCTTTTCAAAGGACTTAATGACAGGACAAAGTAAGTCTAATAATTTAAGGAGGGACCTATATCGCTGGCTAAATACCCAGGTGTTGGTGTGAATACAAGTATAGACTTCATCAGCATAAATCCTGAGGATCATGGACCAGGAGCTAATGTTAGAGTAGGTGATGGGGTCTAGGTGCTGACTTTGGAACCCGTGGACCGGGATTCCGATACCAGCTTCGGCAGTTGTCCGAAATGTGGTTCTGCTGCTCTGAGGCCGCTACTGCTTGACCACAACTCTTCTGCATCTGTTAGCAAGAAGTTCAATGCTTTGGGTTGTAAGTTTTTATACTGCTTGACCACACTCCCTCCGCTAGAGACAGCAAGAGGACCTTTGACAGGGCCATCACAAGTGTGGGGCAGAAGAAACATCATTCACCAGGTCCAATCTTTTGCAGGGCCCTGTGGTCCTATTGCAATATTTATTGATAGAGCAAGCCTGCCTTTACTTTTATTAATGATGATGCAGACATATTACTGTATGGCATCAGATGCTGCAGCTCTTGTATTTTGTCATTTGCTGGAGGACTTTTTTTTTATACTTAGAATCAGGTGCTCGTGTCACCTGCCATAAACAGAAGTTGGGCTCTGCAAGTAGTTTTTTCCCGGTCTCTCTAAAGTGTTGGGTACGCCTGTGGTTTGGGTTCCATACTGCTAGGGCTTGTCCCCAATGCATGCAATAACAGAAGGTCCTAATATGTCAGATTTGGTCTAGTTGTGTAAGATCTAAGTGCAGCAATCAAGGGATGATGGGAAATGCAAATATTTCCATTACTGTAGGTATAGGTCACCTTTTCAGCTGCCTCTTCTCCCAGAATGGCAGAATCAGTTGAGGCTTGAAGGGGCCATTTGGTCTCACCGGCAGTTGGTTCCTAAGGTGACTGGTTAGTATTACCTTGTCAATTGACCACTCTAGCATCTAATCCACATCAGGATATATGCAGTCAGGAGGCTCAGTACATGGGGAGGAAGTCTTTGAGCCTCTGTCCTATTGGCCCATCTTCCTCATCTCTTACCCTTTTTGTGCCGGTGAGAAGGAGGGAGCCAGGTGCAATATGATGCCATCTCGAAGAGAAGCTACAGGGGGCAGAGTTTGAGGAAGTGGTGCCCCGCTAGCAGTAGTAGGAAATAATCCACTGGCGCGTGTGTGAAGTACTCCTAGGCCTGAGTCCAATCAGGGCACATCCCATGGGCAAGCACCCAACCTTGATGTCAGGTTTCACATGAGGAAGTAGAGGCGATGTGGTGGGAGCAACGATGAAACAATGTGATGTGTACAAGCAGAGCTGTGAGTCATAACGATAACCTTTGAATCAATCTCGGCTGAGACTGGATAATCTCTTTATAGTCTAGGAGAAAACTATGAGCAACTAATGATAATCATATTTATTATTCTATTGTATTGCAGCATTTATACAACAATAACCACCTCTATGTAGAGGGCTGAAGCACGTCCCTACATGGGTACCACACTATACCACGTAGGGTGTGTGGTTGGAAGGATGTTGGTTTTGTTTTGATCCTATGTGCGAAGTGTTTCCATGTCTTGCATGATGATCACCAAGTTGCAGTTATCACGTAATGGGCCACATCATGTTGGATGATGAAGTTTAGGAGACAGAGTGGCAGTTTTATGGTTGTCACTACGCTGGAAGCTTTGAACAGCTATGCAGGTCTCTTTATGGTATTTCGTATGACTTTAATCTGCTTAGCTGGTTACTGCACTGGGTTGTGCAATCTGAGATTTTGTGTACAGTTGTGGTCCTGAGCTGGCATGGTTGGAGGGAGAGAGAACTGTTTGGATGGGCATTTTTACTATCATCCCCTATCGGAGTGTCTATGTGAGATGTAAAGAGCGGTCAGATTGTATAGATATTTGGGACCTGCAGGGAATGGACCATATGAAAGTCCTCCCAAATTTTCCAGTAACATGTGACAGATCTGTTCAGTTATTCCATGTCTGTTCATTTAGGTATGTTTGGTTTTTTGGCTGTACAGTTCTGGTGATGGACAACCCTCAAAGCAGATATGTATTATGTGAATTTAATAGGTATAAGTTACAAGTTGTTGCTGAACACTGCGCATTGTGGTTTCAGTATTATTGTGGGCCATAACAGTATTATATGGAAGTACATAACTATGTGATGCGACGGCGAACCATAGGTTTGCTAACCTGCATAATGAAAGCAGTTTGCAGGTTGAGTTTGCAATTTGTGGGTTGTAAGCTGAGGATTGCGATTGAGGGTGCAAAGCTTTTCTGGGATCTGTTCCCTGGATTCAAATATGTGAGACCGAAATCCTCCCAAAGCCATCTGGAGTAGGGTGACCACACGTCCCGGTTTTGCCCGGACAGTCCCAGTTTCTGAGGGACTGTCCCGGCGTCCCGACACTTTCGTCTAAAAAAAGAAATGTCCCTGTTTTTAAGGGAGGGTCGGGTGAACCTGCACATTAATCAAAGTGTTGTGCAGGCTCGCCTTTCAACCGGCCCTCTTAGAAACGGGGACAGAAGTTCACTTCTTTAAACGCTTCTGCTGTGCTGCTTTGCCTCATTCAAGCGGCACAGCAGAATTTAATGAGGTGTAATTCAGGGCTGCAGAGCCCAAAGGTCAATGCCGGGCCCACCAGCAGCCGCACCCTGGAGCTCTTCACAAACCGGGCAGGGAATGTGATAAAAAATGAAAAATATATATACACATATATATATTTGTATAAAAGATACACTGAGACCTAATAGGACATTTAGTCCTATTTCTATGTCTGCGCCCGTCCCAGTTTTTTGTTCTAAAAATCTGGTCACCCTAGTCTGGAGTGACCAACAAAATTAAACCAGCTGACGAATGAAATCCGAAGACATGAGAGTGATGAGGAAGCCAACCAATGGTAAGTAATAGGTTGGCTCTAAGTAAGCACATGGGTTATGTTCGAAAACCATACAGTACAATTCACTGCATGCATGCTCACAGAGAATAGCCACTGGTCACATAAAAGATTCATGTAACACGGTATGCGTACGCAGCCACCAGAGCTTCACGTGACACACACAGGTAAGGCACAGTAGTCCACTGTCTTCTATGAGGTCACGTTTGGTACACCCCTTCAGGTCACAGGACAGATCCTGCACCCCACATTGTTAGAACGAGGCCTATGGCTATGCCCACACTCTGGATTGGAGTGACACCAGGGCATAATTAGAGTCAGGATACCAGTTTCATATGCAGCAGAGCCTTAAAGGCAGGTGTGCACGTCTGTATTCAACGCAGGGAGCATTCTTGTCACAACAAAATATGAAAATAAAGTACCACCAGTGAAATACATATCAACTCTCATTTTAGCCCTTATTTAAATCTATAAGGTGCTGGGAACTGGGTGGGTAAAATCAGTTGCGGCTGGCATGACGCGTGGGTGGGGGGATGATGGGGGGTGACGCAGGGGTTCTCGCGGGGGTGCAGCCTACATGGAGAAAGGGCAGAGTGCTCATGACTGGTTTGGTCGGCCCCAGAGTCAGCGCCCTCAGCAGTGGGCAAGCCACTCCTCCCTGCCCTGGGGCATACCCGCCCACCCGCGCGCCCCCAACCAAACACTTCTGTTTTCTCGCAGCACGAGAAGCAGAAACATAAAATGGTAGTTTTACCATTTTATGTTTCTGCTTCTGGCACTGCGAGAAAGCAGTGGGGCGACGCTCCTCTGCCCTAGTGGAGGAGCCGCCCCTGGGTAAAATGTAGCTTTTAGTGGTGCATGCTGCCCACGAGTTGTGCACATATCCTGTGTTACTCTCCTGCACACTCGCAATTATACGTCCTCCTACAAGGAAAGAACGACCTCACTCAGCACTCAAATTGCGGCTGTTGTCGCTTATCAATGTTCATTCACTTAAAACCAAATTCAGTTGAGGTTCGTTCATCAATTCAATGATGTGTTTAATAGTTCATAATTCATTGTATTGTCATATGATACTCCTCAAATCCATATTTCCAATGATATATGCATCAGAATACGTAAATCAAATCAAGTAACATGAAATCCCCGATGCATTTCGGGCCTGGGCCCTTCGTCAGGGGGTATATTCCTGAAGAAAATAAAAATATCACAGTATAAACTCAAATCCAAGAGCTCACAAATTGCAAAACATTCACTAATATTCATTAAGAGTTTTACCATTTTATGTTTCTGCTTCTGCCACTGCGAGAAAGCAGTGGGGCGACGCTCCTCTGCCCTAGTGGAGGAGCCGTCCCTGGGTAAAATGTAGCTTTTAGTGGTGCATGCTGCCCACGAGTTGTGCACATATCCTGTGTTACTCTCCTGCACACTATCATCCCCTACAAATCTACGATTGAAGCTCTGGTTGTGGAGGGCATTGAAGCACTGGGAAATAAAACACTTGGACCAGGAGGAAACACTGGTGTGTTGGCGAATCTGAGCTCAGGGTCTGCCTTTTCCATAGAATCAACATTTTCTAGACCTTCCCAGAAAACGGTTAGGAGTGCTTACTTGTGTTAGAAATGCAGCAAGGCACGTTTTATGGGTGAACTTCAGAAGACATCAGCTCCAGCTTTCGCAGAATCTCCTTTTTGTTGTTTGCATTATTCTCCCTGTTTATTCTCTCACGTTGCTATGATCATGAGGTTGCGGCTTCCTTCAGTGCAGCTTAAAACGAGATATTTCCACGAATATGCATTCAGCCATTACTTGATGCGTCCAACCTCCGAGTCGATCAGTTATCCTTATGGGAGTGGTAGTCAGGAGGTAACCTAGCAGCAGACAGACAGTTTGCCTGTTTGTAGTGCTTAATATGAGTTATCTTGCATGCAAATGCTTCTTTCTACGGTTTTACATCCTCGCATTATACACTGAACTCCTAAACTCCTGCATGAAATATTGACTTAGACTTAAAAGTGTGACTATTGCCTCTCCTTTTCTCCATTGTCTGCAAGCCTCTTCTTTCGGACTTGAGCCTATGCCAAGTCACATGCACGTTTGTCCTCATCTCCATTATTATGTTTCTCCCA
Organism: Calotriton arnoldi; assembly: GCA_963921515.1. Lineage (NCBI taxonomy): Eukaryota > Metazoa > Chordata > Amphibia > Caudata > Salamandridae > Calotriton > Calotriton arnoldi. The sequence goes on from CAWUFW010003230.1 coordinate 1,012,420, forward strand.
ACTCCCCACACCTCAGTTCACAGGTTCTAGAATCAGCTGGAAAAAGTTACACTATGAGACGTAAAGAGACCACCGCGACCTACCCTAAATGCAGGCAGCACAACACAGAATGGTGTTGCACCCCTTCCTGGAACATACCCACCTACCCAGCCGGACATTGGGCACAGTTCTCCCCGTCTCCCCGCTGTGTCTCCTTCCTCCCCCTCCCTTCGACGAATTACTGTAACATTTTTTTTTGCCTATGTTTTACTGTGCTCTGGGAACTGATGTAATTTGTAACTTGTAACGCAACGATCCTCATGTAAAGCGCTCTGATACCTACGGGTCTAGCCAGCGCTATATAAAACTCTTCAAATAAAATAAATAAATAAACATAACCAAAATCTTTTTAAAGCTTTCCAAACTTTTTTTTCAAGTTGACAGATCTGCATGAAACTTGCATGCCGAAAGTTAACTGACCGAGTTAGTAGACTGACAAGTTTTGTGCAAAGCAGCCCACGGGGTCAAAAGTTATAAGCGAATCAAAAACTGTCTTTTTAATGGAAGGTGCAGTTACTTATCTCCAGTAGCGATTTTTCTGGAGGATGCTCTGTTTCCCTACAGATTCCTCACCCCTGACCATCTGAGGCCCTCAACTGGATCCAAAAAACCCGCCGCAGTTCCTCCAGGCTGGCAGAGGGCGCCGGCTCCATCTAGGTTCCAACAACTACACCATAGTGGCGTCACTGTAGTCACAAAAGCAGTGATACTGCGCCCTGATGTCACTTTCCCATCCATTCATTCCACACCAACATGGCAGAAGGACAAGACCAACATGCATTTTGTAAAGGTGCAGTGCAACCAAACTATTTGGAACCTAATAAGTTGGCATTCTGAACACCCTTGAAGTCGGAAAAGTGAGTGGGATTGGTGCGGAATTGGAAGTTTGACAGAGTATCCTCTAGAAAGTTCATTACTGATGGTAAGCAACTTTTCTTCTGATGGATGCTTCTACCTGCAGATTCCTCACATTTGAGTAGGCTGCCAAGTATTACAGTACTTGGAGGGATTTGAATGGATGGTCGGGCAAGAAATCCTCAAGTACAGAACAAGCATAATAGATGTCTTGTTGCACTTCCAAATTTCAGCAGTAGCGCTTGGAAGAAGGATGAAAGAAAGCCCATGTTGCCACTCTGCAGATTTCAGCCACAGGACCCCCTCTTGCTAATGCCAAGGTGGCATCCTAGGCCCTGGTGGAACGGGCCCCGATGCCCTCAGGTGGTCTTTCATGCGCTAGAGCGAAGCACGTTTTATAGCATAAAAGGATCCAACTCAGAGCAGCCTTTTCCTTCCTGTTGCCTCGTCATCAACCCTGAAATCTTTGGTGTGGTCAATATAAAAACTAACCAGCCCAGAGCCCCTCCTCTTCCTTAGTGGCCTACGGAGAGGGGTCAATGTAAGAGAGGGCAATGAATGGACCCAGGTGGAATGGGGTAAAAGGAGGGCAAACGTTCAGCACTTGCAACTCGCTGATGTGCCTCGCCGATGTAATGGTAACTAGAAAAAATGTCTTATGTGCTAGAATTGGCAGCTATGAAGTGGCTCAAACAGTGACACCATCCAAAAAGTCAAAACCAAATTGAGGACAGCAACGGCAGTAATCTGCCTGCCCATCTTATGAGAGCCACGCGGGTTTAAGTAAGACATTGAAAAGTCACTGTAGATTCAAGGGGAAAAGAGGGGAAGTAAGGGGCAGTGAGGTACATTGAGAAATAGGGTGGGCTGGGCTGAGGGGCGGGGTCCATGCATCACCCGCAGTCTGCTTCTTGGGATGGCTTCCAGTAGCAATCTGCATGAACTTGAAAGTGCCAAGCTCAGCTCATTATGCCTTGTAGGCACTCCCACATTTCCAACAACATACACATGTTCATTCCGCTCTTCTGAGGCCAAGGAGATCATATGATTCTTTGCGTCCAAGGACCCCCAGACTGAAGGTGGCCTGATCAGGTGGCCGGCCCTTTTCTGTGCTGACTCTAACCATGTGGAATTGTCTCCTTCTGTATCTACACTGAAATCAAGACAACGTCATTTTTAGGAAAAGGTGAAATTTGTATTTGTACAAAAAAGGTTTTATTATCAAATCCTACTTGCTACGTGAGGTCTGCTCACTCTACCTTAGAGGTCACAGACAATGACGTCATATGGGCGCAGCATTACATCACAGAAGCACAGTATTGTCTAGATCACAGTACGTGTAGGCTGCGACGTGGATACCAGACCACTCAACTCAACTGAAAGCAGCAAACTACTTCAGCACAGTCACCTACCTATACAGGTAACTCACTGCAAAGATATTGTTTTTTTCTTTAACATCTTTTTATTAAATTCTATATAAGGTAATAAAATACAAACAATCAGTGCAGCATAATCACGGGGCCATGGACGAGCAGTACGTGAGGCATACGTGAAGTGGAAATCAACAATGCATTTGTTAAGTACATTGAAAGTTTATTGATCACAGACATAAGTGGCCCTGGGTCCCAGAGGGGCTACTCACCACTCCCCTGAAATGATCGCAATGGGGACACATTTTTTCCCCATTTGCGTGGACAACTTCTACCCAGGTATATCGTTTTTTCTGCCAACATGCACCAGTCCATGTCGTTTTCCCAATCCGCCACCGCTGGTGTATCCTGCGCACCCCGCGAGCGTGCTATGTTTCTCTTGGCCACACACAGACCTAATGATAGCCAGAGCTTATTCTATCTGGACGAGGGTCCCCCATATGTGTAGGAAGCATGTTTTGCTGGAGTCAGGGATCCCCACTCCTAGGACTTCCCCCATCAGTCCCTGCAGAGCCAATCAGTAGAGTCGCATCTCAGAGCAGACCAGAGTGTGTGAAAGAAAGTGCCCTGCTCCCCACATCCTCAAAGACAGAGATCTGCAAAGACGTTTAGCAGAATTAAACCCATTGCACTTTCACACTCACCAAGGCCATCCCTTACTGAAGTAGTAACTTAACGAATTTACTAAACAAGCGCAACTAAACAACCATACACAACCGCTCAAAGGCAATATTACAACTCTACAGATTAAGAAAGCGCTGCAAAGCCATGCTAATGGCAGAAGGCGCAATAGAAACTCTGAGTACACAATCTAATAGGTTACACTTACAACGGGACCCTCTGCCCACCTTACTGATGCCCCCAGCTAGTGAAGGCAAGCCGGCACAGCAAGAAGGCACTGGTGTAGGAACAAGCTTTCTAAAACGGAGTCTACAGGGAGATTTCACCCTTACACATCAGAAGACCCAGAAAGAACACCCAGGGAACTCCTCACAGTGCCCTCACGGTGCAGACCAGTTTTTCTCACTTATCAAGTTGTTGTAATTTGCACCCAATGTAATCTAAACTTCTTTAGAAAATTGTATGATTTTAATTTATGAAATATAAAGTGACTTGTGTTTCATGTAGCAGATGCTGCAGCAGGGTTTGTAGATTTGCTGCTTGGTGGCCCTGTAAATAAAACTAATTCACGAGTCAGTTCGGTGATACAAATGTTATCACAGTCAGAAGGATGAATGCGAAGACACCTGTGAGAGTCTTAAAGGCCTTTCTACAGGTTCCACGTACATCCCTGAAGATGGACCACTCCTGACACATGTCCTCGCGGACAAACATCCCTTGTGCATTAGACAGAATGATTCATAGAACGTTCTTTATCTAAAGAGATGTCCAGTCAGCGTGTCTTCCCTTCTGTTTGTTTTGCTTCATACCCCGTTGCATGGTATGATTATCTTCAAATCATGAAAAGAAAAGAAACCACCACTAATGACTATGTTTTGTTTTCTGCTTTTTGTGAAGGTAAAGCCCTTCTTTGAATCTTTCTTTCTCTTAAATATCCTTGACAAGAACTTGTAGCCTCTGACTTTTGTTGAATTGTTAGTGTTGCAGGACACCTTTTTGTGTGGCTCAGGAAGGGGGTGATAACAGCAGTTTTCCTCCCTGCTGGCTTCACACCCATCCCCGAGCAGTTCAAGTGACAAAGCCATGTCTGGCTGCCCTGCACGTGAGGCCATCAGGCCCAGGGATGGTGCACAACCCCAGGGGAAGACTAGAAACACAAATAAACAGAGGTTCGTCCAGCTGTGCTTGGGGCTCAGGTGGGTTAGGAGGTTACCATGGCGGCGCGCGCCCCACCTGGTGCACATGTTGGATCCAGCATAGGGTGAGGTGAGGGACGGAGAGGAAGAGGCAGTGCCCAGGGATGGTCAGGGACGGAGAGGAAGAGGCGGTGCCCAGTGATGGTCAGGGATGGAGAGGAAGAGGCGGTGCCCAGTGATGGTCAGGGATGGAGAGGAGAGGAGGAGGTGGTGCCCAGTGATGGTCAGGGATGGAGAGGAGGCGGTGCCCAGGTGATGGTCAGGGACGGAGAGGAGGCGGTGCCCAGGGATGGTCAGGGAGGAGGTTACATTTGGTGGCTAAGCTTGGTAACCTGTTATTACGAGGAAGGTAATTGGCTGTGGTTCCAGCTACCTGCTGCTTGGTGTAACTCAAAGGATCTTCAAATCCACTCATCTGTAGCCAACATGAAATTATAACGTTTATTCGGCGGTTTCTTTTTTATTGATGTTACGTAATGGCTCATGAGCTCAGACCACGAGCATCCGAAGGAGGACACGAGCGAGTGCGCAGCATCCATGCATGGAACCCAGCACAGGGCACAGTGGCACACCCAGGACCACAGCCCTGCTTATTTAATGCCACACCTCGGTGGCGGGAAGCTTCTGTACTGGGCACAGGCCATCCCAAGCACCAGAGTCTAATGCAGGGTGTCTACACACTTTGGAAGCAGAGGCCTTCTCTATCACCAACATAGCTGCCCAAGACCAGGACCTAACACAGTGTTTTATTTATTTATTTATTTTAAACGTTTTATATAGCGCTGGCAAGACCCGATCCGAGGGTATCAGAGCGCTTTACAGCATCGGTAGGGCATTAACATTCAATCACAATACAGTGTAGTTGTGGTGTTGAGAGTCGAATCAGTATTAGTCAGTGATACTCAAGTGTAGTTGTAATGTCGAGAGTTGACGCTTAGAATAGATCTTGAAAGAGATGTGCATATAAAGAGGCGGTGTTTCGAGGGAGCGTTAGGATTTAATTCAAGGAGGGTTAACATGCTGATTTTGGAGGAATTCTTTTAGTTGTCTCTTGGATCTCATGAAGAAGGGGATAGTTCTGATATAAACAAGGAGAGAGTTCCAGATTTTGGACGCATTGCACAAGCGAGAATGGGCAGGAGAGGGTTTTTTGTTTATGTTTTTTGGGGAGGATGAGAAGAAGTGTGTTGGAGCTTCTTAGATTCCTCGTTTACTCTGCTTTTGTGAGTTTGGCTGCTAGGGAGTCTGGTTTACTAGTGCGTAGAGCTTTGTGGGTGAGACAAGCAGTTTTCATCAGCAGCGTGCTGCGAATGGTAGCCACTTCAGGTTTTTCAGTGAGGGGGTGTTTGCACACCTCAGAGGCAGCGGCTTCTCTCACTAACAAACCATCTCCAGCACCAGAACCTGGTGCAGTGTGTCTGACCACCTCAGAGGCAGGGAGCTTCTCTCACTCACAAATCATCCGTGCAGCACCAGAGACTAGCGCAGTGTGTTTGCACACCTCAGGGGCAGGGAAATTCTCTCACTAACAAACCATCTCCAAGGCCAGAGCCTGGTGCAGTGTGTTTGCACACCTCAGAGGCAGCGGCTTCTCTCACTAACAACCATCTCCAGAGCCTGGTGCAGTGTGTCTGCACACCTCAGAGAGCTTCTCTCACTAACAAACCATCTCCAGGGCCAGAGCCTGGTGCAGTTTGTCTGCACACCTCAGAGGCAGGGAGCTACTCTCACTAACAAACCATCTCCAGGGCCAGAGCCTGGTGCAGTGTGTTTGCACACCACAGAGGCAGCGGCTTCTCTCACTAACAAACCATCTCCAGGGCCAGAGCCTGGTGCACTGTGTCTGCACGCCTCAGAGGCAGGGGCTTCTCTCACTAACAAAGCTTCTCCAGCACCAGACCTGGTGAAGTATGTCTGCACACCACAGAGGCAGGAGCTTCTCTCACTAACAAACCATCTCCAGGGCCAGAGCCTGGTGCAGTGTGTCTGCACACCTCAGAGGCAGGGAGCTTCTCTCACTCACAAATCATCCGTGCAGCACCAGAGACTAGCGCAGTGTGTTTGCACACCTCAGGGGCAGGGAAATTCTCTCACTAACAAACCATCTCCAAGGCCAGAGCCTGGTGCAGTGTGTTTGCACACCTCAGAGGCAGCGGCTTCTCTCACTAACAACCATCTCCAGAGCCTGGTGCAGTGTGTCTGCACACCTCAGAGAACTTCTCTCACTAACAAACCATCTCCAGGGCCAGAGCCTGGTGCAGTGTGTCTGCACACCTCAGAGGCAGGGAGCTACTCTCACTAACAAACCATCTCCAGGGCCAGAGCCTGGTGCAGTGTGTTTGCACACCACAGAGGCAGCGGCTTCTCTCACTAACAAACCATCTCCAGGGCCAGAGCCTGGTGCACTGTGTCTGCACGCCTCAGAGGCAGGGGCTTCTCTCACTAACAAACCTTCTCCAGCACCAGACCTGGTGAAGTATGTCTGCACACCACAGAGGCAGGAGCTTCTCTCACTAACAAACCATCTCCAGCACCAGAGACTAGCGCAGTGTGTTTGCACACCTCAGGGGCAGGGAAATTCTCTCACTAACAAACCATCTCCAGCACCAGAGCCTCGTGCAGTGTGTCTGCACACCTCAGAGAGCTTCTCTCACTAACAAACCATCTCCAGGGCCAGAGCCAGAGCCTGGTGCAGTGTGTCTGCACACCTCAGAGGCAGGGAGCTACTCTCACTAACAAACCATCTCCAGGGCCAGAGCCTGGTGCAGTGTGTTTGCACACCACAGAGGCAGTGGTTTCTCTCACTAACAAACCATCTCCAGGGCCAGAGCCTGGTGCACTGTGTCTGCACGCCTCAGAGGCAGGGGCTTCTCTCACTAACAAACCTTCTCCAGCACCAGACCTGGTGAAGTATGTCTGCACACCACAGAGGCAGGAGCTTCTCTCACTAACAAACCATCTCCACCACCAGACCTGGTGAAGTATGTCTGCACACCACAGAGGCAGGAGCTTATCTCACTACCAAATCATCCTCAGCACCAGAGCCTGGTACAGTGTGTCTGCCCTCCTCAGAGGCAGGAGCATCTCTCTCTACTGAACCATCTCCAGGACCAGAGCCTGGTGCAGTGTGTCTGCACACCTCAGAGGCAGGAGCTTCTCTCACTACCAAATCATCCTCAGCACCAGAGCCTGGTACAGTGTGTCTGCCCTCCTCAGAGGCAGGAGCATCTCTCTCTACTGAACCATCTCCAGGACCAGAGCCTGGTGCAGTGTGTCTGCACACCTCAGAGGCAGGAGCTTCTCTCACTGATAAACCATCTCCAGCGCCAGAGCCTGGTGCAGTGTGTGTGCACACCTCAGGGGCAGGGACATTCTCTCACTAACAAACCATCTCCAGCACCAGAGCCTGGTGCAGTATGTCTGCACACCTCAGAGGCAGGGAGCTACTCTCACTAACAAACCATCTCTAGGGCCAGATCCTGGTGCAGTGTGTGTGCACACCTCAGAGGCAGCGGCTTCTTTCACTAACAAACCATCTCCAGGGCCAGAGCCTGGTGCACTGTGTCTGCACGCCTCAGAGGCAGGGGCTTCTCTCACTAACAAACCCTCTCCAGCACCAGACCTGGTGAAGTATGTTTGCACACCACAGAGGCAGGAGCTTATCTCACTACCAAACCATCCTCAGCACCAGAGCCTGGTGCAGTGTGTCTGCCCCCTTAGAGGCAGGAGCATCTCTCTCTACTGAACCATCTCCAGCACCAGAGCCTGGTATAGTGTGTCTGCACACCCCAGAGGCAGGGGCTTCTCTCACTAACAAACCATCTACAGCACAAGAGTTTGGTGCAGTGTGTCTGCACGCCTCAGAGGCAGGAGCTTCTCTCACTAACAAATCATCTTCAGTGCCAGAGCCTGGTGCAGTGTGTCTGCACACCTCTGAGGCAGGGGCTTCTCTCACTAATAAACCATCCCCAGCACCAGAGCCGGATGCAGTGTGTCTGCACACCTCAGAGGCAGGGAGCTTCTCTCACTCACAAATCATCCGTGCAGCACCAGAGACTAGCGCAGTGTGTTTGCACACCTCAGGGGCAGGGAAATTCTCTCACTAACAAACCATCTCCAAGGCCAGAGCCTGGTGCAGTGTGTTTGCACACCTTAGAGGCAGCGGCTTCTCTCACTAACAACCATCTCCAGAGCCTGGTGCAGTGTGTCTGCACACCTCAGAGAGCTTCTCTCACTAACAAACCATCTCCAGGGCCAGAGCCTGGTGCAGTGTGTCTGCACACCTCAGAGGCAGGGAGCTACTCTCACTAACAAACCATCTCCAGGGCCAGAGCCTGGTGCAGTGTGTTTGCACACCACAGAGGCAGCGGCTTCTCTCACTAACAAACCATCTCCAGGGCCAGAGCCTGGTGCACTGTGTCTGCACGCCTCAGAGGCAGGGGCTTCTCTCACTAACAAACCTTCTCCAGCACCAGACCTGGTGAAGTATGTCTGCACACCACAGAGGCAGGAGCTTCTCTCACTAACAAACCATCTCCAGCACCAGAGACTAGCGCAGTGTGTTTGCACACCTCAGGGGCAGGGAAATTCTCTCACTAACAAACCATCTCCAGCACCAGAGCCTGGTGCAGTGTGTCTGCACACCTCAGAGAGCTTCTCTCACTAACAAACCATCTCCAGGGCCAGAGCCTGGTGCAGTGTGTCTGCACACCTCAGAGGCAGAGCTTCTCTCACTAACAAACCATCTCCAGGGCCAGAGCCTGGTGCAGTGTGTCTGCACACCTCAGAGGCAGAGCTTCTCTCACTAACAAACCATCTCCAGCACCAGAGCCTGGTGCAGTGTGTCTGCACACCTCAGAGGCAGAGCTTCTCTCACTAACAAACCATCTCCAGCACCAGAGCCTGGTGCAGTGTGTCTGCACGCCTCAGAGGCAGTGGCTTCTCTCACTAACAAACCATCTCCAGGGCCAGAGCCTGGTGCACTGTGTCTGCACGCCTCAGAGGCAGGGGCTTCTCTCACTAACAAACCTTCTCCAGCACCAGACCTGGTGAAGTATGTCTGCACACCACAGAGGCAGGAGCTTCTCTCACTAACAAACCATCTCCAGCACCAGACCTGGTGAAGTATGTCTGCACACCACAGAGGCAGGAGCTTATCTCACTACCAAATCATCCTCAGCACCAGAGCCTGGTACAGTGTGTCTGCCCTCCTCAGAGGCAGGAGCATCTCTCTCTACTGAACCATCTCCAGGACCAGAGCCTGGTGCAGTGTGTCTGCACACCTCAGAGGCAGGAGCTTCTCTCACTGATAAACCATCTCCAGCGCCAGAGCCTGGTGCAGTGTGTGTGCACACCTCAGGGGCAGGGAAATTCTCTCACTAACAAACCATCTCCAGCACCAGAGCCTGGTGCAGTATGTCTGCACACCTCAGAGGCAGGGAGCTACTCTCACTAACAAACCATCTCTAGGGCCAGAGCCTGGTGCAGTGTGTGTGCACACCTCAGAGGCAGCGGCTTCTTTCACTAACAAACCATCTCCAGGGCCAGAGCCTGGTGCACTGTGTCTGCACGCCTCAGAGGCAGGGGCTTCTCTCACTAACAAACCTTCTCCAGCACCAGACCTGGTGAAGTATGTTTGCACACCACAGAGGCAGGAGCTTATCTCACTACCAAACCATCCTCAGCACCAGAGCCTGGTGCAGTGTGTCTGCCCCCCTTAGAGGCAGGAGCATCTCTCTCTACTGAACCATCTCCAGCACCAGAGCCTGGTATAGTGTGTCTGCACACCCCAGAGGCAGGGGCTTCTCTCACTAACAAACCATCTACAGCACAAGAGTTTGGTGCAGTGTGTCTGCACGCCTCAGAGGCAGGAGCTTCTCTCACTAACAAATCATCTTCAGTGCCAGAGCCTGGTGCAGTGTGTCTGCACACCTCTGAGGCAGGGGCTTCTCTCACTAATAAACCATCCCCAGCAACAGAGCCGGATGCAGTGTGTCTGCACACCCCAGAGGCAGGAGCTTCTCTCACTAACAAACCATCTCCAGTGCCAGAGCCTGGTGCAGTGTGTCTGCACACCTCAGGGGCAGGGAAATTCTCTCACTAACAAACCATCTCCAGCACCAGAGCCTGGTGCAGTGTGTCTGCACACTTCAGAGGCAGGGGCTTCTCTCACTAACAAACCATCTCCAGGGCCAGAGCCTGGTGCAGTGTGTCTGCACACCTCAGAGGCAGAAGCTTCTCTCACTAACAAACCATCCCCAGTGCCTGGTGCAGTGTGTCTGCACGCCTCAGAGGCAGAAGCTTCTCTCACTAACAAACCATCTCCAGCACCAGAGCCTGGTGAAGTGTATCTGCACGCCTCAGAGGCAGGAGCTTCTCTCACTAACAAACCATCCTCAGGACCAGAGCCTAATGCAGTGTGTCTGTACGCCTCAGAGGCAGGAGCTTCTCTCACTAACAAACCATCTCCAGCACCAGAGCTTGGTTCAGTGTGTCTGCAAACCTCTGAGGCAGGAGCATCTCTCTCTACTGAACCATCTCCAGCGCCAGAGCCTGGTGCAGTGTGACTGCACACCCCAGAGGCAGGGGCTTCTCTCACTAACAAACCATCTCCAGGGCCAGAGCTTCGCGCAGGGTGTCTGCACGCCTCAGGGGCAGGAGCTTCTCTCACTAACAAACCATTTGCAGTGCCAGAGCCTGGTGCAGTGTGTCTGCACACCTCAGAGGCAGAGCTTCTCTCACTAACAAACCATCTCCAGTGCCAGAGCCTGGTGCAGCGTGCCTGCACACCTCAGAGGCAGGATCTTCTCTCACTCACAAACCGTCTTCAGCACCAGAGTCTAATGCAGTGTGTCTGCACACCTCAGAGGCAGGAGTGTCTCTCACAAACAAACCATCACCAGCACCAGAGCCGGATGCAGTGTGTCTGCACACCTCAGAGGCAGGAGCTTCTCTCACTAAGAACCATCTCCAGCACCAGAGCCTGGTGCAGTGTGTCTGCATGCCTCAGAGGCAGGGGCTTCTCTCACTAAGAAACCATCTCCAGCACCAGAGCCTGGTGTAGTGTGTCTGCACACCCAAGAGGCAGGGGCTTCTCTCACTAAGAAACCATCTCCAGCACCAGAGCCTGGTGCAGAGTGTCTGCATTCCTCAGAGGCAGGGACTTTTCTTACTAAGAAACCATCTCCAGCACCAGAGCCTGGTGCAGTGTGTCTGCACGCCTCAGAGGCAGGGGCTTCTCTCACTAAGAAACCATCTCCAGAGCCTGGTGCAGTGTGTCTGCATGCTTCAGAGGCAGAGCTTCTCTCACTAACAAACCATCTCCAGCACCAGAGCCTGGTGCAGTGTGTCTGTACACCTCAGAGGCAGGATTTTCGGTCACTAACAAACCATCCTAGCACCAGAGCCCGGGGCAGTGTGTCTGCACACCTCAGAGGCAGAGACTTCTCTCACTCCTGAACCATCTCCAGCACTACAGCCTGGTGCAGTGTGTCTGCACACCCCAGAGGCAGGGGCTTCTCTCACTAAGAAACCATCTCCAGCACCAGAGCCTGGTGCAGTGTGTCTGCACGCCTCAGAAGCAGGGGCTTCTCTCACTAAGAAACCATCTCCAGCACCAGAGCCTGGTGCAGTGTGTCTGCACGCCTCAGAGGCAGGGGCTTCTCTCACTAAGAAACCATCTCCAGCACCAGAGCCTGGTGCAGTGTGTCTGCACGCCTCAGGGGCAGGGAGCTTCTCTCACTAACAAACCATCTCCAGCACCAGAGCCTGGTGCAGTGTGTCTGTACACCTCTGTTGTATTCCTCTTAGGGTGTCCATAACGGGCTTTCCAGTATCATGTCCTTATATAGGCACAATTCGCCCTGCCCTTATATAGGCATAAAATCCCAGGCCTTATTTAGGCATTAAACCATGCACTCCAAATACAGGCATGGTCTCCGACATCCGTCAACCCTAACGTCACTATGAGTACATGAAGAACAGACCCTTAGGCTGCGGGAGTTTCCCTAGTCCAGGACTATTGATTTCTTCAAGGACTCATATATTATGTATGAACCGTTATTCCTTAGGGGTTCATTCATGACGTCTTTCGCTGTCCGACTCACGTCAATACTAAACATTCCTAGGTACTCTCAGGTATAAATATACCTTCCCTAGCCCTTGTAAACTAGAGGAGACCTCGACTTCAGAGGAGCCCGTTTCCCGGCCTGACGCACTGAGAAGACGCTGTCATCCCTGCACGCAGAGAATCCAGCTTCCAGTGATCTGACTTCCCTTGCGGGGTGTTGGAGTTCGAGTCTGGCAAAGAGATTCCTACCTCTCTCATTCTTCAGGTATGGAGCTGATAAGAACCTAGAGGGACTCTTGGCATACTAGGCATACTAGGCTTAACATACTCTTAGTATACCATAGTAAGGAATACTTCACCTACTTCATACCTTTCCCTACACCTAGGATTAGGTTAGGCACATTGGGGTAGAACTAGCTTAGAAACGCATCGTATGAGTACTCGCATTTTTAGTCTGTGTTATTTATGTAACAGCATATGTACTAAAAGATAATGCTATCGCAGTATTATTTATTTCTACTGCTCACACTGTACATTATTTATCTCACATACTGTCTTGTTATCGTAACAGCACATTTTACCTACACCAGAAACAAGACTGTTCAATAAATCTTTTATTGAAACGCCCGCCTATTTCTTTCTGTGTAACTTGGAGAAAACTAAGCATGCACGATTGAGCTGAGTGAAATAGTTATCTATTGTTTCCACGACTCTGGGACACGTTCTGATTCTAAAGGGAAACATAGTGGTCATGTTTTGCGGCTGCCAGAAACTACTCCCTTCTTGTTGTCAATGAGTTTCTAGTGGCTTCTGAGCTAGCTGGCACAAGTAATTAAGTTTAATATACTCGATAGGGACATACTGACCTTAGTCCTATGTCAAACCTATAGGATATATTATTCCAATGCGCAGAGCCTATTAGGGAAATAGGAGCTACACTACACCTCTGAGGCAGGATTTTCTGTCACTAACAAACCATCTCCAGCACCAGAGCCTGGTGCAGTGTGTCTGCATGCCTCAGAGGCAGGGGCTTCTCTCACTAAGAAACCATCTCCAGCACCAGAGCCTGGTGCAGTGTGTCTGCATGCCTCAGAGGCAGGGGCTTCTCTCACTAAGAAACCATCTCCAGCACCAGAGCCTGGTGCAGTGTTTCTGCACGCCTCAGAGGCAGGGGCTTCACTCACTAAGAAACCATCTCCAGCACCAGAGCCTGGTGCAGTGTGTCTGCACGCCTCAGGGGCAGGGAGCTTCTCTCACTAACAAACCATCTCCAGCACCAGAGCCTGGTGCAGTGTGTCTGTACACCTCAGAGGCAGGATTTTCTGTCACTAACAAACCATCTCCAGCACCAGAGCCTGGTGCAGTGTCTGCACGCCTCAGAAGCAGGGGCTTCTCTCACTAAGAAACCATCTCCAGCACCAGAGCCTGGTGCAGTGTGTCTGCACGCCTCAGAAGCAGGGGCTTCTCTCACTAAGAAACCATCTCCAGCACCAGAGCCTGGTGCAGTGTGTCTGCACGCCTCAGAGGCAGGGGCTTTTCTTAGTAAGAAACCATCTCCAGCACCAGAGCCTGGTGCAGTGTGTCTGCACGCCTCAGAGGCAGGGGCTTCTCTCACTAAGAAACCATCTCCAGAGCCTGGTGCAGTGTGTCTGCATGCTTCAGAGGCAGAGCTTCTCTCACTAACAAACCATCTCCAGCACCAGAGCCTGGTGCAGTGTGTCTGTACACCTCAGAGGCAGGATTTTCTGTCACTAACAAACTATCCTAGCACCAGAGCCCGGGGCAGTGTGTCTGCACACCTCAGAGGTAGGGACTTCTCTCACTCCTGAACCATCTCCAGCACGAGAGCCTGGTGCAGTGTGTCTGCACACCCCAGAGGCAGGGGCTTCTCTCACTAAGAAACCATCTCCAGCACCAGAGCCTGGTGCAGTGTGTCTGCACGCCTCAGAAGCAGGGGCTTCTCTCACTAAGAAACCATGTCCAGCACCAGAGCTGGTGCAGTGTGTCTTCACGCCTCAGAGGCAGGGGCTTCTCTCACTAAGAAACCATCTCCAGCACCAGAGCCTGGTGCAGTGTGTCTGCACGCCTCAGGGGCAGGGAGCTTCTCTCACTAACAAACCATCTCCAGCACCAGAGCCTGGTGCAGTGTGTCTGTACACCTCCGAGGCAGGATTTTCTGTCACTAACAAACCATCTCCAGCACCAGAGCCTGGTGCAGTGTGTCTGCACGCCTCAGAAGCAGGGGCTTCTCTCACTAAGAAACCATCTCCAGCACCAGAGCCTGGTGCAGTGTGTCTGCATGCCTCAGAGGCAGGGGCTTCTCTCACTAAGAAACCATCTCCAGCACCAGAGCCTGGTGCAGTGTGTCTGCACGCCTCAGAGGCAGGGGCTTCACTCACTAAGAAACCATCTCCAGCACCAGAGCCTGGTGCAGTGTGTCTGCACGCCTCAGAGGCAGGGAGCTTCTCTCACTAACAAACCATCTCCAGCACCAGAGCCTGGTGCAGTGTGTCTGTACACCTCAGAGGCAGGATTTTCTGTCACTAACAAACCATCTCCAGCACCAGAGCCTGGTGCAGTGTGTCTGCACGCCTCAGAAGCAGGGGCTTCTCTCACTAAGAAACCATCTCCAGCACCAGAGCCTGGTGCAGTGTGTCTGCATGCCTCAGAAGCAGGGGCTTCTCTCACTAAGAAACCATCTCCAGCACCAGAGCCTGGTGCAGTGTGTCTGCACGCCTCAGAGGCAGCGGCTTTTCTTAGTAAGAAACCATCTCCAGCACCAGAGCCTGGTGCAGTGTGTCTGCACGCCTCAGAGGCAGGGGCTTCTCTCACTAAGAAACCATCTCCAGAGCCTGGTGCAGTGTGTCTGCATGCTTCAGAGGCAGAGCTTCTCTCACTAACAAACCATCTCCAGCACCAGAGCCTGGTGCAGTGTGTCTGTACACCTCAGAGGCAGGATTTTCTGTCACTAACAAACTATCCTAGCACCAGAGCCCGGGGCAGTGTGTCTGCACACCTCAGAGGTAGGGACTTCTCTCACTCCTGAACCATCTCCAGCACGAGAGCCTGGTGCAGTGTGTCTCTCACACCCCAGAGGCAGGGGCTTCTCTCACTAAGAAACCATCTCCAGCACCAGAGCCTGGTGCAGTGTGTCTGCACGCCTCAGAAGCAGGGGCTTCTCTCACTAAGAAACCATGTCCAGCACCAGAGCTGGTGCAGTGTGTCTGCACGCCTCAGAGGCAGGGGCTTCTCTCACTAAGAAACCATCTCCAGCACCAGAGCCTGGTGCAGTGTGTCTGCACGCCTCAGGGGCAGGGAGCTTCTCTCACTAACAAACCATCTCCAGCACCAGAGCCTGGTGCAGTGTGTCTGTACACCTCAGAGGCAGGATTTTCTGTCACTAACAAACCATCTCCAGCACCAGAGCCTGGTGCAGTGTGTCTGCACGCCTCAGAAGCAGGGGCTTCTCTCACTAAGAAACCATCTCCAGCACCAGAGCCTGGTGCAGTGTGTCTGCATGCCTCAGAGGCAGGGGCTTCTCTCACTAAGAAACCATCGCCATAGCCTGGTGCAGTGTGTCTGCACGCTTCAGAGGCAGAGCTTCTCTCACTAACAAACCATCTCCAGCACCAGAGCCTGGTGCAGTGTGTCTGCACACCACAGAGGAAGGGAACGTCTCTCACTAACAAACCATCCCCAGCACCAGAGCCCGGTGCAGTGTGTCTTCACACCTCAGAGAGCTTCTCTCACTAACAAACCATCTCCAGTGCCAGAGCCTGGTGCAGTGTGTCTTCACACCTCAGAGGCAGGAGCTTCTTTCACTAACAAACCATCTCCAGTGCCAGAGCCTGGTGTCTTCACACCACAGAGGCCAGAGCTTCTCTCACTAACAAACCATCTCCAGCACCAGAGCCTGGTGCAGTGTGTCTGCACACCACAGAGGAAGGGAACGTCTCTCACTAACAAACAATCCCCAGCACCAGAGCCCGGTGCAGTGTGTCTTCACACCTCAGAGAGCTTCTCTCACTAACAAACCATCTCTAGCACCAGAGCCTGGTGCAGTGTGTCTGCACGCCTCAGTGGCAGCAGCTTCTCTCACCAACAAACCATCTCCAGCACCGGAGCCTGGTGCAGTGTGTCTGCACGCCTCAGTGGCAGCAGCTTCTCTCACTCCTGAACCATCTCCAGCACCAGAGCCTGGTGCAGTGTGTCTGCACACCTCAGAGGCAGGAGCTTCTCTTACTAACAAACCATCTCCAGAGCCTGGTACAGTGTGTCTGCACGCCTCAGAGGCAGGAGCTTCTGTCAAAGGCAGGCAGAGAGATTCTCTCATTTACAAACGATCGCCATCAACAAGCCCCAATGCAAACTCCCGAAGGTCTGGGCTACTCAGTGTGTGCAGCATTCTTACTAGGATGAGACTGTCTGCTGCGAAAAGAATGTGATAGTTTCTTGTTACTAATTGTTGTATGCATGGGACATGCCTGGGGAGCAACAATTACCAAATCTACCCAGAGTGGGACACACCTCCCATCAAACTTGTTCGTCTCTAGTTCGATATTTTGGGAGTTTACAGAACTTACCTTAACAATGAGTGCCAAGTAGAAGGACACTTTGTTTCTTAAGCATCCAGCAAAAGTGATGTTTGCTTTCAAATGAGCAAAGATTTACACCAACTCTGTACAACACAAGTCACTTGAAATACAAAATCCCCACAGAACAGTCTAAAGTCCAACGGGCAATGAGAACATTACAAGCATGGCCTTTGAACAACACTGTCCCTTCCCAGAACGGTGTATGAAAACTAGAACAACCTGCAGAAATGTACCTCAAACACTAGAAAGGGCAAATACAGATGGAAAGCCTTACAGACAGATACAGATCACTACACAGGAGCTACACCATCCCAGTAGAGTACCTGACATCTGTCAGAAGTTCACAACACAGACAGGAACTCACAATGTGCAGGGTCACTGACTACAGACTGGAGAAGAAGGCTCTTCTCCTAGTGAAACAAGAAGGAGGCCAGGCACCACTCGTAGTGTAACAAGAGAAAGGCCAGGCTCCACTCGTACTGTAACAAGAGAAAGGCCAGGTTCCACTCCTAGTGTAACACAAGAGAGGCCAGGCTTCACTCCTAGTGAAACAAGAAAGAGGCCAGGCACCACTCGTAGTGTAACAAGAGAGAGGCCAGGCACCACTCGTAGTGTAACAAGAGAGAGGCCAGGCTCCACTCGTAGTGTAACAAGGGAAAGGCCAGGTTCCACTCCTAGTGTAACACAAGAGAGGCCAGGCTTCACTCCTAGTGTAAGTAGAGAGAGGCTAGACACCATGCTTGGTGTAACAAGAGAGAGGCCATGCTCCCCTCCTAGTGTAACAAGAAATAGGTCAGGCTCCACTCCTAGTGTAACAAGAGAGAGGCCAGGCTTCACTCCTAGTGTAATAAGAAAGAGGCCAGGCTCCACTCCTAGTGTAACAAGAAAGAGGTCAGGCTCCTCTCCTAGTGAAACAAGAGAGAGGCCAGGCTCCCCTCCTAGTGTAAGTAGAGAGAGGCCAGGCTCCCCTCCTAGCGTAACAAGAGAGAGGCCAGGCTCTCCTACTAGTGCAAGTAGAGAGAGGCTAGACACCATGCTTGGTGTAACAAGAGAGGCCAAGCTCCCCTCCTAGTGTAACAAGAAAGAGGTCAGGCTCCTCTCCTAGTATAACAAGAGAGAGGCCAGGCTCCACTCCTAGTGTAACAAGAAAGAGGCCAGGCTCCACTCCTAGTGTAAGTAGAGAGAGGCCAGGCTCCAATCCTAGTGTAACAAGAGAGAGGCCAGGCTCCACTCCTAGTGTAACAAGAGAGAGGCCAGGCTCCCCTCCTAGCATAGCAAGAGAGTCCAGGCTCCACTCGTAGTGTAACAAAAGAGAGGCCAGGCTCCACTCGTAGTGAACTAGAGAGAGGCCAGGCTCCCCTCCTAGCGTAACAAGAGAGTGACCAGGCTCCCCTCCTAGTGTAAGTAGAGAGAGGCTAGACACAATGCTTGGTGTAACAAGAGAGAGGCCATGCTCCCCTCCTAGTGTAACAAGAAATAGGTCAGGCTCCACTCCTAGTGTAACAAGAGAGAGGCCAGGATTCACTACTAGTGTAATAAGAAAAAGGCCAGGCTCCACTCCTAGTGTAACAAGAAAGAGGTGAGGCTCCTCTCCTAGTGAAACAAGAGAGAGGCCAAGCTCCACTCGTAGTGTAACAAGAGAGAGGCCAGGCTCAACTCCTAGCGTAACACAAGAGAGGCCAGGCTTCACTCCTAGTGTAAGAAGAGAGAGGCCAGGCTCCCCTCCTAGTGTAAGAAGAGAGAGGCCAGGCTCCCCTCCTAGTGTAAGTAGAGAGAGGCCAGGCTCCCCTCCTAGCCTAACAAGAGAGAGGCCAGGCTCTCCTACTAGTGGAAGTAGAGAGAGGCTGGACACCATGCTTGGTGTAACAAGAGAGGCCAAGCTCCCCTTCTTGTGTAACAAGAGAGAGGTCAGGCTCCTCTCCTAGTGTAACAAGAGAGAGGCCAGACTCCACTCCTAGTGTAACAAGAGAGAGGCCAGGCTCCACTCCTAGTGTAACAAGAAAGAGGCCAGGCTCCACTCCTAGTGTAAGTAGAGAGAGGCCAGGCTCCACTCCTAGTGTAACAAGAGAGAGGCCAGGCTCCACTCCTAGTGTAATATGAAAGAGGCCAGGCTCCCCTCCTAGTGTAAGTAGAGAGAGGCCAGGCTCCATTTCTAGTGTAAGTAGAAAGAGGCTAGACACCATGCTTGGTGTAACAAGAGAGAGGCCAGGCTCCACTCCTAGTGTAATAAGAAAGAGGCCAGGCTCCACGCCTAGTATAATATGAAAGAGGCCAGGCTCCGCGCCTAGTGTAACAAGAGAGAGGCCAGGCTCTCCTCCTAGCATAACTAAAGAGACGCCAGGCTCTCCTTCTATTGTAAGCAGAGAGAGGCCAGGCTCCACTCCTAACATTACAAGAGAGAGGCCAGGCTCTCCTCCTAGTGTAAAAAGAAAGAGGCCAGGCTCCACTCCTAGTATAATATGAAGGAGGCCAGGCTGCACTCCGAGTGTAACAAGAAAGAGGCCAGACTCCAATCCTAGTGTAACAAGAGAGGGGCAGGCTCCACTCCTAGTGTAACAAGAAAGAGGCCATACTCAAATCCTAGTGTAACAAGAGAGAGGCTGGCTCCACTCCTAGTGTAATATGAAAGAGGACAGGCTCCACTCCTAGTATAATATGAAAGAGGCCAGGCTCCACTCCTAGTGTAACAAGAAAGAGGCCGGACTCCAATCCTAGTGTAACAAGAGAGGGGCGGGCTCCACTCCTAGTGTAACAAGAAAGAGGCCATACTCCAATCCTAGTGTAACAAGAGAGAGGCAGGCTCCACTCCTAGTGTAATATTAAAGAGGCCAGGCTCCACTCCTAGTATAATATGAAAGAGGCCAGGCTCCACTCCGAGTGTAACAAGAGAGACTCCAGGCTCCACTCCTTGTGTAACAAGAGAGAGGCCAGGCTCCCCTCCTAGTGTAATAAGAGAGAGGCCAGGCTCCAATCCTAGTGTAACAAGAGAGAGGCCAGGCTCCACTCCTAGCCTAACAAGAGAGAGGCCAGGCTCCACTCCTAGTGTAACAAGAGAGAAGCCAGGCTCCACTCATAGTGTAATATGAAAGAGGCCAGGCGCCCCTCTTAGTGTAACAAGAGAGAGACCTGGCTCCGCTCCTAGTGTAACAAGAAAGAGGTCAGGCTCCACTCCTAGCGTAACAAGAGAGAGGCCAGGTTCCACTCCTAGTGTAACAAGAGAGAGGCCAGGTTCCTCTCCTAGTGAAACAAGAGAGAGGCCAGGCTCCACTCGTAGTGTAATAAGAAAGAGGCCAGGCTCCCCTCCTAGTGTAAGTAGAGAGAGGCCAGGCTCCATTCCTAGTGTAAGTAGAGAGAGGCTAGACACCATGCTTGGTGTAACAAGAGAGAGGCCAGGCTCCACTCCTAGTGTAATAAGAAAGAGGCCAGGCTCCACGCCTAGTATAATTTGAAAGAGGCCAGGCTCCACGCCTAGTGTAACAAGAGAGAGGCCAGGCTCTCCTCCTAGCATAACAAGAGAGAGGCCAGGCTCTCCTCCTATTGTAAGTAGAGAGAGGCCAGGCTCCACTCCTAACATTACAAGAGAGAGGCCAGGCTCCCCTCCTAGTGTAAGTAGAGAGAGGCTAGACATCATGCTTGGTGTAACAAGAGAGAGGCCAGGCTACACTCCTAGTATAATATGAAAGAGGCCAGGCTCCACTCCTAGTGTAACAAGAAAGAGGCCAGCCTCCAATCCTAGTGTAACAAGAGAGGGGCAGGCTCCACTCCTAGTGTAACAAGAAAGAGGCCATACTCCAATCCTAGTGTAACAAGAGAGAGGCAGGCTCCACTCCCAGTGTAATATGAAAGTGGCCAAGCTCCACTCTTAGTATAATATGAAAGAGGCCAGGCTCCACTCCGAGTGTAACAAGAGAGACCAGGCTCCACTCCGTGTGTAACAAGAGAGAGACCAGGCTCCCCTCCTAGTGTAATACGAGAGAGGCCAGGTTCCAATCCTAGTGTAACAAGAGAGAGGCCAGGCTCCACTCCTAGCCTAACAAGAGAGAGGCCAGGCTACACTCCTAGTGTAATAAGAAAGAGGCCAGGCTCCACTCCTAGTGTAATATGAAAGAGGCCAGGCTACACTCCTAGTGTAATATGAAAGAGGCCAGGCTCCACTCTTTGTGTAACAAGAAAGAGGCCAGGCTCCCCTCCTAGTGTAATAAGAGAGAGGCCAGGCTCCAATCCTAGTGTAACAAGAGAGAGGCTAGGCTCAACTACTGGTGTGATATGAAAGAGGCCAGGCTCCACTCCTGGTGTAACAAGAGAGAGGCCAGGCTCCACTCCTAGTGAAATAAGAAAGAGGCCAGACTCCACTCCTAGTGTAACAAGAGAGAGGCTAGGCTCCACTCCTGGTGTGATATGAAAGAGGCCAGGCTCCACTCCTAGCGTAACAAGAGAGGGGCCAGGCTCCGCTCCTAGTGTAATAAGAAAGAGGCCAGGCTCCACTCCTAGTGTAACAAGAGAGAGGCAGGCTCCATTTCCAGTGTAATATGAAAGTGGCCAAGCTCCACTCCTAGTATAATATGAAAGAGGCCAGGCTCCACTCCGAGTGTAACAAGAGAGAGGCCAGGCTCCACTCCGTGTGTAACAAGAGAGATACCAGGCTCCCCTCCTAGTGTAATACGAGAGAGGCCAGGCTCCACTCCTAGTGTAACAAGAGAGAGGCCAGGCTCCACTCCTAGTGTAATAAGAAAGAGGCCAGGCTGCACTCCTACTGTAACAAGAAAGAGGCTAGGCTCCACTCCTGGTGTGATATGAAAGAGGCCAGGCTCCACTCCTAGCGTAACAAGAGAGGGGCCAGGCTCCGCTCCTAGTGTAATAAGAAAGAGGCCAGGCTCCACTCCTAGTGTAACAAGAAAGAGGCCAGGCTTCAATCCTAGAATAACAAGAGAGAGGCCAGGCTCCACTCCTAGTGTAACAAGAGAGTGGCAGGCTTCACTCCTAGTGTAACAAGAGAGAGACCAGGCTCCACTCCTAGTGTAACAAGAGAGGGGCATGCTCCACTCCTAGTGTAATATGAAAGAGGCCAGGCTCCACTCCTTGTGTAACAAGAGAGGGGCAGGCTCCACTCCTAGTATAACATGAAAGAGGCCAGGCACCACTACTAGTGTAACAAGAGAGGGGCAGGCTCCACTCCTAGTGTAATATGAAAGAGGCCAGGCTCCACTCCTAGTGTAATATGAAAGAGGCCAGGCTCCGCTCCTACTGTAAGCAGAGAGAGGCCAGGCTCCATTCCTAGTGTAAGTAGAGAGAGGCTAGACACCATGCGTTGTGTAACAAGAGGGAGGCCAGGCTCCACTCCTAGTGTAATAAGAAAGAGGCCAGGCTCCATGCCTAGTATAATATGAAAGAGGCCAGGCTCCGCTCCTAGTGTAACAAGAGAGAGGCCAGGCTCTCCTCCTAGCATAACAAGAGAGAAGCCAGGCTCTCCTCCTATTGTAAGCAGAGAGAGGCCAGGGTCCACTCCTAATATTACAAGAAAGAGGCCAGGCTCCCCTCCTAGTGTAAGTAGAGAGAGGCCAGACTCCATTCCTAGTGTAAGTAGAGAGAGGCTAGACACCATGCTTGGTGTAACAAGAGAGAGGCCAGGCTCCACTCCTAGTGTAATAAGAAAGAGGCCAGGCTCCACGCCTAGTATAATTTTAAAGAGGCCAGGCTCCGCGCCTAGTGTAACAAGAGAGAGGCCAGGCTCTCCTCCTAGCAAAACAAGAGAGAGGCCAGGCTCCCCTCCTAGTGTAAGTAGAGAGAGGATAGACATCATGCTTGGTGTAACAAGAGAGAGGCCAGGCTACACTCCTAGTATAATATGAAAGAGGCCAGGCTCCACTCCTAGTGTAACAAGAAAGAGGCCAGACTCCAATCCTAGTGTAACAAGAGAGGGGCAGGCTCCACTCCTAGTGTAACAAGAAAGAGGCCATACTCCAATCCTAGTGTAACAAGAGAGAGGCAGGCTCCACTCCCAGTGTAATATGAAAGTGGCCAAGCTCCACTCCTAGTATAATATGAAAGAGGCCAGGCTCCACTCCGAGTGTAACAAGAGAGAGGCCAGGCTCCACTCCGTGTGTAACAAGAGAGAGACCAGGCTCCCCTCCTAGTGTAATACGAGAGAGGCCAGGCTCCAATCCTAGTGTAACAAGAGAGAGGCCAGGCTCCACTCCTAGCCTAACAAGAGAGAGGCCAGGCTACACTCCTAGTGTAATAAGAAAGAGGCCAGGCTCCACTCCTAGTGTAATATGAAAGAGGCCAGGCTCCACTCCTAGTGTAATATGAAAGAGGCCAGGCTCCACTCTTTGTGTAACAAGAAAGAGGCCAGGCTCCCCTCCTAGTGTAATAAGAGAGAGGCCAGGCTCCAATCCTAGTGTAACAAGAGAGAGGCTAGACTCAACTCCTGGTGTGATATGAAAGAGGCCAGGCTCCACTCCTGGTGTAACAAGAGAGAGGCCAGGCTCCACTCCTAGTATAACAAGAAAGAGGCTAGGCTCAACTCCTGGTGTGATATGAAAGAGGCCAGGCTCCACTCCTAGTGTAACAAGAGAGAGGCCAGACTCCACTCCTAGTGTAACAAGAGAGAGGCAGGCTCCACTCCTGGTGTGATATGAAAGAGGCCAGGCTCCACTCCTAGTACAATATGAAAGAGGCCAGGCTCCACTCCGAGTGTAACAAGAGAGAGGCCAGGCTCCACTCCGTGTGTAACAAGAGAGAGACCAGGCTCCCCTCCTAGTGTAATACGAGAGAGGCCAGGCTCCACTCCTAGTGTAACAAGAGAGAGGCCAGGCTCCACTCCTAGTGTAATAAGAAAGAGGCCAGGCTCCACTCCTACTGTAACAATGAAGAGGCTAGGCTCCACTCCTGGTGTGATATGAAAGAGGCCAGGCTCCACTCCTAGTGTAACAAGAAAGAGGCCAGGCTCCAATCCTAGAATAACAAGAGAGAGGCCAGGCTCCACTCCTAGTGTAACAAGAAAGAGGCCATACTCCAATGCTAGTGTAACAAAAGAGGCAGGCTCCACTCCTAGTATAATATAAAAGAGGCCAGGCTCCACTCCTAGCCTAACAACAGAGAGGCCAGGCTCCACTCCTAGTGTAACAAGAGAGAGGCCAGGCTCCACTCATAGTGTAATATGAAAGAGGCCAGGCGCCCCTCCTAGTGTAACAAGAGAGAGACCTGGCTCCGCTCCTAGTGTAACAAGAAAGAGGTCAGGCTCCACTCCTAGTGTAACAAGAGAGAGGGCAGGCTTCACTCCTAGCGTAACAAGAGAGAGGCAGGCTCCACTCCTAGTGTAACAAGAGAGAGGCCAGGTTCCTCTCCTAGTGAAACAAGAGAGAGGCCAGGCTCCACTCGTAGTTTAATAAGAAAGAGGCCTGGCTCAAATCTTAGTGTAACAAGAGAGAGGCCAGGCTCCACTCCTAGCCTAACAAGAGAGAGGCCAGGCTTCACTCCTAGCGTAACAAGAGAAAGGCAAGGCTCCACTCCTAGCGTAACAAGAGGGAGGCCAGGCTCCACTCCTAGTGAAACAAGAGAGAGGCCAGGCTCCACTCGTAGTGTAATAAGAAAGAGGCCAGGCTCCCCTCCTAGTGTAATAAGAGAGAGGCCAGGCTCCAATCCTAGTGTAACAAGAGAGAGGCTAGGCTCAACTACTGGTGTGATATGAAAGAGGCCAGGCTCCACTCCTGGTGTAACAAGAGAGAGGCCAGGCTCCACTCCTAGTGAAATAAGAAAGAGGCCAGACTCCACTCCTAGTGTAACAAGAGAGAGGCTAGGCTCCACTCCTGGTGTGATATGAAAGAGGCCAGGCTCCACTCCTAGCGTAACAAGAGAGGGGCCAGGCTCCGCTCCTAGTGTAATAAGAAAGAGGCCAGGCTCCACTCCTAGTGTAACAAGAGAGAGGCAGGCTCCATTTCCAGTGTAATATGAAAGTGGCCAAGCTCCACTCCTAGTATAATATGAAAGAGGCCAGGCTCCACTCCGAGTGTAACAAGAGAGAGGCCAGGCTCCACTCCGTGTGTAACAAGAGAGATACCAGGCTCCCCTCCTAGTGTAATACGAGAGAGGCCAGGCTCCACTCCTAGTGTAACAAGAGAGAGGCCAGGCTCCACTCCTAGTGTAATAAGAAAGAGGCCAGGCTGCACTCCTACTGTAACAAGAAAGAGGCTAGGCTCCACTCCTGGTGTGATATGAAAGAGGCCAGGCTCCACTCCTAGCGTAACAAGAGAGGGGCCAGGCTCCGCTCCTAGTGTAATAAGAAAGAGGCCAGGCTCCACTCCTAGTGTAACAAGAAAGAGGCCAGGCTTCAATCCTAGAATAACAAGAGAGAGGCCAGGCTCCACTCCTAGTGTAACAAGAGAGTGGCAGGCTTCACTCCTAGTGTAACAAGAGAGAGACCAGGCTCCACTCCTAGTGTAACAAGAGAGGGGCATGCTCCACTCCTAGTGTAATATGAAAGAGGCCAGGCTCCACTCCTTGTGTAACAAGAGAGGGGCAGGCTCCACTCCTAGTATAACATGAAAGAGGCCAGGCACCACTACTAGTGTAACAAGAGAGGGGCAGGCTCCACTCCTAGTGTAATATGAAAGAGGCCAGGCTCCACTCCTAGTGTAATATGAAAGAGGCCAGGCTCCGCTCCTACTGTAAGCAGAGAGAGGCCAGGCTCCATTCCTAGTGTAAGTAGAGAGAGGCTAGACACCATGCGTTGTGTAACAAGAGGGAGGCCAGGCTCCACTCCTAGTGTAATAAGAAAGAGGCCAGGCTCCATGCCTAGTATAATATGAAAGAGGCCAGGCTCCGCTCCTAGTGTAACAAGAGAGAGGCCAGGCTCTCCTCCTAGCATAACAAGAGAGAAGCCAGGCTCTCCTCCTATTGTAAGCAGAGAGAGGCCAGGGTCCACTCCTAATATTACAAGAAAGAGGCCAGGCTCCCCTCCTAGTGTAAGTAGAGAGAGGCCAGACTCCATTCCTAGTGTAAGTAGAGAGAGGCTAGACACCATGCTTGGTGTAACAAGAGAGAGGCCAGGCTCCACTCCTAGTGTAATAAGAAAGAGGCCAGGCTCCACGCCTAGTATAATTTTAAAGAGGCCAGGCTCCGCGCCTAGTGTAACAAGAGAGAGGCCAGGCTCTCCTCCTAGCAAAACAAGAGAGAGGCCAGGCTCCCCTCCTAGTGTAAGTAGAGAGAGGCTAGACATCATGCTTGGTGTAACAAGAGAGAGGCCAGGCTACACTCCTAGTATAATATGAAAGAGGCCAGGCTCCACTCCTAGTGTAACAAGAAAGAGGCCAGACTCCAATCCTAGTGTAACAAGAGAGGGGCAGGCTCCACTCCTAGTGTAACAAGAAAGAGGCCATACTCCAATCCTAGTGTAACAAGAGAGAGGCAGGCTCCACTCCCAGTGTAATATGAAAGTGGCCAAGCTCCACTCCTAGTATAATATGAAAGAGGCCAGGCTCCACTCCGAGTGTAACAAGAGAGAGGCCAGGCTCCACTCCGTGTGTAACAAGAGAGAGACCAGGCTCCCCTCCTAGTGTAATACGAGAGAGGCCAGGCTCCAATCCTAGTGTAACAAGAGAGAGGCCAGGCTCCACTCCTAGCCTAACAAGAGAGAGGCCAGGCTACACTCCTAGTGTAATAAGAAAGAGGCCAGGCTCCACTCCTAGTGTAATATGAAAGAGGCCAGGCTCCACTCCTAGTGTAATATGAAAGAGGCCAGGCTCCACTCTTTGTGTAACAAGAAAGAGGCCAGGCTCCCCTCCTAGTGTAATAAGAGAGAGGCCAGGCTCCAATCCTAGTGTAACAAGAGAGAGGCTAGACTCAACTCCTGGTGTGATATGAAAGAGGCCAGGCTCCACTCCTGGTGTAACAAGAGAGAGGCCAGGCTCCACTCCTAGTATAACAAGAAAGAGGCTAGGCTCAACTCCTGGTGTGATATGAAAGAGGCCAGGCTCCACTCCTAGTGTAACAAGAGAGAGGCCAGACTCCACTCCTAGTGTAACAAGAGAGAGGCAGGCTCCACTCCTGGTGTGATATGAAAGAGGCCAGGCTCCACTCCTAGTACAATATGAAAGAGGCCAGGCTCCACTCCGAGTGTAACAAGAGAGAGGCCAGGCTCCACTCCGTGTGTAACAAGAGAGAGACCAGGCTCCCTCCTAGTGTAATACGAGAGAGGCCAGGCTCCACTCCTAGTGTAACAAGAGAGAGGCCAGGCTCCACTCCTAGTGTAATAAGAAAGAGGCCAGGCTCCACTCCTACTGTAACAATGAAGAGGCTAGGCTCCACTCCTGGTGTGATATGAAAGAGGCCAGGCTCCACTCCTAGTGTAACAAGAAAGAGGCCAGGCTCCAATCCTAGAATAACAAGAGAGAGGCCAGGCTCCACTCCTAGTGTAACAAGAAAGAGGCCATACTCCAATGCTAGTGTAACAAAAGAGGCAGGCTCCACTCCTAGTATAATATAAAAGAGGCCAGGCTCCACTCCTAGCCTAACAACAGAGAGGCCAGGCTCCACTCCTAGTGTAACAAGAGAGAGGCCAGGCTCCACTCATAGTGTAATATGAAAGAGGCCAGGCGCCCCTCCTAGTGTAACAAGAGAGAGACCTGGCTCCGCTCCTAGTGTAACAAGAAAGAGGTCAGGCTCCACTCCTAGTGTAACAAGAGAGAGGGCAGGCTTCACTCCTAGCGTAACAAGAGAGAGGCAGGCTCCACTCCTAGTGTAACAAGAGAGAGGCCAGGTTCCTCTCCTAGTGAAACAAGAGAGAGGCCAGGCTCCACTCGTAGTTTAATAAGAAAGAGGCCTGGCTCAAATCTTAGTGTAACAAGAGAGAGGCCAGGCTCCACTCCTAGCCTAACAAGAGAGAGGCCAGGCTTCACTCCTAGCGTAACAAGAGAAAGGCAAGGCTCCACTCCTAGCGTAACAAGAGGGAGGCCAGGCTCCACTCCTAGTGAAACAAGAGAGAGGCCAGGCTCCACTCGTAGTGTAATAAGAAAGAGGCCAGGTTCCCCTCCTAGTGTAACAAGAGAGAGGCAAGGCTCCTCTCCTAGTGTAACATGAGAGAGGCCAGGCTCCCCTCCTAGCGTAACAAGAGAGAGGCCAGGCTATACTCCTAGTGTAATAAGAAAAAGGACAGGATCCACTCCTAGTATAATATGAAAGAGGCCAGGCTCCACTCCTAGTGTAACAAGAAAGAGGCCAGCCTCCAATTCTAGTTTAACAAGAGAGGGGCAGGCTCCACTCCGTGTGTAACATGAGAGAGGCCAGGCTCCCTCCTAGCGTAATAAGAGAGAGGCCAGGCTACACTCCTAGTGTAATACGAAAGAGGCCAGGATCCACTCCTAGTATAATATAAAAGAGGCCAGGCTCCACTCCTAGTGTAACAAGAAAGAGGCCAGCCTCCAATTCTAGTTAAACAAGACAGGGGCATGCTCCACTCCTAGCGTAACAAGAGAGTGGCCAGGCTCCACTCCTAGCGTAACAATAGGGAGGCCAGGCTCCACTCCTAGTGAAACAAGAGAGAGGCCAAGCACCACTCGTAGTGTAATATGAAAGAGGCCAGGCTCCACTCCTAGTATAATATAAAAGAGGCCAGGTTCCACTCCGAGTGTAACAAGAGAGAGGCCAGGCTCCACTCCTTGTGTAACAAGAAAGAGGTCAGGCTCCACTCCTAGCGTAACAAGAGAGAGGCCAGGTTCCACTCCTAGTGTAACAAGAGAGAGGCCAGGTTCCTCTCCTAGTGAAACAAGAGAGAGGCCAGGCTCCACTCGTAGTGTAATAAGAAAGAGGCCAGGCTCCCCTCCTAGTGTAAGTAGAGAGAGGCCAGGCTCCATTCCTAGTGTAAGTAGAGAGAGGCTAGACACCATGCTTGGTGTAACAAGAGAGAGGCCAGGCTCCACTCCTAGTGTAATAAGAAAGAGGCCAGGCTCCACGCCTAGTATAATTTGAAAGAGGCCAGGCTCCACGCCTAGTGTAACAAGAGAGAGGCCAGGCTCTCCTCCTAGCATAACAAGAGAGAGGCCAGGCTCTCCTCCTATTGTAAGTAGAGAGAGGCCAGGCTCCACTCCTAACATTACAAGAGAGAGGCCAGGCTCCCCTCCTAGTGTAAGTAGAGAGAGGCTAGACATCATGCTTGGTGTAACAAGAGAGAGGCCAGGCTACACTCCTAGTATAATATGAAAGAGGCCAGGCTCCACTCCTAGTGTAACAAGAAAGAGGCCAGACTCCAATCCTAGTGTAACAAGAGAGGGGCAGGCTCCACTCCTAGTGTAACAAGAAAGAGGCCATACTCCAATCCTAGTGTAACAAGAGAGAGGCAGGCTCCACTCCCAGTGTAATATGAAAGTGGCCAAGCTCCACTCCTAGTATAATATGAAAGAGGCCAGGCTCCACTCCGAGTGTAACAAGAGAGACCAGGCTCCACTCCGTGTGTAACAAGAGAGAGACCAGGCTCCCCTCCTAGTGTAATACGAGAGAGGCCAGGCTCCAATCCTAGTGTAACAAGAGAGAGGCCAGGCTCCACTCCTAGCCTAACAAGAGAGAGGCCAGGCTACACTCCTAGTGTAATAAGAAAGAGGCCAGGCTCCACTCCTAGTGTAATATGAAAGAGGCCAGGCTACACTCCTAGTGTAATATGAAAGAGGCCAGGCTCCACTCTTTGTGTAACAAGAAAGAGGCCAGGCTCCCCTCCTAGTGTAATAAGAGAGAGGCCAGGCTCCAATCCTAGTGTAACAAGAGAGAGGCTAGGCTCAACTACTGGTGTGATATGAAAGAGGCCAGGCTCCACTCCTGGTGTAACAAGAGAGAGGCCAGGCTCCACTCCTAGTGAAATAAGAAAGAGGCCAGACTCCACTCCTAGTGTAACAAGAGAGAGGCTAGGCTCCACTCCTGGTGTGATATGAAAGAGGCCAGGCTCCACTCCTAGCGTAACAAGAGAGGGGCCAGGCTCCGCTCCTAGTGTAATAAGAAAGAGGCCAGGCTCCACTCCTAGTGTAACAAGAGAGAGGCAGGCTCCATTTCCAGTGTAATATGAAAGTGGCCAAGCTCCACTCCTAGTATAATATGAAAGAGGCCAGGCTCCACTCCGAGTGTAACAAGAGAGAGGCCAGGCTCCACTCCGTGTGTAACAAGAGAGATACCAGGCTCCCTCCTAGTGTAATACGAGAGAGGCCAGGCTCCACTCCTAGTGTAACAAGAGAGAGGCCAGGCTCCACTCCTAGTGTAATAAGAAAGAGGCCAGGCTGCACTCCTACTGTAACAAGAAAGAGGCTAGGCTCCACTCCTGGTGTGATATGAAAGAGGCCAGGCTCCACTCCTAGCGTAACAAGAGAGGGGCCAGGCTCCGCTCCTAGTGTAATAAGAAAGAGGCCAGGCTCCACTCCTAGTGTAACAAGAAAGAGGCCAGGCTTCAATCCTAGAATAACAAGAGAGAGGCCAGGCTCCACTCCTAGTGTAACAAGAGAGTGGCAGGCTTCACTCCTAGTGTAACAAGAGAGAGACCAGGCTCCACTCCTAGTGTAACAAGAGAGGGGCATGCTCCACTCCTAGTGTAATATGAAAGAGGCCAGGCTCCACTCCTTGTGTAACAAGAGAGGGGCAGGCTCCACTCCTAGTATAACATGAAAGAGGCCAGGCACCACTACTAGTGTAACAAGAGAGGGGCAGGCTCCACTCCTAGTGTAATATGAAAGAGGCCAGGCTCCACTCCTAGTGTAATATGAAAGAGGCCAGGCTCCGCTCCTACTGTAAGCAGAGAGAGGCCAGGCTCCATTCCTAGTGTAAGTAGAGAGAGGCTAGACACCATGCGTTGTGTAACAAGAGGGAGGCCAGGCTCCACTCCTAGTGTAATAAGAAAGAGGCCAGGCTCCATGCCTAGTATAATATGAAAGAGGCCAGGCTCCGCGCCTAGTGTAACAAGAGAGAGGCCAGGCTCTCCTCCTAGCATAACAAGAGAGAAGCCAGGCTCTCCTCCTATTGTAAGCAGAGAGAGGCCAGGGTCCACTCCTAATATTACAAGAAAGAGGCCAGGCTCCCCTCCTAGTGTAAGTAGAGAGAGGCCAGACTCCATTCCTAGTGTAAGTAGAGAGAGGCTAGACACCATGCTTGGTGTAACAAGAGAGAGGCCAGGCTCCACTCCTAGTGTAATAAGAAAGAGGCCAGGCTCCACGCCTAGTATAATTTTAAAGAGGCCAGGCTCCGCGCCTAGTGTAACAAGAGAGAGGCCAGGCTCTCCTCCTAGCAAAACAAGAGAGAGGCCAGGCTCCCCTCCTAGTGTAAGTAGAGAGAGGCTAGACATCATGCTTGGTGTAACAAGAGAGAGGCCAGGCTACACTCCTAGTATAATATGAAAGAGGCCAGGCTCCACTCCTAGTGTAACAAGAAAGAGGCCAGACTCCAATCCTAGTGTAACAAGAGAGGGGCAGGCTCCACTCCTAGTGTAACAAGAAAGAGGCCATACTCCAATCCTAGTGTAACAAGAGAGAGGCAGGCTCCACTCCCAGTGTAATATGAAAGTGGCCAAGCTCCACTCCTAGTATAATATGAAAGAGGCCAGGCTCCACTCCGAGTGTAACAAGAGAGAGGCCAGGCTCCACTCCGTGTGTAACAAGAGAGAGACCAGGCTCCCCTCCTAGTGTAATACGAGAGAGGCCAGGCTCCAATCCTAGTGTAACAAGAGAGAGGCCAGGCTCCACTCCTAGCCTAACAAGAGAGAGGCCAGGCTACACTCCTAGTGTAATAAGAAAGAGGCCAGGCTCCACTCCTAGTGTAATATGAAAGAGGCCAGGCTCCACTCCTAGTGTAATATGAAAGAGGCCAGGCTCCACTCTTTGTGTAACAAGAAAGAGGCCAGGCTCCCCTCCTAGTGTAATAAGAGAGAGGCCAGGCTCCAATCCTAGTGTAACAAGAGAGAGGCTAGACTCAACTCCTGGTGTGATATGAAAGAGGCCAGGCTCCACTCCTGGTGTAACAAGAGAGAGGCCAGGCTCCACTCCTAGTATAACAAGAAAGAGGCTAGGCTCAACTCCTGGTGTGATATGAAAGAGGCCAGGCTCCACTCCTAGTGTAACAAGAGAGAGGCCAGACTCCACTCCTAGTGTAACAAGAGAGAGGCAGGCTCCACTCCTGGTGTGATATGAAAGAGGCCAGGCTCCACTCCTAGTACAATATGAAAGAGGCCAGGCTCCACTCCGAGTGTAACAAGAGAGAGGCCAGGCTCCACTCCGTGTGTAACAAGAGAGAGACCAGGCTCCCCTCCTAGTGTAATACGAGAGAGGCCAGGCTCCACTCCTAGTGTAACAAGAGAGAGGCCAGGCTCCACTCCTAGTGTAATAAGAAAGAGGCCAGGCTCCACTCCTACTGTAACAATGAAGAGGCTAGGCTCCACTCCTGGTGTGATATGAAAGAGGCCAGGCTCCACTCCTAGTGTAACAAGAAAGAGGCCAGGCTCCAATCCTAGAATAACAAGAGAGAGGCCAGGCTCCACTCCTAGTGTAACAAGAAAGAGGCCATACTCCAATGCTAGTGTAACAAAAGAGGCAGGCTCCACTCCTAGTATAATATAAAAGAGGCCAGGCTCCACTCCTAGCCTAACAACAGAGAGGCCAGGCTCCACTCCTAGTGTAACAAGAGAGAGGCCAGGCTCCACTCATAGTGTAATATGAAAGAGGCCAGGCGCCCCTCCTAGTGTAACAAGAGAGAGACCTGGCTCCGCTCCTAGTGTAACAAGAAAGAGGTCAGGCTCCACTCCTAGTGTAACAAGAGAGAGGGCAGGCTTCACTCCTAGCGTAACAAGAGAGAGGCAGGCTCCACTCCTAGTGTAACAAGAGAGAGGCCAGGTTCCTCTCCTAGTGAAACAAGAGAGAGGCCAGGCTCCACTCGTAGTTTAATAAGAAAGAGGCCTGGCTCAAATCTTAGTGTAACAAGAGAGAGGCCAGGCTCCACTCCTAGCCTAACAAGAGAGAGGCCAGGCTTCACTCCTAGCGTAACAAGAGAAAGGCAAGGCTCCACTCCTAGCGTAACAAGAGGGAGGCCAGGCTCCACTCCTAGTGAAACAAGAGAGAGGCCAGGCTCCACTCGTAGTGTAATAAGAAAGAGGCCAGGTTCCCCTCCTAGTGTAACAAGAGAGAGGCAAGGCTCCTCTCCTAGTGTAACATGAGAGAGGCCAGGCTCCCTCCTAGCGTAACAAGAGAGAGGCCAGGCTATACTCCTAGTGTAATAAGAAAAAGGACAGGATCCACTCCTAGTATAATATGAAAGAGGCCAGGCTCCACTCCTAGTGTAACAAGAAAGAGGCCAGCCTCCAATTCTAGTTTAACAAGAGAGGGGCAGGCTCCACTCCGTGTGTAACATGAGAGAGGCCAGGCTCCCCTCCTAGCGTAATAAGAGAGAGGCCAGGCTACACTCCTAGTGTAATACGAAAGAGGCCAGGATCCACTCCTAGTATAATATAAAAGAGGCCAGGCTCCACTCCTAGTGTAACAAGAAAGAGGCCAGCCTCCAATTCTAGTTAAACAAGACAGGGGCATGCTCCACTCCTAGCGTAACAAGAGAGTGGCCAGGCTCCACTCCTAGCGTAACAAGAGGGAGGCCAGGCTCCACTCCTAGTGAAACAAGAGAGAGGCCATGCACCACTCGTAGTGTAATATGAAAGAGGCCAGGCTCCACTCCTAGTATAATATAAAAGAGGCCAGGTTCCACTCCGAGTGTAACAAGAGAGAGGCCAGGCTCCACTCCTTGTGTAACAAGAAAGAGGTCAGGCTCCACTCCTAGCGTAACAAGAGAGAGGCCAGGTTCCACTCCTAGTGTAACAAGAGAGAGGCCAGGTTCCTCTCCTAGTGAAACAAGAGAGAGGCCAGGCTCCACTCCTAGTGTAATAAGAAAGAGGCCAGGCTCCACGCCTAGTATAATTTTAAAGAGGCCAGGCTCCGCGCCTAGTGTAACAAGAGAGAGGCCAGGCTCTCCTCCTAGCAAAACAAGAGAGAGGCCAGGCTCCCCTCCTAGTGTAAGTAGAGAGAGGCTAGACATCATGCTTGGTGTAACAAGAGAGAGGCCAGGCTACACTCCTAGTATAATATGAAAGAGGCCAGGCTCCACTCCTAGTGTAACAAGAAAGAGGCCAGACTCCAATCCTAGTGTAACAAGAGAGGGGCAGGCTCCACTCCTAGTGTAACAAGAAAGAGGCCATACTCCAATCCTAGTGTAACAAGAGAGAGGCAGGCTCCACTCCCAGTGTAATATGAAAGTGGCCAAGCTCCACTCCTAGTATAATATGAAAGAGGCCAGGCTCCACTCCGAGTGTAACAAGAGAGAGGCCAGGCTCCACTCCGTGTGTAACAAGAGAGAGACCAGGCTCCCCTCCTAGTGTAATACGAGAGAGGCCAGGCTCCAATCCTAGTGTAACAAGAGAGAGGCCAGGCTCCACTCCTAGCCTAACAAGAGAGAGGCCAGGCTACACTCCTAGTGTAATAAGAAAGAGGCCAGGCTCCACTCCTAGTGTAATATGAAAGAGGCCAGGCTCCACTCCTAGTGTAATATGAAAGAGGCCAGGCTCCACTCTTTGTGTAACAAGAAAGAGGCCAGGCTCCCCTCCTAGTGTAATAAGAGAGAGGCCAGGCTCCAATCCTAGTGTAACAAGAGAGAGGCTAGACTCAACTCCTGGTGTGATATGAAAGAGGCCAGGCTCCACTCCTGGTGTAACAAGAGAGAGGCCAGGCTCCACTCCTAGTATAACAAGAAAGAGGCTAGGCTCAACTCCTGGTGTGATATGAAAGAGGCCAGGCTCCACTCCTAGTGTAACAAGAGAGAGGCCAGACTCCACTCCTAGTGTAACAAGAGAGAGGCAGGCTCCACTCCTGGTGTGATATGAAAGAGGCCAGGCTCCACTCCTAGTACAATATGAAAGAGGCCAGGCTCCACTCCGAGTGTAACAAGAGAGAGGCCAGGCTCCACTCCGTGTGTAACAAGAGAGAGACCAGGCTCCCTCCTAGTGTAATACGAGAGAGGCCAGGCTCCACTCCTAGTGTAACAAGAGAGAGGCCAGGCTCCACTCCTAGTGTAATAAGAAAGAGGCCAGGCTCCACTCCTACTGTAACAATGAAGAGGCTAGGCTCCACTCCTGGTGTGATATGAAAGAGGCCAGGCTCCACTCCTAGTGTAACAAGAAAGAGGCCAGGCTCCAATCCTAGAATAACAAGAGAGAGGCCAGGCTCCACTCCTAGTGTAACAAGAAAGAGGCCATACTCCAATGCTAGTGTAACAAAAGAGGCAGGCTCCACTCCTAGTATAATATAAAAGAGGCCAGGCTCCACTCCTAGCCTAACAACAGAGAGGCCAGGCTCCACTCCTAGTGTAACAAGAGAGAGGCCAGGCTCCACTCATAGTGTAATATGAAAGAGGCCAGGCGCCCCTCCTAGTGTAACAAGAGAGAGACCTGGCTCCGCTCCTAGTGTAACAAGAAAGAGGTCAGGCTCCACTCCTAGTGTAACAAGAGAGAGGGCAGGCTTCACTCCTAGCGTAACAAGAGAGAGGCAGGCTCCACTCCTAGTGTAACAAGAGAGAGGCCAGGTTCCTCTCCTAGTGAAACAAGAGAGAGGCCAGGCTCCACTCGTAGTTTAATAAGAAAGAGGCCTGGCTCAAATCTTAGTGTAACAAGAGAGAGGCCAGGCTCCACTCCTAGCCTAACAAGAGAGAGGCCAGGCTTCACTCCTAGCGTAACAAGAGAAAGGCAAGGCTCCACTCCTAGCGTAACAAGAGGGAGGCCAGGCTCCACTCCTAGTGAAACAAGAGAGAGGCCAGGCTCCACTCGTAGTGTAATAAGAAAGAGGCCAGGTTCCCTCCTAGTGTAACAAGAGAGAGGCAAGGCTCCTCTCCTAGTGTAACATGAGAGAGGCCAGGCTCCCCTCCTAGCGTAACAAGAGAGAGGCCAGGCTATACTCCTAGTGTAATAAGAAAAAGGACAGGATCCACTCCTAGTATAATATGAAAGAGGCCAGGCTCCACTCCTAGTGTAACAAGAAAGAGGCCAGCCTCCAATTCTAGTTTAACAAGAGAGGGGCAGGCTCCACTCCGTGTGTAACATGAGAGAGGCCAGGCTCCCCTCCTAGCGTAATAAGAGAGAGGCCAGGCTACACTCCTAGTGTAATACGAAAGAGGCCAGGATCCACTCCTAGTATAATATAAAAGAGGCCAGGCTCCACTCCTAGTGTAACAAGAAAGAGGCCAGCCTCCAATTCTAGTTAAACAAGACAGGGGCATGCTCCACTCCTAGCGTAACAAGAGAGTGGCCAGGCTCCACTCCTAGCGTAACAAGAGGGAGGCCAGGCTCCACTCCTAGTGAAACAAGAGAGAGGCCATGCACCACTCGTAGTGTAATATGAAAGAGGCCAGGCTCCACTCCTAGTATAATATAAAAGAGGCCAGGTTCCACTCCGAGTGTAACAAGAGAGAGGCCAGGCTCCACTCCTTGTGTAACAAGAAAGAGGTCAGGCTCCACTCCTAGCGTAACAAGAGAGAGGCCAGGTTCCACTCCTAGTGTAACAAGAGAGAGGCCAGGTTCCTCTCCTAGTGAAACAAGAGAGAGGCCAGGCTCCACTCGTAGTGTAATAAGAAAGAGGCCAGGCTCCCCTCCTAGTGTAAGTAGAGAGAGGCCAGGCTCCATTCCTAGTGTAAGTAGAGAGAGGCTAGACACCATGCTTGGTGTAACAAGAGAGAGGCCAGGCTCCACTCCTAGTGTAATAAGAAAGAGGCCAGGCTCCACGCCTAGTATAATTTGAAAGAGGCCAGGCTCCACGCCTAGTGTAACAAGAGAGAGGCCAGGCTCTCCTCCTAGCATAACAAGAGAGAGGCCAGGCTCTCCTCCTATTGTAAGTAGAGAGAGGCCAGGCTCCACTCCTAACATTACAAGAGAGAGGCCAGGCTCCCCTCCTAGTGTAAGTAGAGAGAGGCTAGACATCATGCTTGGTGTAACAAGAGAGAGGCCAGGCTACACTCCTAGTATAATATGAAAGAGGCCAGGCTCCACTCCTAGTGTAACAAGAAAGAGGCCAGACTCCAATCCTAGTGTAACAAGAGAGGGGCAGGCTCCACTCCTAGTGTAACAAGAAAGAGGCCATACTCCAATCCTAGTGTAACAAGAGAGAGGCAGGCTCCACTCCCAGTGTAATATGAAAGTGGCCAAGCTCCACTCCTAGTATAATATGAAAGAGGCCAGGCTCCACTCCGAGTGTAACAAGAGAGACCAGGCTCCACTCCGTGTGTAACAAGAGAGAGACCAGGCTCCCCTCCTAGTGTAATACGAGAGAGGCCAGGCTCCAATCCTAGTGTAACAAGAGAGAGGCCAGGCTCCACTCCTAGCCTAACAAGAGAGAGGCCAGGCTACACTCCTAGTGTAATAAGAAAGAGGCCAGGCTCCACTCCTAGTGTAATATGAAAGAGGCCAGGCTACACTCCTAGTGTAATATGAAAGAGGCCAGGCTCCACTCTTTGTGTAACAAGAAAGAGGCCAGGCTCCCCTCCTAGTGTAATAAGAGAGAGGCCAGGCTCCAATCCTAGTGTAACAAGAGAGAGGCTAGGCTCAACTACTGGTGTGATATGAAAGAGGCCAGGCTCCACTCCTGGTGTAACAAGAGAGAGGCCAGGCTCCACTCCTAGTGAAATAAGAAAGAGGCCAGACTCCACTCCTAGTGTAACAAGAGAGAGGCTAGGCTCCACTCCTGGTGTGATATGAAAGAGGCCAGGCTCCACTCCTAGCGTAACAAGAGAGGGGCCAGGCTCCGCTCCTAGTGTAATAAGAAAGAGGCCAGGCTCCACTCCTAGTGTAACAAGAGAGAGGCAGGCTCCATTTCCAGTGTAATATGAAAGTGGCCAAGCTCCACTCCTAGTATAATATGAAAGAGGCCAGGCTCCACTCCGAGTGTAACAAGAGAGAGGCCAGGCTCCACTCCGTGTGTAACAAGAGAGATACCAGGCTCCCTCCTAGTGTAATACGAGAGAGGCCAGGCTCCACTCCTAGTGTAACAAGAGAGAGGCCAGGCTCCACTCCTAGTGTAATAAGAAAGAGGCCAGGCTGCACTCCTACTGTAACAAGAAAGAGGCTAGGCTCCACTCCTGGTGTGATATGAAAGAGGCCAGGCTCCACTCCTAGCGTAACAAGAGAGGGGCCAGGCTCCGCTCCTAGTGTAATAAGAAAGAGGCCAGGCTCCACTCCTAGTGTAACAAGAAAGAGGCCAGGCTTCAATCCTAGAATAACAAGAGAGAGGCCAGGCTCCACTCCTAGTGTAACAAGAGAGTGGCAGGCTTCACTCCTAGTGTAACAAGAGAGAGACCAGGCTCCACTCCTAGTGTAACAAGAGAGGGGCATGCTCCACTCCTAGTGTAATATGAAAGAGGCCAGGCTCCACTCCTTGTGTAACAAGAGAGGGGCAGGCTCCACTCCTAGTATAACATGAAAGAGGCCAGGCACCACTACTAGTGTAACAAGAGAGGGGCAGGCTCCACTCCTAGTGTAATATGAAAGAGGCCAGGCTCCACTCCTAGTGTAATATGAAAGAGGCCAGGCTCCGCTCCTACTGTAAGCAGAGAGAGGCCAGGCTCCATTCCTAGTGTAAGTAGAGAGAGGCTAGACACCATGCGTTGTGTAACAAGAGGGAGGCCAGGCTCCACTCCTAGTGTAATAAGAAAGAGGCCAGGCTCCATGCCTAGTATAATATGAAAGAGGCCAGGCTCCGCGCCTAGTGTAACAAGAGAGAGGCCAGGCTCTCCTCCTAGCATAACAAGAGAGAAGCCAGGCTCTCCTCCTATTGTAAGCAGAGAGAGGCCAGGGTCCACTCCTAATATTACAAGAAAGAGGCCAGGCTCCCTCCTAGTGTAAGTAGAGAGAGGCCAGACTCCATTCCTAGTGTAAGTAGAGAGAGGCTAGACACCATGCTTGGTGTAACAAGAGAGAGGCCAGGCTCCACTCCTAGTGTAATAAGAAAGAGGCCAGGCTCCACGCCTAGTATAATTTTAAAGAGGCCAGGCTCCGCGCCTAGTGTAACAAGAGAGAGGCCAGGCTCTCCTCCTAGCAAAACAAGAGAGAGGCCAGGCTCCCCTCCTAGTGTAAGTAGAGAGAGGCTAGACATCATGCTTGGTGTAACAAGAGAGAGGCCAGGCTACACTCCTAGTATAATATGAAAGAGGCCAGGCTCCACTCCTAGTGTAACAAGAAAGAGGCCAGACTCCAATCCTAGTGTAACAAGAGAGGGGCAGGCTCCACTCCTAGTGTAACAAGAAAGAGGCCATACTCCAATCCTAGTGTAACAAGAGAGAGGCAGGCTCCACTCCCAGTGTAATATGAAAGTGGCCAAGCTCCACTCCTAGTATAATATGAAAGAGGCCAGGCTCCACTCCGAGTGTAACAAGAGAGAGGCCAGGCTCCACTCCGTGTGTAACAAGAGAGAGACCAGGCTCCCCTCCTAGTGTAATACGAGAGAGGCCAGGCTCCAATCCTAGTGTAACAAGAGAGAGGCCAGGCTCCACTCCTAGCCTAACAAGAGAGAGGCCAGGCTACACTCCTAGTGTAATAAGAAAGAGGCCAGGCTCCACTCCTAGTGTAATATGAAAGAGGCCAGGCTCCACTCCTAGTGTAATATGAAAGAGGCCAGGCTCCACTCTTTGTGTAACAAGAAAGAGGCCAGGCTCCCCTCCTAGTGTAATAAGAGAGAGGCCAGGCTCCAATCCTAGTGTAACAAGAGAGAGGCTAGACTCAACTCCTGGTGTGATATGAAAGAGGCCAGGCTCCACTCCTGGTGTAACAAGAGAGAGGCCAGGCTCCACTCCTAGTATAACAAGAAAGAGGCTAGGCTCAACTCCTGGTGTGATATGAAAGAGGCCAGGCTCCACTCCTAGTGTAACAAGAGAGAGGCCAGACTCCACTCCTAGTGTAACAAGAGAGAGGCAGGCTCCACTCCTGGTGTGATATGAAAGAGGCCAGGCTCCACTCCTAGTACAATATGAAAGAGGCCAGGCTCCACTCCGAGTGTAACAAGAGAGAGGCCAGGCTCCACTCCGTGTGTAACAAGAGAGAGACCAGGCTCCCTCCTAGTGTAATACGAGAGAGGCCAGGCTCCACTCCTAGTGTAACAAGAGAGAGGCCAGGCTCCACTCCTAGTGTAATAAGAAAGAGGCCAGGCTCCACTCCTACTGTAACAATGAAGAGGCTAGGCTCCACTCCTGGTGTGATATGAAAGAGGCCAGGCTCCACTCCTAGTGTAACAAGAAAGAGGCCAGGCTCCAATCCTAGAATAACAAGAGAGAGGCCAGGCTCCACTCCTAGTGTAACAAGAAAGAGGCCATACTCCAATGCTAGTGTAACAAAAGAGGCAGGCTCCAC
Organism: Calotriton arnoldi; assembly: GCA_963921515.1. Lineage (NCBI taxonomy): Eukaryota > Metazoa > Chordata > Amphibia > Caudata > Salamandridae > Calotriton > Calotriton arnoldi. The sequence goes on from CAWUFW010003230.1 coordinate 1,052,607, forward strand.
TCCTAGTATAATATAAAAGAGGCCAGGCTCCACTCCTAGCCTAACAACAGAGAGGCCAGGCTCCACTCCTAGTGTAACAAGAGAGAGGCCAGGCTCCACTCATAGTGTAATATGAAAGAGGCCAGGCGCCCCTCCTAGTGTAACAAGAGAGAGACCTGGCTCCGCTCCTAGTGTAACAAGAAAGAGGTCAGGCTCCACTCCTAGTGTAACAAGAGAGAGGGCAGGCTTCACTCCTAGCGTAACAAGAGAGAGGCAGGCTCCACTCCTAGTGTAACAAGAGAGAGGCCAGGTTCCTCTCCTAGTGAAACAAGAGAGAGGCCAGGCTCCACTCGTAGTTTAATAAGAAAGAGGCCTGGCTCAAATCTTAGTGTAACAAGAGAGAGGCCAGGCTCCACTCCTAGCCTAACAAGAGAGAGGCCAGGCTTCACTCCTAGCGTAACAAGAGAAAGGCAAGGCTCCACTCCTAGCGTAACAAGAGGGAGGCCAGGCTCCACTCCTAGTGAAACAAGAGAGAGGCCAGGCTCCACTCGTAGTGTAATAAGAAAGAGGCCAGGTTCCCTCCTAGTGTAACAAGAGAGAGGCAAGGCTCCTCTCCTAGTGTAACATGAGAGAGGCCAGGCTCCCTCCTAGCGTAACAAGAGAGAGGCCAGGCTATACTCCTAGTGTAATAAGAAAAAGGACAGGATCCACTCCTAGTATAATATGAAAGAGGCCAGGCTCCACTCCTAGTGTAACAAGAAAGAGGCCAGCCTCCAATTCTAGTTTAACAAGAGAGGGGCAGGCTCCACTCCGTGTGTAACATGAGAGAGGCCAGGCTCCCTCCTAGCGTAATAAGAGAGAGGCCAGGCTACACTCCTAGTGTAATACGAAAGAGGCCAGGATCCACTCCTAGTATAATATAAAAGAGGCCAGGCTCCACTCCTAGTGTAACAAGAAAGAGGCCAGCCTCCAATTCTAGTTAAACAAGACAGGGGCATGCTCCACTCCTAGCGTAACAAGAGAGTGGCCAGGCTCCACTCCTAGCGTAACAAGAGGGAGGCCAGGCTCCACTCCTAGTGAAACAAGAGAGAGGCCATGCACCACTCGTAGTGTAATATGAAAGAGGCCAGGCTCCACTCCTAGTGTAACAAGAAAGAGGCCAGACTCCAATCCTAGTGTAACAAGAGAGAGGCCAGGCTCTCCTCCTATTGTAAGTAGAGAGAGGCCAGGCTCCACTCCTAACATTACAAGAGAGAGGCCAGGCTCCCTCCTAGTGTAAGTAGAGAGAGGCTAGACATCATGCTTGGTGTAACAAGAGAGAGGCCAGGCTACACTCCTAGTATAATATGAAAGAGGCCAGGCTCCACTCCTAGTGTAACAAGAAAGAGGCCAGACTCCAATCCTAGTGTAACAAGAGAGGGGCAGGCTCCACTCCTAGTGTAACAAGAAAGAGGCCATACTCCAATCCTAGTGTAACAAGAGAGAGGCAGGCTCCACTCCCAGTGTAATATGAAAGTGGCCAAGCTCCACTCCTAGTATAATATGAAAGAGGCCAGGCTCCACTCCGAGTGTAACAAGAGAGACCAGGCTCCACTCCGTGTGTAACAAGAGAGAGACCAGGCTCCCCTCCTAGTGTAATACGAGAGAGGCCAGGCTCCAATCCTAGTGTAACAAGAGAGAGGCCAGGCTCCACTCCTAGCCTAACAAGAGAGAGGCCAGGCTACACTCCTAGTGTAATAAGAAAGAGGCCAGGCTCCACTCCTAGTGTAATATGAAAGAGGCCAGGCTACACTCCTAGTGTAATATGAAAGAGGCCAGGCTCCACTCTTTGTGTAACAAGAAAGAGGCCAGGCTCCCTCCTAGTGTAATAAGAGAGAGGCCAGGCTCCAATCCTAGTGTAACAAGAGAGAGGCTAGGCTCAACTACTGGTGTGATATGAAAGAGGCCAGGCTCCACTCCTGGTGTAACAAGAGAGAGGCCAGGCTCCACTCCTAGTGAAATAAGAAAGAGGCCAGACTCCACTCCTAGTGTAACAAGAGAGAGGCTAGGCTCCACTCCTGGTGTGATATGAAAGAGGCCAGGCTCCACTCCTAGCGTAACAAGAGAGGGGCCAGGCTCCGCTCCTAGTGTAATAAGAAAGAGGCCAGGCTCCACTCCTAGTGTAACAAGAGAGAGGCAGGCTCCATTTCCAGTGTAATATGAAAGTGGCCAAGCTCCACTCCTAGTATAATATGAAAGAGGCCAGGCTCCACTCCGAGTGTAACAAGAGAGAGGCCAGGCTCCACTCCGTGTGTAACAAGAGAGATACCAGGCTCCCCTCCTAGTGTAATACGAGAGAGGCCAGGCTCCACTCCTAGTGTAACAAGAGAGAGGCCAGGCTCCACTCCTAGTGTAATAAGAAAGAGGCCAGGCTGCACTCCTACTGTAACAAGAAAGAGGCTAGGCTCCACTCCTGGTGTGATATGAAAGAGGCCAGGCTCCACTCCTAGCGTAACAAGAGAGGGGCCAGGCTCCGCTCCTAGTGTAATAAGAAAGAGGCCAGGCTCCACTCCTAGTGTAACAAGAAAGAGGCCAGGCTTCAATCCTAGAATAACAAGAGAGAGGCCAGGCTCCACTCCTAGTGTAACAAGAGAGTGGCAGGCTTCACTCCTAGTGTAACAAGAGAGAGACCAGGCTCCACTCCTAGTGTAACAAGAGAGGGGCATGCTCCACTCCTAGTGTAATATGAAAGAGGCCAGGCTCCACTCCTTGTGTAACAAGAGAGGGGCAGGCTCCACTCCTAGTATAACATGAAAGAGGCCAGGCACCACTACTAGTGTAACAAGAGAGGGGCAGGCTCCACTCCTAGTGTAATATGAAAGAGGCCAGGCTCCACTCCTAGTGTAATATGAAAGAGGCCAGGCTCCGCTCCTACTGTAAGCAGAGAGAGGCCAGGCTCCATTCCTAGTGTAAGTAGAGAAAGGCTAGACACCATGCGTTGTGTAACAAGAGGGAGGCCAGGCTCCACTCCTAGTGTAATAAGAAAGAGGCCAGGCTCCATGCCTAGTATAATATGAAAGAGGCCAGGCTCCGCGCCTAGTGTAACAAGAGAGAGGCCAGGCTCTCCTCCTAGCATAACAAGAGAGAAGCCAGGCTCTCCTCCTATTGTAAGCAGAGAGAGGCCAGGGTCCACTCCTAATATTACAAGAAAGAGGCCAGGCTCCCCTCCTAGTGTAAGTAGAGAGAGGCCAGACTCCATTCCTAGTGTAAGTAGAGAGAGGCTAGACACCATGCTTGGTGTAACAAGAGAGAGGCCAGGCTCCACTCCTAGTGTAATAAGAAAGAGGCCAGGCTCCACGCCTAGTATAATTTTAAAGAGGCCAGGCTCCGCGCCTAGTGTAACAAGAGAGAGGCCAGGCTCTCCTCCTAGCAAAACAAGAGAGAGGCCAGGCTCCCCTCCTAGTGTAAGTAGAGAGAGGCTAGACATCATGCTTGGTGTAACAAGAGAGAGGCCAGGCTACACTCCTAGTATAATATGAAAGAGGCCAGGCTCCACTCCTAGTGTAACAAGAAAGAGGCCAGACTCCAATCCTAGTGTAACAAGAGAGGGGCAGGCTCCACTCCTAGTGTAACAAGAAAGAGGCCATACTCCAATCCTAGTGTAACAAGAGAGAGGCAGGCTCCACTCCCAGTGTAATATGAAAGTGGCCAAGCTCCACTCCTAGTATAATATGAAAGAGGCCAGGCTCCACTCCGAGTGTAACAAGAGAGAGGCCAGGCTCCACTCCGTGTGTAACAAGAGAGAGACCAGGCTCCCCTCCTAGTGTAATACGAGAGAGGCCAGGCTCCAATCCTAGTGTAACAAGAGAGAGGCCAGGCTCCACTCCTAGCCTAACAAGAGAGAGGCCAGGCTACACTCCTAGTGTAATAAGAAAGAGGCCAGGCTCCACTCCTAGTGTAATATGAAAGAGGCCAGGCTCCACTCCTAGTGTAATATGAAAGAGGCCAGGCTCCACTCTTTGTGTAACAAGAAAGAGGCCAGGCTCCCCTCCTAGTGTAATAAGAGAGAGGCCAGGCTCCAATCCTAGTGTAACAAGAGAGAGGCTAGACTCAACTCCTGGTGTGATATGAAAGAGGCCAGGCTCCACTCCTGGTGTAACAAGAGAGAGGCCAGGCTCCACTCCTAGTATAACAAGAAAGAGGCTAGGCTCAACTCCTGGTGTGATATGAAAGAGGCCAGGCTCCACTCCTAGTGTAACAAGAGAGAGGCCAGACTCCACTCCTAGTGTAACAAGAGAGAGGCAGGCTCCACTCCTGGTGTGATATGAAAGAGGCCAGGCTCCACTCCTAGTACAATATGAAAGAGGCCAGGCTCCACTCCGAGTGTAACAAGAGAGAGGCCAGGCTCCACTCCGTGTGTAACAAGAGAGAGACCAGGCTCCCCTCCTAGTGTAATACGAGAGAGGCCAGGCTCCACTCCTAGTGTAACAAGAGAGAGGCCAGGCTCCACTCCTAGTGTAATAAGAAAGAGGCCAGGCTCCACTCCTACTGTAACAATGAAGAGGCTAGGCTCCACTCCTGGTGTGATATGAAAGAGGCCAGGCTCCACTCCTAGTGTAACAAGAAAGAGGCCAGGCTCCAATCCTAGAATAACAAGAGAGAGGCCAGGCTCCACTCCTAGTGTAACAAGAAAGAGGCCATACTCCAATGCTAGTGTAACAAAAGAGGCAGGCTCCACTCCTAGTATAATATAAAAGAGGCCAGGCTCCACTCCTAGCCTAACAACAGAGAGGCCAGGCTCCACTCCTAGTGTAACAAGAGAGAGGCCAGGCTCCACTCATAGTGTAATATGAAAGAGGCCAGGCGCCCCTCCTAGTGTAACAAGAGAGAGACCTGGCTCCGCTCCTAGTGTAACAAGAAAGAGGTCAGGCTCCACTCCTAGTGTAACAAGAGAGAGGGCAGGCTTCACTCCTAGCGTAACAAGAGAGAGGCAGGCTCCACTCCTAGTGTAACAAGAGAGAGGCCAGGTTCCTCTCCTAGTGAAACAAGAGAGAGGCCAGGCTCCACTCGTAGTTTAATAAGAAAGAGGCCTGGCTCAAATCTTAGTGTAACAAGAGAGAGGCCAGGCTCCACTCCTAGCCTAACAAGAGAGAGGCCAGGCTTCACTCCTAGCGTAACAAGAGAAAGGCAAGGCTCCACTCCTAGCGTAACAAGAGGGAGGCCAGGCTCCACTCCTAGTGAAACAAGAGAGAGGCCAGGCTCCACTCGTAGTGTAATAAGAAAGAGGCCAGGTTCCCCTCCTAGTGTAACAAGAGAGAGGCAAGGCTCCTCTCCTAGTGTAACATGAGAGAGGCCAGGCTCCCTCCTAGCGTAACAAGAGAGAGGCCAGGCTATACTCCTAGTGTAATAAGAAAAAGGACAGGATCCACTCCTAGTATAATATGAAAGAGGCCAGGCTCCACTCCTAGTGTAACAAGAAAGAGGCCAGCCTCCAATTCTAGTTTAACAAGAGAGGGGCAGGCTCCACTCCGTGTGTAACATGAGAGAGGCCAGGCTCCCCTCCTAGCGTAATAAGAGAGAGGCCAGGCTACACTCCTAGTGTAATACGAAAGAGGCCAGGATCCACTCCTAGTATAATATAAAAGAGGCCAGGCTCCACTCCTAGTGTAACAAGAAAGAGGCCAGCCTCCAATTCTAGTTAAACAAGACAGGGGCATGCTCCACTCCTAGCGTAACAAGAGAGTGGCCAGGCTCCACTCCTAGCGTAACAAGAGGGAGGCCAGGCTCCACTCCTAGTGAAACAAGAGAGAGGCCATGCACCACTCGTAGTGTAATATGAAAGAGGCCAGGCTCCACTCCTAGTGTAACAAGAAAGAGGCCAGACTCCAATCCTAGTGTAACAAGAGAGAGGCCAGGCTCTCCTCCTATTGTAAGTAGAGAGAGGCCAGGCTCCACTCCTAACATTACAAGAGAGAGGCCAGGCTCCCCTCCTAGTGTAAGTAGAGAGAGGCTAGACATCATGCTTGGTGTAACAAGAGAGAGGCCAGGCTACACTCCTAGTATAATATGAAAGAGGCCAGGCTCCACTCCTAGTGTAACAAGAAAGAGGCCAGACTCCAATCCTAGTGTAACAAGAGAGGGGCAGGCTCCACTCCTAGTGTAACAAGAAAGAGGCCATACTCCAATCCTAGTGTAACAAGAGAGAGGCAGGCTCCACTCCCAGTGTAATATGAAAGTGGCCAAGCTCCACTCCTAGTATAATATGAAAGAGGCCAGGCTCCACTCCGAGTGTAACAAGAGAGACCAGGCTCCACTCCGTGTGTAACAAGAGAGAGACCAGGCTCCCTCCTAGTGTAATACGAGAGAGGCCAGGCTCCAATCCTAGTGTAACAAGAGAGAGGCCAGGCTCCACTCCTAGCCTAACAAGAGAGAGGCCAGGCTACACTCCTAGTGTAATAAGAAAGAGGCCAGGCTCCACTCCTAGTGTAATATGAAAGAGGCCAGGCTCCACTCCTAGTGTAATATGAAAGAGGCCAGGCTCCACTCTTTGTGTAACAAGAAAGAGGCCAGGCTCCCCTCCTAGTGTAATAAGAGAGAGGCCAGGCTCCAATCCTAGTGTAACAAGAGAGAGGCTAGACTCAACTCCTGGTGTGATATGAAAGAGGCCAGGCTCCACTCCTGGTGTAACAAGAGAGAGGCCAGGCTCCACTCCTAGTATAACAAGAAAGAGGCTAGGCTCAACTCCTGGTGTGATATGAAAGAGGCCAGGCTCCACTCCTAGTGTAACAAGAGAGAGGCCAGACTCCACTCCTAGTGTAACAAGAGAGAGGCAGGCTCCACTCCTGGTGTGATATGAAAGAGGCCAGGCTCCACTCCTAGTACAATATGAAAGAGGCCAGGCTCCACTCCGAGTGTAACAAGAGAGAGGCCAGGCTCCACTCCGTGTGTAACAAGAGAGAGACCAGGCTCCCCTCCTAGTGTAATACGAGAGAGGCCAGGCTCCACTCCTAGTGTAACAAGAGAGAGGCCAGGCTCCACTCCTAGTGTAATAAGAAAGAGGCCAGGCTCCACTCCTACTGTAACAATGAAGAGGCTAGGCTCCACTCCTGGTGTGATATGAAAGAGGCCAGGCTCCACTCCTAGTGTAACAAGAAAGAGGCCAGGCTCCAATCCTAGAATAACAAGAGAGAGGCCAGGCTCCACTCCTAGTGTAACAAGAAAGAGGCCATACTCCAATGCTAGTGTAACAAAAGAGGCAGGCTCCACTCCTAGTATAATATAAAAGAGGCCAGGCTCCACTCCTAGCCTAACAACAGAGAGGCCAGGCTCCACTCCTAGTGTAACAAGAGAGAGGCCAGGCTCCACTCATAGTGTAATATGAAAGAGGCCAGGCGCCCCTCCTAGTGTAACAAGAGAGAGACCTGGCTCCGCTCCTAGTGTAACAAGAAAGAGGTCAGGCTCCACTCCTAGTGTAACAAGAGAGAGGGCAGGCTTCACTCCTAGCGTAACAAGAGAGAGGCAGGCTCCACTCCTAGTGTAACAAGAGAGAGGCCAGGTTCCTCTCCTAGTGAAACAAGAGAGAGGCCAGGCTCCACTCGTAGTTTAATAAGAAAGAGGCCTGGCTCAAATCTTAGTGTAACAAGAGAGAGGCCAGGCTCCACTCCTAGCCTAACAAGAGAGAGGCCAGGCTTCACTCCTAGCGTAACAAGAGAAAGGCAAGGCTCCACTCCTAGCGTAACAAGAGGGAGGCCAGGCTCCACTCCTAGTGAAACAAGAGAGAGGCCAGGCTCCACTCGTAGTGTAATAAGAAAGAGGCCAGGTTCCCTCCTAGTGTAACAAGAGAGAGGCAAGGCTCCTCTCCTAGTGTAACATGAGAGAGGCCAGGCTCCCCTCCTAGCGTAACAAGAGAGAGGCCAGGCTATACTCCTAGTGTAATAAGAAAAAGGACAGGATCCACTCCTAGTATAATATGAAAGAGGCCAGGCTCCACTCCTAGTGTAACAAGAAAGAGGCCAGCCTCCAATTCTAGTTTAACAAGAGAGGGGCAGGCTCCACTCCGTGTGTAACATGAGAGAGGCCAGGCTCCCTCCTAGCGTAATAAGAGAGAGGCCAGGCTACACTCCTAGTGTAATACGAAAGAGGCCAGGATCCACTCCTAGTATAATATAAAAGAGGCCAGGCTCCACTCCTAGTGTAACAAGAAAGAGGCCAGCCTCCAATTCTAGTTAAACAAGACAGGGGCATGCTCCACTCCTAGCGTAACAAGAGAGTGGCCAGGCTCCACTCCTAGCGTAACAAGAGGGAGGCCAGGCTCCACTCCTAGTGAAACAAGAGAGAGGCCATGCACCACTCGTAGTGTAATATGAAAGAGGCCAGGCTCCACTCCTAGTGTAACAAGAAAGAGGCCAGACTCCAATCCTAGTGTAACAAGAGAGAGGCCAGGCTCTCCTCCTATTGTAAGTAGAGAGAGGCCAGGCTCCACTCCTAACATTACAAGAGAGAGGCCAGGCTCCCTCCTAGTGTAAGTAGAGAGAGGCTAGACATCATGCTTGGTGTAACAAGAGAGAGGCCAGGCTACACTCCTAGTATAATATGAAAGAGGCCAGGCTCCACTCCTAGTGTAACAAGAAAGAGGCCAGACTCCAATCCTAGTGTAACAAGAGAGGGGCAGGCTCCACTCCTAGTGTAACAAGAAAGAGGCCATACTCCAATCCTAGTGTAACAAGAGAGAGGCAGGCTCCACTCCCAGTGTAATATGAAAGTGGCCAAGCTCCACTCCTAGTATAATATGAAAGAGGCCAGGCTCCACTCCGAGTGTAACAAGAGAGACCAGGCTCCACTCCGTGTGTAACAAGAGAGAGACCAGGCTCCCCTCCTAGTGTAATACGAGAGAGGCCAGGCTCCAATCCTAGTGTAACAAGAGAGAGGCCAGGCTCCACTCCTAGCCTAACAAGAGAGAGGCCAGGCTACACTCCTAGTGTAATAAGAAAGAGGCCAGGCTCCACTCCTAGTGTAATATGAAAGAGGCCAGGCTACACTCCTAGTGTAATATGAAAGAGGCCAGGCTCCACTCTTTGTGTAACAAGAAAGAGGCCAGGCTCCCCTCCTAGTGTAATAAGAGAGAGGCCAGGCTCCAATCCTAGTGTAACAAGAGAGAGGCTAGGCTCAACTACTGGTGTGATATGAAAGAGGCCAGGCTCCACTCCTGGTGTAACAAGAGAGAGGCCAGGCTCCACTCCTAGTGAAATAAGAAAGAGGCCAGACTCCACTCCTAGTGTAACAAGAGAGAGGCTAGGCTCCACTCCTGGTGTGATATGAAAGAGGCCAGGCTCCACTCCTAGCGTAACAAGAGAGGGGCCAGGCTCCGCTCCTAGTGTAATAAGAAAGAGGCCAGGCTCCACTCCTAGTGTAACAAGAGAGAGGCAGGCTCCATTTCCAGTGTAATATGAAAGTGGCCAAGCTCCACTCCTAGTATAATATGAAAGAGGCCAGGCTCCACTCCGAGTGTAACAAGAGAGAGGCCAGGCTCCACTCCGTGTGTAACAAGAGAGATACCAGGCTCCCCTCCTAGTGTAATACGAGAGAGGCCAGGCTCCACTCCTAGTGTAACAAGAGAGAGGCCAGGCTCCACTCCTAGTGTAATAAGAAAGAGGCCAGGCTGCACTCCTACTGTAACAAGAAAGAGGCTAGGCTCCACTCCTGGTGTGATATGAAAGAGGCCAGGCTCCACTCCTAGCGTAACAAGAGAGGGGCCAGGCTCCGCTCCTAGTGTAATAAGAAAGAGGCCAGGCTCCACTCCTAGTGTAACAAGAAAGAGGCCAGGCTTCAATCCTAGAATAACAAGAGAGAGGCCAGGCTCCACTCCTAGTGTAACAAGAGAGTGGCAGGCTTCACTCCTAGTGTAACAAGAGAGAGACCAGGCTCCACTCCTAGTGTAACAAGAGAGGGGCATGCTCCACTCCTAGTGTAATATGAAAGAGGCCAGGCTCCACTCCTTGTGTAACAAGAGAGGGCAGGCTCCACTCCTAGTATAACATGAAAGAGGCCAGGCACCACTACTAGTGTAACAAGAGAGGGGCAGGCTCCACTCCTAGTGTAATATGAAAGAGGCCAGGCTCCACTCCTAGTGTAATATGAAAGAGGCCAGGCTCCGCTCCTACTGTAAGCAGAGAGAGGCCAGGCTCCATTCCTAGTGTAAGTAGAGAAAGGCTAGACACCATGCGTTGTGTAACAAGAGGGAGGCCAGGCTCCACTCCTAGTGTAATAAGAAAGAGGCCAGGCTCCATGCCTAGTATAATATGAAAGAGGCCAGGCTCCGCGCCTAGTGTAACAAGAGAGAGGCCAGGCTCTCCTCCTAGCATAACAAGAGAGAAGCCAGGCTCTCCTCCTATTGTAAGCAGAGAGAGGCCAGGGTCCACTCCTAATATTACAAGAAAGAGGCCAGGCTCCCCTCCTAGTGTAAGTAGAGAGAGGCCAGACTCCATTCCTAGTGTAAGTAGAGAGAGGCTAGACACCATGCTTGGTGTAACAAGAGAGAGGCCAGGCTCCACTCCTAGTGTAATAAGAAAGAGGCCAGGCTCCACGCCTAGTATAATTTTAAAGAGGCCAGGCTCCGCGCCTAGTGTAACAAGAGAGAGGCCAGGCTCTCCTCCTAGCAAAACAAGAGAGAGGCCAGGCTCCCCTCCTAGTGTAAGTAGAGAGAGGCTAGACATCATGCTTGGTGTAACAAGAGAGAGGCCAGGCTACACTCCTAGTATAATATGAAAGAGGCCAGGCTCCACTCCTAGTGTAACAAGAAAGAGGCCAGACTCCAATCCTAGTGTAACAAGAGAGGGGCAGGCTCCACTCCTAGTGTAACAAGAAAGAGGCCATACTCCAATCCTAGTGTAACAAGAGAGAGGCAGGCTCCACTCCCAGTGTAATATGAAAGTGGCCAAGCTCCACTCCTAGTATAATATGAAAGAGGCCAGGCTCCACTCCGAGTGTAACAAGAGAGAGGCCAGGCTCCACTCCGTGTGTAACAAGAGAGAGACCAGGCTCCCCTCCTAGTGTAATACGAGAGAGGCCAGGCTCCAATCCTAGTGTAACAAGAGAGAGGCCAGGCTCCACTCCTAGCCTAACAAGAGAGAGGCCAGGCTACACTCCTAGTGTAATAAGAAAGAGGCCAGGCTCCACTCCTAGTGTAATATGAAAGAGGCCAGGCTCCACTCCTAGTGTAATATGAAAGAGGCCAGGCTCCACTCTTTGTGTAACAAGAAAGAGGCCAGGCTCCCTCCTAGTGTAATAAGAGAGAGGCCAGGCTCCAATCCTAGTGTAACAAGAGAGAGGCTAGACTCAACTCCTGGTGTGATATGAAAGAGGCCAGGCTCCACTCCTGGTGTAACAAGAGAGAGGCCAGGCTCCACTCCTAGTATAACAAGAAAGAGGCTAGGCTCAACTCCTGGTGTGATATGAAAGAGGCCAGGCTCCACTCCTAGTGTAACAAGAGAGAGGCCAGACTCCACTCCTAGTGTAACAAGAGAGAGGCAGGCTCCACTCCTGGTGTGATATGAAAGAGGCCAGGCTCCACTCCTAGTACAATATGAAAGAGGCCAGGCTCCACTCCGAGTGTAACAAGAGAGAGGCCAGGCTCCACTCCGTGTGTAACAAGAGAGAGACCAGGCTCCCCTCCTAGTGTAATACGAGAGAGGCCAGGCTCCACTCCTAGTGTAACAAGAGAGAGGCCAGGCTCCACTCCTAGTGTAATAAGAAAGAGGCCAGGCTCCACTCCTACTGTAACAATGAAGAGGCTAGGCTCCACTCCTGGTGTGATATGAAAGAGGCCAGGCTCCACTCCTAGTGTAACAAGAAAGAGGCCAGGCTCCAATCCTAGAATAACAAGAGAGAGGCCAGGCTCCACTCCTAGTGTAACAAGAAAGAGGCCATACTCCAATGCTAGTGTAACAAAAGAGGCAGGCTCCACTCCTAGTATAATATAAAAGAGGCCAGGCTCTACTCCAAGTGTAACAAGAGAGATGCCAGGCTCTACTCCAAGTGTAACAAGAGAGAGGCCAGGCTCCACTCCTTGTGTAACAAGATAGAGGCCAAGCTCCAATCTTAGTGTAACAAGAGAGAGGCCAGGCTCCACTCCTAGCCTAACAACAGAGAGGCCAGGCTCCACTCCTAGTGTAACAAGAGAGAGGCCAGGCTCCACTCATAGTGTAATATGAAAGAGGCCAGGCGCCCCTCCTAGTGTAACAAGAGAGAGACCTGGCTCCGCTCCTAGTGTAACAAGAAAGAGGTCAGGCTCCACTCCTAGTGTAACAAGAGAGAGGGCAGGCTTCACTCCTAGCGTAACAAGAGAGAGGCAGGCTCCACTCCTAGTGTAACAAGAGAGAGGCCAGGTTCCTCTCCTAGTGAAACAAGAGAGAGGCCAGGCTCCACTCGTAGTTTAATAAGAAAGAGGCCTGGCTCAAATCTTAGTGTAACAAGAGAGAGGCCAGGCTCCACTCCTAGCCTAACAAGAGAGAGGCCAGGCTTCACTCCTAGCGTAACAAGAGAAAGGCAAGGCTCCACTCCTAGCGTAACAAGAGGGAGGCCAGGCTCCACTCCTAGTGAAACAAGAGAGAGGCCAGGCTCCACTCGTAGTGTAATAAGAAAGAGGCCAGGTTCCCCTCCTAGTGTAACAAGAGAGAGGCAAGGCTCCTCTCCTAGTGTAACATGAGAGAGGCCAGGCTCCCCTCCTAGCGTAACAAGAGAGAGGCCAGGCTAAACTCCTAGTGTAATAAGAAAAAGGACAGGATCCACTCCTAGTATAATATGAAAGAGGCCAGGCTCCACTCCTAGTGTAACAAGAAAGAGGCCAGCCTCCAATTCTAGTTTAACAAGAGAGGGGCAGGCTCCACTCCGTGTGTAACATGAGAGAGGCCAGGCTCCCCTCCTAGCGTAATAAGAGAGAGGCCAGGCTACACTCCTAGTGTAATACGAAAGAGGCCAGGATCCACTCCTAGTATAATATAAAAGAGGCCAGGCTCCACTCCTAGTGTAACAAGAAAGAGGCCAGCCTCCAATTCTAGTTAAACAAGACAGGGGCATGCTCCACTCCTAGCGTAACAAGAGAGTGGCCAGGCTCCACTCCTAGCGTAACAAGAGGGAGGCCAGGCTCCACTCCTAGTGAAACAAGAGAGAGGCCATGCACCACTCGTAGTGTAATATGAAAGAGGCCAGGCTCCACTCCTAGTATAATATAAAAGAGGCCAGGTTCCACTCCGAGTGTAACAAGAGAGAGGCCAGGCTCCACTCCTTGTGTAACAAGAGAGAGGCCAGGCTCCACTCCTAGTGTAACAAGAAAGAGGTCAGGCTCCACTCCTAGTGTAACAAGAGAGAGGCCAGGCTTCACTCCTAGCCTAACAACAGAGAGGCCAGGCTCCACTCCTAGTGTAACAAGAGAGAGGCCAGGCTCCACTCCTAGCCTAACAACAGAGAGGCCAGGCTCCACTCCTAGTGTAACAAGAGAGAGGCCAGGCTCCACTCCTAGTGTAACAAGAAAGAGGTCAGGCTCCACTCCTAGTGTAACAAGAGAGAGGCCAGGCTTCACTCCTGGCGTAAAAAAAGAGAGGCCAGGCTCCACTCCTAGTGTAACAAGAGAGAGGCCAGGCTCCACTCCTAGCCTAACAAGAGAGAGGCCAGGCTTCACTCCTAGCGTAACAAGAGAGAGGCCAGGGTCCACTCCTAGCGTAACAAGAGGGAGGCCAGGCTCCACTCCTAGTGAAACAAGAGAGAGGCCAGGCTCCACTCGTAGTGTAATAAGAAAGAGGCCAGGTTCCCCTCCTAGCGTAACAAGAGAGAGGCCAGGCTACACTCCTAGTGTAATTAGAAAGAGGCCAGGATCCACTCCTAGTATAATATGAAAGAGGCCAGGCTCCACTCCTAGTGTAACAAGAAAGAGGCCAGCCTCCAATTCTAGTTTAACAAGAGAGGGGCAGGCTCCACTCCGTGTGTAACAAGAGAGAGACCAGGCTCCCCTCCTAGTGTAATACGAGAGAGGCCAGGCTCCAATCCTAGTGTAACAAAAGAGAGGCCAGGCTCCACTCCTAGCCTAACAAGAGAGAGAGGCCAGGCTCCACTCCTAGCGTAACAAGAAAGAGGCCAGGCTCCGCTCCGAGTGTAACAAGAGAGAGGCCAGGCTCCACTCCGTGTGTAACAAGAGAGAGACCAGGCTCCCCTCCTAGTGTAATACGAGAGAGGCCAGGCTCCAATCCTAGTGTAAGAAGAGAGAGGCCAGGCTCCACTCCTAGCCTAACAAGAGAAAGGCCAGGCTCCACTCCTAGCGTAACAAGAGAGAGGCCAGGCTACACTCCTAGTGTAATAAGAAAGAGGCCAGGCTCCACTCCTAGTGTAATATGAAAGAGGCCAGGCTCCACTCCTAGTGTAATATCAAAGAGGCCAGGTTCCACTCTTTCTGTAACAAGAAAGAGGCCAGGCTCCCCTCCTAGTGTAATAAGAGAGAGGCCAGGCTCCAATCCTAGTGTAACAAGAGAGAGGCTAGACTCCACTCCTGGTGTGATATGAAAGAGGCCAGGCTACACTCCTAGTGTAACAAGAGAGAGGCCAGGCTCCACTCCTAGTGTAATAAGAAAGAGGCCAGGCTCCACTCCTAGTGTAACAAGAAAGAGGCTAGGCTCCACTCCTGGTGTGATATGAAAGAGGCCAGGCTCCACTCCTAGCGTAACAAGAGAGGGGCCAGGCTCCTATTGTAATAAGAAAGAGGCCAGGCTCCACTCCTAGTGTAACAAGAAAGAGGCCAGGCTCCAATCCTAGAATAACAAGAGAGAGGCCAGGCTCCTCTTCTACTGTAACAAGAGAGTGGCAGGCTTCACTCCTAGTGTAACAAGAGAGAGACCAGGTTCCACTCCTAGTGTAACAAGAGAGGGGTAGGCTCAACTCCTAGTGTAATATGAAAGAGGTCAGGCACCACTCCTAGAGTAACAAGAGAGGGGCAGGCTCCACTCCTAGTGTAATATGAAAGAGGCCAGGGTCCACTCCTTGTGTAACAAGAAAGAGGCCAGGCTCCCTTCCTTGTCTAATAAGAGAGAGGCCAGGCTCCACTCCTAGTATAACAAGAGAGAGGCCAGGCTCCGCTCCTAGTGTAACAAGAGAGAGGCCAGGCTCCACTCCTAGTGTAATAAGAAATAGGTCAGGCTCCACTCCTAGTGTAACAAGAGAGAGGCCAGGCTCCACTTCCAGTGTAACAAGAAAGAGGCCAAGCTTCACTCCTAGTGTAACAAGAGAGAGGCCAGGCTCCACTCCTTGTGTAACAAGAAAGAGGCGAGCTCCAATCCCAGTGTAACAAGAGAGAGGTCAGGCTCCACTTTAGTGTAACAAGAGAGGGGCCATACTACAATCCTAGTGTAACAAGAGAGAGGCCAGGCTCAAATCCTAGTGTAACAAAAAAGAGGCCAGGCTCCACTCCTAGTGTAACAAGAGACAGGCCAGGCTCCACTCCTAGTGTAATAAGAAAGAGGCCAGGCTCCACTCCTAGTGTAACAAGAGAGAGGCCAGGCTCCAATCCTAGTGTAACAGGAAAGAGGCCATGCTCAAATCCTAGTGTAACAAGAAAGAGGCCATGCTTCACTCCTAGTGGAACAAGAGAGAGGCCAGGCTCCACTCCTAGTGTAACAATAGAGGGGCCAGGCTCCACTCGTAGCGTAACAAGAGAGAGGCGAAGCTCCACTCCTAGTGTAACAATAGAGGGGCCAGTCTCCACTCGTAGCGTAACAAGAGAGAGGCGAAGCTCCACTCCTAGTGTAAAAAGAAAGAGGCCAGGCTCCCCTCCTAGTGTAAGAAGAGAGAGGCCAGGCTCCACTCCTAGTGTAAGTAGAGAGAGGCTAGACACAATGCTTGGTGTAACAAGAGAGAGGCCAGGCTCCACTCATAGTGTAACAAGAAAGAGGCCAGGCTCCCCTCCTTGTGTAACAAGAGAGAGGCTAGGCTCACTTCCTAGCGTAACGAGCGAGAGGCCAGGCTCTCCTCCTAGTGTAAGTAGAGAGAGGCTAGACACCATGCTTGGTGTAACAAGAGAGAGGTCAGTCTTCACTCTTAGTGTAATAGGAAAGAGGCCAGGCTCCACTCCTAGTGTAATATGAAAGAGGCCAGGCTTCACTCCTAGTGTAATAAGAAAGAGGCCAGGCTCCACTCCTTGTGTAACAAGAAGGAGGCCAGGCTCCCCTCCGAGTGTAATAAGAGAGAGAGGCCAGGCTCCAATCCTAGTGTAACAAGAGAGAGGCTAGGCTCCACTCCTGGTGTAACAAGAAAGAGGCCAGGCTCCAATCCTGGTGTAACAAGAGAGGGGCAGGCTCCACTCCTAGTGTAACAAGAGAGAGGCCAGGCTCCACTCCTAGTGTAACAAGAGAGAGGCCAGGCTCCACTCCTAGTGTAATAAAACAGGGGCAGGCTCCACTCCTAGTGTAACAAGAGACAGACCAGGGGCCACTTCTAGCCTAACAAGCGAGAGGCCAGGCTCCACTCCTAGTGGAACAAGAGAGAGGGTAGGCTCCACTCCTCGAGTACATAGAGAGACACTAGATATCATGAGAGAGAGAGAGAAAGAGAGACTGTGCACCTAGAAGGACAGAGGAGAGACCAGGGCCTGCACCCTGTGTGACAGATGAATCACGGACTCAGGCCAGGCGCGCTGCATAGTTTGACACGAGAGAACCAGAGAGGCCAGGCTCTGTACCCTGTGTGACAGAAGACAGGCCCACCCAGGCCAGCCTCTCTGCCACAAGAGAACCAAAGACGTCGGGCTTTGCACCCTGTGTGACAGATGAACCACCCACCCAGGCAAGGCTCCCTGCATAGTGTGACACGAGAGAACCAGAGAGGCTGGACTCTGCACCTTGTGTGACAGATGAAGCTGCTCTGTGCATAGTGTGACACGAGAGGACCAGAGAGGCTGGACTCTGCACCCTGTGTGATTGGGCTCTGCACCCTGTGTGAAATGTGAAACACGCACCCAGGCCAGGCTCTCTGCATAGTATGAGACACGAGAGAATCAGAGAGGCCGGGCTCTGCACCTTGTGTGACAGATGAAAGACTGAACCAGGGGAGGCTCTCTGCATAGTGTGACACGAGAGGACCAGAGAGGCTGGACTCTGCACCCTGTGTTACAGATGAACCTGCTCTGTGCATAGTGTGACACGAGAGTATCAGAGAGGCTGGACTCTGCACCCTGTGTGACAGATGAACCTGCTCTGTGCATAGTGTGATACGAGAGAACCAGAGAGGCTGGACTCTGCACCCTGTGTGACAGATGAACCTGCTCTGTGCATAGTGTGACACAAGAGTATCAGAGAGGCTGGACTCTGCACCCTGTGTGCAGGCCCGGCTCCAGGAACTTTTATTTGGGTGGGCCAAGAGTGCATTCGGGTGGGCCACTGCGGGCCCGATTTGTCGCTTATATATCTATCCAGGCCGGCTTCAGGGCCCTCCTTTATCTCTTCTTAGTCTTACAAGGCCCAGTAAAACGCACTCTTTTCCAAATATCTTTCTAAATGTTAGCACTCTCAAAAAGTGTTTTTTTCTATGTAATGTCCCTTTGATGGGAAGAGGAGGTTTCTGAGGTGGGAGTATCAGGCAAGTGACACTACTCGGGCTCCCTCTGTGCGAGCCTTCAGGGAGAATCCCTCTTCATACCTACCTCCACCTGATCCCGGACTCTGCAGCGCACTCCCTTACAGGCCTGATTATCCACTTCTCTACCACCCCTCTCCAGTGCACCTTATCTCACAGCTGACCCCAGCTCCAGCCCCATATCAGCCACCACTGGGCTCTACTTTCATTATTCCCGGTAAAAATCAGCAGTAAAGTCGCCTTCAAACTTGAAACATTGAATATAGCAGTAAATCTAATTAGCACTTTAGAGTATGCTCCACGTTGTCCTAATCACCCGACTGTTAATTAAATAAACGAAAACAGAAAGGCCATGACAGGGCTGGCTTTAGTGCTGGTGCGAAAGTCTTTTTTGGTGCCCCACCAATGACCTCTTTCTCCTTAGATACCTTTACTACCACCCTCCAACAGTGCCCTTCATCTCTCCGTAGCCCCTCCCCCTCATGACCTCCTCCTCCTCAGACTCCCTCACTACCACCCTCCACCAGTGCTCCTCATCTCTCCGTAGTTCCCCCCCACCCCCACCCCATGACCTCCTCCTCGGATTCCCTCACTGCTACCCTCCACCAGTGCCCCTCATCGCTCCATAGCCCCTCCCCCCATGACCTCCTCCTCGGCTTCCCTCACTGCCACCCTCCAACAGTGCCCCTCATCTCTCCGTTGCCCCTCTCTCATATCCATTTCATTTGTTGTATAGCGCTACTAATATCAGTGTAGGGTGTCACAGTACTTTACATCACGCACACATTATACAGAGACAATAAATCAGTCTACGGGGAATGTCACATAAGCCAATGCGGATTACAAGGTGTAGAAATCACATCATCCATACTGGTGGGCAATATATTTTACGAGGATTTGGTCTGGAGAAGCACAAACTCAGGATTTAAAGAGTACTCCAGTGGTTGGGGGTTGGCTTTACTGATAAAAATGTATAACTGCTCAAACAAACTCTTTTTAGCCACATTAGAATAATGAAAGACTGGAGAAGTTCTAACTATATCACAACACAAAAAAGCGAAGTTTGTATGCAGCTCTTTAATGACAGTTCATAGGTCACTGTCCTATGTTAGGATAGTAACTTCTGAACTGCAAGTAACACAAGGATCTCTGTGACAAAGGCAGTAACCCACTGAGCTATCCACATAAAATTCAGTTTATCTGCATTTAAAAAGGACCAACAGACAAATGATTGCTCTCCAGCAGGACCATAAATCACCAGTTATCTGAACATTTTTTATTGTTGTTGTAGATCGGTGGCAGATTCACTACGAGGGCCAAGGCTCATGTTTGGGTGGGCCAGGCTCATGTTTGGGTGGGCCTGGCCCACCCGGCCCACCCGCTAGAACCGGGCCTGCCTGTGTGACAGATGAACCTGCTCTGTGCATAGTGTGACACGAGAGGACCAGAGAGGCTGGACTCTGCACCCTGTGTGACACATGAACCTGCTCTGTGCATAGTGTGACACGAGAGGACCAGAGAGGCTGGACTCTGCACCCTGTGTGACAGATGAACCTGCTCTGTGCATAGTGTGACACGAGAGGACCAGAGAGGCTGGACTCTGCACCCTGTGTTACAGATGAACCTGCTCTGTGCATAGTGTGACACGAGAAGATCAGAGAGGCTGGACTCTGCACCCTGTGTGACAGATGAACCTGCTCTGTGCATAGTGTGACACGAGAGGACCAGAGAGGCTGGACTCTGCACCCTGTGTGACAGATGAACCTGCTCTGTACATAGTGTGACACGAGAGGACCAGAGAGGCTGGACTCTGCACCCTGTGTGACAGATGAACCTGCTCTGTACATAGTGTGACACGAGAGGACCAGAGAGGCTGGACTCTGCACCCTCTGTGACACATGAACCTGCTCTGTACATAGTGTGACACGAGAGGATCAGAGGCCAGGCTCTCCACCCTGTGTCCAGAGTGTCCAGCAGGGCACTACTAAAGAACAATTGGCCTAATTTACAATGAGTTGGCATAGGGGAGCGCCTCGAATCTTTTTGCTGCGCTGCCCTATGCCAATTCAAAACAGCAGGAGTGCACTGTATTTACATGATACAGTGCTTTCCTGTCCTTTCAGGCAACGCTGTCACATAATTTGCAGCCTAGCGCCAACACAGGCACCCTTGCACCATGGTGCAAGGGTGTCTGTGTTGATGCAAGGATTGTTTTTGTGCAGGAAGGGACACCTTCCTGCACAAAAACAATCCATGCAGGCTTTTTCCTCGCTCTATGTGTGCTGCAGAATACAGCACACATGGAAAGAGAACAAAACAAGGAGCAATGAAAACATTTCTCCTCATTACGCCAGCTCTGGGGAGGTGTAAGGTTTTGGCACTGCCCCAGGTTTATGTGATTTTGTAAATCTGGGGCCACATCAAAATCCATGGGTGGTGCATGGGAACACCCACTGCAACGCCCAGGGAACGCCTCCTTGATGCAGAGTAAGGCAACGCAGCACTTTGCGCTGCCTTGCCTTACTCCAAATCTATGAAGCCATGCAAAGCCACGCAGGGTGGGTTTTCGTCGCCTCATAGATTTAATTGAGAGGCCTGCGCCACCGGAGCATCAGAAAAAGTGACGCTCCAGCCAATATTTTCTTGATTACCCTGCTGGCCTGGGCCTTTCATCTGTCACACAGGATCCGGCCTGTCCGCCAGGCTGCTCTTTCAAGGATGCGATACCAAAGGTGATGACATAGTTACCCAGACCAGGGGTAGTAGGCTGAAGGCACACCAATTTTTAATTAACTTTAAAAAAAATTAACTTGAAGAGTTGAAATACAAAATTAAATTGCTAGAGAGTGTGCTTCGGAGAAAGGGGTCCTTTTGCAATCCCAAGCACATCTACCTCATTGTATGTCTGAGAGCATGCGCAAACATTTGGAAGAAAGCAGAGAAGTGACAACATCTCGCTCTTCCTGTTTCACCCCTTGCCCTTGTGTCACGTGCTTACATTGAACACACTGGTACAACTTGACATGCAGCAATGAAAGAGCTGGTCTCCTCTGGAGCCGCCTATAAATAGGGCCCTCAGAGCCATCCAGGACTTCTGGACAGAGGATTGGCCTCTTCATGCTCTGCTCTGCCTGCACGATCTGCCTCAGTGCCTAATTGCTCTCACTTGTAGCACTGGCCTGGCAGGGAGAGCTCACACCTGCCAAGAGCCTGGAAGGGTTCTGCTGCCAATGCCAGCCGTCCTGCGTGGGAGGACCCTGTCACTGGGCGGCACTTCTGCACCCGACTCTGAGGCTGCCAGGCTGGTTACTAGAAATCTCTGGTTTAAACTTCAAATTGACTCCTAAGGACATGCTTTCCTTCCCCTCTCCTCTGGCTACTCCATTCAGTGAGATTTATATATATATAAATAAATAAATAAATATATATATATAATCCATTTCTTTTATTACGTTCAATGGGACGCACAGCTGATGACTAAACTGTGCTGTGAGAGAAGCTTGCACAGCTGCTGCCTGAGAGTGAGAGAAGCTTGCACCTCAGCTGCCTGAGAGTGAGAGAAGCTTGCACCGCTGCTGTCTGAGAGTGAGAGAAGCTTGCACCGCTGCTGTCTGAGAGTGAGAGAAGCTTGCACCGCTGCTGCCTGAGAATGAGAGAAGCTTGCACCGCTGCTGCCTGAGAGTGACAGAAACTTGCACCGCTGCTGCCTGAGAGTGAAAGAAACTTGCACCGCTGTTGCCTGAGAGTGAGAGAAGCTTGCACCGCTGCTGCCTGAGAGTGTGAGAAACTTGCACCGCTGCTGCCTGAGAGTGAGAGATGCTTACACTGCTGCTGCATGAGAGTGAGAGAAGCTTGCACTGCTTCTGCCTGAGAGTGAGAGAAGCTTGCACCGCTGCTGCTGAGAGTGAGAGAAGTTTGGACCGCAGCTTCCTGAGAGTGAAGCTTGCACTACTGCTTCCTGAGAGTGAGAGAAGCTTGCACCGCTGCTGCCTGAAAGTGAGAGAAGTTTTGCACCGCTGCTGCCTGAGAGTGAGAGAAGCTTACACTGCTTACACTGCTGCCTGAGAGCTGGAGAAGCTTGCACCGCTGGTGCCTGAGAGTGAGAGGTGCTTGCACCGCTGCGGCCTGAGAGTGAGAGAAGCTTGCACCGCTGCTGCCTGAGAGTGAGAGGCTTGCACCACTTCTGCCTGAGTAGCTTGTGCCGCTGCTTCCTGAGAGTGAGAGAGGCTTGCACCGCTGCTGCCTGAGAGTGAGAGAAGCTTGCACCGCTGCCTGAGAGTGAGAGAAGCTTGCACCGCTGCTGCCTGAGAGTGTGAGAAACTTGCACCGCTGCTGCCTGAGAGTAAGGGAGGCTTGCACCACTGCTGCCTGAGAGTGAGAGTAGTTTGCACCACTGCTTCCTGAGAGTGAGAGAAGCTTGCACTGCTGCTGCCTTAGCTGTATCTTTTCAGCGTGTAAGAAAATCCTACACTGCTGCCTGACATGTGCTTTTTCGATATGTGAATGAAGCTTGTATTGCTATGTTGTACCCTTCCTGTGTGTGAGAGAAGTGTGCAATGATGTTATCTGAACTGTAACTTTTCTGGGTATGACATACTTCTAATGCTGAGGCAGAGGTGTGCTTTTCCTGTGTGTGGGCAAAACTTGCACTGCTGCTGCAACAATGTTGCATTTTCTGTGTGTAAGTGAAGCGTGCACTGAGGCTGCCGGAGTTTTGCATTTTCTGTGTGTCAGTGAACCTTGCACTGCTGCTGCTAGAGTGTTGCACTTTCTGTGTTGAAGCGAAGCATGCACTGCAGCTGCTAGAGTGTTGCATTTTCTGTGAGTAAATAAAGCTTGCAATGCTGCTGCTAGATTGTTGCATTTTCTGTGCGTAAGTGAAACTTGCACTGGGGTGGCTTGAGTGTTACATTTTTTGTTTATAAGTGAAGCTTGCACTGCGGCTGCTAGAGTGTTGCATTTTCTGTGTGTAAATGAAGCTTGCACTGTTGTTGCTAGAGTGTTCCATTTTCTGTGTGTAAGTGAATCTTGCACTGGTGCTGCTAGAGTGTTGCATTTTCTGTGTGTAAGTGAAACTTGCACTGCGGCTGTTAGAGTGTTCAATTTTCTGTGTATAAGTGAAGCTTGCACTGCGGCTGGTGGAATGCTGCATTTTCTGTGTATAAGTGAGGCTTGCACTGCAGCTGCTAGTGTTGCATTTTCTGTGTGCAAGTTATGCTTGTACTGTGGCTACAAGAGTGCTGCTTTTTCTGTGTGTAAGTGAAGCTTGCATTGCAGCTGCTAGAGGGCTGCATTTTCTTTGTGTAAATGAAGCTTGCACTGCTGCTGCTAGAGTGTTGCATTTTCTCAGTGTAAATTATGCTTGCACTTCGGCTGCTAGAATGTTGCTTTTTCTGTGTGTAATTGAAGCTTGCACTGTGGCTGCTAGAGTGTTGAATTTTCTGTGTGTAAGTGAAGCTTGCACTGCTGTTTCTAGAGTGTAAAATTTTCTGTGTGTAAGTTATGCTTGCAATGTGGCTGCTAGAGTGCTGCATTTTCTGTGTGTAAGATATACTTGCACGTGGCTGCTAGAGGGTTGCATTTTCCATGTGTAAGTGAGGCTGCACTGCGGCTGCTGGACTGTTGCATTTTCTGTGTGTAAGTGAAACTTGCACTGCGGCTGCTAGAATAATGCATTTTCTGTGTGTAAGTGAAGCTTGCACTGCGGCTGCTAGAGTGTTGCATTCAATATGAATAAAAGGTCAAAGCCATTCAAAATGTTGATCACTGCACACCATGCACACGAAGGGCCCGATTCACAGAACTAACTTACGTCAAAATCCTAAACTTACAACAATTTTGGTATTCACAGAATGAACTTACACATTTGGGTATTCACAGAATGAACTTACACATTTGGGTATTCACAGAATGAACTTACACATTTGGGTATTCACAGAATGAACTTACTCATCCTAACTTTATGTCCGCACTCGGGCCGGAATTTCCGGCCCGGTGGTGGAGATTCCGGCCCGGAGGTGGAGATTCCGGCCCGGAGGTGGAGATTCCGGCCCGGAGGTGGAGATTCCGGCCCGGAAGTGGAGATTCCGGCCGATGGTGGAGATTCCGGCCGGTGGCGGAGATTCCACCACCGGCCAGAATCTCCACCTCTGGGCCGGAATCTCCACCTCCGGGCCGGAATCTCCACCACCGGGCCGGAAATTCCAGCCCGAGTGCGGACATAAAGTTAGGATGAGTAAGTTCATTCTGTGAATACCCAAATGTGTAAGTTCATTCTGTGAATACCCAAATGTGTAAGTTCATTCTGTGAATACCCAAATGTGTAAGTTCATTCTGTGAATACCAAAATTGTTGTAAGTTTAGGATTTTGACGTAAGTTAGTTCTGTGAATCGGGCCCACCGTTTTCTATCTGTGTGACCCTACAGCAACGAAATCAAAAAATGTGTATTCTGCACACCTTTAAAATCACACTATGCTCATATAATATAACGGAAAAAAATAAAGGTTACAGGGACATTATAGTTAGGCTCACATTTCACTGATACAAAACCATAGAAATTCAGCAGTTATAGTTTCTTGAGCTAACTATAACTTACGCCCCAATGCACTGCTTATGGCCTCACATATTACATCACTTATGACATAGTGAGTGACATCACTGATGACATCACCGACATCATCCAGTGAGTGTTAGTGTTTTGTAAAAGTTTATGAGTGTTAAACATATATACCAAGGTACCACAAAAGTTAAATTAGTGTACTTTGTGTACTACTAATGAGTTATACTATTTCTAACATATATTATGTGAGTGGCTGTGTGACTGTGTGTATCCATGTATGAGAGGGTGTCTCAATAAGTGTGTAAGTGGGTGTATGGGTGTTTAAGTCAGTGTGTGAGTAGCTGTGTGGGTGAGAGAGTGGCTGTGTGAGTGGCTGCCTTGGTGAATGAGTGGGTGTGTCAGTCGCTGTATCAGTGAGTCACTGGCTGTGTGAGTGGCTGGATGGGTGGGTGAATGGGTGTGTAAGTGACTGTATTGGTGACTGAGTGGATGTTTCAGTGGGATTTTGCTTAAGTGAGTTAGTATGCGAGTAGCTTAATTGGAGAGTGAGTGTCTGTGTAAATGGCTGTTTGGGTGAGTGAGCGGATGTGTGAGTGCTTGTATGGATGTGTGAATGGGTATGTAAGTGGTTGTGTGGGTGTTTGAGTGAGTGTGTGAGTGGTTGAATTAGTGAGTGAGTGGCTGTGTTGAGAAGCTGTATGGGTGAGTGAGTGGGTGTGTGAGTGGCTGTATAGCTGAATAAGTGGGTATGTCAGTAGCTGTATGGGTGAGTGTGTGGGTGTGCGAGTGGCTGTATAGGTGAATAAATGGATGTATGAGTAGCTGTATGGTGAGTGTGTGGCTGTGTGAGTGGCTGTACAGGCGAGTAAATGGCTGTATAAGTAGCTGTCTGGGTGACTGAAGGGTTGTGTGAGTGGCTGTTTGAGTGAGTGAGTGGGTGTGTGAGTGGCTCTATGGATGAGTGAGGGGTTGTGTGAGTAGTTGTATGGGTATGTGTGTGGCTGGGTGGGTATGTGAGTGGGTATATGAGAGGCTGTATGGGGTGTGAGTGGGCGTATGAGTGATTCTGTGGATGATGTCATCAGCGATGTCACTGGCCATGTCATGAGTGATGTAATATGTGAGGACATAAGCAGTGCATTGCGGAGGCGTAAGTTATAGTTAGCTCAGGTAACTCTAACTGCTGAATTTCTATGGTTTTGTACGAGTAAAATGTGAGCCTCACTATAACGGCCCTGTAACCTTTGTTTTTTTTAATACTATTTCCTAACTATAACCTCCCTGTAACTTTTGTTTTTTTCAGTGAACATTGAAGTTTTTTTAATGTTATTTCCTAACTGTAACCTATAACCTTTCAGAGTGGGTATATGAGTGGCTGTTTAGGTCAGTGAGTGGGTGTATGGGGCTGTGACTGGTTGTGTGAGTGGTTACGTGGGTGTGTGAGTGGGTTTCTGAGTGGCTGTTTGGGTCTGTGAGTGGGTGTGTGAGTAGCTGTGTGGGTCTGTAAGTGGGTGTGTGAGTAGCTGTATGGGTGTGTGAGTGGGTTTGTGAGTGGCTGTATGGGTCTGTGAGTGGGTGTGTGAGTGTCTGTATGGGTCTGTACAGTGGGTGGAGAAAGGGGGCAGGGTCTCTGACTAGCTCTCGGCAGTCCTGCTGTGTGGGACTTACTGGTGGTAACAGGAGGGGTTATTGGCCCCCAAGGACCCTCAGCATCCAAGGGGACTTAATCCCCCAATGAGTAGTGTGCCAGGAGATGCATTTGAAGAGTGGTGGACAAAGGGGGCGGGCCTCGATGAGATCTCAGCAATCCCACAGTGTGGGACTTACTGGTGGTAACCGGAGCAGTTTTTGGCCCCCAAGGACCCTCAGCATGCAAGGGGACTTCATCCCCAGCAAATAGTGCACCAAGAGGTGTGTTTGCAGAGTGATCCAGAAATGGGGCAGGGCCTCCGACTAGCTCTCAGCAATCCCGCTGTGTGGGACTTCCTGGTGGTAACAGGAGGGATTTTTGGACCCCAAGGACCCTCAGGATCCAAGAAGACCCTCAGCATCCAAGTACCCTCAGCATCCAAGGGGATTCAGACCCCAACAAGTAGTGCGCTACTAGGCGCGTTTGCAGAGTGGTGGACAAAGTGGGCGGGCCTCCGACAAGCTCCCAGCACTCCCGCTGTGTGGGTCTTACTGGTGGTAACAGGAGGGGTTCTTGGCCCCCAAGGACACTCAGCATCCATGGGGACTTGATCCTCCAAAAGAGTAGTGTTCCGGGAGGCGTGTTTGCAGAGTGGTGGAGAAAGGGGCGGGCTTCCAACGAGCTCAGGCATGCCATTGTATTCCTTTTGGAGGATAAAGCCTTGAGTAGGTGGTGGTCCCCAGGGCTCTTAAGAGTCTAGAGCGGGGGGCTGCGTGGTCCCCTCCAACGAAAATATCTATTAGCCTGCCCCGGGGACGTGGCAGTTCCTGGGGTCAAGAATGACCATGGGAAGGGAGGCCGCGTGCACTCCTTCTCCCCATATTACATATATGAATTAGCTCCCGGGACCTGCCCCACCCAGGGGCTAAAGTGTAAACATGTGAGAGAGACAGCTCTTGTTCTTTTTCATTTAAGTCGCAGATTCACAGTTCCGTCGCATTTTTGCTGCAACATTTTTTTAAGTGCTTTTTGGCCCTGTCAGGCTCCCTCTGGGACCCTTGACCAGAGCTAAGGAGTCATTGTATTCCTACCCTGCCCCCTTTTCTTTTTTTAAAAAGTTTTTTCTAGGACTCGGCTGAGGCTGAGTCCCAAGATGGCTGCCAACACTTCCCGGTTGAAGTGGTGGCAGCTAATCAGATCTCAGCACGAGATTGGGAGGGTTCACTGAGCTTTCGCGCCTCTAGATATACAAATTTGGATATCTTTAAAAATCTCAAAAACTACTGAACAGATTTACACCAATTCACAAAAAATCGCTTTCTGGACCAACAGCCACTCTTCTGCCAAATTTGGTGTCATTCCTTTCAGCAGTTCGGGCTGGAGTCGTGTCGAAAAATTCCTAGGGAAATTACCATGGGAAACACACGTTTTTGACCCCCCCCTCTTTTTCTCGGCCCCCACTTGACGGATCGCCTCGAAACTTTCCATGCACAGCAAGAATCACCGGAGCACTTTTTTGGGGAAAATTTTGTGAAGATTCGCCAACCGGCGCCAAAGAAATATGCAGGTCAAAAAACCCTTTTCCTATGGAAACATGGTCCTAACTACTACTACCTTCTGGCGACCACCATATATAGGTTTTACCTGCACCATTGCTGTTATATATTGCATATATATTATACATGGCGTGCAGAAGTGGACACTCTAGAGAGTAACCCAACTCTCCGACTTTGGGTTTTACTTGGGCTCATCGGCCAAGAGGGAGTGATGCTTCCTGCAATCGTACTCTTGGGAGTATTCGTGCTAAGCCAATTGTTAATACTTTAAATTAGACGTGTGTCTTTGATTGGTGCACTATCAAACCCTCATAATAACCTATGACGATGGTTATTCGGTCCTATTCACACTGTTGGCTCTGTCCTCTTGCTTGGCTCATTGGCTGATTCCTTTTTATTGCAGAGTTACTGCGAGTGTGTAGAACCTGTGTTACACACTTCCAGTGGGTGAAAGAGGCAGGAAGATGATTTAGGACTATGGCCTTGGTATTCAGTGTGCCAACACAAGCCAGTGGGGAAAACAGCCTTTACGATGAGGTTTTTACCACGCTGTGCCTTTAATACGCATGTTTTACCACGTATATGCTGTTACAACGCATGCTTTTACCACACATTTAAGGTAAGATAGGTGTATGCCCCCCCCAAAATATTTTTTTTATAAATATATATAAACAATTGCTTGTAATGGCATGCATTGTAAAAACATATGTGTTCAAAAAAAATGCTGGGTAAAAAATGTGTTGTAAAGGCATGCGAAGCATTTCCCTGTGTTGTTCCGTCGTACAACCGCCAGTGGGCCAAGCACTGGCTTGGGAGAAGAGCCCTGGGCACCCTCACTCAGTCTTTTAGCAATGAAGCATCGTGTCTACATAAAATGTTCTGCTGTGCTTTGGAAACATCAAGCACCTAAAATAAACCCTTACCTTCAATCTGTGCCTGTTCTCTTTCCGTAGTCAGTTTCCCTTCCTGATCCTTGTCTTCAGTACTGGAGGTGGTATTCCGAAGCTGGTATATGGTGGCATTATATCAGGGAGTACCGGCACCTCAAGTACACAGGACACATCACCTACAACTTGGCCTCTACAATGAAGAGTTGCAGCCCTCCTGTGTCCCCATTATCAGATGTGAGGGGCCGCTTCCTGAATCCGTCTGTGGGATGCCGCCTTGCTGCCTCTGAGAGGGGCATCCCAACAACTTTAGGAAGAGCTTTTCCTTCTACCATGTTGGTGCCAACCAACTAATCTAATAGATCGCCTTCACGTGATCTTAAATCTTATATTTCCCTAGCCCGACCCTTCTTTTCCTGTGGGGCCTTGGGCCACGGTCTGGTGACCGCCATCTTGCTTTTGACAGGGAAGACGTGCGGTTGCAGCAAACTCTCTCTTTTTCTCTTTTTCTCCTTCTCTCTCACGCACGCACTCACGCACATTGATTCTCTTACCAATATTCTCTCTCAGATCCTCCACGGGCAGTCCAGCCACCCTAACATCGCGTTACCTCACCAACAGCCCTGTAAAAACAGAGATTATTAGAGCCCACTGAAGGGAACCAATCACATTCCTGAGCAGAGACACTCAGGGGCCGATTCCGATCTGGGTCGGAAAGCTCTCCGACCGAGCCGGATCCGGAGAGATTTCCGACCGAGCCGGACTCCCCCAGTCCGACCGAGCGAGTACGATGCGGCCGTATGCTGCTCGACTCGATTTGGTCAGACTCCCATTGAAGTCAATGGGAGCCGGTCGTACAACGCGTACACGGGCTCCCATTGACTGAATGGGCACGTCACGAACAGGGGGGCCCCCTACAGTGGGTACGCGTCGGTGCGACTCGCACCGTACCTGCATGTGTAGGGGGGACCCTTGGGTCCCCCCTGTGTTCAACTTGTGCGGCTACGCGTGCAGGGGGGTCCGACACGGACCCCCCAAATCCAGCTTTGGGTGCTTTTGCGAGCCAGACGCTCCGGCTCGATCCGGCCGTCCTACTCGTCCATCGTACTCGCTCGGTCGGGAAACGTCTCCATTGCGTGGTGCGAGCCGTGTCCGTACGAGTCGGTCGGAGCGGTTCGGACCCGGGAACGAGTCGATCGGCGATTTTGCATGACCGCTCGCATCGTACTTGCTCGCTGGGACGACTGTACGAATCGGTCGGAAACATGGCCTCCGAATCGGATCCGGTAAAGCCGAATCCGATTCGGAGCCCTACCGGCCGAGATCGGAATCGGCCCCATAGTCTTTAACCCTTGAGTAAAACAAACAAAAAATGATGGGCTGAACCTTTAAATGGATTTGTTAATCGATATTAATCAGAAATGTGCATTGGACAACAAACGTATAGGGTGTGATTCCAGACTGCATGTGTTACATAGGATCTTACATGACAGCAGACCAGCAAGGACAACCAGACATTTTAGTACAGTACTACACAAAGGGTAATACACAAGTCACATCTTTCTTTGGGCATTAGTACACAAAAGGTACAAACTAGCAGTGATGGACCACTCAGCGGGAAGAGGTACCCTCTGTGGACTTCGAGGTTCATGAGGTCAGTTTTCGTGTTGTGTTCAATTCCTATATTGTGTTGGCTCTACAGGCCAGTGGTAGAGCCCTACAGGCCAGTGGTAGAGCCCTACAGGCCAGTGATAAAGATCTACAGCGCAGTGGTAGAGTCCTACAGGCATGTGATCGAGCTCTACAGGCCAGTGGTTGAGTCCTACAGGACAGTGATCGAGCTCTACAGGCTTGTGGTTGAGCCCTACAGGCCAGTGGTGAAGAGCTACAAGCCTGTGGTGGAGAGGTACAGGCCAGTGGCAGAGTCCTACAGGCCAGTCATCAAGCCATACTGGCCAGTGATCGAGCCCTACAGGCCGGTGGTAGAGTCCTACAGCCCAATAGAAGAGCCCTACAGGCTAGTGGTAGAGTCCTCTGTGGTCCTCGAGGTTCATGAGGTCAGTTTTCACGTTGTGTTCAATTCCTGTATTGTTGTGTTGGCTCTACAGGCCAGTGATCGAGCCCTACAGGCCGGTGGTAGAGTCCTACAGCCCAATGGTAGAGCCCTACAGGCTAGTGGTAGAGTCCTACAGGCCAGTTGTAGAGAACTACAGCCAGTGGTAGAGCCCTACAGGCCAGTGGTAGAGTCCTACAGGCCAGTGGTAGAGAACTACAGGCCTGTGGTAGAGCCCTACGTGCCAGTGGTAGAGAACTACAGGCCAGTGGTACGGATCTGCAGGTCAGTGGTAGAGTCCTATAGGCCAGTGATTGAGCCCTACAGGCCAGTGATGGAGCCCTACAGGTCAGTGATCGAGCTCTACAGGCCAGTGGTAGAGACCAACAGGACTGTGGTAGAGATCTACAGGTCAGTGGTAGAGTCCTACAGGCCAGGGGTAGAGATATACAGGCCAGTGGTAGAGTCCTACAGGCCAGTGGTAGAGATCTACAGGTCAGTGGTTGAGTCCTACAGGCCAGGGGTAGAGATATACAGGCCAGTGGTAGAGTCCTACAGGCCAGTGGTAGAGTTCTACAGGTCAGTGGTAGAGTCCTACAGGCCAGTGGTAGAGATCTATAGGCCATCAATGTGTGACATATAAATCTCTGTCTTCAGTCCTGGAATGGTGGACTCAGCCTTTCAGCCATCTAAAGTCAAGAAAGTGAGTACACTGAGTTGGTGAACGAGAACAACTTTCATTTAGTTTGAAGTGAGAACCGCGCCTGCGCACTTCTGTGTATACTCACTGCTGGTTACACTGAGCAGGTCCAGGATACTTATGGAGCTTTGCTTAGGTCGGTCCGCGTGCTGCCTGTAGGGACCGGTCCTTGTCAGGCCAACAGTATGGCTTGCCAGCGGTGCTGTATACTAAACCATTCTACAGCGGTGGCCCGGCTGTTACAGCAAACCTCCAGTGGTCGTCGTCATTAACTGCTCCATCTACTGTTCCAGAGTTTGTGCAGTGCTCTCGCGCCCCGTCTCGCGCTCTCTCGTCGCTCGCATTTCCGCATCTCCCAGCGGGGACCATGAGGCCTAGCGGTCTACTGCGGATGAGTGATGGGCTGCCTGGCTGCTCAGGCAAGCCCAGGGCGCCTGGGACAGGCGGAAGAAGAGGAGCTGTGAGCCTGCGGTGTCTCTCTCAATGTCTTCATTTATTTTTATAGTTCTGGTTAGAATCCTGAGGACCTCAAGCTGCTGTACAGGAAAAGTTCAGAATAATGCATAATTTAAGTACGAAATAGAGGAACGACCGTAACAGACGTCCACATGGTACCCACGAGGCACGGAAGAAGGCAAAACCAGCATCACAAAAACACCAGTAAAGAATATAATTTCACAGACAATTTTGACTCCTATTGTAGAGTTTACAAGAAGCCTTTCACAGGAGTTAAGTTCATGACCAAATCTGTCATTTGCTTTAGGTTGCGCTGAGGCCAAAGGTGAGTGTGGGTCAAAGCACCAGGCGAGGGTGCAAAATATGTATGTTATATAGGGGCAGGCAAAATATTCCATTCCGCCCACAGAACTGGCGGAATTTTGGCGACTCTGCCTTACCCTTGTAACACGGAATTCTGGCCAAATTCAGCCAATCTCCGCGTGGTGGAATTTTTTCTCATGCGGGGCCCCAGAATGGTAAGTTGGTCGAGCGAGATCTGGCGCCTTCCATCGCAATTTTGAGTCGCTAGGAGGACTTCCGACAGGATTTTTCTGGCGCGGGTGGTCGAACCGTTCTCAGTCCGAAGGCTGCCACTCAAGTAGAAAACCTACTAGAGCGGCAGCAAACTCAACTCGAGTAGCTGCGCCCTGTGGCGCACCACGTGGTGCCGTTCACACTGACTTTCCAGCACGGAAAGAGCAACCAGAGCTAAATCACAGCACAAGCAGCTCAACATGCTTATTTTTGCCTGTCGGCGGAACTCCGCAGAATCTCGCTGAGTTTTTATGTAACTCCGTGAAATTCTGTGAAGTCAAATTCAATGAGTTCCACCCAACCCAAATGTTATGCATGTATGTAGTATTTGCATAGTGCAAAGTTAGCCAAAAGGCAGCGGAGTTCTGGACAAGGTCAAAAGCAAGCGTGCAGATGCCGTCAACAAGAGATCAGAGCGCTATCTGCATTCTAGGAGCAGAACTGTACTGTCACTGCATTGTGACAGAGTGCTCTTTACTGAGGCGTATCTCCATCTCTTCCCTAAATTGGAGCAGCTTCAGGGTAATCCTGATGGATACAGAGATGTTGTTTGAGATCCTGGGTGCATAGATGGAAATGGCCTGCTGCCCTGTTTTATATTTTTTACACTTCTTAGACTCCACTCTGACGGTGATGGACATCAGCAAAGGATACGGGCAACAGCATTCATGAAGGTGACAGCCGGTTATATAGAAGTAAATCGTTGTGGAAGTTTATCTGTGGTGACAGAACATCACACACTAGGCTAGATGTAGAATGAAAGATCAGGAGAGGGGGGAACCAGTGGGTATTTTTTTCAGTCTCCAACCACATGAATTAGTCAGGCGTGGAGGGGGTAGGTGGCTCCTAATGGAAAATGAGTACAGTCCAGCCAACAGTCTGTGCTCTCCGGGTGAGAAGTCATCAAACGTGTAATGTTAGCCATAAGCGATACATAAGGAAGACATTTGAGGTCAAATCATAAGAGTGTGGCTAGAGCAAAATGCATTAGGGATCACATGGCAAGGGCAGCCTAGAAGAGGACTAGTGGCGGGGGAGCATCCACGAATAGGGCTCTCAGTGAAGCCATCTGTCAACAAACGCTTTACGTCTTATGCAAAGGATCTAATGAAGCAGTATGCAAAAGAATCATTTTGCCAGCAAAGTTTGTCAATTTCCCAAAACTTTCCCTGCAGGTGAAATTTGCAACAACGCAAGTATTTCTATGGAAAAATACTTCTTAAAAATCAATTATCTTGCCTTTTGCCTCCACAAAATCTACTATTTTGTCGTATCCTTCCTGTATTATGTTTTTGTAACAACTTCTGAACTCCGTGAACTACACGACATTTGTAAACATTTTCATGAAGTTCACAAAATTAATACCTGAAAATTCCATACCCACTGATCTAATCAGTCGTACAAATAAAACGAGTTACTTTGCAGCGTGGTAGCCATAGCAAGGAGGCCATAGGCCCTATAGCAAGTACGTAAACCCCTGTTTACTCCTTGCTTGGGCAGTAAAAACAGTCATAGTCGGAGAGCAGTTCATCCTTGCACCCGTGTACCATGCTGCCACTGCACCTGCTGCACTATTGATAGCCATGGCCCTTATGATCAGTTGAATCTGGGATGTAAAAGTAACCTATATATATCAGGTGAATCTGGGCAAATCAGTTTCACTCCTGGTACTTCAAACTATAAAAATGTTTGATAGAATTATGTAACAAACCCATTGCACAATGCGCTTTCCAAGCTTCCCCTCCTCGTCTCCCCGTCACATTCTGGGTTCTGTGATCATTATACCCTGCTCAATATGCAGAACTGCAAGTTTTAAATGATCCTGCCGCAGGACAGATGTTCTCTGTGCCATATAAAATACTTGGAGCCTGATTCACACAGAGAAGGTACACTTTAAGTAAGTTTACTACTTTTTGCTTATTTTCAAAATCCGAGTGTAAGTTAGTACTAAAAAAACACAGAAGAGAACCCGACACCATGCATGGCCAACCACTGGTACTACAACATTCTCCCATAGTAAATAATACAGGTAAGGAATTAAAATAAAACCCCATAAGAAATAAAGTTAATATGAATTAAATTATTTAAAAAATATAAATAAATATAATTTAATGTTAAAAATAGTAAATATGTATTATTTGATTATAAAATATTTTAATACCCTAATTATAATTAAAAAATAGATGTAAAAATAACTTTTATTAAAATACAGCTAGATTAATGTCAATTCTGTACATCACTTTTCATTATTATTAATGCAACAATTTTTTTTTCTTTAGATGTGAATTCATTTTTTTATTTTAACTTCTGAAAAATAATTTTAATTTAATTTAATATATTTAGATTAATTCAAGATTTATTTCAAAATTAAGTTGAAACAGTTGTAGCATTTTTATATTGTTCTACATTTTAAATAAATAAATTGAATTTACAACAATTTTTAACGTAAAAATATTTGTAATATTTATTTTTGAGCTAAATAACCTTTTTAATGTTTCCCAATATTCTATAATGTGGAGTTGAATCTTAAAGTAGGTGATGATAAAGATGTAAGACAAGAGGTTTATGAACGCAGGGATAAGACAGGCTGGGCAAGGACATGCAAGAACAAACAAAGAAGAATGAATTCATTACCTATTGCTAGGTGAGTGAGCTGCACTGGTAGAATGTGGAGGCATCCCAGAAAATGAACTGAGTGAAGTCAGGAGCACATAGATGGGTTCTGGAACATTGCGTTGGACAAACACGGTAAAGACAGGTTGGGGTAGACTATGCCAAGGGCAATTAGGTGTGCATGCTAGACAGGACTTGCCATGTTAATAGAGGCATTGAGCCCGAACGTGAATCTACAATTATCGACTTAGGGCCCGATTCCGATGTCGTTTGGAAGGCCTCCGAATCGGATTTGGCTTTTCCGGATCCGATTCATAGCCCTTGTTTCCGACCGAATCGTACACAGGTCCAAGCGACCGAGTACAATGCCAAGATCAAGTACGCGTCGACCAAATCGTTTCCGGGACCCAAACCTGTCCATACGACTCGTTCGTAGCCGAATCATGCCGCACAATGGAGCCGAATTCCGACTGAGCGAGTACGATGCACGATTTGGACAGCCGCTTCGCCTCGGTCTCAGCGAGACGAAACGGCTGTCGGAATCGTACTTCGGGGGGCCGTAGCAGGCCCCCCTTCACCCGGGTCCCTCCGAATCTGCCATGGGGTTGTGCCCATGAGTCTGCCCGATCCAGGCATGCACAGTGTGGCGGGCACCATGGGGTGCCCGCCACAGGGTGTACGCTTTTCCCAACCACCCTTTTTGCTATGGGAGCCTGTGTATGCGTCTGTACACAGGCCCCCATAGAGTTCAATGGGAGTCCGAGCGAACCGAGTCCGTAAGCATACGGCTGCATCGTACTCGCTCGTTCGGACTCCCGGAGCATGTTTCGCTCGGAAAGCCCTCCAGATCCGAGTCGTACTGAGGGCTTGCCTAGCGAGATCGGAATCGGGCCCTTAGTGTTATTAGCATCTCATAGAATTGATCAAATAGGGACCGCTACAATTAGAGTTAATCAGTGACGTCTCCTAAATATGGACTGTTGCAGCAAGCAGCTACACTCCATGTTAATCAGTGAGGTATCTTGGATATGGACCACTGCAGCGAGCAGCTTCGCTCCATGTTAATCTCCTGGATAGAGATTGCTGCAGAAAGTGGCCATGGTCCATGTTAATCAGCGAGATCTCCAGGATATGGACAGCTGCAGCAAGCGGCCACGCTCCATGTCAATCAGCGCTGTCTCCTGGATCTGGACCTCTGCAGCAAGCGGCCAGGCTCCATGTTAATCAGCGCTGTCTCCTGGATCTGGACCACTGCAGCAAGCGGCCACGCTCCATGTTAATCAGTGAGTTCTGCTGGATATGGACTGCTGTAGCAGGCGGCCGCGCTCCAGTTTAATCAGCAAGGTCCCCAGGATATGGACTGCTGCAGCAGGCGGCCACGCTCCATGTCAATTAGCGAGGTCCTCTTGATATGGACCGCTGCAGCAGGCATCCACGCTCCATGTTAATCAAAGTCTCCTAGAGATGGACTACTGCAGCAAGCGGCCACGCTCCATGCTAATCAGCGAGGTCTCCTGGGTATGGGCCGCTGCAGCATGCGGCCACGCTCCATGTCAATCAGCGAGGCCTCCTGGATATGGACCGCTGCAGCAGGTGGTCAAGCTCCATGTCAATCAGTGAGGTCTCCTGAATACGGACCGCTGCAGCAAGCGGCCACGCTCCATGTCAATCAGCGAGTTCCCCTGGATATGGATCGCTGCAGCAGGCAGCCATGCTCCATGTCAATCAGTGAGGTCTCCTGGATATGAACCGCTGCAGCTGGCGGCCACGCTCCATGTCAATCAGTGGGGTCTCCTGGATGTGAACCGCTACAGCAGGCGTCCACGCTCCATGGTAATCGAGGTCTCTTAGAACTGGACCACTGCAGCAAGTGGCCACGCTCCATGTTAATCAGTGTGGTCTTCTGGATATGGACCTCTGCAGCAAGCGGCCACACTTCATGTTAATCAGCGAGGTCTTCTGGATATGGACCTCTGCAGCAAGCAGCCACACTCCATGTTAATCAGGGAGGTGTCCTGGATACAGACCACTGTAGCGAGGAGCCATGCTCCATGTTGATCAGCATGTTTCTTGAATATGGACCGCTGCAGCAAGAGGTCATGCTCCATGTCAATCAGCAAGGTCTGCTGGATATTGTCTGCTGCAGCAAGCGGCCACGCTCCATTTTAATCAGCGTGTGTCTTGAACACTGCAGCAAGTGGCCATGCTCCATGTTAATCAACGAGGTCTCCTGGATTTTGACCCCTGCAGCAAGCGGCCACGCTCCATTTTAATCGTCAAGGTCTCCTGAAGATGGACCGCTGCAGCAAGCGGCTACGCTCCATGTTAATCAGCGAGGTCTCCAGGATATGTGCTGCTGCAGCAAGCGGCGACCGACCATGTTAATCAGCGAGGTCTCCTGGATATGGACCACTGCAGCAAGTGGCTATGCTCCATGTTAATCAGCGAGTTCACCTGGATATGGACAGCGGCCGCAAGCGGCCACGTTCGATGTTAATCAGTGAGGTCTACTGGATATGGACCACTGCAGCATTCGGCTACGCTCCATGTTATAAGCCTGTGTTTTGAATATGAACAACTGCAGCGAGTAGCCATGCTCTATGGTAATCAGCGAGGTCTCCTGGATATGGAACACTGCAGCAAGCGGCCACGCTCCATGTTAATGAGCGTGGGCTCTTGGATATGGACCGCCTCAGCAAGCAGCCTCACTCCATGTTAATCAGCAAGGTCTCCTGGAAATGGATCTCTGTAGCAAGTGGGTGCACTCCATGGTAATCAGCATGTATCTTGAATATGGAACACTGCAGCAAGTGGCCACGTTCCTTGTTAATCAGCAAGGTCTCCTGGACATGGTCCACTGCAGCAAGCGGCCACGCTCCATGTTAGTCAGCGAGGTGTTCTGGATATGCTGCAGCAAGCAGCCAAGCTCCATGTTAATCAGCGAGGTCTCCTGAATATGAACTGCTGCAGCAAGCGGCCATGCTCAATGATAATGAGCGTGGTCTCTTGGATATGGACCACTGCAGCTAGCGGCTGCACTCCATGTTAATCAGTGTGTATCATGAATATAGAACACTGCAGCAAGTGGTCACGCTCCATGTTAATCAGCGTGGTCTTTTGGATATGAACCACTGCAGCAAGCGGCCACGCTCCATGTTAATCAGCGTGTATCATGAATATGGAACACTGCAGCAAGGGGCCACACTCTATAGTAATCTGTGTAGTCTCTTGGATATGGAACGCTGCAGCATGCGGCCACGCTCCATGTTAATCAGTATGTGTCTTGAATATGGAATGCTGCAGCAAGCAGCCACGCTCCATCTTAATCAGTGAGGTCTCCTGGATATTGACAGCTGCAGCAAGCAGCCATGCTCCATGTTAATCAGCAAGTTCTCCTGGATATGGACCTCTCCAGGAAATGGCCCGCTTCATGTTAATCAGTGCATTCTCTTGGATATGGACCGCTGCAGCAAGTGGCTGCACTCCATGTTAATCAGTGTGGTCCCCTGGATACGGACTGCTGCAGCAAGCGGTCATGCACCATGTTAGTCAGTAAGGTCTCCTGGATATGGACCCTTGCAGCAAGAGACCACGCTCCATTTTAATCAGCGAGGTCTCCTGGATATGGACCGCTGCAGCAAGCGGCCATGCTCAATGTTAATCAGCATGGTCTCTTGGCTATGGACCGCTGCAACGAGTGGCCAGGCTCTATGTTAATCATCTAGTTCTCCTGGATATGGACCGCTGCAGCAAGTGGCTGCACTCCATGTTAATCAGCGTGGTCTCCTGGATATGTATTGATGCAACAAGTGGCCGCGCTCCATGTTAATCAGCGTGGTCTCTTGGATATGGACCGCTGCAGCAAGTGGCTGGACTCCATGTTAATCAGCGAGGTCTCCTGGATATGGACCCCTGCAGCAAGTGGCCAAGCTTCATGTTAATCAGTGAAGTTTCCTGGATATATACCGCTGCAGCAAGCAGCCACGCTCCATGTTAATCAGCGATGTTTCCTGGATATGGACCACTGCAGCAAGTGGCTACGCTCTATGTTAATCAGTGTGTGTCTTGAATATATACTACTGCAGCAAGTAGCCAAGCTCTATGGTAATCAGCGAGGTCTCCTGGATATGTGCCACTGCAGCAAGCGGCCATGCTCCATGTTAATAAGCGTGGTCTCTTGGATATGGACCACTGCTGCAAGCGGCTGCACTCCATGTTAATCAGCGTGTATCTTGAATATGGAATGCTCAGCAAATGGCCACGCTCCATGTTACTCACCGAGGTCTCCTGGACATGGACCACTGCAGCAAGCAGTCACGCTCCATGGTAATCAGCAGAGTGTTCTGGATATGCACCGCTGAAGCAAACGGGCACGATCCATGTTAATCAGCAAGGTCTCCTGAAAATGAACTGCTGCAGCAAGCGGCCATGCTCCATGTTAATGAGCGTGCTCTCTTGAAAATGGACCGCTGGAGCAAGCGGCTGCACTCCATGTTAATCAGCGAGGTCTCCTGGATATGGACCACTGCAGCAAGCGGCCACACTCCATGTTAATCAGCGAGGTCTCCTGGATATGGACTGCTAAAGCAAGCGGCCACGATCCATGTTAATCAGCGAGGTCTTTTGGATATGAACCACTGCAGCAAGCGGCCACGCTCCATGTTAATCAGCATGTATCATGAATATAGAACGCTGCAGCAAGGGGGCCACACTGCATAGTAATTCACGTGGTCTCTTGAATATGGAATGCTGCAGCAAGCGGCCACGCTCCATGTTAATCAGCAAGGTCTCCTGGATATTGACCGCTTCAGCAAGCAGCCATGCTCCATGTTAATCAGCAAGGTCTACTGGATATGGACCGCTGCAGGAAATGGCCCCGCTTCATGTTAATCAGCGTGGTCTCTTGGATATGGACCCCTGCAGAAAGTGGCCGCACTCCAAGTTAATCAGTGTGGTCCCCTGGATATGGACAGCTGCAGCAAGCGGTCATGCTCCATGTTAATCAGCGTGGTCTCTTAGATATGGATCGCTGCAGCAAGTGGCTGCACTCCATGTTAGTTAGCGAGGTCTCTTAGATATAGATTGATGTAGCAAGCGGCCATGCTCAATGATAGTCAGTGAGGTCTCCTGGATACCGACCCCTGCAGCAAGCGACCACGCTCCATTTTAATCAGCGAGGTCTCCTGGATATGGACTGCTAAAGCAAGCGGCCACGATCCATAGTAATCAGACGGCCTCCTGAATATGGACCACTGCAGCAAGCCGCCATGCTCCATGTTAATCAGCGCTGTCTCCTGGATATGGACCACTGCAGCAAGCGGCTATGCTCCATCTTAATCAGACAGGCTCCTGAATATGGACCACTGCAGCAAGCGGCCTCACTCCATGTTAATCAGCAAGGTCTCCTGGAAATGGACCGCTGCAGCAAGTGGCCACGCTCCTTGTTAATCAGCAAAGTCTCCTGGAAATGGTCCACTGCAGCAAGCGGCCACATTCCATGTTAATCAGCGAGGAGTTCTGGATATGCACCGCTGCAGCAAGCAGCCACGCTCCATGTTAATCAGCGAGGTCTCCTGAATATGAACTGCTGCAGCAAGTGGCCATGCTCAATGTTAACGAGTGTGGTCTCTTGGATATGGACCACTGCAGCAAGTGGACACGCTCCATGTTAACGAGTGTGGTCTCTTGGATGTGGTCCGCTGCAGCTAGCGGCTGCACTCCATGCTAATCAGCGTGTATCATGAATATAGAATGCTGCAGCAAGTGGCCACGCTCTATGTTAATCAGCGTGGTCTTTTGGATATGAACCACTGCAGCAAGTGGCCATGCTCCATGTTAATCAGCGAGGTCTCCTGGATATGGACCCCTGCAGCAAGTGGCTGGACTCCATGTTAATCAGCGAGTTCTCCTGGATATGGCCCCCTGCAGCAAGTGGCCACGCTCCATGTTAATCAGCAAAGTTTCCTGGATATATACCGCTGCAGTAAGCGGCCATGCTTCATGTTAATCAGCTATGTTTCCTGGATATGGACCACTGCAGCAAGCGGCTATGCTCTATGTTAATCAGTGTATGTCTTGAATATAGACTACTGCAGCAAGTAGCCAAGCTCTATGGTAATCAGCGAGGTCTCCTGGATATGGACCGCTGCAGCAAGCGGCCATGCTCGATGTTAATCAGCATGGTCTCTTGGATATGGACCGCTGCAACGAGTGGCCAGGCTCTATGTTAATCATCTAGTTCTCCTGGATATGGACCGCTGCAGCAAGTGGCTGCACTCCATGTTAATCAGCATGGTCTCCTGGATATGTATTGATGCAACAAGTGGCCACGCTCCATGTTAATCAGCATGGTTTCTTGGATATGGACCACTGCAGCAAGTGGCTGGACTCCATGTTAATCAGCGAGGTCTCCTGGATATGGACCCCTGCAGCAAGTGGCCACGCTTCATGTTAATCAGCGATGTTTCCTGGATATGGACCACTGCAGCAAGTGGCTACGCTCTATGTTAATCAGTGTGTGTCTTGAATATGGACGACTGCAGCAAGTAGCCAAGCTCTATGGTAATCAGCGAGGTCTCTTGGATATGTGCCACTGCAGCAAGCGGCCATGCTCCATGTTAATAAGCGTGGACTCTTGGATATGGACCACTGCTGCAAGCGGCTGCACTCCATGTTAATCAGCGTGTATCTTGAATATGGAATGCTGCAGCAAATGGCCATGCTCCATGTTACTCACCGAGGTCTCCTGGATATGGACCACTGCAGCAAGCAGTCACGCTCCATGGTAATCAGCAGAGTGTTCTGGATATGCACCGCTGAAGCAAACGGGCACGATCCATGTTAATCAGCAAGGCCTCCTGAAAATGAACTGCTGCAGCAAGCGGCCATGCTCCATGTTAATGAGCGTGCTCTCTTGAAAATGGACCGCTGGGGCAAGCGGCTGCACTCCATGTTAATCAGCATGTATCTTGAATACAGAATGCTGTAGCAAGCGGCCATGCTCCATGTTAATCAGCGAGGTCTCCTGGATATGGACCACTGCAGCAAGCGGGCACACTCCATGTTAATCAGCGAGGTCTCCTGGATATGGACTGCTAAAGCAAGTGGCCACGATCCATGTTAATCAGCGAGGTCTTTTGGATATGAACCATGGCAGCAAGCGGACACGCTCCATGTTAATCAGCATGTATCATGAATATAGAACGCTGCAGCAAGGGGGCCACACTGTATAGTAATTCGCGTGGTCTCTTGAATATGGAATGCTGCAGCAAGCGGCCACGCTCCATGTTAATCAGCGAGGTCTCCTGGATATTGACCGCTTCAGCAAGCAGCCATGCTCCATGTTAATCAGCAAGTTCTACTGGATATGGACCGCTGCAGGAAATGGCCCCGCTTCATGTTAATCAGTGTGGTCCCCTGGATATGGACAGCTGCAGCAAGCGGTCATGCTCCATGTTAATCAGCGTGGTCTCTTAGATATGGATCGCTGCAGCAGGTGGCTGCACTCCATGTTAGTTAGCGAGGTCTCTTAGATATAGATTGCTGTAGCAAGCGGCCATGCTCAATGATAGTCAGTGAGGACTCCTGGATACGGACCCCTGCAGCAAGCGACCACGCTCCATTTTAATCAGCGAGGTCTCCTGGATATGGACTGCTAAAGCAAGCGGCCACGATCCATAGTAATCAGACGGCCTCCTGAATATGGACCACTGCAGCAAGCCGCCATGCTCCATGTTAATCAGCGCTGTCTCTTGGATA
This sequence comes from Calotriton arnoldi, assembly GCA_963921515.1. NCBI lineage: Eukaryota > Metazoa > Chordata > Amphibia > Caudata > Salamandridae > Calotriton > Calotriton arnoldi. Next base: position 1,094,965 of record CAWUFW010003230.1, read on the forward strand.
TGGACCACTGCAGCAAGCGGCTATGCTCCATCTTAATCAGACGGCCTCCTGAATATGGACCACTGCAGCAAGCGGCCTGACTCCATGTTAATCAGCAAGGTCTCCTGGAAATGGACCGCTGCAGCAAGTGGCCACGCTCCTTGTTAATCAGCAAAGTCTCCTGGAAATGGTCCACTGCAGCAAGCGGCCACATTCCATGTTAATCAGCGAGGTGTTCTGGATATGCACCGCTGCAGCAAGCAGCCACGCTCCATGTTAATCAGCGAGGTCTCCTGAATATGAACTGCTGCAGCAAGCGGCCCTGCTCAATTTTAACGAGTGTGGTCTCTTGGATATGGACCACTGCAGCAAGTGGATACGCTCCATGTTAACGAGTGTGGTCTCTTGGATGTGGTCCGCTGCAGCTAGAGGCTGCACTCCATGTTAATCAGCGTGTATCATGAATATAGAATGCTGCAGCAAGTGGCCACGCTCCATGTTAATCAGCGTGGTCTTTTGGATATGAACCACTGCAGCAAGTGGCCATGCTCCATGTTAATCAGCGAGGTCTCCTGAATATGGACCCCTGCAGCAAGTGGCTGGACTCCATGTTAATCAGCGAGTTCTCCTGGATATGGACCCATGCAGCAAGTGGCCACGCTCCATGTTAATCAGCAAAGTTTCCTGGATATATACCGCTGCAGTAAGCGGCCATGCTTCATGTTAATCAGCGATGTTTCCTGGATATGGACCACTGCAGCAAGCGGCTATGCTCTATGTTAATCAGTGTGTGTCTGGAATATAGACTACTGCAGCAAGTAGCCAAGCTCTATGGTAATCAGCGAGGTCTCCTGGATATGTGCCACTGCAGCAAGCGGCCATGCTCCATGTTGATAAGCGTGGTCTCTTGGATATGGATCGCTTCTGCAAGCGGCTGCACTCCATGTTAATCAGCGTGTATCTTGAATATGGAATGCTGCAGCAAATGGCCACACTCCATGTTAATCACCGAGGTGTTCTGGATATGCACCACTGCAGCAAACGGGCACGATCCATGTTAATCAATGAGGTCTCCTGAAAATGAACTGCTGCAGCAAGCGGCCATGCTCCATGTTAATGAGCGTGGTCTCTTGGATGTGGACGGCTGCAGCAAGCGGCTGCACTCCATGTTAATCAGCATGTATCTTGAATATGGAATGCTGCAGCAAGGGGCCATGCTCCATGTTAATCAGCAAAGTCTCCTGGATATGGACCACTGCAGCAAGCGGCCACGCTCCATGTTAATCAGTGAGGTGTTCTGGATATGCACCGCTGCGGCAAATGGGCACGCTCCATGTTAATCATCAAGGTCTCGTGAAGATGAACCACTGCAGCAAGCGACTATGCTCCATGTTAATCAGTGAGTTCTCCTGGATATGGACAGCTGCAGCAAGCAGCCACGCTCGATGTTAATCAGTGAGGGCTCCTGGATATGGAGCGCTGCAGCAAGCATCTACGCTCCATGTTATCAGTCTGTATCTTGAATATGGATGACTGCAGCAAGTAGCCATATTCTATGGTAATCAGCGAGATCTCCTCGATATGGAACACTGCAGCAAGCGGCCACTCTCCATGTAAATGAGCGAGGTCTCTTGGATATGGACCGTTGCAGCAAGCGGCCTCACTCCATGTTAATCAGCAAGGTCTCTTGGATATGGACCGCTGCAGCAAGCGGCTGCACTCCATGTTAATCAGCGTGTATCTTGAATATGGAACGCTGCAGCAAGTGGCCATGCTCCACGTTAATTAGCGAGGTCTCCTGGATATGGACCACTGCAGCAAGTGGCCAGGCTCCATGTTAATCAGTGAGGTATTCTGGATATGCTACATGTTAATCAGTGAGGTCTCCGGAATATGAACTGCTGCAGCAAGCAGCCACGCTCCATGTTAATAAGCGTGATCTCTTGGATATAGACCGCTGCAGCAAGTGGCTGCACTCCATGCTAATCAGCGTCTATAATGAATATGGAACACTGCAGCAAGTGGCCACGCTTGATGTTAATCAGCGTGGTCTTTTGGATACGAACCGCTGCAGCAAGCGACCATGCTCCAGGTTAATCAGCGCATGTTTTGAATATGAAACACTGCAGCAAACGGCCATGCTCCATCTTAATCAGTGAGGTCTCCTGGATATGAACCGCTGCAGCAAGCAGCCACACTCCATGTTAATCATCGAGGTCGCCTGGATATGAACCGCTGCAGCAAGCGGCCATGCTCCATGTTAATCAGCGTGGTCTCTTGGCTATGGACCGCTGCAGCAAGTGGCCACGCTCCATGTTAATCAGCAAGTTCTCCTGGATATGGACCACTGCAGGAAATGCCACGCTCCATGTTTATCAGCGTGGTCACTTGGATATGGACCGCTGCAGCAAGTGGCTGCACTCCATGTTAGTTGGTGTGGTCTCCTTGATATGGGCCACTGCAGCAAGAAGTCACGCCCCATGTTAATCAGCGTGGTCTCTTAGATATGGATCACTGCAGCAAGTGGCTGCACTCCATGTTAGTCAGCGAGGTCTCCTGGATATGACTGCTGCAGCAAGCGGCCATGCTCCATGTTAGTCAGTGAGGTCTCCTGGATATGGACCCCTGCACCATGCGGCCACACTCCATGTTAATAAGCGAGGTCTTCTGGATATTGACTGCTAAAGCAATTAACCACGCTCCATCTTAACCAAAGGGACTCCTGAATATGGCCCACTGCAGCAAGCGGCCATGCTCCATGTTCATCAGCGCTGTCTTCTGGATATGGACCCCTGAAGCAAGTGGCCATGCTCCATGTTAATCAGCGAGTTCTCCTGGATATGGACGGCTGCAGCAAGCAGCCACACTCTATATGTTAATCAGTGAGGCCGCCTGAATATGAACTGCTGTAGCAAGCAGCCACGCTCCATGTTAACGAGCGTGGTCTCTTGGATATAGATCGCTGCAGCAAGCGGCTGCACTCCATGCTAATCAGTGTGTATAATGAATATGGAACACTGCAGCAAGTGGCCATGCTCGATGTTAATCAGCGTGGTCTTTTGGATATGAACCGCTGCAGCAAGCGGCCACGCCACAGGTTAATCAGCGCATGTTTTGAATATGAAACACTGCAGCAAGCGGCCATGCTCCATGTTAATCAGTGAGGTTTCCTGGATATGAACCGCTGCAGCAAGCAGCCACGCTCCATGTTAATCAGCGAGGTCGCCTGGATATAAACCGCTGCAGCAAGCGGCCATGCTCCATGTTAATCAGTGTGGTCTGTTGGATATGGACCACTGCAGCAAGTGGCCACGCTCCATGTTAATCAGCAAGTTCTGCTGGATATGGACCACAGCAGGAAATGCCACGCTTCATGTTAATCAGCGTGGTGTTGAAATATAAATGTGTGCATTCATTTTGCTAATGTATTGCACTATGTAAAGTTAGCATTCGCGGCACCATTTTAAGTTGAGCCACCATTTTGAGCCCTGATCGAAACTAACTTCTGTCTCACTCTGTCCGCCTCAGCAGAAAGCAGCTGCGATATTCATGTTTTATTTATTTTTCCATGGTTGAACTACGCTGTACTAATGTATAGACTGTTTTTTTATTACATACCTTTCTCACTAGATAGGCCTGCTCCCACCCTTAGAGCAGCGGTCCCAGGCAGAGTAACCTTGACGCTGAGATAGCATGTACCCGGTCCTGGGGTGGTAGCTCATCCTTCTGTAGTTCTTTTGTTCATTAGCTACCAAGTGGAAATTTCCAGTCTGGGTGGGTCTTTAGTGGTTCTAGAGATGTACAATAGGTGTTACCATGTTGGCAGAGGTCAGTCCCTCTGCAGCAATCTAAGGAAGCTGGTCAGACTGGACTCCGCTCAAGTGTATTTCAAATAAATACCTTTGGTTTGTATTCTCTACTGTCTGACCGACTCTTCATTTGAAAGAAGGCTGAGAGGTGGTCGCGAGTGACCCGAGTGGCCCTAATCGGGTCACTTCCTTCATTTGGTGCCCGAACAGGGTCTCCATCGGATGGCCCATCCTTGGGTGAGGCATCCTTGGGTGAGGAGGTCAGGGCCACGTCGGGTCGGACGGGCGGACCGGGGATTCTTGCACAAGAGAGTCTTGTACTCGCAGCTGCCCCGTCTGTCTGACCGGGCGGTGCCTCGTCCAGTGGTCATCCCGACTGGGGTCCTGAACGGTGAAACCCTTGGATCTGACCGTTTGGTCCAAAGAGTCGGCAGTGGAGAATCACTTTGTTTGACCTGTGTGCACCAGGTGAGTTTGCTTTGGTTCTTTGTGGATATGGTGCCATTTTGATTTGTATTTGATGCGGTCTGAGGACTGTCTTTGGACAAGCACTTGAATTTGTTTGAGTTCTTTGTGAACATGGTACCACTTTGATTTGTATTTGATGAGGTCTGAGGACCGATTTTTGGTAAAGATATTTGCAAATATCTGCTCAGCATAAATAGTGAACTTGTTTTCTTTGAAAAATGCCGTGCCTTAGTAAGGTGTTTTTTTTGGGCTGTCGTTGTTGTTCTACTGATGCTCGATTGGAAGAAAGTCAGCCGGCGCCTCCAGAAGGCACTCTAAATTTTGACATGTACGTCAAACATTGCATTGGCCCTATTATGTTTAGCACGCTATGGCACAAATATACGAGGGACAATGCCGAGTTGCAGTGGCCGTTGACGGGCACTTTTGATGAACAGAAAATTACTTTCCTGCAGGAAAAATTGTTTGCGAAAAGGAGTAGGCAGTCGATGTTTGATTTGCTGCACTCTATGTTGATCAGCGTGTGTCTTGAATATGGAAAGCTGCAGCAAGCGGCCACACCATCTTAATCAGTGAGGTCTCCTGGATATGGAGCGCTGCAGCAAGCGGCCGTGCTCCAAGTTAATCAGCGAGGTCTCCTTAATATGGAACATTGCAGCAAGCAGCAATGCTCCAAGTAAATAAGCGTGGTCTCTTGGATATGGACCACTTCTGCAAGCGGCTGCACTCCATGTTAATCAGCGTGTATCTTGAATATGGATTGCTGCAGCAAGCGGCCACGCTCCCTCTTAATCAGTGAGGTCTCCTGGATATGGACCACTGCAGCAAGCGGCCACGCTGCATGTTAATCAGCGTGGTCCCTTGGATATTGATCATTGCAGCAAGTGTCTGCACTCCATGTAAGTCAGCGAGGTCTCCTGGATATAGACTGCTGTTGCAAGCAGCCGTGCTCCATGTTAGTCAGTGAGATCTCCTGGATATGGACCCCTACAGCAAGTGGCCATGCTCCATGTTAATCAGCGAGGTCTCCTGTATATATACTGCTTCAGACAGCAGCCACGCTCCATTTTAATGAGCGTGGTCTCTTGGATATGGACCACTGCAGCAAGTGGCCACACTCCATGTTAATGAGCGTTGTCTCTTGGATATGGACGGCTGCAGCAAGCGGCTGCACTCCATGTTAATCAGCATGTATCTTGAATATGGAATGCTGTAGCAAGGGGCCATGCACCATGTTATTCAGCAAGGTCTCCTGGATATGGACCACTGCAGCAAGCAGCCACGCTCCATGTTAATCAGCGAGGTGTTCTGGATATGCACCGCTGCAGCAAACGGGCACGCTCCATGTTAATCATCAAGGTCTCGTGAAGATGAACCACTGCAGCAAGCGACTATGCTCCATGTTAATCAGCGAGTTCTCCTGGATATGGACAGCTGCAGCAAGCAGCCACGCTCGATGTTAATCAGTGAGGGCTCCTGGATATGGAGCGCTGCAGCAAGCATCTACGCTCCATGTTATCAGTCTGTGTCTTGAATATGGATGACTGCAGCAAGTAGCCATATTGTGGTAATCAGCGAGGTCTCCTCGATATGGAACACTGCAGCAAGCGGACACTCCATGTTAATGAGCGTGGTCTCTTGGATATGGACCGTTGCAGCAAGCGGCCTCACTCCATGTTAATCAGCAAGGTCTCTTGGATATGGACCGATGCAGCAAGTGGCTGTACTCCATGTTAATCAGCGTGTATCTTGAATATGGAACGCTGCAGCAAGTGGCCACGCTCCATGTTAATTAGCGAGGTCTCCTGGATATGGACCACTGCAGCAAGTGACCAGGCTCTATGTTAATCAGTGAGATGTTCTGGATATGCACCGCTGCAGCAAGCGGCTACGCTACATGTTAATCAGCAAGGTCTCATGAATATGAACTGCTGCAGCAAGCAGCAACGCTCCATGTTAATGAGCGTGGTCTCTTGGATATAGACCGCTGCAGCAAGCGGCTGCACTCCATGCTAATCAGCGTGTTTAATGAATATGGAACACTGCAGCAAGTGGCCATGCTCGATGTTAATCAGCGTGGTCTTTTGGATACGAACCGCTGCAGCAAGCGGCTGCACTCCAGGTTAATCAGCGCATGTTTTGAATATGAAAAGCTGCAGCAAGCGGGGTGGGCATGTTCTCCATGCAGGCTGTAATGCAGCCTGCATGGAGAAGTGGGAAAGTGCGCATAACTGGTTTAGGCGGCCCAAGATGGCCGACCAAACAGTCACTGCGCACTTAGGAGTGGGCAAACCACTCCTCCTTGCCCTGCTCCGTTAGCAGAGCAGACCCGCCCGCAAAGGAAACATAAAATGATAATAACTGAATGTTATTATCATTTTATGTTAATGTTTTTGCTTCTAGCACTGCTTGAAAGCAGTTTGGCGATGCTCCTCCCCCATAGCTTATGCTCAATAGTGCATGTGCTCACCGAGAGCACTCTGCTTTAACAGTGGGCACTGTGCCATCGTAAACTTGCACTAGTGTGACATGTGCGTGTACTAAGATGGAATACATGCACAATACTTGTGCAAAGGCCACTTTGCAAACACCAAGGCTGCTCTGCCTGCATGCACCAAGGTTGCAATCCATTTACCAAGAACACTCCCTGCGCCCAGGTCATTCACCAAGAAACTTCTGTTTGCACCAAGGTCCCACTGTGTTCATGAAAGCTCCTGTGCCTTCACAAATGTCACAATGCATTGACCAACACTGCTGTGCATACACACGCGTCACAGTGCCAGCAGCAAGGGCACAATACACTCACAATATATGCACAATGGACAGCATACTTGCACGAGGGTTACAATGCCTGCAGCAATGTCATTCTGCTTGAAACAAGGTCACGATGCGTTCATCAGGGCCACTCTGCCTGCACTAGGGTGACACTCACAATAGTGACAGTGAAGTAAAGGCGCCGTGTAGACACAACAGCAAAGGACACACTGCTTACATCAGTGTCACTGGCGACTGTAGCAGGGGGACAGATGGGGCCCGTGCCCTAGCTCTGTTTGTCCTGGCCCCCTCTTGTGCCCCGCCTGCTGCTGAATATGCCAGGGAGTGTCACAGATAAACCTAACACCGCACCTGGCCAGGCACAATCATTTCTTCAACTACTTTTTACTGCAAAGCAGTGACTTGTGCTTCAATATTTAAATCTCACTTTGTATGCATGTATATGTATATACATACAACGTCAAATGTTAACATTTTAAGCAAGAATTAAGATAGCTTTTGTAGATGGCCTACCAGTTGTATCTGTGTCCCAGTGTGTATCTGTAGTAATGGTCTTTATTAGTTTGTAGAATGTAGAGTGTTAGGTGTATTCTTTATTCTGTATGAGGCAGCAGAATGTTAGCGGACAGAAGCGGTGTAGCAGCAGACGAGCTCACATCATAACGCCTATGCTGTACGAGGTTACTAATAAATTAAGAGAATTACTACTCAAGTGTTCCAGAGTCATCATTACAAATTTGGCGACGAGCTATGGTAACCTCGACGAACCCACACTTATCAACATCTGCTTCAGGAATTTAGCAGACGGTCACATTCAGCTACAGTGTTTTGAACTACGGAATTTGAATTGGTGGTAAAAAAATTACCGGACGACTTTAAAGCTCCTGCTTGTGCTCCCTGGTAAGCGAAAGGATTTATTTAAAGTACTTTTCGGCACATTTCTACTTGCCTTCTGCTGGTTGTCAGCAGTTAACCGCCTCCACGCGGAGTTGTGTACTTTTCAAATCCAATGTTGCAAAGGCTCGAGCTGCTTCCTTCGCGAGCTCCGTGGTGAAAGTTCTGTTTCTCTTCTCTTCGGGTTACACATTACGTGGAGTGACGTATCGACGTCACCACGCTGGTCGTGACGCCATTTTGAACACAGCTTTTTACAGCTGATTGTAGTGAGGGAATTTCACCGGAGAAAGAAATTGATGAGTATTCACACATAGGAGTGCACCGGATATATATTTTTGCAAGAACTGTTTGGTAGTAAGTACTATTTATTTATTTGAAGCATACTTATTTTTACCCTTGAAAAATTACTACTGAACTTACAGAATGTCTACATCAGCACCACCTCCTCGAGGTGAAGCACCTCCACGGGGTGACTCTGTCTTTCATTTAAACACTCCTAAGGAATTTTTATCATCTCCTGGAGAGCCTATAATTCAGTGGAACGAATGGAAAGAATATTTTTTAAATTACATTGCGAATCTTGAAGATTGTAGTGGAACTTACTCTCCTGAAAGAAAGAAAAGGATCTTAATGTACTGTCTTGGTCCCGAAGGACTTCGTGTTTTTGGGCAATTACAGCAACGTGATAGACCTGGTGATATTGATGTGTTTAAAGCAGCTTTATTAGATTTAGATGAACACTTTTCACCCACGGTTTGTGTTGGTGTTATGCGTCACGCTTTCTTTCAAAGAAAACAGGAGAAACATGAATCCATTGAGGATTACGTGTCAGCCTTAAGAAAGCTTTCTATAACCTGTAGATTTGGAAATCTTCATGACGAACTTATAAGGGACCAAATAGTTATGTATGCAGAAAATAAGGCTATTCAAGACAGATTGTGGGTGGAGGGTGAATCTAGCTTAAAAGATATTATGGCTATTGTCAAAAAAGCAGAGTTATCAGAGCGTTGTGTCAAAGTCACTTTAGCTTCTGATAAAAAGAGAGTAGCGATACTGTGAACAAGATTTCAGAGAGTCAATCAATCAATCATGTCACTTATAAAGCGCACTACATACCCGCGAGAGTCACGGTAAGTCTTCTCAGGCATTTAAAAAAAAGAGTGATAAAAATGACAGAAAGAAAAGTGAAAGTTTTATAAAAAACAAGCAGTCTAACTATGCATGCTATCGATGTGGTAGCAGTTCACACTCTGCTCAGCATTACAAATGTCCAGCAAGATCTGCCAAATGCTTAGAATGCGGTTTAATTGGACATTTTGCTAAAGCGTGCAGACGCAAGAATTATAACAGGAAGAATAAAGTTGCTTGTTTGAGAGAGAGTGACATTGAGGAATCTTCCTCTGATGATTGTGATGACGATAACAATATTAAGTGCGACACAAAGAAGAAAGTTGTTTTAAAAATTTCTGGTGAAGGAGACAGTAAACCTTTGTGTTGGGTTTCCTTTGGAGGTGTGTCATTGCAAGTGGCTGCTGATTCAGGCTCGCCTTAAAGTGTGTGGTTACATCATTTTTGTTCTACTTTAGGCAATCAGTTGGAAAAATCCGACATAAATCCTGAAAGTTACACAGGTGAGAGAATAGACATTATAGGTTTTAGACAGCTCATTTTCAAGTTCAAAAGCAGGTCTGCTTTATGTAAACTGTATGTAGCCAAGGATGGACCATCCGTTCTCGGATGGAAAGATCAACGTAAACTGAACATAATCTTAGATCCTAATAGTCCAGAACAGGTTTTGGTAGCATGTGAGTCAGAAAATACAAAGAAATGGGTGTTAGAAGAATTTCCAAATGTATTCAACGGTAAAGTTGGTAAATTAAAAGGAATTTCTTATTCCATCAGGTTGAAACACAATCCCCAAAATTCACAAGACAGGAAATATTCCATTTATTGTGAGAGAGGAAGTAAAACTGGAATTAGATAAATTATTAGATGCACACATTATAGAACCTGTGGAATCATCCGAATGGATATCTCCGTTGGTCGTCGCTAGACGTGCTAATGGCAAGGTCCGTTTATGTGTTGATTTAAGAGGGTTAAATAACAACATTATTATTGATCAATTTCCGTTGCCTCGCATAGACGAAATGTTGTCGTTGACCAGGGATGCTAAGTGGTTTTCCACACTAGATTTATCCTCAGCTTATCACCAAATTATGTTAGATCATGATTGTAAAAACTTGACTGCGTTTTGTACACCTTTTGGATGTTTTCAATTCCGCCGCCTGCCCTTTGGATTGGCATCGGCGGCAGCTGTGTTTCAAAGACTCATGACACAACTATTTGGTGACATCCAAGATGTAGTATTTTTTCAAAATGACATATTAATCATGGGAAAGTCAAAAAAACAACATGATGACATTTTGAGGAAAGTTTTACAAGTGCTTGATAAAAAAGGTTTAACTGGTGAAATAAACAAATGCAAGTTTGCAGAATCTAATGTAACTTACCTGGGTCATGAAATTAGTCGTGATGGCATCAAACCAAAAGAAAAACTTGTTGAGGCCATTGTTAAAGCTCCTCCACCACAAAACAAAGATGAACTTCGTTCTTTTTAGGCTTAGCGGAATATTATTCCAAATTTGTTGAGAAATTTTATGAAAAAACCTCATGAAATGCGTTCTTTGCTTAAAAACAAGAGCAGATTTGATTGATCGAACCAATGTCAAACTTCATTTTTAGACATCAAATCTGCCATTGCTAAATCTCCCACCTTAAAAGGATTTAATCCTTCCGCAACCACCTTTATAACTACTGATGCAAGTGGAAAAGGTTTGGGTGCTGTCCTCACTCAGAACAATGAGAATGGAAAAGAAGATGTTATAGCATTTGCTTCAAGATCATTATCACCCACCGAAGAGAGATATTCAGTTATAGAAAGGGAGACGTTGGCTTGCGTGTGGGCCCTTGAGCACTTCAGAAAGTTTGTGTGGGGAAGAGAATTCATTGTGAGAACGGACCATAAACCTTTGACAAAAGTGTTAACCACGGAAGGTTTATCTAGAGCTTCTGCTAGAATTGCTAGACTATCCATGCAGTTGCAAGATTTTATTTACAAAGTGCAATACGTTCCAGGGAAAATGAACATTACCGCAGATTTTTTAAGCAGAATGTCTTTGCCACTTAGAGAAATTGACAATAGTCCTTGGAATGATGTGTGTGGCTGGAATTTTTGTCGATGAAAATTGTCAGGGGTTACAAGAAAAAGAATGATTGGATGCGCAATCTAATGATCTAGTTTTAGAAAATGTAAAAAACAGAATTGAGAATGGTTGGGAAGGATGTATCAAGTCTGAGCTTGTCGGTGAACTTAAGGCATTTTGTGAGGTAAGAAATGAGTTAGGTATTGAAGGTATGTTTTTGATGAGAGGTGAAAAAATTATTCCACCATCCATTTTGAGAAATAAGATTATTTCACTTTGTCATGAAGGACATCCCGGTATTGCACGAACTAAACGCAACATTAAGGGGCCGATTCCGATTCGGGCCGGAAATCTCTCAGACCGAGCCGGACCCGGAGAGATATCCGACCGAATCGGACTCCGTGCAGCTCGACCGAACGAGTACGATGTGCACGTATGCCATCGGACTCGAGTCGGTCGGACTCCCATTGAAGTCAATGGGAGCCTGTCGTACAACGCGTACGCGGGCTCCCATTGACTCAATGGGTGCGATGCGGACAAGGGCACCCCCTACAGCGTGTACGCGGCGAAGCGATTCGCGCCGTACACGCACAGGTAGGTGGGACCCATGGGTCCCCCCTGTGTGCGACTCGCGCGGCTACGCATACAGGGGGTCCGACACGGACCCCCAAAGTACGGCTCCGACAGCTATTTCGAGCCGGGCGGCGCGTGTCGGTCGGACTGCTCGCGGCGCGCATCGTACTCACCCGGCCGGGGAACGTCTCCATTGCGCGGTGCGAGTCGTGTCCGTGCGAAGTCGGTCGGTGCGGTTAGACCCGGGATCGAGTCGGTCGGAGCGGTCGGGACGCCCGGACGAGTCGGTCGGCGATTTCGCATCGTACTCGCTCGTCCGGACGCGCGTACGGATCGGTCGGGAAATAGGGCTCCGAATCGGATCCGGTTAAGCCGAATCCGATTCGGAGCCCTACCGGCCGAGATCGGAATCGGCCCCTTAATCTTTGTATTGGTGGCCTAAGATTGATTTTGAAACTGAGCGCTTTGTCAGGTTGTGTTTGGAATGTGAATCAGCAGACAAATCACAGAAAACCTTAAACCCTCCTTTAAGCTCTTTAACATGCCCCAATTTACCATGGGAAGAGGTAGCCTTGGATATAATGGGACCCGTTTTGTGGAGTGATGGCTCTCAAAAATACATAATTGTCTTAATGGACATGTTCTCTAAATGGCTTGAAGTTGAAGTGGTAACAAAAGTATACACTCGTTCTGTGATCAAATTCCTTGAAAATATATTTCTCAGAGAAGGCTTCCCCAATTCCTTACTCACTGATAATGGTGTTCAGTTTAAGTCTTTAGAAATGAAGAACTTCATGGAATACGCTGGTATTAGTCAAAAATTCACAGCACTTTATCATCCAAGAGGAAATGCCTTTGTGGAAAGAATAAATAGAGTTATTAAAGGTACCCTGCAGTTGGCCATGCAAAACAATAGAAATTTAGAGGTGGAATTAATGAAAATGGTGTGGAGCTATAGAATCACCATTCACGATTCTATTGGTAATAGTCCTTTTGGTATTATGAGAGGTAGAGTACCTCTTTCAAAAGTAAATCCTGGATGGATGAACAAAGGAAATAAAATTGAATGGCATGTCAATGACATAAAGAATTGTATGTTGAATTCCCAAAGGAAGAACAAAATGTACTTTAACAAAAAATATGGTGTTAAAGATGTAAAGATTCATAAAGGACAATGGGTACGAATTAAATCCAGTAAGAAAATTGTTAAAGGAAAAAACAGATTTAGTTCACCCAAAAAAGTTGTCAAAGTGAACAGAAATACAGTGCAGCTTGAAGATGGGTCTATTTATCACATGAGCAAATTAGCTATTGTTAGAAATCCTACTGTGTGTAAAGAAACTCAAGATGTTAATGCTTGTGCTGGGGCGGACAAGTATTGGTGGATTACCATTAATCACACGAGCGATCAAAGTGTACCAACTAATGTATCTAACAATTTTCCAAATCAAAGCTTAGACCAGTGCATTGGTAGTGATGTTATCGATTGTCCTGTAAATCAAACTTCTTCTCTTGAAACTGACAAAATTAGCAGTTTTGGTAGAAATATTGTTAAACCCAGGAAACTTGAAGACTATGTTTGTGTTACTTATATTTGAATTGTTCTTATTTTTTTTTTCTCTCTTTTCATTTTTTTTTTGGGGTGTTTTTGAGGGGAGGATATGTGTATGTTTTAATTAAAGAAGGGGGATGTGTAGTAATGGTCTTTATTAGTTTGTAGAATGTAGAGTGTTAGGTGTATTCTTTATTCTGTATGAGGCAGCAGAATGTTAGTGGACAGAATCGGTGTAGCAGCAGACGAGCTCACATCATAACGCCTATGCTGTACGAGGTTACTAATAAATTAAGAGAATTACTACTCAATTGTTCCAGATTCATCATTACAGTATCCTCCTAACATTCCGGAGATGTCACTGATCAGACAACAGTGGGCACATGTGCAGAGCCTGGGACGCATGTGGGGCTCTAGAGGTGTGGAGAGCAGGCCCTGGGCTGCGCCTGTGTTACGCCCCTGTTCAGTAGTGCACGTCACTGCTCTGCTTCAGCCCATGTGCGGCCTGAGGGCCAGTTTAGAGAGAGACTGCTCACTAGTGCACGTCACTGCCCTGCGTCAGCCCAGGTGCGGCCTGAGGACCAGTCTAGAGAGAGACTGCTTACTAGTGCACGTCACTGCCCTGCGTCAGCCCAGGTGCGGCACGAGGGCCAGTCTAGAGAGAGAGACTGCTCACTAGTGCACGTCACTGCCCTGCTTCAGCCCAGGTGCGCCCGAGGGCCAGTCTAGAGAGAGACTGCTCACTAGTGCACGTCACTTCCCTGCTTCAGCCCTGGTGCGGCCCGAGGACCAGTCTAGAGAGAGACTGCTCAGTAGTGCACGTCACTGCCCTGCGTCAGCCCAGGTGTGGCCCAAAGGCCAGTCAAGAGAGAGACTGCCCATTAGTGCATGTAACTGCCCTGCGTCAGCCCAGGTGCGGCCCGAGGGCCAGTCTAGAGAGACACTGTTCACTAGTGCATGTCACTGCCCTGCTTCACCCCAGGTGCGGCCCGAGGACCAGCCTAGAGAGAGAGACTGCTCACTAGTGCACGTCACTGCCGCGCGTCAGCCCAGGTGCGGCCTGAGGGCCAGCCTAGAGAGAGAGACTGCTCACTGGTGCACGTCACTGCCCTGCTTAAGCCCAGGTGCAGCCCGAGGGCCAGTCTAGAGAGAGACTGCTCACTGGTGCAGGTCACTGCCCTGCTTAAGCCCTGGTGCGGCCCGAGGACCAGTCTAGAGAGAGACTGCTCACTAGTGCACGTCACTGCCCTGCGTCAGCCCTGGTGCGGCCCGAGGACCAGTCTAGAGAGAGACTGCTCACTAGTGACCTTCACTGCCCTGTGTCAGCCCAGGTGCGGCCTGAGGACCAGTCTAGAGAGAGAGACTGCTCACTAGTGCACGTCACTGCCCTGCGTCAGCCCAGGTGCGGCACAAGGGCCAGTCTAGAGAGAGAGACTGCTCACTAGTGCACGTCACTGCCCTGCTTCAGCCCAGGTGCAGCCCGAGGACCAGTCTAGAGAGAGACTGCCCACTAGTGCACGTCACTGCCCTGCGTCAGCCCTGGTGCGCCCCGAGGACCAGTCTAGAGAGAGACTGCTCACTAGTGCATGTCACTGCCCTATTTCAGCCCAGGTGAGGCCCGAGGACCAGTCTAGAGAGAGAATGCTCACTACTGCACGTCACTGCCCTGCGTCAGCCCAGGTGCGGCCCGAGGACCAGTCTAGAGAGAGACTGCTGACTAGTGCACGTCACTGCCCTGCTTCAGCCCAGGTGCGGCCCGAGGGCCAGTCTAGAGAGAGACTGCTCACTATGCACGTCACTGCCCTGCTTCAGCCCTGGTGCGGCCTGAGGACCTTTCTAGAGAGAGACTCCTCAGTAGTGCACGTCACTGCCCTGCTTCAGCCCTGGTGCGGCCCAAGGACCAGTGTAGAGAGAGAGGCTGCTCAGTAGTGCACGTCACTGCCCTGCTTCAGCACAGGTGCGGCCTGAGGGCCAGTTTAAAGAGAGACTGCTCACTAGTGCACGTCACTGCCCTGCTTCACCCCAGGTGCGGCCCGAGGACCAGCCTAGAGAGAGAGCCTGCTCACTAGTGCACATCACTGTCCTGCTTCAGCCCAGGTGCGGCCCGGGGGCCAGTCTAGAGAGAGAGACTGCTCACTAGTGCACGTCACTGCCGCGCGTCAGCCCAGGTGCGGCCTGAGGGCCAGTCTAGAGAGAGAGACTGCTCACTAGTGCACGTCACTGCAGCGCGTCAGCCCAGGTGCGGCCTGAGGGCCAGTCTAGAGAGAGAGAGACTGCTCACTGGTGCACGTCACTGCCCTGCTTAAGCCCAGGTGCAGCCCGAGGGCCAGTCTAGAGAGAGACTGCTCACTAGTGCACATCACTGCCCTGCTTAAGCTCAGGTGTGGCCCAAGGGCCAGTCTAGAGAGAGAGACTGCAGACTAGTGCACGTCACTGCCCTGCTTCAGCCCTGGTGCGGCCTGAGGACCAGTCTAGAGAGAGACTGCTCACTAATGCACGCCACTGCCCTGCTTAAGCCCAGGTGCAGCCCGAGGGCCAGTCTAGAGAGAGAGACTGCTGACTAGTGCACGTCACTGCCCTGCTTCAGCCCTGGTGTGGCCTGAGGACCAGTCTAGAGAGAGACTGCTCACTAGTGCATGTCACTGCCCTGCGTCAGCCCAGGTGCGACCCGAGGGCCAGTCTAGAGAGAGACTGCTCACTAGTGCACGTTACTGCCCTGCTTCAGCCCAGGTGCGGCCCGAGGGCCAGTCTAGAGAGAGACTGCTCACTAGTGCACGTCACTGCCCTGCGTCAGCCCAGGTGCGGTACGAGGGCCAGTCTAGAGAGAGACTGCTCACTAGTGCATGTCACTGCCCTGCTTCAGCCCAGGTGCGCCCGAGGGCCAGTCTAGAGAGAGACTGCTCACTAGTGCACGTCACTGCCCTGCTTCAGCCCTGGTGCGGCCCGAGGACCAGTCTAGAGAGAGACTGCTCAGTAGTGCACGTCACTGCCCTGCGTCAGCCCAGGTGCGGCCCAAAGGCCAGTCAAGAGAGAGACTGCCCATTAGTGCATGTCACTGCCCTGCGTCAGCCAAGGTGCGGCCCGAGGGCCAGTCTAGAGAGACACTGTTCACTAGTGCATGTCACTGCCCTGCTTCACCCCAGGTGCGGCCCGAGGACCAGCCTAGAGAGAGAAACTGCTCACTAGTGCACGTCACTGCCCTGCTTCAGCCCAGGTGCGGCTCGGGGGCCAGTCTAGAGAGAGAGACTGCTCACTAGTGCACGTCACTGCCGCGCGTCAGCCCAGGTGCGGCCTGAGGGCCAGTCTAGAGAGAGAGACTGCTCACTAGTGCACGTCACTGCCATGCGTCAGCCCAGGTGCGGCCTGAGGGCCAGTCTAGAGAGAGAGACTGCTCACTGGTGCACGTCACTGCCCTCCTTAAGCCCTGGTGCAGCGCGAGGGCCAGTCTAGAGAGAGACTGCTCACTGGTGCAGCTCACTGCCCTGCTTAAGCCCTGGTGCGGCCCGAGGACCAGTCTAGAGAGAGACTGCTCACTAGTGCATGTCACTGCCCTGCGTCAGCCCTGGTGCGGCCCGAGGACCAGTCTAGAGAGAAACTGCTCACTAGTGCACATCACTGCCCTGCGTCAGCCCTGGTGCGGCCCGAGGACCAGTCTAGGGAGAGACTGCTGACTAGTGCACATCACTGCCCTGCCTCAGCCCAGGTGCGGCCCGAGGACCAGTGAAGAGAGAGACTGCTGACTAGTGCACGTCACTACCCTGCGTCAGCGCAGGTGCGGCCTGAGGACCAGTGAAGCGAGAGACTGCTGACTAGTGCACGTCACTGCCCTGCTTCAGCTCTGGTGCGGCCTGAGGACCAGTCTAGAGAGAGACTGCTCACTAGTGCACATCACTGTCCTGCTTAAGCTCAGGTGTGGCCCGAGGGCCAGTCTAGAGAGAGAGACTGCTGACTAGTGCACGTCACTGCCCTGCTTCAGCCCTGGTGCGGCCTGAGGACCAGTCTAGAGAGAGACTGCTCACTAATGCACGCCACTGCCCTGCTTAAGCCCAGGTGCAGCCCGAGGGCCAGTATAGAGAGAGAGACTGCTGACTAGTGCACGTCACTGCCCTGCTTCAGCCCTGGTGTGGCCTGAGGACCAGTCTAGAGAGAGACTGCTCACTACTGCATGTCACTGCCCTGCGTCAGCCCAGATGCGGCTCGAGGGCCAGTCTAGAGAGAGACTGCTCACTAGTGCACGTCACTGCCCTGCTTCACCCCAGGTGCGGCCCAAGGACCAGTCTAGAGAGAGAGACTGCTCACTAGTGCACGTCACTGCCCTGCTTCAGCCCAGGTACGGTCTGAGGGCCAGTCTAGAGCGAGAGACTGCTCACTAGTGCTCGTCACTGCCCTGCTTCAGCCCAGGTGCGGCCCGAGGGCCAGTCTAGAAAGAGACTGCTCACTAGTGCACGTCACGGCCCTGCTTCACCCCAGGTGCGGCCCGAGGACCAGTCTAGAGAGAGAGAGACTGCTCACTAGTGCACGTCACTGCCCTGCGTCAGCCAAGGTGCAGCCCGAGGGCCAGTCTAGAGAGAAAGACTGCTCACTAGTGCACGTCACTGCCCTGCTTCAGCCCTGGTGCGGCCTGAGGACCAGTCTAGAGAGAGACTGTTCACTAGTGCACGTCAATGCCCTGCTTCAGCCCAGGTGCGGCCCGAGGGCCAGTCTATAGAGAGACTGCTCACTAGTGCAAGTCACTGCCCTTCTTCAGCCCGGGTGCGGCCCGAGGGCCAGTCTAGAGAGAGACTGCTCACTAGTGCACGTCACTGCCCTGCTTCACCCCAGGTGCAACCCGAGGACCAGTCTAGAGAGAGAGACTGCTCACTACTGCACGTCACTGCCCTGCGTCAGCTAAGGTGCAGCCCGAGGGCCAGTCTAGAGAGAAAGACTGCTCTCTAGTGCATGTCACTGCCCTGCTTCAGCCCTGGTGCGGCCCGAGGGTCAGTGTAGAGAGAGAGACTGCTGACTAGGCCTGGGCGGTGAACTCCGCTCCGCTCGCGCAGTTTGCAGAGTTTTCAGCACTTTGCGTTATGCGGAGATCACGGAGTTCCGAAAAACTCTGCTTTGCGTTGAGTAGCGTAGTTTTTTTCCTCGCTCGCGTTCGTCAACTTCAAGTTTGCGACCGCGAGCGAGGAAAATCAACCTCCCGGCGAGATTTTTCCTCGTTCGCGATTGTCAACATCAAGTTGGCGAACGCGAGTGTGGAAAATCAACATCCCAGCGAGATTTCTCAACGCGAGGGGTCAGGTTTCTCATTGCGAGTGGTCGCGTATGCTGGGGACCGCTCGCGTTGAGAAACTGCCTGTTCGCGTTGAGAAAGCTGCTGCTCGAGTAAAAATCTACTCGAGAGGCAGAAAAGGAAAGCTTGCGCTGTGCATGGTGCCGTTCACAATGATTGCACAGTGCGGACAAGCATCCGGCACTGTGCAATCACTGCGAACCGCATTTTTCTTTTATACTCCGCCGCTCGCGGAGCTCTGCGTAGTGCGACTGAGTTTTTTTTGCACTTCGTGGTATTCCGCGTAGTGCAACTCCGCGAACTCCGCCCATGGTTACTGCTGACTAGTGCACGTCACTGCCCTGCTTCAGCCCTGGTGCGGCCTGAGGACCAGTCTAGAGAGAGACTGCTCACTAATGCACGCCACTGCCCTGCTTAAGCCCAGGTGCAGCCCGAGGGCCAGTCTAGAGAGAGAGACTGCTGACTAGTGCACGTCACTGCCCTGCTTCAGCCCTGGTGTGGCCTGAGGACCAGTCTAGAGAGAGACTGCTCACTAGTGCATGTCACTGCCCTGCTTCAGCCCTGGTGCGGCGCGAGGACCAGTCTAGAGAGAGACTGCTCACTAGTGCACGTCACTGCCCTACGTCAGCCCAGGTGCGGCACGAGGGCCAGTCTAGAGAGAGAGACTGCTCACTAGTGCACGTCACTGCCCTGCTTCAGCCCAGGTGCGCCCGAGGGCCAGTGTAGAGAGAGACTGCTCACTAGTGCACGTCACTGCCCTGCTTCAGCCTTGGTGCGGCCCGAGGACCAGTCTAGAGAGAGACTGCTCAGTAGTGCACGTCACTGCCCTGCGTCAGCCCAGGTGCGGCCCAAAGGCCAGTCAAGAGAGAGACTGCCCATTAGTGCATGTCACTGCCCTGCGTCAGCCCAGGTGTGGCCCGAGGGCCAGTCTAGAGAGACACTGCTCACTAGTGCATGTCACTGCCCTGCTTCACCCCAGGTGTGGCCCGAGGACCAGCCTAGAGAGAGAGACTGCTCACTAGTGCACATCACTGCCCTGCTTAAGCTCAGGTGTGGCCCGAGGGCCAGTCTAGAGAGGGAGACTGCAGACTAGTGCACGTCACTGCCCTGCTTCAGCCCTGGTGCGGCCTGAGGACCAGTCTAGAGAGAGACTGCTCACTAATGCACGCCACTGCCCTGCTTAAGCCCAGGTGCAGCCCGAGGGCCAGTCTAGAGAGAGAGACTGCTGACTAGTGCACGTCACTGACCCTGCTTCAGCCCTGGTGTGGCCTGAGGACCAGTCTAGAGAGAGACTGCTAACTAGTGCATGTCACTGCCCTGCGTCAGCCCAGATGCGGCCCGAGGGCCAGTCTAGAGAGAGACTGCTCACTAGTGCACATCACTGCCCTGCTTCACCGCAGGTGCGGCCCGAGGACCAGTCTAGAGAGAGAGACTGCTCACTAGTGCTCGTCACTGCCCTGCTTCAGCCCAGGTGCGGCCCGAGGGCCAGTCTATAGAGAGACTGCTCATTAGTGCAAGTCACTGCCCTTCTTCAGCCCGGGTGCGGCCCGAGGGCCAGTCTAGAGAGAGACTGCTCACTAGTGCACGTCACAGCCCTGCTTCACCCCAGGTGCGGCCCGAGGACCAGTCTAGAGAGAGAGACTGCTCACTAGTGCACGTCACTGCCCTGCGTCAGCCAAGGTGCAGCCCGAGGGCCAGTCTAGAGAGAAAGACTGCTCACTAGTGCACGTCACTGCCCTGCTTCAGCCCTGGTGCGGCCTGAGGACCAGTTAGAGAGAGACTGCTCACTAGTGCACGTCAATGCCCTGCTTCAGCCCAGGTGTGGCCCGAGGGCCAGTCTATAGAGAGACTGCTCACTAGTGCAAGTCACTGCCCTTCTTCAGCCCGGGTGCGGCCCGAGGGCCAGTCTAGAGAGAGACTGCTCACTAGTGCATGTCACTGCCCTGCTTCACCCCAGGTGCGACCCGAGGATCAGTCTAGAGAGAGAGACTGCTCACTAGTGCACGTCACTGCCCTGCGTCAGCCAAGGTGCAGCCCGAGGGCCAGTCTAGAGAGAAAGACTGCTCACTAGTGCACGTCACTGCCCTGCTTCAGCCCTGGTGCGGCCCGAGGGCCAGTCTAGAGAGAGAGACTGCTGACTAGGCCTGGGCGGTGAACTCCGCTCCGCTCGGGGAGTTTGCAGAGTTTTCTGCACTCCGCGTTACGCGGAGATCGCGGAGTTCCGAAAAACTCTGCTTTGCGTTGAGTAGCGTAGTTTTTTTCCTCGCTCGCGTTCGTCAACTTCAAGTTGGCGACCGCGAGCGAGGAAAATCAACCTCCCGGTGAGATTTTTCCTCGTTCGCGATCGTCAACTTCAAGTTTGCGAGCGCGAGCGTGGAAAATCAACATCCCAGCGAGATTTCTCAACGCGGGGGGTCAGGTTTCTCATTGCGAGTGGTCGCGTATGCTGGCGACCGCTTGCGTTGAGAAACTGCCCGTTCGCATTGAGAAAGCTGCTGCTCGAGTAAAAATCTACTCGAGCGGCAGAAAAGGAAAGCTTGCGCTGTGCATGGTGCAGTTCGCAATGATTGCACAGTGCGGACAAGCATCCGGCACTGTGCAATCACTGCGAACTGCATTTTTCTTTTATACTCCGCCGCTCGCGGAGCTCTGCGTAGTGCGACTGAGTTTTTTTTGCACTTCGTGGTGTTCCGCGTAGTGCAACTCCGCGAACTCCGCCCAGGGTTACTGCTGACTAGTGCACGTCACTGCCCTGCTTCAGCCATGGTGCGGCCTGAGGACCAGTTTAGAGAGAGACTGCTCAGTAGTGCACGTCACTGCCCTGCATCAGCCCTGGTGCAGCCCGAGGGCCAGTCTAGGGAGAAACTGCTCACTAGTGCACGTCACTGCCCTGTGTCAGCCCAGATGCGGCCCGAAGGCCAGTCTAGAGAGAGACTGCTCACTAATGCACGTAACTACCGTGCTTCACACCAGGTGCAGCCCGAGGACCAGTCTAGAGAGAGAGACTGCTCACTAGTGCATGTCACTGCCCTGCTTCAGCCCAGGTGTGGCCCGAGGGCCAGTCTAGAGAGAGACTGCTCACTAGTGCACGTCACTGCCCTGCATCAGCCCGGGTGCGGCCAGAGTACCAGTCTAGAGAGAGAGACTGCTCACTAGTGCACGTCACTGTCCTGCTTCAGCCCTGGTGCGGCTTAAGGACCAGTCTAGAGAGAGACTGCTCACTAGTGCACGTCACTGCCCTGCTTCAGCCCTGGCACAGCCCGAAAACCAGTCTAGAGAGAGAGAGACAGATCAGTAGTGCATGTCACTGCCCTGCTTCAGCCCAGGTGCGGCCTGAGGACCAGTCTAGAGAGAGACTGCTCACTAGTGCACGTCACTGCCCTGCTTCAGCCCAGGTGCGGCCCGAGGACCTTTCTAGAGAGACACTGCTCACTAGTGCACGTCACTGCCCTGCGACAGCCCAGGTGCGGCCTGAGGACCAGTCTAGAGAGAGACTGCTCACTAGTGCATGTCACTGCCCTGCTTCAACCCAGGTGCAGCCCAAGGACCAGTCTAGAGAGAGACTTCTCACTAGTGCACGTCACTGCCCTGCGTCAGCCAAGGAGCAGCCCGAGGGCCAGTCTAGAGATAAAGACTGCTCACTAGTGCACGTCACTGCCCTGCTTCAGCCCTGGTGCGGCCTGAGGACCAGTCTAGAGAGAGACTGCTCACTAGTGCACGTCACTGCCCTGCTTAAGCCCAGGTGTGGCCCGAGGGCCAGCCTAGGGAGAGAGACTGATGACTAGGCCTGGGCGGTGAACTCCGCTCCGCTCGCAGAGTTTGCGGAGTTTTCTGCACTCCGCGTTACGCGGAGATCGCGGAGTTCCGAAAAACTCCGCTTTGTGTTGCGTAGCGTAGTTTTTTTCCTCGCTCGCGTTAGTCAACATCAAGTTGGCGAGCGCGATCGTGGAAATCAACATCCCAGCGAGATATCTCAATGCGGGGGGGTCAGGTTTCTCATTGCGACTGGTCTCGTATGCTGGCGACCGCTCGCGTTGAGAAACAGCCTGATCGCGTTAAGAAAGCTGCCGTTCAAGTAAAAATCTACTCGAGCGGCAGAAAAGGAAAGCTTGCGCTGTGCATGGTGGCGTTCGCAATGATTGCACAGTGCGGACAAGCATCCGGCACTGTGCAATCACTGCGAACGGCATTTTTCTTTTATACTCTGCTGCTTGCGGAGCTCTGCGTAGTGCGACGAAGGTTTTTTTGCACTTCGCGGTGTTCCGCGTAGCGCAACTCCGCGAACTCCGCCCAGGGTTACTGCTGACTAGTGCACGTCACTACCCTGCTTCAGCCCTGGTGCGTCCTGAGGACCATTCTAGAGAGAGACTGCTCAGTAGTGCACGTCACTGCCCTGCATCAGCCCAGGTGCGGCCTGAGGGCCAGTCTAGAGAGAAACTGCTCACTAGTGCACGTCACTGCCCTGTGTCAGCCCAGGTGCGGCCCGAGGGCCAGTCTAGAGAGAGACTGCTCACTAATGCACGTCACTACCGTGCTTCACGCCAGGTGCAGCCCGAGGACCAGTCTAGAGAGAGAGACTGCTCACTAGTGCACGTCACTGCCCTGCTTCAGCCCAGGTGTGGCCCGAGGGCCAGTCTAGAGAGAGACTGCTCATTAGTGCACGTCACTGCCCTGCGTCAGCCCAGGTGCGGCCTAAGGACCAGTCTAGAGAGAGACTGCTCACTAGTGCACGTCACTGCCCTGCTTCAGCCCTGGTGCGGCCCAAGGACCAGTCTAGAGAGAGAGACTGCTCAGTAGTGCACGTCACTGCCCTGCTTCAGCCCAGGTGCTGCCCGAGGGTCAGTTTAGAGAGAGATTGCTCACTAGTGCACGTCACTGCCCTGCGTCAGCCCAGGTGCGGCCCGAGGACCAGTCTAGGGAGAGACTGCTCACTAGTGCACTTCACTTCCCTGCATCAGCGCAGGTGCGGCCCGAGGACCAGTCTAGAGAGAGACTGCTCACTAGTGCACGTCACTGCCCTGCTTCAGCCCAGGTGCGACCCTAGGACCAGTCTAGAGAGAGACTGCTCACTAGTGCACGTCCCGAGGACCAGTCTAGAGAGAGACTGCTCACTAGTGCACATCACTGCCCTGCTTCAGCCCAGGTGCAGCCCGAGGACCAGTCTATAGAGAGATTGCTCACTAGTGCACGTCAATGCCCTGTGTCAGCCCAGGTGCGGCCCGAGAACCAGTCTAGAGAGAGACTGCTCACTGGGGCACGTCACTGCCCTGCGTCAGCACAGGTGCGGCCCCAAGACCAGTCTAGAGAGAGACACCTCACTGGTGCACGTCACTGCCCGGCGTCAGCCCAGGTGCGGCCCGAGGACCAGTCTAGAGAGAGACTGTTCACTGGTTCACGTCACTGCCCTGCTTCAGCCCATGTGCAGCCCGAGGGCCAGTCTAGAGAGAGACTGCTCACTAGTGCATGTCACTGCCCTGCTTCAGCCCAGGTGCGGCCCAAGGACCAGTCTAGAGAGAGACTGCTCACTAGTGCACGTCACTGCCCTGCTTCAGCCCAGGTGCAGCCCGAGGGCCAGTTTAGAGAGAGACTGCTCACTAGTGCACGTCACTGCCCTGCTTCAGCCCAGGTGCGGCCTGAGGACCAGTCTAGAGAGAGACTGCTCACTAGTGCACGTCACTGCCCTGCTTCAGCCCAGGTGCGGGCCGAGGACCTTTCTAGAGAGAGACTGCTCACTAGTGCACATCACTGCCCTGCATCAGCCCAGGTGCGGCCTGAGGACCAGTCTAGAGAGAGACTGCTCACTAGTGCACGTCACTGCCCTGCTTAAGCCCAGGTGCGGCCCGAGGGCCAGTCTAGAGAGAGAGACTGATGACTAGGCCTGGGAGGTGAACTCCGCTCAGCTCGCAGAGTTTGCGGAGTTTTCTGCACTCCGCATTACGCGGAGATCGTGGAGTTCCGAAAAACTCCACTTCGTGTTGCGTATCGTAGTTTTTTTCCTCGCTCGCGTTCGTCAACGTCAAGTTGGCGACCGCGAGCGAGGAAAATCAACCTCCTGGCGAGATTTTTCCTCGTTCGCGATCGTCAACATCAAGTTGGCGAGCGCGAGCGTGGAAAATCAACATCCCAGCGAGATTTCTCAATGCGGGGGGTCAGGTTTCTCATTGCGAGTGGTCTCGTATGCTGGCGACCGCTCGCATTGAGAAACTGCCCGATCGCGTTAAGAAAGCTGCTGCTCAAATAAAAATCTACTTGAGCGGCAGAAAAGGAAAGCTTGCGCTGTGCATGGTGCCGTTCGCAATGATTGCACAGTGCGGACAAGCATCCGGCACTGTGCAATCACTGCGAACTGCATTTTTCTTTTATACTCTGCCGCTCGCGGAGCTCTGCGTAGTGCGACAAAGGTTTTTTTGCACTTCGCGGTGTTCCGCGTAGTGCAACTCCGCGAACTCCGCCCAGGGTTACTGCTGACTAGTGCACGTCACTACCCTGCTTCAGCCCTGGTGCGTCCTGAGGACCAGTCTAGAGAGAGACTGCTCAGTAGTGCACGTCACTGCCCTGCATCAGCCCAGGTGCAGCCCGAGGGCCAGTCTAGAGAGAAACTGCTCACTAATGCACGTCACTACCGTGCTTCACCCCAGGTGCGGCCCGAGGGCCAGTCTAGAGAGAGACTGCTCACTAGTGCACGTCACTGCCCTGCGTCAGCCCAGGTGTGGCCCGAGGGCCAGTCTAGAGAGAGACTGCTCACTAGTGCACGTAACTGCCCTGCGTCAGCCCAGGTGCGGCCTAAGGACCAGTCTAGAGAGAGACTGCTCACTAGTGCACGTCACTGCCCTACTTCAGACCTGGTGCGGCCCGAGGACCAGTCTAGAGAGAGAGACTGCTCAGTAGTGCACGTCACTGCCCTGCTTCAGCCCAGGTGCTGCCCGAGGGTCAGTTTAGAGAGAGACTGCTCACTAGTGCACGTCACTGCCCTGCGTCAGCCCAGGTGCGGCCCGAGGACCAGTCGAGGGAGAGACTGCTCACTAGTGCACATCACTTCCCTGCATCAGCGCAGGTGCGGCCCGAGGACCAGTCTAGAGAGAGACTACTCACTAGTGCACGTCACTGCCCTGCTTCAGCCCAGGTGCGGCCCTAGGACCAGTCTAGAGAGAGACTTCTCACTAGTGCACGTCCCCGAGGACCAGTCTAGAGAGAGACTGCTCACTAGTGCACGTCACTGCCCTGCGTCAGCCCAGTTGCGGCCCGAGGACCAGTCTAGAGAGAGACTGCTCACTAGTGCACGTCACTGCCCTGCTTTAGCCCAGGTGCAGCCCGAGGACCAGTCTATAGAGAGATTGCTCACTAGTGCACGTCAATGCCCTGTGTCAGCCCAGGTGCGGCCCGAGAACCAGTCTAGAGAGAGACTGCTCACTGGGGCACGTCACTGCCCTGCGTCAGCGCAGGTGCGGCCCCAAGACCAGTCTAGAGAGAGACTGCTCACTGGTGCACGTCACTGCCCGGCGTCAGCCCAGGTGCGGCCCGAGGACCAGTCTAGAGAGAGACTGCTCACTGGTGCACGTCACTGCCCTGCTTCAGCCCATGTGCGGCCCGAGGGCCAGTCTAGAGAGAGACTGCTCACTAGTGCGCGTCACTGCCCTGCGTCAGCCCAGGTGCGGCCCGAGGACCAGTCTAGAGAGAGACTGCTCACTAGTGCACGTCAATGCCCTGCGTCAGCCCAGGTGCGGCCTGAGGACCAGTCTAGAGAGAGACTGTTCACTGGTGCACGTCACTGCCCTGCGTCAGCCCAGGTGCGGCCCGAGGCCCAATCTAGAGAGAGACTGCTCACTAGTGCACGTCACTGCCCTGCCTCAGCCCAGGTGCGCCCGAGGGCCAGTCTAGAGAGAGACTGCTCACTAGTGCACGTCACTGCCCTGCTTCAGCCCAGGTGCGGCCCTAGGACCAGTCTAGAAAGAGACTGCTCACTAGTGCACGTCCCCGAGGACCAGTCTAGAGAGAGACTGCTCACTAGTGCACGTCACTGCCCTGCGTCAGCCCAGTTGCGGCCCGAGGACCAGTCTAGAGAGAGACTGCTCACTAGTTTGCGTCAATGCCCTGTTTCAGCCCAGGTGCGGCCCGAGGACCAGTCTAGAGAGAGACTGCTCACTGGGACACGTCACTGCCCTGCGTCAGCGCAGGTGCGGACCCAAGACCAGTCTAGAGAGATACTGCTCACTGGTGCACGTCACTGCCCGGCGTCAGCCCAGGTGCGGCCCGAGGACCAGTCTAGAGAGAGACTGCTCACTGGTGCACGTCACTGCCCTGCTTCAGCCCATGTGCGGCCCGAGGGCCAGTCTAAAGAGAGACTGCTCACTAGTGCACGTCACTGCCCTGTGTCAGCGCAGTTGCGGCCCGAGGACCAGTCTAGGGAGAGACTGCTCACTAGTGCACGTCACTGCCCTGCTTCAGCCCAGGTGCGGCCCAAGGACCAGTCTAGAGAGAGACTGCTCACTAGTGCACGTCCCCGAGGACCAGTCTAGAGAGAGACTGCTCACTAGTGCACGTCAGTGCCCTGCATCAGCCCAGGTGCGGCCCGAGGACCAGTCTAGAGAGAGACTGCACACTAGTGCACGTCAATGCCCTGCGTCAGCACAGGTGGGGCCCGAGGACCAGTCTAGAGAGAGACTGTTCACTGGTGCAAGTCACTGCCCTGCGTCAGCCCAGGTGCGGCCCGAGGCCCAGTCTAGAGAGAGACTGCTCACTAGTGCACGTCACTGCCCTGCTTCAGCCCAGGTGCGCCCGAGGGCCAGTCTAGAGAGAGACTGCTCACTAGTGCACGTCACTGCCCTGCTTCAGCCCAGGTGCGGCCCGAGGACCAGTCTAGAGAGAGACTGCCCATTAGGGCACGTCACTGACCTGCGTCAGCCCAGGTGCGGCCAGAGGACCAGTCTAGAGAGAGACTGCTCACTGGTGCACGTCACTGCCCTGTGTCAGCGCAGGTGCGGCCCGAGGACCAGTCTAGAGAGAGACTGCTCACTGGTGCACGTCACTGCCCTGCGTCAGCCCAGGTGCGGCCCGAGGACCAGTCTAGAGAGAGACTGTGGCTGTCCGCGGCCCCCGCAGGGGGCCACCTCAGCAGGGCGGCCCTTTAGTGCCATTTCGGCACCGCCCAGCCGCTCTAGTCTCTGGAGGGGTCTTGGAGCCCTCTAGCTTGGTCACCTCAGTGACGTCCTTCCGGTGCGCCGAGGTGGGGGGGAGGGCATATATGCCTCCCCAGCCCCTCCTGGCGTCCTCTGTTGCACCAGCCATGCCGTCTGGACACGTTGTCCAGGCTCGCCGGGGTCATCGTCGTGCCGTCTTTATCGTCGGGTTTCTCAAGGTGAGTCGGGGTTGGTGTGTTTCGCCCCTGCCTCCCCGGCATGGCTCCGGTGGTTGTGGGGAGAGGAGGTGGTCCGTTGGACTGCCGACTTTGGTACTGGAAACCTGGTTTTGAGCCTCAGGGTCGCGTCCCATCCTGCGAGCCTGGGCAAAACACTCGATCTCCCTGTGCCTGAATGTGTAATGTACATGCGGTGCTCGTGTGTCTTTGTCGCCAGCCACGCCGTCGTCCCCCGCTGGGCATGATGCGACCATGGTGGTTGCCCTCGCGGTGCTGCGGCGCGCCGTTTGCTAGGAACGGTGGCATACTACGGCGCTCCCAGCGTCCGGTTGGGGCTAATTGGTGTGCACAGCGAGGGTGGAGGTTTAGAGCGCCTGTGTTTCAAGGCGGCGCTATTGGTGCCTATTTGTCCTGCCTTGGAGGGGCACGCCGGGGCTGGCGAGGTGTTGGCTGGGGGGATTGTGCGGCGCCACTTGTGGTCCTGCCCGGGACGTTTTGGGGCACGCCGGGGCCGGCTCGGCAGTGGGGAACAGCTGTCGGGCGTACATGCAGCTCTGGCTCGGGGGATGTGCTGAGGGTCCAAGTGCTTCTGCAAGCGGGAGTTTTTCGCCGCCGGCTGTCGTTATAGCGTCGTTTTCTTTCTTTATTGTCTGCGTTTGCTGCATTTTGCCTAAAAAAAATAAAAAAAAATATATAAGCTAATTACTAGAACATGTCCCGTGCATTGCTTTGACAAGCAGAGAAGGGAAGGCAGAGACCGCGGAGCACTTTGCAGGGCTTTGCATAACCCACCCCCAACCTCCACTCTGGCACGGGCCTGGCGGGGCCGTCGGTGCGTTGGGGCTCGGCCTGCCCGGTGCCTGTGGCGTGTCAAATTATGCCTTCAGGGTTGGCCTTGGGCATAAAGGGGGCCATTGTAGGAGGGTACTGCCTCCAGCTTTCGATGCAGCCGGAGTGCGCCGAGGCTGGTAACTGACGGGTCCTCAGGCGGCGCGGTCGCTTAGGTTCTCGCGCCGGCCAGTTATCTGCGATTAGACCGGAGCAGTGCCTTACGGTATGTCATGCTTTTCCCCGACACTGAGGCTGCCTCTGTTTCAGTTTCACGTTGCCACGACATGGAGAGGATGCGGCGTTAGGCCTTGGCTGCCCAGGGTGGTGTCCCGTTGCAGCTCTCAGCTCTAAGCGCCCTGGCATGGTGCAACTGCTGCACAGGGGTGTGCTTGCAGCTCGTCACAGTTGAGTCCATTGCGTCGATTGATTGATCAGAGCATGATCACCATTTTCTGTCACCAAGGCATGCGCTTTTGTTCGACTCCTCGACTCTCTTGAGCATAGGCAATGTAGTGTTTACACTTTCCCTACATTTGATTGTTGCTGGGTTATTTCGTTCCATTGCGCGCAGTTTCCACGCACATTGTTGAATTGGTTCACCTCGGTTTGTGATATTCACATTACGTGCCACTGGATGCACGGTGAGCTCTGAATGTCACTGATCACAGGACCCTGCACCTCGCTGTCTCTCTCGGCATTGTCCCCTCGGGAAGAGATATTTCTAATGCTGGTTCGCGTCGAGGTCATCCTCGGGTGTGTGAAATCAATCCAACAGGGGTTGGAAAACCACTTTTGATACGGGTTCAATGGAGAGCTTTTGTTCTATGTGGCTCTTGAATACCTTAAACACACGTGCCCTTCCTATTCTCTAGATTTCTCTGCTTTGCGCCGCTCGGGGAGGCATGGCGCGTGGTTGGGGGGACAGAGCAGCGGAGCCTGGTGGCGCGCAGGTTGTTGGCAGGAGGAATGGGGTGCCCTGTCTGGGTGGACGTGCCATGGAGCATGAGGCGGCCTGCAAAGGCGGTGGTTGTGGTTCGCCGGCTGCCACTGACCGTGATTGCAATTTTACCAATTGTATAAATGTGTATGACGTTCTTGTTGTGTTGCAGGGACTTGGTAGTGCGAAGTTGAACAGGGGGCCGTGACGGTGCAGGTACTTAAGTGTATGCTCACGCTCCAAGATGGCGGCTGCTGCGCACGGGGGCCGCAGGTGACCGGTCAGGGGACCATATGATGCCGGGAGCACAGGGCTAGTTGGTTTGTACAGTTAAAAGTCCATGGGGATGTCGACATTGTCGCAGAAGGGTCTAGGGGACTGAAGGTTGTGGGGGCAGGAAGGAGGCCGTGTCCTCCGGGGGCCATCCTTCATGGATGGTTGAGTTGCGGGCGAGCCAACAAGGGTTTTGCTCAAGGTCACGCTGGGTTCAAGGGCTATTGCTGATGGTGGATCGTCAAGCCTGTCCAAGCTTCGTGTGTGTCAAGTTGAACTGAGAACAAACGCCTATAGCCTAAACCGCGTGGTTGTTTCAGTAGTTAGGAGGGCACCTATGCCTGAATTCCAACACAAGTTCATTTGTCCGCGGACTCGTGTAAATGGAAATGCCGCAATGGGGGGCTTTCACAGCGCTAAGATTGGAAATGCATTTTCACTTTGATAATGTTTGTTACGTTTGCCTCGCTGGTATTTTCGCAGAGCTTGGTTTGAGCCGGTGGTTTCTGGAGCTTGGCATCGGACGCCGGCCCTTGTGGTCGTTGCTACATGGTGGCGCGGTTTGTGTGTTTTATTGTGTGGTTAAAGATGAGCACAGCAGTTGTTTGTGGTTCAATGTGCATTGGAGAGAACTAGTGCCCGCCCCAAAACCGTTCTTCGCGTCTGACGGTAGGCTCAAGCATCCTGTGAAGCGGGGCAAATCACTTTGGTACCTTGAGCAGTCTGAGTTGTCACACTCATAGGAGTGGCGAGGTTAGTAGTTCTTTGGGCGAGGTTAGTAGTTGTGTGGGCAACTAATAAGCATTGACTAAGTCAATGGATGGGCTTGTTGTAGGTGTAGTGCTAGTTAATGTCAGGCATAGTCTTGATGTTACTCACAGATGCACTGGATTGATGCAAACGTCATACATAGCAACCTGCAACAATGGCAGCTATGGATGGGGCCGAACGAGCATGCACGTTCAGAATCCTCAGCCTAGGCCTTTTCCAAGATAGGCAACCAGATTACTGAGCCTGGCCAGTACACTATTTTGCTGTCTGCATGCGGTGACTCAGTCCAAAGGGGGATTTGCCGGTGCTCCATGAAATGGACCCGGTCCTCCTTACGGACAAAGAGTAGGTATGAGCATATAAAGATAATCAATATTTCGGGTCATTTAGCTATTAGCTGCCCAGTTGTGTGAGCATATAACCTGCAGGTAATTTTGGAGAGTGAGGCTGCTGAGTTGCTCAGGCATTTTCTGCCTCGTTTCAGGGCCAGTGTTTGTTACTTTTCAAGGTTGAGGCTCAATGTCTTAGTTACGTTTGGTGGTGCTTGAATAGGTTGCCAATATTCATAATAGCACGGCGATAAAGTAGTAGTCTTGTGGAATGTTGGATTGGGAGGTAACTTACAAGAAACGCATTATAGACCTGGGCGTCTTCGCTACAGGCTAGCAGTGCACCAGGGTTGTGGACTTCTGCATCGTGGGGCACACAGTTCACGGGAGAATGATCCCATTTGCTGTTCAATTTGCTTTCGAGTGAATTGAGACATTTTATTCAATGGTCAACACATTATGATTGACAGACCCACCATTAAAGAATGAAGCATTCTCAATACGCTATGCAACGAAGCTTATATTAGGGCTTAATTTACCTTATACAACTAAACAAGCAGTGTCTAAGCCAAGGGTAGTGACGTATTGCAGGTATAGTGTGGTTGTGCAGTATATAGCTGGAGGCAATGACAGGAGCCGCGAAATGCCTGCCGGCGGCACAATAAGCTTATACAAAATGCCAGCGCATGGGTCACCCACACACATATGCATTGACCAGGCATCCAGGAGGTGCCGACACAGCATCCGTCAGTGCAGATGACGGATGGGTTTGCAGGCGATAAGGACAGGGTGATCCACCCGTGCCTTGGTTTAGGCGAAGTGGCACACCGAGCGGCCTTGTAGGGCATGAGTAGTGTAAATTCACGCCATGTCTACGTGTTTATTGGCTGGCGCAGCACTTGGTCATCAGTCTGTACCCTTGTACTGGGGATCATCCAGGCAAGGGGGTACATTAGGGCTTAGTCACCCCAGAATTATATGCACAAAGGCGCTGCGAAAGGCGGAGACTGCATTGGGCAATTGGCTACAAGGGCCTTTATGAGGAACATCTGCTGGCACCATATAGAAACAGGTACCATGTACACTGGGTGGGCATTCCTCTGCAACCAAGGGCAGGTTTCAGGTCGCTTCAGTTAAAGACCTATTCACCCGCGCTTTAGCCAGGGCAGCAGGCGAGTGGTGGTAGTTGTCGTCTAACAAGTGTGCTGCGGCGGAAAACAGTTTGGTCAACACTGCGTTAGAGCCGAATGGCGACAGGGTACTATAGATCATTTGGCAGTCCCAATATTCAGGAAAGTGCAGGTATTTGCACAGTGTTTCCCTCTGGTTCCCACAGACTTGTCTGCCCCATGGCTTATCCTTATGGGCTAGCACCTGAGACTGGAAGGGCGTCTTCTGCTAACGGTGGCCAAATAAGTTGATAGTCGACGCTGGGGTAGATGTACCATGCAGGGCATGATTACTCCTTGTGTTGTCCCAAATATTTGGGGGTCCAACTGGGTGGAGTATTAAGTTCTTAGGAATCATCCAGCTTTCCTTCAACCCAAACAAGGGCAGTTAGCGTTGCACAGTATCAGGGAGTGGGTAGACATACACCGGTGATTCAGCGAGAGCATGCCCCGGGGGCACGCACGCTTCACAAAACACAGAGC
Source organism: Calotriton arnoldi (assembly GCA_963921515.1). Taxonomy (NCBI): domain Eukaryota; kingdom Metazoa; phylum Chordata; class Amphibia; order Caudata; family Salamandridae; genus Calotriton; species Calotriton arnoldi. The sequence continues at coordinate 1,127,644 of CAWUFW010003230.1, forward strand.
TGCAACCAGAAAGGTGCCAAGTGGCAGAAACCAGTAAATAAGTTTAATGTGTGTCTCTGCCCTTACAGCGGGGTGGAGCCAATGTCCTTTAGAGGTACACACAGGTGAGAATTGGGTGCTTCTTAGGGTTCGCATGACCAATGCGGTTTGTGGTATCTCCCTGCGGATCCACTGAAGGTGTACTGCAGCTGAGCAGAGAACGGGGAATCTGGGAGTCCGACACTTTTTCGAGTTTAAGCAGCCAGGGTCAGGGATGGGTTGCAGATACGGGCATCTGTGATCCGACGGCAGTTAAGCAAGCGGGGTGTGCTGCTTAGTTGTCACTACACGGAAGGGTGAGGTATCACCAATAGTGGGAATACATATATGGTTCAGACCAGATTTGACACCAATAAGGTGTTGACCGGGGTTTAGCAATCAGAAGGGTCTGTGCAATTGTCTGGTCAACAAGGCGAAGTATATGCATCCCAGAACCAAGGGTAGGTACCTGTTGCTGCAGTTAAGGTCAAAAGCCCCGCACGGTCAACTATATTAGCCACGCTGGGTGTGGACGCTGTCAACCAACTTAGCGTGCTGCTGTTTCAATAAATAGGAAAAACAGGGTGCCGAGCACAAAAGGCTACTATGCGGTCGAACATTTGGCACGTCCAGTGTTCAACAAAAATGTAAATTTAACGGAGCAGGTATTTTCCACCGCAGGGGCAGCTTAGGGGGCGGTGTGCACCCCCCCATCATCTATCTGGGAGTTGCTAGGATGGGGGTAAAGTAGGACTTAGCAATCGTTAGTGTCAGGCACCACACTGCAGACAGTGCGCTCTGTACTAAATCAGACAGATTCTCTAAGCTGGTATGCCTAGGGGGTTCCACCACTGAGGGAGCTGAGCGGGCGAAACTCCCATAAGGTATAGGGGATGCTTGGCAAGGGCGGGATGGCACCCTTGCTTTCTGTCACATACTTCTAGTTGGGGACATTCCGGTGCGTCAGGATTTCAAAAGCTAAGGGGCCCTTCAAATGTTAAGGACAACCCTTCCCGCCCTAATAGCCAAGGTGGGCAGGCGGGTGATTGGAACAGAGATTGACCAAAGGGGGGTTCCCCCCATTTTCTTAGGATACACCTAGGGGGCAACGACATCATTGCCATGAGGAGGAGGTCACTCTTACAAGCCGTGAAAGCTGACTTAGGGGAGATCTGTAAATACAGGGATCAATGTGAGTTCAAGTGGTCTGAGATTATTCCCCGCAGAGTGGGGCTCGGGATGGGGACACAGGTGTTCAGGAACATACAGTGTTAGAAGGACGGCAACAAGGTGATATCAACACATACATGGGGCAATGTGAGCTATGGTTGTCTGAAAGCATCCCGCGCAGATAGGCACGGGGCTAAGCCATGTATGGCCGAGGAACATGCCTGCAGGGGGTGGACAGTCAATGTACAAGTTCTCAGGCCTAATGGGCCTCATGAACAGATTGGACCAGAGATTGGCCCAAGGGGGAGTACTCCCCAAAGTCTTAGTGACACATCTACGGGGCAACAACCTCACTGCCATGGGGAGGAGGCCACTTTGACAAGCCAGGAACGCTGATTTAGGGGAAATCAGTAAGTCCATGGGTCAATGTGAGATCTGGTGGTCTGATATTATCCCCCGCAGAGTGTGCCACGGGGCTAATTCAGAGGAGGCCGTTGAACATTCCCGAAAGAGAGGAATAGTTCTATGCGTAAGTTCGCAGACCAGGGGGTATGGGCTTCATCAGACACGAGCTGATTGAGGCTAAGGTCAAGGGCTACTTTGAAACATGGTGTTTATGGTCACCATTGGGTATGGATTTGTTCCCTTGACCTTGCAAGGGGCCCTGGAAATGAGAGGTGGCAAGTGAGAAGACAGCTGCCTTGAGGGCACTGGCCATCCAGGCGTACGCCTAAGGTTAAGTTGACAAACATGGGGTGCATTTGTCACAGCATGGACACGTTTCACTGGACATACAGGAGGCCCTAGAAAGCAGGTTACAGGTGAGAAATTAGCTGTTTTGGTGGGGGCCCTGGCTGCGACGGTGGCCGCCTCCAGGGCTGTGGCGGAGTTACAGGGCGATCTGGAAGCAGACCGGTACAGTAAGGGTACCTCTGCGGCAGACCGGTACAGTAAGGGTACCTCTGCGCGGCACAGTAGGGGTGCCAGAGCCAAAGACCAGGAGCCTCAGGGCAGGTTCCGGGAAAACCGCGACGGCGCCCCGTTAGTCCTTCGGGCGGTTGGGGGCCTGACCAACCGGGGGTTTGCCCTGCTACGCTCCGCCCTGAAAAGGGCGTGAGTAGAACAGACCAACGTGTCACGTGATCCGGAAGAGGATCATCAAAGGTAGCACTGACTGGGTGCCCCACAGTGCTGGCTCACCAGGCGGGCGGGGGCAGCATAGGTTGTTACAGCTGCCCGCCCTTGGATCGCCCGTAAGATAACCCACATATTGCATACTCCTGTATGGAATAAACCTGCAGCAATATTTTCCCACTACAAAGTTGTCTCGTGTATTTATTCATTCTTGCATGCTCAGACTGGGGGTGGGAGAAGTTGCCGGTAATGGCACTATGTGGCTGTCCGCGGCCCCCGCAGGGGGCCACCTCAGCAGGGCGGCCCTTTAGTGCCATTTCGGCACCGCCCAGCCGCTCTAGTCTCTGGAGGGGTCTTGGAGCCCTCTAGCTTGGTCACCTCAGTGACGTCCTTCCGGTGCGCCGAGGTGGGGGGAGGGCATATATGCCTCCCCAGCCCCTCCTGGCGTCCTCTGTTGCACCAGCCACGCCGTCTCCCACCCCACCTCTTACCCGGCGGACAGGCTGGTGGACAAGCTACTCAGAATGTTTTAATGTTTTCTTTTGTGTTGCAGGCGGAGTTACAGGGCGATCTGGAAGCAGACCGGTACAGTAAGGGTACCTCTGCGGCAGACCGGTACAGTAAGGGTACCTCTGCGCGGCACAGTAGGGGTGCCAGAGCCAAAGACCAGGAGCCTCAGGGCAGGTTCCGGGAAAACCGCGACGGCGCCCCGTTAGTCCTTCGGGCGGTTGGGGGCCTGACCAACCGGGGGTTTGCCCTGCTACGCTCCGCCCTGAAAAGGGCGTGAGTAGAACAGACCAACGTGTCACGTGATCCGGAAAAGGATCATCAAAGGTAGCACTGACTGGGTGCCCCACAGTGCTGGCTCACCAGGCGGGCGGGGGCAGCATAGGTTGTTACAGCTGCCCGCCCTTGGATCGCCCGTAAGATAACCCACATATTGCATACTCCTGTATGGAATAAACCTGCAGCAATATTTTCCCACTACAAAGTTGTCTCGTGTATTTATTCATTCTTGCATGCTCAGACTGGGGGTGGGAGAAGTTGCCGGTAATGGCACTATGCTCACTGGTGCACGTCACTGCCCTGCGAGAGACGAGGAGGTCTGCTGAAAGGCATGGCTCCCGCAAGGTCGGAATGGGTAGAGGCAGCGCCCGTCATTGTTCTGCCCATTTTATGGCTGTGCTGCCCCTGCGAGACCAGTCATGGAGGCTCAAGGTGGGCCCGGCTGCCAATGTCCCTGTGAGACATCCCACAGAGGGCAGGACGCCACTGACAGCATCTTTCTGCATCTCCTTATCTGGTTTCAGGAAGCTCAGCAGGAGAGACACCCTGGGAGGAGGCCTGCGAGGGGTGCTGACTGAGTTACAAGGCCAGGAATGGGCTCTGCCCAGCACACACTGACCCCGCTTTATTTACGGTCCAGGCTGGGCAGTCTTGGCACACAGCTTTAACCGGGCGGCCACGCGCAGAGAGCCATCTTGGCACAGAAAGGTGTGCCTCTGATAGTCCATCCCAGTGGCGACTGCCGGGTAGCAACAAGTTAGCTTATGGCCAGGGCCACTGGAATCACGCAATTCTGAGAACGCAGCATCTTCCGCATGATTATGAATCTAATGCATTTGCCACATGATCCATCATCTGCTGCATAACCTGCAGATTTTACCAATAAAAGTTGTTTTAGCTCTAACGAGTCAAAAGTTACTAAAAACATGGGGACGCGTGTTCCTGCGCAGTCAAGGCCCTGTGCAAAGGTTGGCCGGTCACCCATCTTTCAGCTGCTTAATGCTGTACTTTGGTATTAAACAGGTACTAATTAGATGAAACTATTCCCAGGCAGTGTTACCATGTGTAAAAACTGATAAAATATTCAAGTAATACTATCACAAAACGTGCAGGATTAAGCTGCAAAATGTGCCGTTTCTTGCTGCATAATTTAGTCACTCCCTGCTGAATAACACAGTGGCCCATCTTATGGTGCAGAGATAGGACCGTGAGGAATGGGCTTAACATGTTGGTGATGTAGCCTTTTGGGTTGGGTGAGCAGATATTGAGAAGCAAAACCGGGACAGAATACACAAAAAAGTAGGACTAAAGTCTTTCATGTTACTTTTATGGCGGGCTTGTCCCGGTTTTTGCATATCCATGTAAGTGCGTGTGTGTTCACGCGTTTACAAGGCTACATGATATAAAATCGGTGGAAGGGCCTCCACCCTGAGACCCCCCATCCCTCCTCCCTACTCTATCTTTCCTCTGGTGCGAGCAGGCAGCCGACCTGCCCCTGTGTAGCCTGAAAGAGGCAGATGATACATTAAACATTTTAGATGAGTCTCTTGTAAGTTTCATTTCTGCTTTGCAGGATGACTTTATCCTATTCCTAAAAGCCGGGCCATTTCTTGAAAATTAGGAAAAGCGTTGGGACACTCCTTTCAAAACCGGGACTGTCCGGGGAAATCTGGGACATCTGGTCACCCTACTTCTGGTTTAACGCGCTTGCTGATGGCTCTTTGGTCTGAGCCCGGGGTGCTGGTTTCTGGAGGTGTGTTTTTTTTTAAAGCACAAATGACACCAAAAAAACAGTGGTGAGCTGTGCAGGGCAAAGACAGAGTCAGCATGGAGGGTACCGGGGTTCTGAGTGCGGAAGTGTATTTGTGACTGCTTCATGATGTGGTGTTCTCTAAAGGTTGTGTCTTCAGCTCTTTCCTGTGTCAGAGTAGGGCTGGGGCAGTCCCGCTTGATTCAAGGATTTCATTCTAGATCCCGGGTGCGTAGATGGAGAAGGATGGCTACCTTCTTTTTATCATTTTTTATCAAATCTCTTCTCATATTGCCCTGCTTTAGATGTGTTGAACTGGAAAACGTGTTCTGCCGCCTCCTTGTAGCATTGTGCGAGTTAAGTTAGCATTTGCGGCACCATTTTGTATTCAGCCGCCATTTTGTACCATGATCTAAACTAAGCTTCTGTCTTACATTGCTTGCCTCCGCAGAAAGCAGTCTCGATTGTTTCTCTTTAGTGTTCAAGGTTGAGCTTCGTTGCACTAATGAATAGATTGTTCTGTTTTGCATGCCTTTCTCAGTATGTAGGCCTGCTCCCACTCTCAGACAGACGGGCACGGGCAGAGTAACCTTGAAACTAAGATAGCATGTACCCAGTCTCAGGACGGTAGCTCATCTTTCTGTACCACCTTTGTTCATTAGCTCTGAGACTGGAAAATTCCAGTCTGGGCGGGTCTCTAGGGATGCTGGAAATGTCTATCTGGTGTTGTTATGTGGACGAGGATCAGTCCCTCTGGTGCAGTCTGAGGAGGCTGGTCAGACCGGACTCCGCTCGAGCGTATACTAATAAATAACTTTGGTTTGTATTCTCTATTGTCTGACCGACTCTTCATTTGTATGGAAGGCTGAGAGGTGGTCGCGAGTGACCCGGGTGGCCCTAATCGGGTCACTTCCTTCAGTTGGCGCCCGAACAGGGACCCCATCGGGCGAGTGACCCTTCCTTGCCCGCACACGGGTGAGGAGGCCGGGGCCACGTCGGGTCAGACGGGCGGACCGGGGATCCCTGCACGAGAGAGTCTGGTACTCGCAGCTGCCCCGTCTGTCTGACCGGGAGGTGCCTTGGCCAGTGGTCATCCCGGCTGGGGTCCTGAACGGCAAAACCCTTGGATCTGACTGTTTGGTCCGAAGAGTCGGCAGTGGAGAATAAATTTGTTTGACCTGTGTGCACCAGATGAGTTTGCTTTGGTTTTGTTGTGTGGCCATGGCGCCACTTTTGTTTGTATTTGGTACAGTCTGAGGATCGTTTTGGACAAGCGTTTGAATTTGTTTGGGTTCTTTATGAATGTAGTACCACTTTGATTTGGATTTGGTGAGGTCTGAGACCAACTTTGGTAAGATATTTGCAAATATCTGTTCGGCATAAATAGTGAACGTGTTTTTGTTTTAAAATGCCCTGCTTTAGCAAGCTATGCTGTGTGAGTTGCAGTTGTTGTTCTACTGACGCTTGATTGGAAGAGAGTCAGCCTGCGCCTCCGGAAGGCACTCCGAATTTTGAGATGTATGTTAAGCATGGCCTTGGCCCTATTATGTTTAGTACACTATGGCTCAAATATACAAGGGACATTGCCGAGTTGCAATGGCCGTTGACATGCACTTTTGACAAGCGGAAGCATAATTTCCTGCAGGATAAATTGTTTACGAAACGAAGTAGGCAGTCAATGTTTGATTCCCTTAGAACATGGCAAAAGGAAGCTAAACAGTGACGGATGAAAGCAGAAAAGGAAGCTCAAAAGGGAAGGATGCAGACAGTGACTCAGAAAGCTGTTGCGTATGATAAAGAGAAGATTGAGAAGGGGATAGAGTGTGCCGATAGGAAGTTTTGATTGCAATGTGAAAAGTCTTATGTAGTTCGAGAAGAAAATGATACATTTGTGGAGGAATTGTTAGATACCTGACCTCCACCTCCATATGCCCCCGAAGAGAATATACCCTGCCATGCCACAGCCTCAGTCGTCTGTCTCTTCTGCCCCTGCTGTTTCTCCTTCCTCCGCTACCAACCCAGCTGCTTTGGCCGCTGTGCCTCCTGTCAGTTCTGTGGCTTCGCCTTCTGCTCCTGCGATAACTGCTAGTCTCCCTGCTACGCCTATTGTGTCGATGTCTCACCTCTCTCCAGCCCTTACACCCACAATACAGCCTTTGATGACATTGGTGCCCACTCCCTCTGTCGCTACTCCTTCCCTTTTCCTTCATTCGCCGACAGTACTGGGTAACGGAACACCTGTACGTGGACAAGGGGACGGGGACTGAGCGACAGCTAGGGAATGACTGGGGCGGATATTGATACGATCTGATGTGGGCGATGAAGAGAAGAAGGTGGTGGCCAATCAGGCCGCCCAGTGGGCTCGCCACCCCATTTACAGTGTGGAAGATGTGTGGAGTGTGATGAAAGATTTCGAGCTGTTTGTGCAGCAGCATGCCCTTAAGCACATGTCAGCTACTCTAATTGGATTGTGGGAACAGTGTTTCAATGATGTAGCGCCCCAGATTATTTATGATATCAGAGACAATGTGTATGCTGCTGGTATGGCGCCTGGGGAGGTTTTTGGTAATGTTGCAACGTTGGTAGCTTACCGGAGTAGGCTGTTAGAGAAGAGGTCGAAGACAGGGTCCCAGTTTCCGATGAGGGAAGTCCACTTCATATATCACCCTGAGTTACCGGAGCTTCGAGATCAGCAGAATACTGTTGTTAGACAAAGGGTAGAGGCCCGTTTTCAAGAACAGTGGGTCTATACCCCATGGAAAAGGAGTGAGGTGTTATCTCTTAAGACTCAGTTGCCCGACCCCAGGAAAAATCCTACTGCATACTATAAGGAACTGATAGAAGCCGCTTCACCGACAGTGATGACACTTGCAGATATTGAAATGTTCTTTGGGTTACTGGTACCCGTTGAGATTTGGAGGCAGGTGCACACGCAGGACGACAGTGCGGAATTGGGTGGTACATGGGAGCAGATTAAAGCATGGGACAAGGAGAAAAAGCCTGGTGAGAAGCCTAGGGCCGAGATACTAGCTTTGCTTGGCCGAATTATCTCTTTTATGCATTCACTTATTCCACCAAGGAGAGTAGATTGGGACAAGTTGACGGCAGGTCGTCAGAAGAAAGATGAAAGTGTGTCTGATTTTTTCACGCGGTTCGACAGTGTGTTTTTGGACTTTAGTGGACAAGATTTGTTGGTGGAGGGGGGTGTCCGATTGTTTGTTAATAGATTCGTTACGAACCTGCTCCCAGAGATCGCAGCCCGGTTGCAGGCTTCGGAGAGCACTTGGGACGACATCCTCCCCTTCTGTCATATTGAGTATGGCACAGTAGTATGAGCACAGGGAGAACGAGGAGAAAGAGAAGGTAGAAAAGAAGCACAAAGAGTTGAAGACGAAGGTGCTGTTGCAGCAGGCGTCTAGGGGAAATGGAAGGGGACGTGGAGCTGGTTCGGCCCGGCAGCTTCCCCGTACCAGCAGGAATGCTGCACCAGTAGGGCCGAATCAGTGTGCATATTGCATGGAGGAGGGGCACTGGCGTAGCGAATGTCCGGTATTGTTGCAGAAAGTTGCGGCCCCCAGAGGACGAGGTTCTCTTGGACGGGGCCATGAAGAAAGTGATAAGGATGGCGTTCGGGAGGATAGGGTATCAGAGGGTCGCAAAGACCAGAATTACTTTGATGACCCTCGAGGGAGACCGTATTACCACGATGACTATGATCTGGATGAGGTGACAGGGATGTCCCACAGCTAGGACAGCCCAGGGCAGGGTGAGGGACCAGTCCAGGTACCTGTAGATCAGCGCGGTCCTTATGTCACCGCGGATTTGCAAGGCTCAGTTAAGAAATTATTAGTGGATACAGGTGCAATGAATAGCTCTGTTTCTCCTTCGCTGGTCCCCGAGGCAGCTCTGTCTGGCCAGAATGATGTTTCGGTAGGATTTTCTGGCATACCCGTTGTAAGCCCCATTTCTAAACCTCTTGCCTTGACTATCGGTACTTTTACCGTGGATTTACAGTTTCGATTGACATTAAATTGTGGAGAAAATCTAATGGGCCTAGATTTATTAAAGAAGTTGCATGCAACCATTTTTTGCTCTCCGGAAGGTGTTTACATGGCAATGGGACCAAATGTGATCAGCTCTAAGCAGTGTCTGTGCAAAGATGCGCCCCTTCCTGCTGAGTTTAAGGTTGTGCCGCCCACTTCGTGGGCAACAGGTGACACGAATGTGGGACTATTGCAAATTCCTCCAATTTCCATTAAAGTTAAGGACAATGCCATTTTGCCTCGTATTCCCCAGTACAAAATACCTCCAGCAGGGGAGTGAGCTTTGCTGAAAATTATACAGGATCTAATTTCATTCGGGGGGAGTTGTGGAGACAGCGGCGAATGTGTGTATTCTTCCTATTCTGAAAAAGGCATCTCCAGACTCCCCCCATGATCACCCAGATGTTTATCGTTTTGTGATTGATTTGCGCGCAGTTAATAAGATAGTGGTCCCTCAGTTCCCGGTGGTCCCTGACATTACTGCCCTTCTAACAATGATTCCTTCCTCTGCTAAATTCTTCTCTGTCATTGATTTGAAGAATGCGTTCTTTAGCATTCCGATCCATCCTGATAGCTGACATCTGTTCGGTTTTACCCTAGCTGGCAGGAGCTTTAGATTCTGTTGAGCTCCTCAGGTCTATTCTGAGAGCCCTAGCATATATAGCCAAGCCTTGAAAGCCCAATTGGACTCCCTTACACTTTCCCCAGGTAATGTATTGCTTCAGTACGTGGATGACATACTAATAGCCTCTGACACTGAACAGGGATGCAAAGACAGTACGGTTAAGTTGTTGCTGCATTTGGATCACCATGGACATAAGTGTCCCTTTCTAAATTTCAATACTGTCGACAGGAGGTCACCTATTTAGGTCACCTACTGTCGAAGGAGGGTAGGAGATTGACCCCTGAGCGCATCAGCACCATTGTTAAAATGCCTATCCCTAAAACTCAGAGGGATGTGCGCGCTTTTATTGGCATCACTTCCTACTGTCGCCATTGGGCCCTAATTATACATTACTAACCAAACCCCTGCTTATATTAACCACTAATGATGTGCATGAGCCCCTGCCTTGGACGCCTGAATGTCAGCAGTCCTTTGAGCAATTAAAAGTTGCGCTTTGCTCTGCTCCTGTGCTTGGCACGCCGGATCATGAGAAGCCGTTCGTGCTGTATGTACACGAGACGGCTGGTTGTGCGCTCTCTGTTTTAACACAGGCCTTTGGAGGTAAGCAACGGCCGTGTGCTTATTTTTCTGCTTTGGTTGATCCAATCGCCAGAGCCCTCCCGAGCTGTCGAAGAGCGGTCGCGGCTGTGTCCATCTCTATAAGGCAATTGGCTGGGCTCGTACTTGATACTGACCTCATAGTCATGGTGCCTCATGCTGTGGATAGACTTTTGCATAAGACCAAGACACAGCACCTTACCAGTGCACGTCTGACAGGTTATGAGCTAACTCTTTTTGCCCCGCATCTCACGATAAAAAGATGTGCCACTCTGAACCCTGCCACATTACTACCCCTCCCTTCTGAGAGTGAGGAAATAGACATACATGATTGTCTTTTTCGGACAGAGGAAGAGACGAAGGGATGGGTAGACCTGACTGATGTTCCCTTATCTGACTCCCAAGGGGAACTATATGTCGATGGCTCTTGTTTCAAACTACCAGATGGCACCACCACTGAAGCGTATGCACTCACTACACTACATACGGTAGTTGAGACATCACGAGTCCCTTATCAGTCCACCCAGGCAGCTGAACTGGTCGCCCTTATCAGAGCTTGTGAGTTGTGCAAGGGACTGGCTGTTAATATTTATACTGACAGCCAGTACGCCTTCGGGGTCGCCTATAATTTTGGGTGGCTCTGGGCAGAGAGAGGGTTCCTTACTTCACATGGGACGCCTATCCAACATGGCCCTCTTATACATAGGCTTCTGACCGCCTTGACCCTTCCTTAGAAATTGGCCATAGTAAAGTGCAGCACCCAAAGGCAGTTACTGATGATGTGGGAAGAGGAAATGCATTTGCAGATCAGACAGCTAGGAGTCAGCTCGAACAAAAATGAAAAGGTTGTTTTTTCGCAGGTTCTGCCAGGTGGGTGCCCGAGGTCACTATGTTTGAGGATACTCTAGACAATGTGAAAGAAATTCAGAGTGAGGCAACGGTTGAGTAGTTCGCAGTTTGGCAGGAGAGCACAGCACGCTTAGATGAAGACGGGTGTTGGACAGATAACTCAAGGAAACAGAGATGGATGTTACCAGATGCATATGTCCTCCCTGTAGTCACTATGGCGCACGGGCCAGCCCACATTAGTGCAAAAGGTATCTGTAAAGTATTAGATCCTGCATGACAGAACGACAACATTCCCAAGGTTGCTGCTCATCTAGTCAAGTACTGTATGGTGTGCATGATGTATAATCCTGGAAAGGGCACCCCTGCACCCCCTGGTCATTTTGCACACCCTTCTTTCCCTTTCGAGGTCCTTCAGATGGATTTCATCAAAATGGAACCAGTCAATAATCTGACATATGTATTGGTGGTTGTTTGTGCATTCAGTAAATGGGTTGAGGCTTACCCCACTAAAAAGAATACAGCCATGGCAACGGCGAAGGCACTCCTGAAGGAGTTCTTCCCTCGATTCGGTTTGCCCCGTTTGATTTGGAGTGACAACGGAAGCTACTTCAACTCAAAGGTTATCCAGTTGGTGTGTGATGGTTTGCACATTAAACAGAAAGTCCACACTGCAAACCATCCCCAGTCAGCAGGTCTGGTTGAGAAGTACAACGGTACTCTCAAACTGAAGTTGGCAAAGATTCAGGAGAGCACAGGATTGCAGTGGCCAGATGCTTTACCATTAGCTCTTTTGTCTACAAGAGCTACGGTTCACAGTAGGACAGGGCTGTCCCCGTATGAGGTCGTGTTTGGGCGTCCGGCAAATGTCTGGGGCGTCCCGCGACCTCGTCGATTCTCGGACATTGAATACCCTTTGCTAGTGGATTACTTGTATGAGTTTACTAAAAGCTTGCTTTCTATTCACCTACAGATCCATGAAGCCCTGCCACCAGCTCCAGAGGGGCCAGGCCACGACATTCGGCCTATGGACTATGTGCTGAAGAGGTATTTTCAGAGGAAAGGCAGTTTGGAGCCGCGCTGGAAGGGGCCGACGTAAGTTCTCCTTGCTACTCGCACAGCCGTGAAGGTGGCCGGCCGAAAGAATTGGATTCACTCTCAGCATTGCCGCAAGGAGCCTCTCCCTTTACCCTATGACCAGTGGGTACTTGATGGAGTAGGTGACTCCGAAACAGAGCAAGTGCCCCATTTTGTTCCTTTCTCAGATGCTCGGCTGACGTGGGCACAAACGGAGAAAGAAAATGATGCAGTGTTGAACGAGGCAGGGCCCCCTGAGATCAGGGCCATCCACGAGCCTCAGTCTGCTGGCCCATCTGTGCTTGAGCCCCAGTCCATTGCCCCCTCTCTGTCTGAGCCCCTCTTTGCAGACTCCTCTGTCCCTGGAGTAGCTAGGTATAATCTGCGGCTCCGACGGAGGAACAGTGCACCAAAGGAAAAGTCAGATTAGCAAGGATGGACTCGATAAGTCAGGCCACAGTAGCAAAGGGAGAGACGAGATTGGTGCATTGTTCGGACATTGGACAGGATTGCTCGAGTGTGCTCCCCTGGGAAGGGGGGTGCCTCATCCTGTGCGACGTGGGATTCCTCAAGAGCTGGTCCAACAGCTCCACCGCCGGTGCTCAACAGCGCCAACAATTGATGAACAATAGGAGTCTACCAGCGAGGCTCTGACGGACGCTGGGAACACTTTCCCCCTTTTGCCCTTTTGTTATTGGCTCCATTGTATGTCCTTTCCTCTGGTTGCAATGTATTAATTTGGCCGCCTCATTAGGGAGGAGGAGCAGCCCTTTGCAGCCCCACGCTATGGGAAGAACGCGTCTGGTTGGTCTAGTTGGTCTACAAGGAGTAAAATAGTCTTCATAGTAATTGTTCTGATTTCCCTGATAACAGTTCTTGGAATAGTATGGTTCCTAGAGGAGAAATATCCTGTGCACTCTTTGATTGGTACAACACCTGTTCCCCCTGAGCATACGTTTGTTACTTTAGCCCCCATAAAGGGGAACACAGAAAAACATATGTTGACAATGTATTTTTGCAAACTCTCCATCAGGTTCATGATACATCTAATGTTACAAACTGCTGGATTTGTGGCCTGCTCCCTTCTGTTACACATAAGAGTGGCAGCCTGTTGTCGCTGCCTGTGTCTTATCAAGGTAGCTGCGAGTGCTGGTTTGAATTGTTCTCCATGGTATACATTCATTATCATTCTTGTGCTATGAGTATGACATCTGCTGATTATCATGTAGTGCTAGAATACATATATGTCCACCAAGGATTTACACCGGGAGAACAAGGGACCCCTGACACATTATCCCCAACAGCCTGCATGAATGTATATGAAAGAGAGAAAATGTAACATGGCTTCAAAATGAAATGTTGGATTGCCAGGGATTTCATGTTACTGAATACTTTAGTTCGTTCCAAATGCAAAATATTACTCAGGATGAGGCAATACCGGTGCCAGTAGTTAACACTACAGCTGGATTCTGTGTTCAAGGGTTTGGGAAGGTGAAAGTGGGTGAGAGTAATTGCAACTACACTTACACATTAAGCACGAACAACAGCCCGCCTTTGCTCCCACCGCATAATATCTATTTTGTTTGTGGATCACAAGCTTATGTTTGGCTTCCTAGGGGATGGGCTGGTGTGTGCTACCTCTCTTTCCTCCTTCCCCCAGTGTACATAGCACTGTCCAATTATCACAAGGACCATCGATTGCAGCGTAGGAGTGTCTATCTGTCCCAAATTAGGAGGGTCATTAACACAGAAGACATAGACCAGACAGACACCACTCTGCAGCAGTTTACAGATGCTATGAGGGGTATTTTGCCCTTTTGGGGCACTATGTCCAATAGTCTCAACATTAGTCGACTTACCAGGGTCGTGGAAGGGGTCATTAATACTACAGCAGGGATTTTGACAAATATTACAGCTGAGCTCCAGGCTACGAGGCTTGTTGCTTTACAAAACAGGATGGTGTTAGACGTCATCCTTGCTGATAGGGGAGGGGCCTGTCATGTCATCAGCAGCAGTTGCTGTGTTTACATCCCAGACCACACCCCTAATGTATATGCTGCTATACAGAACTTGCATAGGCTTGCATCTGACATCCACCAAGAGAACGGTACCTGGAGTGGTTTAATAGCGTCCTGGGGGTGGAAAATTCTAATCTTCCTGATAATGGTTGCAGGCGTCATCTTCACATGTTGCCTATGTGTACATTGTCTCCCTGCTTGTTGTGCTTACTGTGTTGGAAAAATGACACCCACACCAAAGGCCCCGATATCTGATGCTAAATCTTTGGCCATGATGATGCAGGCTGTCCACGACCTAATGTCCATTGATGAGGGTATTTTTGAATATTGATAATGTTTGCTTTAACATGTAATTGTGGTCTTCTTAGTATATGAGCAGTTTTTGGTCTCTTAGTCATAGCATTAGACAAAATTGTTAGCAAATGCTAAAAGGAGGGTCTGTTGAACTGGAAAATGTGTTCTGCCGCCTCCTTGTAGCATTGTGCGAGTCAAGTTAGCATTTGTGGCACCATTATGTATTCAGCCGCCATTTTGTACCATGATCTAAATTAAGCTTCTGTCTTACATTGCTTGCCTCAGCAGAAAGCAGCCTCGATTGTTTCTCTTTAGTGTTCAAGGCTGAGCTTCGCTGCACTAATGAATATAGGCCTGCTCCCACTCTCAGAGATATGGGCACGGGCAGAGTAACCTTGAAACTAAGATAGCATGTACCCAGTCTCAGGACGGTAGCTCATCTTTCTGTACAATCTTTGTTCGTTAGCTCTGAGACTGGAAAATTCCAGTCTGGGCGGGTCTCTAGGGATGCTGGAAATGTATATCTGGTGTTGTTATGTGTCAGTCCCTCTGGCGCAATCTGAGGAGACTGGTCGGACCGGACTCCGCTCGAGCGTATACTACTAAATAACTTTGGTTTGTATTCTCTACTGTCTGACCGACTCTTCATTTGTATGGAAGGCTGAGAGGTGGTCGCGAGTGACCTGGGTGGCCCTAATCGGGTCACTTCCTTCAGGTGTGGCAAGAGCCACTAAGGTGATGAGCTTGTCAGCCAGATAGGGAGGGTTGCCTGGAGATAATCAGTGCCACTGGAATTATAAGGAAGGAGTGGGACAAATTATGCGGCAGGGTTGATTCAATTATGCGGCAAGAAAAGGCAAATTATGTGGCGAAACACAGCACATTTTGTGATAGTATTACTTCATTAGTTTGTCATTTTTAGGTCGAGCCTAGCCCAGCCCGCATGCGCTGCTTTATGGGAGGCTTCTTGTGAGGGCTCAAAACTTCTCCGTGTGGGTCGGACTCCTCCCACACATCTGATTGGCCTTTGCGTGTGTCTTTCAATAATGAAAGCACGCAAATGGCCAAAGGCGGGTGCATGTCCCACCTCTTCTTCAAATGTTCACTCCCACGGCGTTTTGCTCTCGGGACCGAGCAGCGGCACGCAGGCTGGCAACTTCATTCCTCCCTCGTCGTGTATCAGGTTACTAATTAGCAGCCTGCCTCCATGTTTGCACCCCTCCCACTCTTCTTTGTTTGTTCTATGTAGCACGGTCCGGTTTCACTTTAGGGACCTCGAACCACGCTTGCTGAAAGTGACAATGTATGACTCTCTCTCTCACTCTGTCTGTCTGACTGACTGACTGTCTGTCTCTCTCTCACTCTGTCTGTCTGACTGACTGACTGTCTATCTGTCTCTCTCACTCTGTCTGATTGACTGTCTTTCTCTCTCACTGTGTCTGACTGACTGACTGACCGACTGTCTCTCTCTCTCACTCTGTCTGACTGACTGACTGTCTCTTTCTCTCACTCTGTCTGACTGACTGTCTCACTCTGTCTGACTGACTGACTGTCTCTCTCTCTCACTCTGTCTGACTGACTGACTGTCTCTCTCTCACTCTGTCTGACTGACTGTCTCTCTCTCTCATTCTGTCTGACTGACTGTCTCTCACTCTGTCTGACTGACTGACTGTCTCTCTCTCTCACTCTGTCTGACTGACTGACTGTCTCTCTCTCACTCTGACTGACTGTCTCTCTCTCACTCTGACTGACTGACTGACTGTCTCTCTCTCTCTCACTCTGACTGACTGTCTCTCTCTCACTCTGACTGACTGACTGTCTCTCTCTCTCACTCTGACTGACTGACTGTCTCTCTCTCTCATACTGACTGACCGACTGACTGTCTCTCTCACACTGATTGACTGTCTCTCTCTCTCACACTGACTGACTGACTGACTGAGCGTTTTGCTCTAGGGAGCGAGGTGCGGCGCGCAGGCTGGCAACTGCATTCGTCCCTCGTCCTGTATCAGGTTACTAATTAGCAGCCTGCCTCCATGTTTGCACCCCTCCCACTCTTCTTTGTTTGTTCTTTGTAGCACGGTCCGGTTTCACTTTAGGGACCTCGGACCACGCTTGCTGAAAGTGACAATGTATGACTCTCTCTCTCTCACTCTGTCTGTCTGACTGACTGACTCTCTCTCACTCTGTCTGTCTGACTGACTGTCTATCTGTCTCTCTCTCTCACTCTGTCTGACTGACTGTCTTTCTCTCTCACTCTGTCTGACTGACTGACTGTCTCTCTCACTCTGTCTGACTGACTGACTGTCTCTCTCTCTCACTCTGTCTGACTGACTGACTGACTCTCTCTCTCTCACTATGTCTGACTGACTGTCTCTCTCTCTCTCTCTCACTCTGTCTGACTGACTGACTGTCTCTCTCTCTCTCTCTGTCTGACTGACTGACTGTCTCTCTCTCTCACTCTGACTGACTGACTGTCTCTCTCTCTCTCTCTCTCACTCTGACTGACTGACTGTCTCTCTCTCTCACTCTGACTGACTGACTGACTGTTTCTCTCTCACTCTGACTGACTGACTGACTGATTGTCTCTCTCTCTCACTCTGACTGGCTGTCTCTCTCTCTCACTCTGACTGACTGACTGTCTCTCTCTCACTCTGACTGACTGACTGACTGTCTCTCTCTCACTCTGACTGACTGACTGTCTCTCTCTCTCTGACTGACTGACTGTCTCTCTCTCTCACACTGACTGACTGTCTCTCTCTCTCTGACTGACTGACTCTGACTCTGTCACTCTGACTGACTGACTGACTCTCTCTCTCACTCTGACTGACTGACTGACTCTCACTCTGACTGACTGACTGGCTCTCTCTCTCACTCTGACTGACTGACTGTCCCTCTCTCTCACTCTGACTGACTGACTGTCTCTCTCTCTCACTCTGACTGACTGTCTCTCTCTCACTCTGACTGACTGACTGTCTTTCTCTCTCACTCTGACTGACTGACTGTCTCTCTCTCACTCTGACTGACTAACTGACTGACTGTCTCTCTCTCTCACAATGACTGACTGTCTCTCTCTCTCACACTGACTGACTGTCTCTCTCTCTCTCTCTCACACTGACTGACTGACTGGCTGACTGACTCTCACTCTCTCTCTCACTGACTGACTAACTCTCTCAATCTCTCTCTCTCTCACTGACTGACTCTGACTCTCTCTCTCTCTCACTCACTGACTCTCTGACTCTCTCTCTCTCACTAACTGACTCTCTCTCACTGACTGACTCACTCTCTCTCACTGACTGACTCTCTCACTCTGTCTCACTGACTGACTGACTGACTCTCTCACTGACTGACTCTCTCAATCTCTCTCTCACTGACTGACTCTCTCACTCTCTCACTGACTAACTCTCACTGACTCTCTGACTGACTGACTCTCTCACTCTCTCTCTCACTGACTGACTCTCTCACTGACTGACTAACTGACTGACTGACTGACTGACTCTCTCAGTGACTGACTAACTGGCTGACTGACTCTCACTCTCTCTCACTGACTGACTGACTGACTCTCTCACTGACTGACTGACTCTCTCACTCTCTCACTGACTGACTGACTCTCTCACTCACTCACTCTCTCACTGACTGACTGACTCTCTCACTCTCTCTCTCACTGACTGACTCTCTCACTCTCTCTCTCTCTCACTGACTGACTCTCTCAATCTCTCTCTCACTGACTGACTGACTGACTCTCTCACTCTCTTACTGACTGACTCTCACTGACTCTCTGACTGACTGACTAACTGACTCACTCTGACTGACTAACTGACTCTCTCACTGACTGACTCTCTCACTGACTGACTGACTGACTCTCACTGACTCTCTCACTCTCTGTCTCACTGACTGACTGACTCTCTCACTGACTGACTGACTCTCTCACTCTCTCTCACTGACTGACTGACTCTCTCACTGACTGACTGACTGACTCTCTCACTGACTGACTGACTGACTCTCTCACTCTCTCTCTCACTGTCTGACTCTCTCTCTCTCTCTCTCTCACTGACTGACTCTCTGACTCTCTCTCACTGACTGACTCTCTGACTCTCTCTCACTGACTGACTCTCTGACTTTCTCACTGACTGACTCTCTCTCACACTAACTCTCTCACTCTCTCTCACTGACTGACTCTCTCTCTCTCTCTCTCTCTCTCTCAGTGACTGACTCTCTCACTCTCTCTCACTGACTGACTGGACTCTCTCACTGACTGACTGACTCTCTCACTCTCTCTCTCACTCACTCACTGACTGACTGACTCTCTCACTCTCTCTCTCACTGACTGACTGACTGACTCTCTCACTCTCTCACTGACTGACTGACTCTCTCACTGACTGTTATACAGGTACTATTTCCCAACCTTCACCCTCCTGTTATTTATGCCCCCCATAACAATAAAAACCATAACAAGCAACCATTGGGACAGGCAGAAAGAAGTTACCAGCATTGAAAGGACAAAAAAAACCTCAAGACATTATTTATTGTTAATACTTTTTTAATATGGTCGTTCAGTTGTACATAATGCTTTCTTGATCATATATAAGGTAACAAAAATGCTTCTGACACTTCTTTATTATAACTTTTCAGCATGCTGCAGACGTCTGTACAGCACAGCTTAAAGACATAGGCAAAGTCAATATCTCTGGCTAAACACTTATATGGTCCCAAAGGCGAGACCTATTGGCTATGTCAATGCTTGTTACACTTGTTAACACTATATGGGCATGGGTTGCACCTCATTAGTAACAGTTTAACACCCAAATACAGCAATAAGCAACAGAAAGGTGACCAGGCAACCTTTGCAAATGACCTTCTACTGCGCTGCAACACGTGTTGCTGCATTTTTAGTAACTTTTGAACCATTTGAGCTAGAAATAATTTTTTTTGTTAAAATCGACAGATTATGGCAAGTGCAGCAAATCTCTTATGCGAAAAACACTGCAGCTGCACAATTGCATAATTCCAGTGGCCATGGCAATAATGCAGCTCATTTTGAAGATAGGGACTGGCCAGCTCACAAGCTCGGAATCTGACAAGGCCAACTCAGCCTTTTATGCTACTGAAGTCAATACACTGAGTGGCACTACATTGGGTAAACATATTAACGCCATTCACTGAGTTTAGAAACGACAGACCAGCCATAAAATACCAATTTTACTAAGTTAAGTTTCCAGTGTTGCTAGATCTGTTTCCAGTGGATTGAAGTTCTGGTTCTGGAAGCAAAAGTCTGAGGGCAGCAGAGACTGCAGACACTGGAGAGTGAGGAGCTCCCAGAACAGAGCACAATGTACAACATGGGGCCTGTGGACGGTGCAAGGGGCATTGAGACTGCAGCAGGGAATGAGCAAAGGTTGGGCATAGACAACGAAGCAGTCTCCCCCATAGTTGGTTTCATTTTTGGGAACACAGCTGCATGCATTTGGTGCAGGTTTCTCACTTTCTGTCGTCTCTCTTATGGGGGAGGGGCGAGTCACACACCATGGAGCACTGTCCCACCCACCCAATGAATGACCCTTATGCCTTGGCCTCCCTCCTTTGGTGTTAGTCTCTCATCTTTGTCTCGGGCCATATCATTTTGGGGTGAACCCCACACCTTGAAGTGCCATCTCACTCACTGGGTTTGAGTCTCACTTTGTGGAGTAAAATCTCACTTATTTGGGATAGTCTCACTTCTTGTGAGTGACAGTCTCACTCCTTGGAGTACAGTCTCACTCACTGGGTTTGAGTCTCACTCCTTGGAGTACAGTCTCACTCACTGGGTTTGAATCTCACTCACTGGGTCATAGTCTCACTTCTTGGAGTACAGTCTCACTCACTGGGTTTGAGTCTCACTTCTTGTGAGTGACAGTCTCACTTCTTGGAGTACAGTTTCACTCACTGGGTTTGAGTCTCACTCCTTGGAGTACAGTTTCACTCACTGGGTTTGAGTCTCACTCCTTGGAGTACAGTTTCACTCTCTGGGTTTGAATCTCACTCACTGGGTCATAGTCTCACTTCTTGGAGTACAGTCTCACTCACTGGGTTTGAGTCTCACTTCTTGTGAGTGACAGTCTCACTTCTTGGAGTACAGTTTCACTCACTGGGTTTGAGTCTCACTTCTTGTGAGTGACAGTCTCACTTCTTGGAGTACAGTTTCACTCACTGGGTTTGAGTCTCACTTCTTGTGAGTGACAGTCTCACTTCTTGGAGTACAGTTTCACTCTCTGGGTTTGAGTCTCACTCCTTGGAGTACAGTCTCACTCTCTGGGTTTGAGTCTCACTCACTGGGTTTGAGTCTCACTCCTTGGAGTACAGTCTCACTCTCTGGGTTTGAGTCTCACTCCTTGGAGTACAGTTTCACTCTCTGGGTTTGAGTCTCACTCCTTGGAGTACAGTTTCACTCACTGGGTTTGAGTCTCACTTCTTGGAGTACAGTTTCACTCTCTGGGTTTGAGTCTCACTCCTTGGAGTACAGTCTCACTCTCTGGGTTTGAGTCTCACTCACTGGGTTTGAGTCTCACTCCTTGGAGTACAGTCTCACTCTCTGGGTTTGAGTCTCACTCCTTGGAGTACAGTTTCACTCTCTGGGTTTGAGTCTCACTCCTTGGAGTACAGTTTCACTCACTGGGTTTGAGTCTCACTTCTTGGAGTACAGTTTCACTCACTGGGTTTGAGTCTCACTCCTTGGAGTACAGTTTCACTCTCTGGGTTTGAGTCTCACTCCTTGGAGTACAGTTTCACTCACTGGGTTTGAGTCTCACTCCTTGGAGTACAGTCTCACTCTCTGGGTTTGAGTCTCACTCCTTGGAGTACAGTTTCACTCTCTGGGTTTGAGTCTCACTCCTTGGAGTACAGTTTCACTCACTGGGTTTGAGTCTCACTTCTTGGAGTACAGTTTCACTCTCTGGGTTTGAGTCTCACTCCTTGGAGTACAGTTTCACTCTCTGGGTTTGAGTCTCACTCCTTGGAGTACAGTCTCACTCACTGGGTTTGAGTCTCACTCCTTGGAGTACAGTCTCACTCTCTGGGTTTGAGTCTCACTCCTTGGAGTACAGTCTCACTCACTGGGTTTGAGTCTCACTCCTTGGAGTACAGTCTCACTCACTGGGTTTGAGTCTCACTCCTTGGAGTACAGTCTCACTCACTAGGTTTGAGTCTCACTCCTTGGAGTACAGTCTCACTCTCTGGGTTTGAGTCTCACTCCTTGGAGTACAGTCTCACTCACTAGGTTTGAGTCTCACTCCTTGGAGTACAGTCTCACTCTCTGGGTTTGAGTCTCACTCCTTGGAGTACAGTCTCACTCACTGGGTTTGAGTCTCACTCCTTGGAGTACAGTCTCACTCTCTGGGTTTGAGTCTCACTCCTTGGAGTACAGTCTCACTCACTAGGTTTGAGTCTCACTCCTTGGAGTACAGTCTCACTCTCTGGGTTTGAGTCTCACTCCTTGGAGTACAGTCTCACTCTCTGGGTTTGAGTCTCACTTCTTGTGAGTGACAGTCTCACTTCTTGGAGTACAGTTTCACTCTCTGGGTTTGAGTCTCACTCTCTGGGTTTGAGTCTCACTCTCTGGGTTTGAGTCTCACTCTCTGGGTTTGAGTCTCACTCTCTGGGTTTGAGTCTCACTCTCTGGGTTTGAGTCTCACTCCTTGGAGTACAGTCTCACTCACTGGGTTTGAGTCTCACTCACTGGGTTTGAGTCTCACTCCTTGGAGTACAGTCTCACTCACTGGGTTTGAGTCTCACTCACTGGGTTTGAGTCTCACTCACTGGGTTTGAGTCTCACTCCTTGGAGTACAGTCTCACTCTCTGGGTTTGAGTCTCACTCCTTGGAGTACAGTCTCACTCTCTGGGTTTGAGTCTCACTCCTTGGAGTACAGTCTCACTCTCTGGGTTTGAGTCTCACTCCTTGGAGTACAGTCTCACTCACTGGGTTTGAGTCTCACTCTCTGGGTTTGAGTCTCACTCTCTGGGTTTGAGTCTCACTCCTTGGAGTACAGTCTCACTCACTGGGTTTGAGTCTCACTCTCTGGGTTTGAGTCTCACTCTCTGGGTTTGAGTCTCACTCTCTGGGTTTGAGTCTCACTCCTTGGAGTACAGTCTCACTCACTGGGTTTGAGTCTCACTCCTTGGAGTACAGTTTCACTCACTGGGTTTGAGTCTCACTCACTGGGTTTGAGTCTCACTCCTTGGAGTACAGTTTCACTCACTGGGTTTGAGTCTCACTCACTGGGTTTGAGTCTCACTCCTTGGAGTACAGTCTCACTCACTGGGTTTGAGTCTCACTCCTTGGAGTACAGTCTCACTCTCTGGGTTTGAGTCTCACTCACTGGGTTTGAGTCTCACTCCTTGGAGTACAGTCTCACTCTCTGGGTTTGAGTCTCACTCACTGGGTTTGAGTCTCACTCCTTGGAGTACAGTCTCACTCTCTGGGTTTGAGTCTCACTCTCTGGGTTTGAGTCTCACTCCTTGGAGTACAGTTTCACTCTCTGGGTTTGAGTCTCACTCCTTGGAGTACAGTCTCACTCTCTGGGTTTGAGTCTCACTCTCTGGGTTTGAGTCTCACTCTCTGGGTTTGAGTCTCACTCACTGGGTTTGAGTCTCACTCTCTGGGTTTGAGTCTCACTCTCTGGGTTTGAGTCTCACTCTCTTGGTTTGAGTCTCACTCTCTGGGTTTGAGTCTCACTCTCTGGGTTTGAGTCTCACTCACTGGGTTTGAGTCTCACTCTCTGGGTTTGAGTCTCACTCTCTGGGTTTGAGTCTCACTCACTGGGTTTGAGTCTCACTCCTTGGAGTACAGTCTCACTCTCTGGGTTTGAGTCTCACTCTCTGGGTTTGAGTCTCACTCTCTGGGTTTGAGTCTCACTCTCTGGGTTTGAGTCTCACTCACTGGGTTTGAGTCTCACTCCTTGGAGTACAGTCTCACTCTCTGGGTTTGAGTCTCACTTCTTGGAGTACAGTTTCACTCTCTGGGTTTGAGTCTCACTCTCTGGGTTTGAGTCTCACTCTCTGGGTTTGAGTCTCACTCACTGGGTTTGAGTCTCACTCCTTGGAGTACAGTCTCACTCTCTGGGTTTGAGTCTCACTCTCTGGGTTTGAGTCTCACTCTCTGGGTTTGAGTCTCACTCTCTGGGTTTGAGTCTCACTCACTGGGTTTGAGTCTCACTCCTTGGAGTACAGTCTCACTCTCTGGGTTTGAGTCTCACTCTCTGGGTTTGAGTCTCACTCTCTGGGTTTGAGTCTCACTCTCTGGGTTTGAGTCTCACTCACTGGGTTTGAGTCTCACTCCTTGGAGTACAGTCTCACTCTCTGGGTTTGAGTCTCACTCCTTGGAGTACAGTCTCACTCTCTGGGTTTGAGTCTCACTCCTTGGAGTACAGTCTCACTCTCTGGGTTTGAGTCTCACCTTCTGGGTTTGAGTCTCACTCTCTGGGTTTGAGTCTCACTCTCTGGGTTTGAGTCTCACTCTCTGGGTTTGAGTCTCACTCTCTGGGTTTGAGTCTCACTCTCTGGGTTTGAGTCTCACTCCTTGGAGTACAGTCTCACTCTCTGGGTTTGAGTCTCACTCCTTGGAGTACAGTCTCACTCTCTGGGTTTGAGTCTCACTCTCTGGGTTTGAGTCTCACTCTCTGGGTTTGAGTCTCACTCTCTGGGTTTGAGTCTCACTCTCTGGGTTTGAGTCTCACTCTCTGGGTTTGAGTCTCACTCACTGGGTTTGAGTCTCACTCTCTGGGTTTGAGTCTCACTCCTTGGAGTACAGTCTCACTCTCTGGGTTTGAGTCTCACTCTCTGGGTTTGAGTCTCACTCTCTGGGTTTGAGTCTCACTCACTGGGTTTGAGTCTCACTCTCTGGGTTTGAGTCTCACTCTCTGGGTTTGAGTCTCACTCCTTGGAGTACAGTCTCACTCTCTGGGTTTGAGTCTCACTCTCTGGGTTTGAGTCTCACTCTCTGGGTTTGAGTCTCACTCACTGGGTTTGAGTCTCACTCACTGGGTTTGAGTCTCACTCTCTGGGTTTGAGTCTCACTCCTTGGAGTACAGTCTCACTCTCTGGGTTTGAGTCTCACTCACTGGGTTTGAGTCTCACTCTCTGGGTTTGAGTCTCACTCTCTGGGTTTGAGTCTCACTCTCTTGGTTTGAGTCTCACTCTCTGGGTTTGAGTCTCACTCTCTGGGTTTGAGTCTCACTCACTGGGTTTGAGTCTCACTCTCTGGGTTTGAGTCTCACTCTCTGGGTTTGAGTCTCACTCACTGGGTTTGAGTCTCACTCCTTGGAGTACAGTCTCACTCTCTGGGTTTGAGTCTCACTCTCTGGGTTTGAGTCTCACTCTCTGGGTTTGAGTCTCACTCTCTGGGTTTGAGTCTCACTCACTGGGTTTGAGTCTCACTCCTTGGAGTACAGTCTCACTCTCTGGGTTTGAGTCTCACTTCTTGGAGTACAGTTTCACTCTCTGGGTTTGAGTCTCACTCTCTGGGTTTGAGTCTCACTCTCTGGGTTTGAGTCTCACTCACTGGGTTTGAGTCTCACTCCTTGGAGTACAGTCTCACTCTCTGGGTTTGAGTCTCACTCTCTGGGTTTGAGTCTCACTCTCTGGGTTTGAGTCTCACTCTCTGGGTTTGAGTCTCACTCTCTGGGTTTGAGTCTCACTCACTGGGTTTGAGTCTCACTCCTTGGAGTACAGTCTCACTCTCTGGGTTTGAGTCTCACTCCTTGGAGTACAGTCTCACTCTCTGGGTTTGAGTCTCACTCTCTGGGTTTGAGTCTCACTCTCTGGGTTTGAGTCTCACTCCTTGGAGTACAGTCTCACTCTCTGGGTTTGAGTCTCACTCTCTGGGTTTGAGTCTCACTCTCTGGGTTTGAGTCTCACTCTCTGGGTTTGAGTCTCACTCTCTGGGTTTGAGTCTCACTCCTTGGAGTACAGTCTCACTCTCTGGGTTTGAGTCTCACTCTCTGGGTTTGAGTCTCACTCTCTGGGTTTGAGTCTCACTCACTGGGTTTGAGTCTCACTCTCTGGGTTTGAGTCTCACTCTCTGGGTTTGAGTCTCACTCCTTGGAGTACAGTCTCACTCTCTGGGTTTGAGTCTCACTCTCTGGGTTTGAGTCTCACTCTCTGGGTTTGAGTCTCACTCACTGGGTTTGAGTCTCACTCACTGGGTTTGAGTCTCACTCTCTGGGTTTGAGTCTCACTCCTTGGAGTACAGTCTCACTCTCTGGGTTTGAGTCTCACTCTCTGGGTTTGAGTCTCACTCTCTGGGTTTGAGTCTCACTCACTGGGTTTGAGTCTCACTCACTGGGTTTGAGTCTCACTCTCTGGGTTTGAGTCTCACTCTCTGGGTTTGAGTCTCACTCTCTGGGTTTGAGTCTCACTCTCTGGGTTTGAGTCTCACTCACTGGGTTTGAGTCTCACTCTCTGGGTTTGAGTCTCACTCTCTGGGTTTGAGTCTCACTCCTTGGAGTACAGTCTCACTCTCTGGGTTTGAGTCTCACTCTCTGGGTTTGAGTCTCACTCTCTGGGTTTGAGTCTCACTCTCTGGGTTTGAGTCTCACTCTCTGGGTTTGAGTCTCACTCCTTGGAGTACAGTCTCACTCTCTGGGTTTGAGTCTCACTCTCTGGGTTTGAGTCTCACTCTCTGGGTTTGAGTCTCACTCACTGGGTTTGAGTCTCACTCTCTGGGTTTGAGTCTCACTCTCTGGGTTTGAGTCTCACTCCTTGGAGTACAGTCTCACTCTCTGGGTTTGAGTCTCACTCTCTGGGTTTGAGTCTCACTCTCTGGGTTTGAGTCTCACTCACTGGGTTTGAGTCTCACTCACTGGGTTTGAGTCTCACTCTCTGGGTTTGAGTCTCACTCCTTGGAGTACAGTCTCACTCTCTGGGTTTGAGTCTCACTCTCTGGGTTTGAGTCTCACTCTCTGGGTTTGAGTCTCACTCACTGGGTTTGAGTCTCACTCACTGGGTTTGAGTCTCACTCTCTGGGTTTGAGTCTCACTCTCTGGGTTTGAGTCTCACTCTCTGGGTTTGAGTCTCACTCACTGGGTTTGAGTCTCACTCCTTGGAGTACAGTCTCACTCTCTGGGTTTGAGTCTCACTCTCTGGGTTTGAGTCTCACTCTCTGGGTTTGAGTCTCACTCTCTGGGTTTGAGTCTCACTCACTGGGTTTGAGTCTCACTCCTTGGAGTACAGTCTCACTCTCTGGGTTTGAGTCTCACTCCTTGGAGTACAGTCTCACTCTCTGGGTTTGAGTCTCACTCCTTGGAGTACAGTCTCACTCTCTGGGTTTGAGTCTCACTCTCTGGGTTTGAGTCTCACTCCTTGGAGTACAGTCTCACTCTCTGGGTTTGAGTCTCACTCCTTGGAGTACAGTCTCACTCTCTGGGTTTGAGTCTCACTCCTTGGAGTACAGTCTCACTCTCTGGGTTTGAGTCTCACTCCTTGGAGTACAGTCTCACTCTCTGGGTTTGAGTCTCACTCCTTGGAGTACAGTCTCACTCTCTGGGTTTGAGTCTCACTCCTTGGAGTACAGTCTCACTCTCTGGGTTTGAGTCTCACTCCTTGGAGTACAGTCTCACTCTCTGGGTTTGAGTCTCACTCCTTGGAGTACAGTCTCACTCACTGGGTTTGAGTCTCACTCTCTGGGTTTGAGTCTCACTCTCTGGGTTTGAGTCTCACTCTCTGGGTTTGAGTCTCACTCTCTGGGTTTGAGTCTCACTCTCTGGGTTTGAGTCTCACTCTCTGGGTTTGAGTCTCACTCTCTGGGTTTGAGTCTCACTCTCTGTGTTTGAGTCTCACTCTCTGGGTTTGAGTCTCACTCACTGGGTTTGAGTCTCACTCACTGGGTTTGAGTCTCACTCACTGGGTTTGAGTCTCACTCACTGGGTTTGAGTCTCACTCCTTGGAGTACAGTCTCACTCTCTGGGTTTGAGTCTCACTCTCTGGGTTTGAGTCTCACTCTCTGGGTTTGAGTCTCACTCTCTGTGTTTGAGTCTCACTCTCTGGGTTTGAGTCTCACTCTCTGGGTTTGAGTCTCACTCACTGGGTTTGAGTCTCACTCTCTGTGTTTGAGTCTCACTCTCTGGGTTTGAGTCTCACTCTCTGGGTTTGAGTCTCACTCTCTGGGTTTGAGTCTCACTCCTTGGAGTACAGTCTCACTCTCTGGGTTTGAGTCTCACTCTCTGGGTTTGAGTCTCACTCTCTGGGTTTGAGTCTCACTCACTGGGTTTGAGTCTCACTCACTGGGTTTGAGTCTCACTCTCTGGGTTTGAGTCTCACTCCTTGGAGTACAGTCTCACTCTCTGGGTTTGAGTCTCACTCTCTGGGTTTGAGTCTCACTCTCTGGGTTTGAGTCTCACTCACTGGGTTTGAGTCTCACTCACTGGGTTTGAGTCTCACTCCTTGGAGTATAGTCTCACTCTCTGGGTTTGAGTCTCACTCTCTGGGTTTGAGTCTCACTCTCTGGGTTTGAGTCTCACTCTCTGTGTTTGAGTCTCACTCTCTGGGTTTGAGTCTCACTCACTGGGTTTGAGTCTCACTCACTGGGTTTGAGTCTCACTCTCTGGGTGCCGCTATCCTCAGAGCCAGTACAAGAGCATAACAATAAATTATGAATTTTAAACTTATTGGTCAAACCTCATAAGATCATGTCAAACATGTTTTAGTGAATTTGAAAGTGTTTAATAGGACACTAACAGAGATCTTTAAAAAGGTGAATGCATAATTTAACAACTAACATGCAGCTTATACAGATTTAAATACAAAGCAATTTAGAACCATTTTTTCAAGATGACCCTTTTTGCCATTGCTCCAAAAACTCCATATGTGAAATGAGAACGTACATGAAATATATTTAATTCCATCTCAAGAAAGACCTTCTTGTCTGACTGTTGACCAAAGGTAAGTTTTCAGTCTTGTCATCGATGTGTTGCAGCATATGCTTGTTTGAGGCCGCTCACATGTACAGGTCTCAGAATATTGAGGTTAGTGGGTTCACACACCTGATTTCAGAATGTGTAGCTGGCAAGTTACAGACTCGACTCCTAGTATATTTTCCACTCCTCCTGCGACTGAAGAAGTGAGAGCCAATGAGTTGGCAATATTACTGCCTCTTAATTACTCTGCCAGGAATCTGCGCTACCCTAAATCAAAACAAAATAGTGACATAGCATTCAACAGTGATGAGCTCTCTCGTGAGATGAATAAACTACTTCCACAGTTCCATGCAGGAAGCCTCCCACTGACATAAAAGGTAGTTGCCTTGAAAAACACCTCTGCCACGAATAGAGTTCTAGCATGCATAGAATGCAAGTATTCCTTCAGTCTCCAGAACGCATAGAACCTGTGGATGCTGGGCAATGTCCTGCAAAGATGTCACTCCAACAGGAGCAGAAATCATGCCTCGCTGTAGCATATGGAATAACAAAAACATGCTTTCAAATCTGTTCTGAAGCCCTCAGCACATAAAGTGTCAAACCCACTAAAATATCACTGTTAGTGTGAAATCCTGCAGGGGAATGTGCTTCATAAAATGCATTTGTTATGAACGTCTCCAAAATTTCTCTGAGAAGAATAACCATATCCCCTTTAATGGTTTTCCTAAGTGTATGCCCGAGTAGAGAAAGCAGCATAAACGAGACAGGCAGACATCCTAGTTACCAGTTTGTATTGTAACACTGGAGGAGCAAGTAGTGTACAAAGTATTGATTTTGTTGTGCAGCGCCTTTGCATTGACAATCTATTATACACAATGTCAGAGTTGTGCTGCTTGTGACAGGCCCATGCTTACTCTGACAGCAGAATAAGGTTACTCAAGGCTTTTACTGCCAAACTAGGGGCAGATTTACAAGGACTGGCGCATCTCTGCATATTAGCAGGGATGCGCCACGCAAAAATACCCTTTCGCCACCACGGATGCGTCGCATTTACAATGCGGCGCACTGTGGCGCAAGGATAGACAGATGCGTGTCGCACCTTTTGTCGTAAGGGCAGCGCATTGCTGGAGTCGTGTCGCACCTCCAGCAATGCTCAGGGGCGGCCTATACTTATTGTGCTGCGTCACTCCTTACGCCTGCTTCAAGCAGGCGTAAGGTTTTGACGCAGCAGCGTCGTAAAAGTGACTCCGTGAAATCTTGTAGACTGCGTCACTTTTACAAGGCTTTGTCCTAACTTTACTACAACTAAATGCCTTCTGTGAATACCAAAAGTAGTAAGTTTAGGATTTTATCTCAAATTAGTTCTGTGAATCGGCCCCTAAGTGATTTGCCCAGAATCACAGGATGTTGAGCCGATGCTGCGACTCGAACCTGGTTCCCCAGTTCCAAAGTCAGCGGCTCTGGCCTTTAGGCCACTTGACAGTCTGAGCCGTAGTGCTTAAGATTAGAAACCTGAGGGCAGTACGTAACCTGCTCTAGTCCTCAGACCATGAGCAGCTGTCAGATTAGAGTAAGCAGCTCTCTGCCATTGTGTGCAGGTCTGGGTATTAAAGTGTTGGTGATCACCTCTGGCAGGAAGTCATGCTGGTCAGACCACTAGCAAAGGTGAGCAGCACAACAAATTGGGGTCCACTGATCCAAGAGTTATTAGAAAATCTCGCTGGTTGGCTAGTACATTCAGCATCATATTATGAGCAGTGTCTAGGCTGCACCCTGGAGCACCGGAGCATCCTCAAATGGTACAGCAACAGCCAAATAAATATTGGAAGAGCCCTGGCATCTGATGCAGAACCTTAATATAACAGGATCACTTTTAGTGGGATTTCAGATAGACGTGATAATCAGTGCACACCTGGATCTACCACCAATGTGACCCCTGCCTCTTCCCCGTACACAGAGCCAAAAATAAGGTAAGAAAGCACATAATATACCCACAGCATTACTTGCTTGCCAAAGCTGGGACATCGCCAGAAATGAAGGACAAGATAACTATAGCTGCTCCTATTTTAAATTTCCAAATGTTATGGTATTAACAAAAAAATATTATGCGTAAAAAACTACGATTTATGTGGTTTTCAAGACAAAATTATGTTGATATATCCCTGCACCTGATGGATTGTCCTTCTCTTTTCTGTCGTCTTAGTTTGATGTCCTCAAATCTAAAGTCAGTCTCAATCTGTTAATGATCTTCCACACAGAAATATTGAGTTTGAAAATCAGGCTGAATCAAGGGTTCTTGTTTCAGTGTGGAAATCCAAGAGTTTAAGGTTGTAGGGATCACTTGCAACCACAAAAACTTCTTTGAATAGTGACTAAGGTGCGTGTTTGGCCTGAAGAAGGCCTAACACTGCGAAACCGTCAGAGATCCAAGACGTCTAGATAAACGTGTTGTTCTTGTAAAGCTTTTGCTGCTTAAAAATCCATGGCTGAATAAAGGGTTATTGAATAGTGAGAGTGGGAAGACTAAGACATATGAAAAGAGAGAGAGAGGGAAGCAAGAGATAAAGGTTAAGAGAAGAAGAAGGAGAAGGAGAGAAAGGTAAAGAATGAGAGAAGCTGAAAGAGAAGGAGAGAGAGTGAAAGAGAGATCAAGAGACCAAGAGGTTGAGAAGAGTGAGAGAGGGAGAGGGGGGAAAGAAGGAGCGCCAAAGGGGAATTATAAGACAGAGAAGGGTTTCGAAAGAAAAGGGAAGAGCAATATAGATAAAGATAGAAGAGAGCTTTAGATAAGGAAAGCCATTGGGAGGGAACATGAAGCTTTTTCTTGTGGCTCTGGGGCAGTCAGAGGTCACTGGGCCCTACCTTATACATGTTATTGTGTTTACCACAACTTCTCAGGGCCACAATACTATTGCACTATAAACTGGATAGTCAAAACACTCCCTCTAGGTGCTTGACTCCCTCAGGTTAGTGAGGACGAAGAGTCGAGTTGTACTTCGCGAGGTGGAGCAGCTCAGAGGGTCAGCTTCAGTGTGACACAATAAGTAATATCCAAGAACAGCAGCGACCACTCTGTGCATTACTTTATAGAAGAAAATAACTTTAATAAGAGAGAAGTAAAATGGTACAAAAAAAGCTCTACATTAAAATGTAATGACGACACCCAAATAATTGTCCTGGTACAGCCTTTAAGAATGTCTCTCCCTGACCCCAGCTGTCAAACAAGTAGGTTGCCGCCCAAAGGAAAATCTTGCAGGCTTCAGACAGTGTTCAGGTGGGCTGCCACTAATGACAACTCAGAGTCACAGTCCATTTACTGGAGTCCAGGGGCCATTTATGGGGCCCATTCGCAGTGGCGGCTCGCAGTGGGAGTACTGCTGGGCTGTGGGGCGGGGCGGGGAGGGGCAGGGTGGCAATGCAGCATGCGCAAGGTAAATAGTTTTATTTATTTATTTACCTACTTTACTCGTGGACGTCGTATGTCTGACTCCACTACCCCCCCACCCTGCCCCTCCCCCGCCCCGCCCTACCGCCCCACAGCACTCCCACTGTGAGCCGCCACTGCCCATTCGCTACTTTGGCTTTTGTTAAGGAGAGATTGAAAACAGTGAGCCAGATCGCACTGTTAGTCCCAGAATGGTTCCCTGAATGTTCAAATGCATCTATCTCAGTTTCAGCCCACAGCAGTAGAGGTTTTCCGGTGGCGAGGCACTGACAGGGACTGAGAGCACCCACAGCAGAGCCAGACTGACAATGGTGGCTGCTGGCCACTGCTCAGAGAGAAGGTAAAAAGGACTGAATCTTTAAGCAATGGTAGCTCCTGTACCATAAGAGCATGAACCTTGGTTCATATGGTTCTGGAATTGACACAAACTTTTCCAGGGTGTGGGATTGGCTCCCCCGGGGTGGAGAAAAGATAGGCAGCTGTGCCTGTGGGTACCAGACATGTCAGAAACAAAGTAGGCTCACCCTTCTTCATTTCTAAGGAGAAACAGCTCCTTGATCCACTTGGACAGGTGAGCTGGGGTGACCTCAATGTTCTTGGTGGTTCACTGATAGAATATCGACCTTCAAAATAACCCCATACACAAATATCAAGTTATAAATATCGATGTCAAAAATATCAACATCCTATATTTATAATGGTGAGTACAAAAAAATCGGAAAAAAATATCGATGTAAAAAATATAGTTGTACAAAATATCGATTTTAATATATGTATAAAAAATAATATTAAATATATTAAATAATAAAATCAACTTAAAAAAATAAATTAGATTTAATATACATTTTAACAAATATAACAAATAAATTAAATTAAAAAAATTGAAACATACGTATATAAAATGTAATATATATATATATTTACTTTAAAACAATTAATAAACTATTAATTTTAATTTATTTTATAATTGAATATATATGAAAATTTACAAATAAATATATATATATATATACATAAACCAATAACATAAAATCTAATAAAAAACATAATATTATAAATTCAAACAATAAACTATTTAAAAGTCTTTAAACTTAAATTTTCCACTTCAGTGACTGCAACAGTAGGTAAAGTGCTGGATAGCGGAGGGGTAAAAATTACTATTCCCACTACAGTGAGTGCAACAGTAGGGAAAGTGTTGGATAGAGGAGGGGTAAAAATTACTATTCTCACTCCAGTGAGTGCAACAGTAGGGAACATGTTGGATAGCGGAGGGGTAAAAAATACTATTCCCACTCCAGTAAGTGCAACAGTAGGGAAAGTGTTAAATAGCGGAGGGGTAAAAATTACTATTCCCACTCCAGTGAGTGCAGCAGTAGAGAAAGTGTTGGATAGCGGAGGGGTAAAAATTACTATTCCCAATCCAATGAGTGCAACAGTAGGGAAAGTGTTGGAAAGCAGAGGGGTAAAAAATACTATTCCCACTCCACTGAGTACAACAGTAGGGAAAGTGTTGGATAGCATAGGGGTAAAAATTTCTATTCCCACTCCAGTGAGTGCAACAGTAGGGAAAGTGTTGGATAACGGAGGGGTAAAAATGACTATTCCCACTCCAGTGAGTGCAACAGTAGGGAAAGTGTTGGATAGCGGAGGAATAAAAATGACTATTCCCACTCCAGTGAGTGCATCAGTAGGGAAAGTGTTGGATAGCGGAGGGGTAAAAATTACTATTTCCACTCCAGTGAGTGCAACAGTAGGGAAAGTGTTGGATAGTGGAGGGGTAGAAAATACTATTCCCACTCAAGTTAGTGCAACACTAGGGAAAGTGTTGGATAGCGGAGGGGTAAAAAATACTATTCCCACTCCAGCTAGTGCAACAATAGGAAAAGTGTTGGATAGCAGAGGGGTAAAAAATATTATTCCCACTCCAGTTAGTGCAAAATTTAAAATAAACTAAATATCACCAACACAAAATATGAAGAAAAAAATGAAAAACATATAAAAATATTTTAAAAATCTAAAAAATACAAACAAATTATAATGTTAAATAGATATGACAAATACCTAGAAATATTATATTAAATAAATGCAAAAATAATTTACAAAAAATTAACTATTTTTAATTAGAAATTATTAATAAACAAAAACATTAACTACTACATAAATGTAATCTTTTTTATTTCCAACCCTATAACACCGCACAATTCACAACACACATCTACATTTTTTTTTAATTTACCTCCATAATTAACATAATTAACATAATTAACTATCAATTAAAGAAATATTATTAATTAAAAAACAAATTAAAACAGATCAAAATTTATTTACTCCCCAAACGTTACCCATATAAAATCAAAACTCACAAAATAAAAAATAAACAATTACCCTAATTAATTATCAATTGATAAATTAATATTAATGATCAACTTATTATTAATTAATTAAACATAAATTACTTTCCAACCTGTACCCATATAAACTGCACAACCCACACCTAAAAATCATTACACAATTTCCATAATTAATTTTAAAATAATAAATTAATATCAATTAACTACTTAATAATTAATTAAAAATAAATGACTTCCCACCCTTTACCAATATAAACCCCACAACTCACATCTAAAATTAATTACACAATTGCTATATTTACATTGTAATTAATAAATTAGCATTAATTAACAAATAATTATTAATGAATTAAAAATAAATTACTTCCCACCCTTTCCCTCTATAAACCCCAGAACCCGCTCCTAAAAAAATGACACAATTAACATAATTAATTACCAATTAATGAATTTTTAACAAACAACCAATTAATAATTACTTAATAATAAATTACTTCCTACAATGAGCACTATAACATTTAAATTAAATAAATATTGATAAATTTTAAAAATCATTAATTTATTGTGATTATTAAATTACTTCCCACCCTTTACCCCTATAAACCCCAGAACCCGCTCCTAAAAAAATAACACGATTACCATAATTAATTACCAATTAATGAATTAAAATTAATATTAATTATCAACCAATTATAAATTAATTAATAATAAATTAATTCCCAATTAATGAATTAATATTAATATTAATTATCAACCAATTAATAATTAATAAATTACTTCCCACAATTAACACTATAATATCTAAATTGAATAAATATTATTAAATAAAAAATAATAATTAATTTATTATAATTAAATTGCTTCCCACCCTATTCCCCTATAAACCCACAACCCGTTACGGAACTAAAAAACGCAAAATGTAATTAAAATAAAATTGATAACTACTAAAAATTTAACACAAATATTAAAAAACAAAAACAATACTTATACAAAAAAAAGATCACATACATTTAAAATACATAACACTAATTAAAAAATCGATATTTTAAACAACTATATTTTTGCAAACGATATTAATGACTTCGATATTTTTACAAACTATATTTCTTACCTTTAAGTCGATATTCTTGACCACGATATTCTTGCTGTCGATATTTCTGTGTCACGATATTTCCAACTCGATATTTGTGTAAGTTGACATTTCCAACTCGATATTCTGTCTGCATACCATACTTGGCAGTTTCCTCCCTTCTAAATGTTCTCTAAATGGTCCTTCTAAATAGTTGGGCCTTTTCCTTTCTTTATTTTCCGATCTGGCCACTCCTTCTGGCTTCCACAGTCCAGGTCCTGTCTTGCAGGCCCCCTCAATGTCTTCAAGTCAAGCATCAAGACAGTTCCACAGGCTTTCCCAGACTTTCTCCCAGACTGTGGTAAGAATGGCAACCAAGCTTAAATTCCACTCCTGACTAAGGTCTTCCTTCCTTAGACGAGTGTGTAAGACTCTTTGGTGGCGGATCACCAAAGATGAACCTGATACTGGCTGAGGGTTCCGGTACTTTTACTTTTCTACTGGCTAAGCCATACTGACATCCGGGATCTCCAACTCTTACAAGTTGAGGACTCCTCCCATCCTGCTAATCTCCGTCCAGCATACATACCATACCAAGACCAGTTTAGGCTGTCTTAGGTGTGATGTGTACTTGCCTAGGTCACGAGGTTCCGTTTTCATAGCAGAAGGTCACAATACAGGATATATTGGTGAGTGGATTTCACTCAGGCAGGAGAAACCTACTTTTAGGACTGCATGGAGCCGACCAAGTGCACACGTTTCATGGATGGGGACAGATATTGTGTATGCACGGACAGATATGTCTAAGATGAGCATCATCAGCTGGGCCTAAAGGTGACCACCAATCTCTGCAGTACACAGAAGTGGGGTCCCCTGGACCCCATGTACATCTGTGACATACACACAAAATAAGCACATATTACTAATTTACTCACCATCTAACTCTAATCTTGGGTTCCTGAGTAGCAAGCTACTCACCGCCTAACACTTCAATGCTTCGTCAGGGGTAGTAAGCAGTATATATAAATACAATTTACAAAAAAGCAATTTACAATTACAAATCCACACCTTTCCTAAGCCTAAGACTGAAGTTATGGGACCTCAATGGACCTTTTACAGGAAAGGTCTGAGGCAGTCTCCTCTCAAGGCACAAGAATGCACAAGCCATCAACATGTGGCCAACACTGTTAGTTGTTGCATAGCCTGGGCTGCAAGGGTGGTAGCCACTCAGGGGTACACTTTAAGTTTTAAAAACTTAGGGGATGATTTACTAACATTTTGCACTGACCTTACATCATAAAAGTGACACAAACCAAACAGGCATTACTTGGCCTCAAGGGGGCGTTATATGGGCGTTCCATGCAACTACCCACACTTTTTGACACAAGACCCTATCTACCAAAAATGTGAGACAGGGTTTTGAGTAAAAAAATAACGGCTCTTGAAATCAGGTGTTAAAAGAAGAAATGTTGTAATTTCTCCTTTCTTTTCTGACTTTGTATGCGTGCTGCACTGTACAGCACACATTCAAAGTAGGAAAAGTTTTAAATGTTGTCTAGGCTTAGTATTTTACACACGAAGGGAACCCTTCCAGTACAAAGCCTATGCTAGACTCTCGCACACACCCTTGCAATATGGCACAAAGGAGTGTGCGTGGCCCACGGCGGCAAAATTCTGCGCTGGCATGAGGGAGAGGGGAGAAGAGAGCCATATCTCTGTAGATAAGGCACTCTCCTACTCCCTCCCTGTCACGCAATGCAGCACAGAATTGTTGGCTGCTGCGCTGCGTTGCATAACATTTTAGTAAATTTGCCCCTAAAAGTAGGGAACACATACAGTGGGCAGGCAATTGTGCTCAGTCGAGAAATCCAAACCACTGTTGCCAGAATAATACAAGTGTAGAGTGGCACAGCTTCACAAATCTATGCAGAAAAATTGGTACCAATAAAGGAAAGGGAGAGAAGAGAAGGGAAAACTGTAATAGAAAGTGAGGTGGTGGAGGAGAGAGAGAGAGAATACCTGTGATGAGTGCCTGTGAACACATCTCTCACAGACAGGCTCTTCTGCATATCATTGAGAAGTGACAGTTCTCAGTTTACACACAACACAGTCACAACCACATGTGCTCTGCTCTGTTTATACTTGAAACAGTCCCTCCTAAAATACTTATCCAAGATACTAACCTAAAGCTTTGCTTTATGTCGCTCAAAAAATGAAAGGACGTGATCCAAAGTTAACAAACAGATCTCTCTGCTAAAGTATTCTCAGGAGAGTTTTCTGGATTTTGGGCCAAAGGTTAATGCCTCAACTGAAGGAAATTATCATTCCTTGTCTGAAGCGTCATTAAAGTCAGTACACTTCTGGAAGTAGCCCAGAGTGAGGGCTGGCTCCAGGGTGCACTTTTCAGGGCCTTGCATCTTTATCGTAAGTGATAGATGGCTGCCCGCCATGAACCTTATAACTCGGGCTCCTGGTTTCATGGTATTTATTTTTTTAATATTTCCGTCTGTATTTATCCATTTTTATTTTTTGGCCGTTTTATTGGTATTTATCCATATATTTTTTTTTTTTTTTTACAATAAATGGAGTCGTAAAGTGATATATATCCACATTTATTTAACTGATAAGCATGCACTCATACCTTGATGCCTGTCGTTTTTTAGCACATTAAGCATGCAAATATAGCAAAACCCTACTCTGACAGGTACATATTAGCATTATATACAGATATATGTTATGTAACATATGCTTGTATTTAAGAGAATCTCATCCGTTTTTTTTAAATCCCCGTGGTGTCTATCTGCTTAGCAGTTGGTCTGGAATTCATGAAGGACAACAAGGAGAGTCACTCACAAGAAGCACAATATTCTTTTTTTCCCACTTTTAAAGATAAATACAGACAAGAAATAGATTGTTTTCTATGTTTATTTATCTGTAAAAATCTGTAAAAACGGAAAACTGAAACCTTACTTATAACCCATAGTGCAATAACAAGACCAAGGAAACAGGCCCAACTTTAACATGTCTACATCAACCTTTATTTAATATTGGGTTGCCTCACTTACAGTTACCTCTTTTGCTTCCGTTTAACAGCAGAGTAAGGTAATCAAATATTCTCTGAACAGCTTAAGCATAATATGTAGACTCCTATATTCTCCCTAGAAACTTACGACAGAGGCATTCTGCTGTCAGAATGTGCCTGTAGAATAAATTGTGTCACTACTCGCATGTAATAATTTATTATTGAGTGAGTTTTGAAGTCATCTATCAATAATGGGTTTGATAGGTACCTCCTCCCCTGGCTGTGACATCAACTATAGGAGAAGAGAGCCCGGCCACCATGCTCCATCACCCTTCTCAGGAGTGCACACCCACTGGTGATAGGCGCTTCACTGACCACCCAAACTACTTAACCCACTCCTGCTGTCTTTCCCACAGACAGGCAACTTGTACACAGGGTAGGGTCCTGGAGTGGGGGGAGGGGCTTTGCATGTTTTTGTCACAATACATTTAGGTTTGCATTTCCAGTATTGTTTTTTAAAAGCTTTCAGGGACTTGAAAGTCTCCGTCATAATCTTCAAAAAATTAGACTGCAGATGCACAGAAAAATCCATTATAGTTCAAGGACACTTCAAGCCGCCTTTAGGTTCTGAGTTGCATGCAGGCCTAAGCAGAGTTTGCGGAGTTCCGCGAAGTGACAAAAACACTCTGCTGCGCTCCGCAGAGTTCCGCAAGTGGTGGAGTGAGGTAAGTTGCGCTGCACACACTGATTTTTAGTGCAGGGTGTTTGTCCCGCGCTGTAAAATCAGCATGAAAGGCACAACGTGCAGCGCAAGAAGGTGCAGCTTCTTTTTGCCGCTCGAATAGATGTTCTACTTATGCAGTGCCTTCTTTAACGTGACCGCCCGAGTTGAGAGATTTCACCGGAAGGTGGACTATCGTTAGATTTGCCTCGCTCGCGAGCCATTAGAGAGGAAAAACTCCACTATGCACCGATATGCTGAGTTTTTCGGAACTCCATGCTCTACGCTGAATGTGGAGTGGGAAAAACCCCGCCCACTCTGCGAGCAGAGTAGAGTTTACCACCCAGGCCTAGTGTCCTGTCATTGTGCGGCTATATGGTCACGCAGCGCATCAGTGATCTATGTACGATGAACACTTGGGGTTACTTTTTCCCATGTATAAAGCCCCTGGCAATCACACGACTTCTAGTCTCTCTCTGGCATGCTGTGGGTGGGCAGAAAAGACGGCGCCTCTCTCCCATGAGCTGTAACGCTCCCCTAAATTACTACAGCAAGAAACCCCAAGACTGTAGAGCTCGACCACAGGTCCAATCAACCCTCATTAAAAGGAGACTTTGCTGGAAAGTAACCCTTGGAATCTCTCTAGGACCCAGTTCTCTGGCTCTGAAGAACAGGAGACCAGAGTGTGATTAGCAGAAACCACAACCCACTGCTTCCCACAGGCACCGCAGGCCCCACAGTACCCCTGGGCACATGCTGGGGCCAATCAGCAGTCCAGGATTCCCTCCCTAAAGAGGTGCCTTTATATGGCTGGCATCATTTAAACTAAATATTGAAACTGTAGTGCATTCCTGGGGATAATGACCTAAGATCTGATGAGTTCTTAATCCCCTCTGTCTCCTTCCCACATGCTTGTTTTCAGTCAGTCCATCCTTCCTTCTCTCCCTTTTCTGTGCGTCCTTCATGTCTCATTTCTTCATCTGTCTTTTTTTAGCTTGTCTTTTTTCCATCCTTTTATTTCTTTCATTCACTCTTGAGTCCCTCTGTTTCATTTCTTCAATCCATCCTTCCTTTCTTCTTTTCTTCCTTCCCACCGCCCTCCCACTCTTCCTTCTTTTTCCTCTTTGTTCATTCTTTTTTTCCTTTCTCGTTTTCCTCCTCTCACTTTTTTTCTGCTTCTGGGACTCCTTCCCTAATTGTATTTTTCTTTCTTTCTGTGTGCTTTTTTCTATAATTGCTTTTTTCTTCCTCATGCGCTTCTTAACGTATCCTGTTTTTTGTTGTTTCTTAATTCTCTCATTCTTCTTTACTCCATTTCTTCATTCCTTATTATTTTGTTGTTGTTTTCTTCCTTCCTCTCGCTCTCTTTCGCTGGCTTCCTTTCTCTTTCTCACTCTTTTTTCTCTTTCCTTTATTCTATCTCTTCTTTGTTTTGTTTGTGTTCCTACTTTGCTTCCATCGCAGCACATCCGTTTTGCAATCACGGCTCTTTACAGCACGTTTAGGCTGTAAAACAAGCTGGGAGCCCCTATATCTAATTCACGTCCTTTTAATCCAGTGCACCGTGGCCCGGCACTGGCCGTCCTTGTAGGTACCAATGCTGAACTAGGGGAAGGATTGTTGCTTTAGTGTCAGAAGTTCATTCAGTCAGTAGTTGAGTATGTATGTCTCCTTTTAACATTCCCTTATTGATGTGAAATACGCTGTAAATTGTACTACAAGCAAAACTGGGTAAATTGTGAAATCCTTTTCCTCTCTGTGTCACCTTTGTCTGTGTATTTTAAAATATCTGAGCTGTGGCTTGCTTTCCTGGCTGTGGCTGGGCCTCCGGTCTTTGGTGTGGTGATGTCTGTCTCTGTTATCTCTTTTCAGTAGTTTGTGGCTCTTGAAACAGAAGTTTTCTAATGCGGCGGATAAGGATAGTTTCTGTCAAGATGCCAGTGCGGATCCTGGGGTCATAGTTTGCCTGATGGAGCAGGACAGTTCCTTCTCTGAAGCAAACCCTCATCTCCACTTAGGTTTCCTCTTCTACCTTCTCTTCCATCTGCGGTTATGTTATTTCCTCTCTTCCTATGTTTCTAAAAAAGAAAAAAATGTTAAATCGTGAAAAGAAAAGTAAAGTTGTAGAGTCGAAAGATAAACTATAAATGTAGGTGGGAGACAGCAAATGAGCAGAGCCATCCTGAGGAAAACCATGAGTGAGAGGTACGGAGCAGCAATTACCCCCCCCCCCTCATACCCTAACAATAAAGAAGAAGGTTTAGGTAGAGGGGAAGGGTGAAGAGTAGGAGGGTGTACGCCAAATTATTGTTTGCAAGATATCGTGGGCAAAATATTGAGGACCGAAATATTGACGTCACTCATGTAAACCTATATTTGCATATAGGTACTTACCTTCTCAATAGTTTAGAGAAGTGAACCTATACTGGCCTATCGATCTACTTGCCTTGACAATAGTTTACTTCAGTAAACCAGTACTGCCTGTATATACTTACCTTGTCAATAGATTACTGAAGTCAATCTATACTGGCATGTTCATACTTATCCTTTCAATAGCTTACTTCATTAAACCCTTACCAGCCTGCATATACTTATGTTTTCAATAGCTTAAGTCAGTAAACCAATACCGGCTTATATATACTTACTTTGTCAATAATTTAATTCAGCATGCCTGTACTTACCTTGTCAATAGCTTACTTTAGTGCACCTATATTTACCTTGTCAATAGTTTATTTCAGTAAACTTATACTTACCTTGTCAGTAGCTTACTTCAGCACACCTAGACTAACTTAGTCAATAGTTTATTTCAGTAAACCTATATTTACCTTGTCAATAGTGTTCTTCAGTGGACCTATACTGGCCTATATATACTTACCTAGGCAATAGTTTACTTCAGTACGCCTACACTTACCTAGTCAATAGTTTACGCCAGTATGCCTACACTTACCTTGTCAATAGTTTACTTCAATAATCCCAATACTTCCCTTGTCAATAGTTTACTCCAAAACTCCTATACTTACCTTCTCACTAGTTTACTTCAGTAAATCTATACTTGCCTTGCCAATAGTTTACTTCAGTAAACCTATATTTACCCTGTCAATAGTTTACTTCAGTAAACATATACTTACCTTGTCAATAGTTTGCTTGAGTAAACCTATACTTACCTTATCAAAAGTTTGCTTGAGTAAACCTATACTTACCTTATCAATAGTTTACATGAGTAACCCTATACTTACCTTGCCAATAGTTTGCTTGAGAAAACCTATACTTACCTTGTCCAAAGTTTGCTTGTGTAAATCTATACTTACCTTGTCAATAGTTTGCTTCAGTAAATGCATACTTACCTTGTCAATAGTTTACTTGAGCAAACGCATACTTACCTTGTCAATAGTTTGCTTGAGTAAACCTATAATTACCTTGTCAATAGTTCAATCAATCAATCAGGGGTTTGTAGAGCGCACTACTCACCCGTTAGGGTCTCAAGGCGCGGGGTGCAGCTTCGTTGGGGTCATCTGAAGAGCCAAGTCTTGAGGTCCTTCCTGAACTGGTGCAGTGTTGGGCTTTGCTGGAGGTGGAGGGGGGTCGTTCCAGGTCTTGGCTGCGAGGTAGGAGAAGGGTTTTCCACCCTGTTCCTGTAGAAGCGTGGGACGGTGGCTAGGGAGAGCTTGGCTGAACAGCAGTTTCTCTTGGGGGCATGGAAGGAGAGACGGTTGTTGAGGTATTGTGGTCAGATGCTGTGGAGGGCCTTGTAGGCGTGCGTGAACAGCTTGAAAGTTATTCTTCTTTCGACGGGGAGCCAGTGGAGATCGCGGAGGTGTTGGGTGATGTGGTTGTGCTGGGTAATGTTGAGGATTAGTCTGGCTGTGGAGTTCTGAATGGTCTGAAGCTTTCGGAGGAGTTTTTTGTTGATTCTGGTGTAGAGGGCGTTCCTGTAGTCTAGTCTGCTGCTGATGAGGGTGTGTGTGACCTTTTTTCTGGAATCGGAGGGTATCCATTTGAATGTTTTACGTAGTATGCAGAGGGTGTTGAAGCATGCGGAGGAGACGTCGTTGATCTGGCGATTCATTGTGAGCAATGAGACCAGTATGATGCCGACGTTACGTGCATGGTCTGTCGGGCTGGGTGGGTTTCCAAGAGCGGGGGGCTACCTGGTGTCGTCCCAAGCTGAGGGGGTGGAGCCGAGGATGAGGACTTCTGTTTTCTCTGAGTTGAGTTTCAGGCAGCTGTTCTTCATCCAGATAGCCACGACTTTCATTCCTTCTTGGAAGTTGTGCCTGGTGATGTCGGGTTCCTTGGTGTGGCAAAGGATGAGCTGGGTGTCATCGGTGTAGGCGTTTGCTTGAGTAAACCTGTACTTACCTATATACTTACCTTCTGCATATTTTGGTCCTCAATTTTTTTCTATCATATTCTGGCCAGACGATATATTGGAAACAATACTGAGGCAGAATACTGCTAAGGAGGAGGGTTAAGGGGAGAAAGAAGAAGAGGAAGTGGTCTCCCCCTTCCAGCTATACCGAAGTAGAAATGGTGAAGAGGAGAGAGTATCATGGTAAAGTCAAAGAGAGAAGGTGAACAACCTAGCAGGAAAAGCCTACAAAGGGCAGGTGGTTGGGTCTGTATGATCATAGTGACAGTACAACCTGGGGAGAAGACGTCAAGATGAAAGTCGTTTACCAAGTTGGATATGAAAAGTTCCATCTAAATTATCTTAACAGATTTGATGGTTTTGTCTTTGTTGTATCCTGGCTTCCCAAGTTGGTGTGACACCAGAATTGCAATTAGGGCTCCAGTTTTATGCCATTTATCTTTTTTAACATTTCCATCTCTATTTATCCATATTTATTTTTTGACCATCTTATTGGTATTCATCCATATTTATTTTGTGTTTCGACTATAAATGGAGTTATACAATTGTATATTTCCACATTTATTTAACTCTTAGACATGCATTCATACGTGGATGCATGTCTCGTTTTAGCTAATTAAGCAGCCACATATAACAAAACAGTACGCTCACAGTTACATATTAGCATTCTATTACAAATATACGTTAACATATGCCTGTATTTAAGGACGTCTCATCCGGTTTATTAACTCTGCATGGTATCTGCGCAGCATTTGCGTGGAATTCATGAAGGACAGCACGGAGAGTCCCTCACAAGAAGCACCATTAAGGACCATGGGCTGCATCCGTTGGAGACAAGTCCAATGTCCAGGAGTGGCTCTGGGACGACTGGGAGGTTTGAGACAATAGGAGGGTCTGGATGGGCATACCCATGGTGGCTACGAATTGGTCTCGTGAAGGCTGCAGGTGACTGCTACGAGCTACGTGAGGGTTTGATGAGCGCTATGTGAGGGTCTGTTGGGAGCAATATATTTGCTAATGCGTTCAACAACAACAAAGACTTTGCAGATCCACCCCACCCAGTTGACTCCAGTGAAGAATGAAGCCAGTCTGCTCGTACCTCCTACTACCACTAGAGGGAAGAATCTAGAAACCCTACTGATATTGCGATGGTGT
The DNA here is from genome assembly GCA_963921515.1 of Calotriton arnoldi. Classification (NCBI taxonomy): domain Eukaryota; kingdom Metazoa; phylum Chordata; class Amphibia; order Caudata; family Salamandridae; genus Calotriton; species Calotriton arnoldi. The sequence continues at coordinate 1,172,011 of CAWUFW010003230.1, forward strand.
ACACACCATGCACCCAGCTGACCATGCGTAGCCCTCGGTTCTGAGCAGAAGCTGTTTAACTTCAATTCAAGAAACAACAGCTTTTAAATCGATGCATTAACTTTCGCGTCCATAGAATGATCAAGCTTGCTCCACCCTGTGGCTACGGGTGGACTTTACCTGATCAGAACTTCCTGCAGCATCCTACTGTGGCCAGGTTGATGTGTCTGAAGCTTCTGACATGAATAGGAAGGCTGCGTACCAATGATGTGGGACAGCATTCCAACACACATGGGCCTCTCCACATAGCCCATACATTTCTGAGCCTCTTGCAGTAGTTCCTCATCCAGGAAGGAATCCGGCTCCCACAGCCGACAGGCCTGGATCCAAAGACACTGTCCCCTCACCGCTCCCTTCCCCCTCTCGATCTTCTCAATCCAAGATGTATACGTTCCCGGGTTCTTCGTTGGAAGTTTGCACAGTGTGCCATTGATTCCCAGCAGGGCTTGCAGTTTATCAACACATATTCAGAGATAAATCCAGTGGTATAAAACTTATATTTTACATGGGCCCATAAACTATGGAAAATATTTCAAGAGTCCCTGTGAAAGGAGTTCAGCATCACAATAACAGCTTCAAACCACTCTACAAGGCCTACCTTTGCCCATTGTTTAATCATGGAAGGTAACAAGACCTAAACATTCTAATTCCAATCAGAGCCCTTTGTTAGCTTCACTTTGCAGAAGCGAGCTTCAATAGTCTTCCTTCTACAGACAGAATGTGTTTAACTAAGCAAATTATGCTTCTTCTAAAATTGTACATTTTTATCTAAATTGTTGTAATTGTAGCGTTTTTTCCATAGCCGAGCAAACAGTGCAGTCCAGCACTCCAATGACTATTTCAATAAACATTTTCCAGATCGAAAATAACACCCATTTCAAGCGTCCCCAACAAAAGTATGATATAAAATACTTGTATGGCGACAGTATAATGTGGTCATGTGATGCTGTCTCTGGGCTGTAGAGACATTAACAGAGGTCTTATGATGTCACCAGTAGCTTTGGGTGACAATATAGGGCGTACATTGCCCAGTGAGATGGAATTATAATCGGTACGTGACGTAACAGCTTTGAACCCGAACAGGGCCCTTTCCAAGGCTCATACCGTGAGCCCATTTGAAGTGAGCAGTAACAACAGTTTTGAAGCGATAGGAGACAGCTCGGTATGTGTTGTGTGCAGTACAGTCAGCATTGTTATTGTACCCTACACACACACACCTGCTCCCCCTCCCTCCCCCCCTCTCAGTCCCAGATCCGCCATGCCAACGGCGCGGATGGTCCATCCGGTTGTCTCCCTCCCGACATTTCGCCGCCACTTTCGGAGTTTTCGTGCTTTTGGCGGGACCCCCGCCCCTGTTGGCTGCGCATCCCGTCATTATTGCATTTTTGCTCCCCAGCCAGCTCGGATCAGATCAGGAATTTGAAAGCCGGCACATTTTGCACACCCTTGTGTTTTCTTTTGCAAATCTCCGGACTGCGGCCAGCCTCCCGGCCGGCGGCTCGGGTTCCACCGCCATTGATGCTCAGGGGTGGGGGGGTTTCACAGCCGTGGGCTAAGGTTTCCTCCGGGCCAATGTTTTATCTATTAGTGGGAGAAGCGCTACTCTCTGTCCAACATCTGGATGCCGTCTCTAGCGCCTTCCACGTAGCGCTGCGGATTTACGCTGTCTGCATAGCTCTCCATGGGCGTCGGGCCCACGCGCTGGGCCGCAGTGTGACACTGACACATGTGTAACTCTTCTGCGTTTTATTTCTGACCTTTTGTTTCATAACATCTTAAGCTGCCTGTGCATACTAAATTCAAACTTTCTATAAGCATAACGGCGAGAGAATATACACAATTATATAACTTTATGTATATAATCAAAGTGAGTAATGTAAATATGTGCAAACCAAGTATACAGTATGCAGTTTAGTGCTGTCCCAGTTATGTGACCCTCGCCCTTGGAACTAAAGCCGAACAGCCGGCAAATAAACACAAAAGGCTGTGCTTTCTTTAACTCGGTCATAAATGTATTAAACAGGAAAGGAGAATTCATCTGTGAAGCCTGGTCTCGTCTGCTCCTCTGCATGTATAATCTACTTTTTAAATCTTTAGCTTAGCGGAAGCTTGTAGGGCTGGGGTGGTTGCCTGTCACATGCTGTACTGTCTCTTCAGGAAGAGAAGCAGGAGCGACCCCTCGTGGAAGGGCATGTGGTGGTAGCCCCGGCACGTGTTGCATACATATTTGTTACTTCATTCGGATATTACACCAGGGAAGCCATATTTCTAAGTCTGCATGAACAGAGGGGCCGATTCCGATCTCGGCCGGTAGGGCTCCGAATAGGATTCGGCTTTACCGGATCCGATTCGGAGCCCTGTTTCCCGACCGAACCGTACGCGGGTCCGGCCGAGCGAGTACGATGCGAAATCGCCGACCGACTCGTCCGGGCGTCCCGACCGCTCCGACCGACTCGCTCGGACTCGAACCGCTCCGACCGACTCGCTCGGACTCGACTCGCACCGCGCAATGGAGACGTTTCCCGGCCGGGTAAGTACGATGCGCGCCGCGAGGCAGTCCGACCGAGCCGCGCACTCCGGCTCGAAAGAGCTGTCGGAGCCGTACTCGGGGTCCGTGTCGGACCCCCAGTACGCGTAGCCGCGCGAGTCGCACACAGGGGGGACCCATGGGTCCCCCTACCTGTGCGTGTACGGCGTGAATCGCTTCGCCGCGTACCCGCTGTAGGGGCGCCCTTGTCCGACTCGCACCCATTGAGTCAATGGGAGCCCGCGTACGCGTTGTACGACCGGCTCCCATTGACTTCAATGGGAGTCCGACCGACTCGAGTCCGATAACATACGGCCGCATCGTACTCGTTCGGTCGGACTGCACGGGTCCGATTCGGTCGGAAATCTCTCCGGGTCCGGCTCGGTCGGAGGAATTTCCGGCCCGAATCGGAATCGACCCCAGAGTATCACAAGCCAAATGACAGTCCTTCCTCATTCGGCACAGGAAATGACATCACGCGGTCTTGCACCCCGAGGGCAGGCAATTGGTGACTTTCTTAGAACAATCTCTACTGAAAACGTTGGTTGCAATATGGTTATGAAGATGGTTGACATCAGGAAAGGGCCACTAAACCTAGCAAGATTAGGAGCATCTATTTGTGAAGATTCAGTACTCACATTCGATAAGTGTCTGGCTTGGGATGATGGATCTAACATGGAATGCCAAAGCCAAAAGGTCTGGATTTAATGTACTAACAAATGCACACACAACATTAACAATCATTTGTAGAGCGCAGCTAATCACCCGTGAGGGTATCCAGGTGCTATGATCCTGCTGCGATCAGTCGAACAGCCAGGTCTTGAGTCCCTTTCTGAATTCCGTGAGAGAGGAGGCTGTTCGGAGGGGGAGGTTGTTCCAGGACTTAGTGGCGAGGTAGGGGAAGGAGCGTCCTCCGCTGTAGCTTCGGCGGATGCAGGGAGTGTGGGCAAGGACGAGGGAGGCGGAGCTCAGGTGTCTGGAGGGTTGGTGGTAGTTCAGGCAGTGGGTGATTTATGCTGGTCCCTGGTCATGGAGGGTCTTGTAGGCGTGTGTCGGCATCTTGAATTGGCATCTCTTCTGCACGAGGAGCCAGTGGAGGTTCCTGAGTTCGGGGGTGATGTGGGTCCGTTTGGGGAGGTTGAGGACGAGTCTGGCTTCTGCGTTCTGAGTCGTCTGGAGTCTCTTTAGGAGCTGGGTGGTGATTCCTGCGTACCACTTCAGAGCTATAGAAATGCAAGAAACGGAAGTCCTCTACGCGGCAAGCTCCCTTGTAAACCAGTCCCTCTTGCTGTGCAATGGACGCATGTGTGACATAAAAGGATGCATCCATTCGGTAGAAGTATGGGGGAAGGAGATAAATACTGCACTGAGCCCAGACGTGATTGACAAGTCTCCAAGCCAATGGCTGAAAGAGGCTAGTCCAAAAAAGTCAACGATTGAAGGGAGCAGACCCAAAGCCCACTCTATGTATGTTGAGAGCATTAGGTCCCGTTGGCAGCTGTGCTGATAACATCCAGGCCTAAAAAACACAAAAACTAGGACATGAGATAGACATACAAGTAGTACTGCAATTCGACTGTGACTTTGGGTCACAAAGGACTTTACAACAGAACTCATTAAAATAGAAAAAGAACTACACTGAGAAATTAGAATCTCAATTGTGCTTTTGTGAAAACATTGGGAAAATTAAATTCAAATTTGACATGCAAATCAGCCAGTCGATTTAAATGAAATTGCTTATTGAGTACTGCACCATACTCTCCAATACCCCGATGAGGCTCCCATTTTCTAAGATAAAGATGGCTTTATTTTAGGTTTTTCTGTTTAAAGCAAAACCCGTTTCAGTGCAAATTAATGAGTAAATTAAATTCCCTTCATGTTTTCAAAATCAAACTTCTTGTAATCTGTTCCAAAACACTGGAATGTGCTACCCATTACTGCACTGGTACAACAGAGAGACTTGTCTCTCTGTCAGAACTTGGCTTAGACCCCACAGAGTGACTTACCTACAGCTTACTGCAAAGAGGATCATCGGAGCGAGGGTGAGGACAGCAGCAGGCGGCGCTCTTAGAGGATCCCAGCTTTCTCCGCTTCACCATTCTTGAAAGAGGCCGAGTCATTTTTAGTTGTAGTGCGCATGCCTATGCATCTCTTTCTCAACATCATATTTATTTTTGTCAGGCATCAGGAAGTCAAAACACCTGGACTGTCCTCAGGGCAGGACTGGGAACCTAAAAGCAACCCTGGCAAAAATGCTGACTCCTCGCGCGACCTCTCTCTTTCTATCCATCCATCCATCCATCCATCCATCCATTCTCTCCATCCTTCTCTCCTCTCTGCTCCTTTTCTGATCACTTTCATTCTACCTTCCCATCTTTCTCTGTCGCTCTTGTGAAGCGTCCCAGTGCCTGCTGCAGTAAACCTGGAGAATCTAGTAAAAGTGGCAGAGGCACGAGGAGTGGCCCTGGGTTTTCAAAACCGGCTTCCAAGGGCTCTAGTTCCCCAGGGAAATGCCTGGTGGAACAAGAATTCGCAAAGCAAATAGGTCTCGCCTATGCAAGAGCTATTGGCTTTGCCCATGTGCTTTAGGCATGTTGTAGACTAGTGTGGCTGCTGTTCAGCATGGCTAAAAGTTAGGGCATAGAGCAGAGTGGCGTGGAGTGGAGCATTGCAGAGTGGAGTAGAGTGTAGTGTCTTGGAATGTCACGAAGGTGCATAGAGTGGAATGGCGTAGAGTAAAGTGGAGTAGAATAAAGTGGAGTGTTGTGAAGCTAGAAGAGTGGAATGGAGTAGACTGGAAGGATGTAGAGCGGAGGGGTGTAGAGTGGAGTAGAGTGTTGTACAGTAGAGTAGCATACAGTGGAGAAGAGTGTTGTAGAGTGGAGTGGCATAGTGTCGTAGAGGAAAGTAGAAGTCATAGAGTAGAGTGGAGTGGCATAGAGTGGAGTAAAGTGGCATGGAGTGGCATAAAGGGAGTTGCGTACAGTGGAGTAGAGTGTTGTGGCATAGAGTGGAGTAGACTGTCGTAGAGTGGAGTGGCACAGGGTGGAGTACAGTTTCATAGAAGGGAGTGGCATAGAGTGTTGTGGAGTGGCATATGGTGGAATAACGTAGAGTAGATTAGGGTGGAGTGTCATTGAGTGTTGTGGAGTGGCCAAGAGTGGAGGGGAGTGGTGTAGAGTGGCACAGAGTGGCGTAGTTTGTCATGGAGTGTCAGGGAGGGAATGGAGTGGAGTAGAGTGTCATGGAGTGGAGTGATGTGGGGTGGAGTAGAGTAAAGTGGAGTGTCATGGAATGGCCTCGGGTGGAGGAGAGTGTCATAGAGTGGTATAGAGTGGAGTGGCATAGAGTGTCGTGGAGTGTCAGGGAGGGAATGGAGTGAAGTAGAGTGGAAGGGTGTAGAGTGGAGGGGCGTAGAGTGGAGTAGAGTGGAGTACAGTGGAGTGGCATAGAGAGTCCCTGAGTGGAGTGGCGTAGAGTGTTTTAGAGTAGAGTGACATAGAGTGGAGTAAATGCTATTGAGTGGATTAGAGGGAAGTGCAGGCAGTTGACTAAAGTGTTGTGGCATAGAAAGGAGTAGATTGTTTTAGAGTGGAGTGGAGTAGAGTGTAATGGAATGGAGTGGTGCAGAGTGTTGTGGAGGAGCGTACAGAGGAGGGGCGTAGAGTTTCATGGAGCAGTACAAAGCGTTGTAGAGTGTTGTAGAGTGTCGTGGAATGTTGTAGAGGGTTGTGTCATAGAGTGGAGGGGTGCAGAATGGAGTGGCGTAGAGTGGAGGGGCGTAGAGTGGAGTGGAGTGGAGTGGTGTGCCATACAGTAGAGTGGAGTGTAGTAGAGTGGCATAGACTGGAGTGGCATATTGTAGAGTAGAGTGGAGTGGCATAGAGTGGAGTGGTGTGTCGTAGAGTGTCTTAGAGTGGAGGGGCATAGAGTGGAGTGGCGTGTTGTAGAGTGGAGTGGCGTGTTCTGGAGTGGCGTGTCATAAAGTGGCATAGAGTAGAGTGACATGGAGTGGAGTGAAGTGTTGCAGAGTGGAGTGGTGTGGTGTGGCGTAAAGTGGAGTGGAGTGTTGTAAAATAAGTGTCATAGAGTGTTGTATAGTGGCGTAGAGTGGAGTGGCATAGTGTGGAGTATGCCTGGTGTGGTAGCGCACTGCCATTACAGACACACATTTTCAATTGAAATGACCATTATTTTTGCATTAACACACAGTTTTAGTGATAAAAGTATACAGCACACAAACAATAATGTCTATAAATTTCATCACCTAGTGTATTGATTTGTTTTGATCGTATTAAAATATTTGTTTCTACCACTATTCAGAATTACCAAAAATGTGCTTAATTTGTGCTTTCCTAATTCTGATATATTCTGAAATATCTGCATGGTTCATTAACAGATATTTGAATTTTGTTGAGTGCTAGAAAAGAGCCTCTCCTTTCACAGCAAGATTGTCACATAAATCTTCTCACTTTAAAGTCAGAGAGAAAAGTAAACACCAAGCTCCCTCGGAAGACAGAGTCTGATATTTGACTTCTGTCTTTGAAAGCACAGCAATTATGACAAGATAAGAACAAAATGTAAAGACCTGTTTACAGAAAGCGAGCACTTGTGAAAGAATATATTAAATAGTTTATGCTCCACAGGAGGGATAAACTCAAGCTGGACAGCCTAAAACAAATACAGGCAGCAAATAGAAAGCAAGCAAATGTGAGCTACAAAACACAAAGCCAATGGTAAGCAATGGGCGGAATGCATGCCGGGAAAGCTTTCAGAATGTCCCCAAGAAGTTGTTAGTGAACCAGACAGCTGGGCTGTCTGGTAGTCTTTGACCTAATAAAAGGCTTATCTGGCCCTGTCTGTCCTGACAAAGGTAGGATGTCTGGTTACTGCAGCTGGCGTAGTAAAGGAGTCCCCACCACTTGTATGCAGCAACAGAAAGTTTAGAATAGCAACCGACAACAGCCCCTATTTTACACCTATGTTTGCACTGTGACTAGGTTCGATAGCACCATATTTTCTATACCTGGTCTTTGATTTGACATATTCTTGATATCTGGTGTATTTGTCCAATTGCTCAATCAAAATGAACCAAGACTACAACTCTCAGAATGCACTGATATTTGAAATCAAAACCCAGAACTGGAAAATGTGTGTCCCAGTGACATGGAGTCATCTGGTCACCCTACTTGTAAGAACACAATTACAACTTGAGAGGGAGATAGCGGTTTAAGTGGAAGGCAGATTGTCAATCTTGCAAGGGGTAGCCAAGTGTTGGTACAGGAGACCCGGATCCATGCCAGAGTTTCAGGATATCCACGTCGCATTAATGTATTACCAATAAAATGAAATAGGAATCACTTTTATAGTCAGTGAATCTGCTCAAAATGTTGGGTGAATCTGACAATTGTAGGGCAATGTCAGGCCTGGTGATGGAGCCTGGGCAGGGGCCTGGACTTGGTGTCAGGCCTGAGCAGGGGCCTGGACTTAGTGTTAGATAGTGAAGGACAGGGGAAGGTACTGCGACAGGATAGAATGACAAGCCTTCGCGGGGATGGCATCACATGTTGTGTCGTTTCTGGTCCAGTGTCGACATTTGTTTCTGATTGCTTGTCTCCTTGGTGTCACCTTGGTGAATGATGTACATATAGCTCTATGTTGTCTATGCCCCATATTTCACTGTTGAGGCTGGGGGCGGATCTACGTACCACCAGAGCTCCTAGTGGTGTTTTGTATACTTGACCTCACAACTGTGACTACACCTAACTTTTAAATAAAGCTTCTAAGCGTGACATTAAACATCCAGTGGTCTGTCTACAGACTCAGCACACTGCTACAAGACAAAGCTGACAAAAAGGGACACAACTGTTGTTAGATCTGTCTAACAAAGTTAGGGACAATGGATTGCTCCCATGAAGCTGCAGTAGAGCAGTGGTGGTTACAAAACTAACAAGAATTGGCAAAGCCAATAAGTTTGGCCTTTTCTGTGGCCGTCTACAGCGCTTTATGCCATTCAATATGGGCGCGCAGGTGGATCATTAAAAGACTGCTTCCCGTGTGCACTGCTTCCCGTGTGCACTGCTTCCTGTGTGCACTTCTTCCCGTGTGCACTGCTCCCGGGTGCACTGCTTCCTGTGTACACTGCTCCCTGTGAGCACTGCTTCCCGTGTGCAATGCTCCCCGTGTGCAATGCTCCCCGTGTGCACTGCTTCCCGTGTGCACTGCTTCCTGTGTGCACTGCTTCCTGTGTTCGCTGCTTCCCGTGTGCACTGCTTCCCGTGTGCACTGCTTCCCGTGTGCACTGCTTCCTGAGTGCACTTCTTCCCGTGTGCACTGCTTCCCGTGTGTACTGGTTCCTTTGTGCACTGCTTCCTGTGAGCACTGCTTCCCATGTGCACTTCTTCCCGTGTGCACTGCTTCCCGTGTGCACTGCTTCCTGGAGAATAGGGAAAGAGATGGGAAACAGATATACATCTACCATTTGCATGAGATACAAGGAGCTGGAGAGGGATTTATGAGAAACGAACATATGACTGCGGATGAAACAAGAGAGCAGGTATAGGGCGTGTATATCATCCAACATAATGGTAAACTCACACACAGCTTCTAAACAAGGTGAACCTGAAGTGAATGCAAGAATGTGACATTTGTTTGCAATTATATTGTAATTGTATTGATAAAGCGATTACTACTCCTGACGAGTCGTTGTAGCGCTTTTCGGCGAGTAGAATGCTACAGGCTCCACCTAGTGGCCAAAAGTGAGCTTCTACAGGAGAGTAGGGAGTAGCCAGACATTCTTTAGCACCGCACTCATGACAGTCGTGGGCTTTTGCCCTGTAAAGTGTGTGCAATCAGCCACTTGGCCAGAGCAGCAGCCACAAACGGCCACAGGTGTAGGACCCAGGCTGCATTAAGACCAATGCAGGCAGCTGCCTTATGACACCACCATCAATGGCCAAAAGAGGGCACCAGCCTAAAATAAATGATCACAAAATAGTCTTGTTGCTGGTGGGGAAGGAAGTGCCCAACTGCCACGCAGCATTTTGGTGGTCTTTAGAAATTCTTGAACAGGACACGTGTAGGTCCTATGGGAGCATGTGGAAACGACCAGGAATGACCAGACCTGGTATAATGCTGTCTCGAGACATGAGACTCTCTTGGCAAAGTGGGGACTTGCTGCCCTCACACCTGACAACAGGACCTTGTATAATGCTCTAAGGACAGCCTGGTACCCCGGCAGGGCCCACCCTTGAATCCGGAGACAGGGTCAGGAACAGCCTCTGAGTTACAAAGGAGGAAGATGAGCCTCTGTGAAGGGGACGTGGTGAAGCCCCCGCTACAGAACATTTAAAAACAATAGGGCTGAAGTGCATTTACACTCCCAAACATATGCTCTAAAATCCGTAGGTTTTAGAAGGAGTTTTGTAGGAGAGTGGGGGTCATGAAATAAAGCAGTGTTGAAGATGAGATACAGGACCCAAGTGGGGTGCTTCTGCTCCAGCAAGAAATACTTAAGGGGTTCCAATCAGAAATGGAGAGGATGTGGCGTAACAACCAGAGCTGCCGACTTTGGCACCGAAGAAACTGGTTCGAGTCTTTGGTGTTGGCTCAGCACCCTGTGATCCTGGGCAAATCACTTAATCTCCCCGCGCCTACAAAAAAATTAACGTGTCCTTGTGTAATGTAACTGGTGCTCAGGTAAAGCGCTCCAATACTTTCGGGTCGAGTTCGCGCTATAAAACTGCAAGAAAGTTAAAAAAAATGCCTGTCCAGAAGAAGCACTGGACATCTACATCAGACAAACGTTTATGCCATCGGGTGAATAGTGTCTAAATGGTCCATCCACCCTTGCTGCCTGCTGCAAGATGAGGCCGGTGCACACACTGCAGTCCAGAGACTGCGGGCGCATCTCGTGTGCCCGGTGACCTTTATAAAGCATTTTTATTTTAAAAGGGAATTTCTTTCACTTTTTCTCCATTCCTCCGATAAACAGAGCGTGCAGGAGTCGTCACAGGTACTGAGCTCACTGTGAAAACATCTCAAAGACCCGCACCATTAAGTTGGTATTTTTTTCTTTCTTTCTGCAGGCACGAGACCGTGTCCTCCCCTGTCTGGTCTCTTGATGAGTCTGTCCTATCATTACACTGGGACGCAGAGCAGGTACTGACGAGGCGGGGGAGTATGTGAGGGAAGGGCGGCTTCAATAAGCACAGAGTCCATAAAAACAGGGAGGAAAAACGCAGAGTAAAACGATGTGAATTCCATCTGTGGGTACAGCAATGTAGAAAGTACCAAAGCTGTGCATCGGGGAAGGGTGGGGTCGGGAGCAGCGGGACAGCAACTGCTCCTTCGGCTCCTCGAATTCCAACGCAAACACTCTTTTATCCTATGTGACCTGGACATACATGGAGCCAGTACGGAAGCCAAGAATGTCCAGTCCAGAAACGTCATTGTGCACAACAATCTTACCAAACATGCACATATACCTACAGAAAAGAAAATGGGCGAACTTCTCCTATCTGACCTGCTGACGCTGCATAGAGGCTCAGGTTTCCTGGAGTTGTAGCTCAGTGGGCTGGGTGCCTGCCGCAGTGATTAGTTAGGCCAGTCCCGTTTTTTCTTAGGTTTCTGGGACTTATATTCAAATCAAATCAAATCAAATAAACTTTATTTCGCATTTAAAGATTAAATGCATAAAAGTACATAGGATAAAATTCACTTCATGAATAAAACATTAGGATAAAATGATACAACCCAAACACGTTTATAAAATAAATAAAATAATGAATTATTTAAAATTGTATCATTTGTTTTAAACAAGTGATAGAAATCTCTTCAGTCAGCTAACGCTTGTTCTTCATAGGACCGAGTACCTATGCCACCTTGTATCAACCACCTTAAATAAAGATTTCATTTCTTAAAATCAATCATGATAAAAAAAACATCATTTTACAGTAATTCCTCATAAAGGTAGAGCAGCAGAATCACACACGCAATAGACCAAAATGCTAAAAACATGGGAAATAGGAAACGATAAAACAGTCATCTTATTAGATTTATACTGAATCTCGCAGGTGTCCTTCATTTTGTGCATAATCTCTTCATGGTTCATTTTTGTACTAAAACCATCAAACTGAACCCATTTTAGATTCTTTGTGAGTTTAAGAGCCCACACATTGTTATGGCTGCTAATAAATAAGTGACAATTACAAAGCAAACAAAAGGGGCTTCAAGCTGTTGTAGCACAAATAGTGCCTCCTTAGTCTGACGCAAATTACATTTACGCACCAATGGAATAATGTATTTCTTCCGTTCTGTGGCCTAAAAGGAGCAAAACAATAATGTGTGCAGTGTAGACTGTTTTGACTTTCCATCACAAGGACAGGGGGAGAGATGACTCAGTACAAGTACATTTGGGGGATGGCCCAGCATCAGTGGTAAGTCGTTGAGACGGAACCTGGCGGGAGTTTTCTACCAAGGAAAGGTATGGAAGGGAGCCCTGTTGTACTATCGGTAACTCCAGGTAGGTCAATACTGTACTTTTCCCTTTATATCTTTCCCACCTGCCCTTTAAACTTTGTGCCCTAAAGATTTCTTACCAAAGGGGATTCAAGCTAGCCTGGCTGATGACGGCTGAATAGCCAGAAACCGGTCCCAGGATGCTTGTTTCCGGTCCAGGGAAGACATGGCTTGGCAGTTCGGGCTGGACTGTTCCCATGAGGCACAGGGTCAGACTGATTTGCATATGGCCATGTCTGAACTGGGGTGGTGGAGTGAGCTAAAGAATGATGATGGATTAAACCCAGATCAGTTGACTGGGGGTGAGTGTTTGATTGGCTCAAACGTTCCGTCCATCATCCCCTTTTGTATCGCTAAAGATTTCTTTCAGCTTGCTTTTAGGGAAACTTTCGCACAGTCTTGGCTTAACGTACAGGTCCTCCAAACCCAAAGAAATGAAAGATTCTCTCACATAGTATAACCACGGGATTTTGAGGGCATGGTCTAGCATCACAACATCTCTTATAATCATTTGGTTTAGAGGTACCGTTTTGCGTTTCCAGATAGTTAACCACGATAAGAGCGGGGCCATTTTAATCGTATCAGAAATAAAAGGAAAATCTAATTCTTTGTGCGATGTAAAGTTTGAGCAAGCTCCTGGGACAGACAGTAACCTTTTGACAAATTTGTCTTCCAACACTTGGAGTCCATCCACATCTAGTGACCCCCAAATTCCTGCCCCATATGTAGCGATTGATCTTGATTTCGCAAGGTAGATTTTGGCCATTTCTAGTATGGGTTTGCCTCCCAGTCTTTTTGAAAACCTAAAAATTGCAGCTACACTCTTACCTAGATGATTTATTCTACTTTGGATCATCTCTTTCCATTTGAGCCTAGAGTCAAACAGAACACCAAGATAGGTCAATGTTTCTACTTGTTCTATTATGTTCCCCTCTAGATAAAATCTTGACAGCTTCTTTGTTTTTGCACCTATTGTCATAATAAAAGATTTCTTTCTGTTGACCTTAAGGTCCAGATCTGCCATGAAGGCCGTATATTGCTCTATAAGTATTTGCAGAGATCGGGGTGTTCGAGCCAATAAGACAGCGTCATCCGCGTATAATAGGATCGGTAGGGGAGTTAGTTCTGCACTTGGGACATCTTTGCTCTTTTCAATCAGGGCCTCATTCCATTTGTTTGTATAAAGAGAAAATAGGCAGGTGGCGAGTACACAGCCCTGCCTGACTCCCTTCTCTATTTTAAAGGGTCTAGTGCACTCTCCTTCCATCCCATAGCAGACTGAAGCTGTAGCACCAGCATGAAGTTGTTTTATAAAATCAGTTATTAGTTGGTCTATTCCCATGGCCTCAATAATAACCCACACTTTGCTATGTGCTACGCAATCAAAAGCCGCAGACAGGTCCATGAATGCCACGTAAAGGCATTCATAAAGGCAATGTATTTCGCAGCTATTAAAGTCAAGTTCAGGCATTGATCGAGGGTGCCCCTGACCTTTCTGAACCCATACTGAGCTTTGGCTAAGATCCTTTTCTCTTCTACCCAGTTCTCGAGTCTGTTTAATAAAACCCGGCCCATGAGTTTTGCCGTACAATCTATCAGTGATATGGGGTGGTAGTTAGCAGGATTTGACTGTTCCCCCTTTTTAAAGACTGGTATTATGAGTGATTGTTTCCATGATGGTAACGGTCCTTTTTTCGCCACTGCATTAAAAACGACAGTCCGTAGGGGGGACCATAGTGAAATGTTTGCAAGAAAAGCATCCACGGGATCCCATCTGGCCTTGCAGCTTTCATGGGAGAAGACTGAGAAAGAGCAAGCTCTATTTCTTCTAGATTAAAAGACAGAGTTGTTTTCTCTTTATAGGGGCAAATTGTCTCATTTGGGGGAAAGTTTCTGCCTTTTGAAATATAGCTTGGAAGTGGGTAATCCAATTTTCCTCGCTTCTATGGACATCTAGAGATGGGCCCTCCTTATCCGACCATAAGGGAGAATTAATCACCGTCCAAAAGGCTTTGGTATCATTCTGGAGTGAAGCTAGTTTTAGGTTATCCCATGCCTCAGCCTTCAGTTGCTTCAGCCTATTAGTTCTGGGAATTTATAGTTTAGCCTTAAAGTTTGTAGCAGATCTTTTTCCATAGGTTGGCTGTTTAGGGCTGTGGGTAGGTTTGCAGAAGCTTCTGAACATGATTTATCAAACCAGTGGTGCTGCGGGACCGTGCAAGTGGACCTAGGGCAAGTTAGTTGTAACTTTAGTTCTACCAAGATCTTCTCAAATGCTTCGACCACCTCTGTGCCTTCGGCCATGGGATCTAGGCAAAGCAAGACGAATGTGTGACAGAATATCGATGGACAGAAAACCGACCTGCAAAAATATCGACACAGAAATATAGAAGTCTAAAATATCGAAGTCCAATCTACATAAAGGTAAGTACAAAAATATCAAAAAAATATATAGTTGTCAAAAATATCGAAGTTAAAAATATCGTTTTTTAAATGTTTTAATAATAATGTAAAATTAAGTAAATAATACATAAAATTAAAAGAAATATAGTTAAAAATATTAAAAGATATTTAAAAATAATAACTAATACATTAAATGTTAAAATAAATTAAACATATACATATAAATTAATATATATTCTTACTCCACATAGTGCACAGTAGGGAAAGCGTTGGATAGCGTAGGGGTAAAAATTACTATTCCCACTCCAGAGAGTGCAACAGTAGGGAAAGCGCTGGATAGCGTAGGGGTAAAAATTACTATTCCCACTCCAGTGAGTGCAACAGTAGGGAAAGCGTTGGATAGCGTAGGGGTAAAATTACTATTCCCACTCCAGAGAGTGCAACAGTAGGGAAAGCGCTGGATAGCGTAGGGGTAAAAATTACTATTCCCACTCCAGTGAGTGCAACAGTAGGGAAAGCGCTGGATAGCGTAGGGGTAAAAATTACTATTTCCACTCCAGAGAGTGCAACAGTAGGGAAAGCGCTGGATAGCGTAGGGGTAAAAATTACTATTCCCACTCCAGAGAGTGCAACAGTAGGGAAAGCGCTGGATAGCGTAGGGGTAAAATTACTATTCCCACTCCAGAGAGTGCAACAGTAGGGAAAGCGCTGGACAGCGTAGGGGTAAAAATTACTATTCCCACTCCAGAGAGTGCAACAGTAGGGAAAGCGCTGGATAGCGTAGGGGTAAAAATTACTATTCCCACTCCAGAGAGTGCAACAGTAGGGAAAGCGCTGGACAGCGTAGGGGTAAAAATTACTATTCCCACTCCAGAGAGTGCAACAGTAGGGAAAGCGCTGGATAGCGTAGGGGTAAAAATTACTATTCCCACTCCAGTGAGTGCAACAGTAGGGAAAGCGTTGGACAACGTAGATGTTAAAAATAACATACTTATAAATTAAATAAATATTGTAATTAAATAATGATTTATTAATAAATTTAGGGGAAAAAAAAACTACAAATATATCAAAAATAATAATTACTTTAATAATATTAAATACTTCCCACCCTATTCCCCAATAAACACACAACACACTCCACATAAAATTTCACACAATTAAATTAATTTTCAATTAATAAAAATTAATTTGCAATTAATAATTAAATAAAAAAACGGCAATAACAATAAATAATATTTAATAAAAACTAATAACCAACTAATAATTAATTAACAAAAAAATTAATTACCAATACCAATAAATAATATTTACAAAAAATTTATAACAAATTAATAATTAATTACCCCAAAAAATATCAATACCAATAAATAATATTTAATAAAAAGTAATACCCAATTAATAATTAATTAACAAAAAAATAATTATCAATACCAATATATAATATTTAATAGACATTAATAACAAATTAATAATTAATTAGCAATAAAAAATATCAATGCCAATAAATAATATTTAATAAAAATTAATACCCAATTAATAATTAATTAACAAAAACATTAATTATCAATACTCAATTTTTCTTAATTAATTACTTAATTACGAATAATTTACTTACCACCCTATTCCCCTACAAACACACAACCCACTCCAATAATAAATTAATACAAATAAAATAATTATCAATTAATAATAATTAATTACCAATTAATAATTAATTAACAATAACTTAATTATTAATAACAATAATTAAAAATTAATAATTACTTAATTAAAATTAAATTACTTCCCACCCTATTCCCCTATAAACCCACAACCCGCTACAGAAATAAAACACAAAATTCAATTAAAATAAATTAATAATTCCTAAAAAGTATTATTTAATTTACTATAATTAAATTACTTCCCACCCTATTTAAACCCACAACCCGCTACGGTACTAAAACGCAAAATTTACTTTTAAAAAAATTACTAATTTCTAAAAAATGTATACATATATTTAAAAAAACAGTACAATACTTAACAAAAAATATAGAACACATACATATTAAATACATACTAAAATACATAACACTCATATAAATATCGATATTATTAACATCGATAATTTAACTATGATATTACTAACATCGATATTTGCAACATCGATATTTCTTACCTTAACTTCGATATTCTGGTTGTAGATATTCTTGACTTCGATATTTTGTCCCTACGATATTTAAAACTCGATATAACTGTGCTTCGATATTTAAAAATCGATATTTTGACTGTCCACCAAGCAAGACATCATTATATTTTGAAGGTATTGTCTTAGTAGTTAGAGTGACCACATCAACTTTATCCCATTTTAATGTGTATCCATTTTTCTTTATGAGGATCATTTTAGGGGCCAATTTACTTTTTTTTTTTCCACCGTCCCTCCAGACTATTGAGCAAGCGAGCATAGCATGATCACTAAACTCTGTCATTTTGACATTAACCTTCGTAATACTATTTCTAAAGTTATCACAGGTAATCACATAGTCAATCGTGGACCTCTGATCTAGTCATTGAAATGTGGGGGCAATATGTAGTGTGGGGACTGTTATGGTAGTATCTAAAATTATCTCATTCCTGGGTTCTAGCTGCCAAATCATTAAAAGAGAATTTAGGGTGTTTCCATATGGTGAGTGCGTAAAATGGGTTATTTGAAGGCCCATTACGATACCCGGCGTAAAAAAATCCGCCACGCATGAAAGCGGCAAAAATCCGCCCGCACACACCGTCTGAACACCGACCACGCCATTACGATGACACAAACTGAAAACCGCCATCGGCGGAAAAATCACACAAGATACCGCCCGCCCTCGTCCGAGTCGGAGTCAAACCGCTCGCCACGGACGGAAACACGCACGACAACACAAAACCGCCCGCCCTCACGGCCGACACACCGCACGTGAAATTACGATCGCACCGCCATGAGCGCGGGTAAACTACAAATATACCGCCCGCCAGCGCAAACAACGCCAATGAGAATTGACACGGCAGAAGCCATGGCGCCCACGTCCCTGCACAGAAACCATCCGCTGACAAAAACAATCGCACACAACATGGCCAACAAGTCCACACAGCAAGGCACGCACAAATACACAAGCACAGTACACATCCCGAAAACACCCTCCCCTGGACAAACAAAAACTACAAAGGCCAGAACACCAGACACAACACACCTGAAAACAACAGACCATGAGGACACACCCACATAGGTAAGTACAAAAGCAGCACTCCCACAGACCACAACCCCTTGCAACATTGCAAACCAGAGAGGAGAGGAGAGGACACAGTGACACAGCAAGGACAGCAGCACACCACAGAAACGCACACATCACAACCACCACCACCACCACCACCACCACCAAACACCGGTACCACAAACCCCCTGCACATTACACAACACACACCGCACCAGCACCACAAACACCATGGCACCACAAAGAATGCCCAAGTTCACGCCCATTGAGCTGACGGTCATGGTCGACGAGATTATCAAGGTGCACCCACAAATCTATGGGAACCTGGTCCAGCACACACCACTAGCCACCAGAAAGAGAATGTGGAACCGGATCGTAGACCAGGTCAATGCAGTCGGGACCCTGCCCAGGAACAGAGTTGAAATCAACAAACGGTGGAATGACGTCAAGAGCCTGGTCAAGAAGAAGGAGAGCAAAAACAGAGAGCTGGCTGCCGTCACTGGCGGAGGGAATCCCGCGCTTTTCAAGACCTTCAAAGCGTGGGAGGAGAAGGTGCGAGTCATCATACATCCGGAGATCCTCACCGGATTAGCAGGGGAGTGGAGGCTGGTAAGTACAAACTAATGTATACCAGCACACCGCTATGTACTCACATGCACTACCACCATGCCACAGCTCCCAGGGACAAACACCCCCATGTCCAGCACACAATACACAACACATCACACACACATGCAACAGACACCACCACACACAGCCCAAACCTAACAACTGTAAGATACGTGGGGGCATGTGTACACTCAGCCAGCCACGTAACCACCAACAGGTCCCCAAGTATGCCAGAAGCGCCACAACGAGCACCCACCACACCCATGTGTCCGCCATAGCTGCACTAACCGACAAGTAACAGGTAAGTGGCAGGAACACAAAGTGCAGTGGGTGGGAGGGTGGACAGCTCAAGTACAACACACACCAGGCCCCTAGTCCCACAGCACAGCAAGGAGGAGCATCCCCCACACCCCACAGCCACGTGTCAGCCACCGCAGTGCACACCGACAGCCGAAAGGTAGACATCACGGTCCACAACAATCGGTGTCAGTGGGTGTCCAGCCATCACCACGACCCACAACACCGCCCCCACCCCCACAGACCTGCAACATGGAGCACCCCCCGCTTAGAACCATGTGGCATCCAGTACAGTGCACGCACGAACAACCTGCAGGTGGGAAACTGGACAGGGCTGGATTACTGGAGGCATGAGGACCGTAACACGACCAACACATGGGACATGTCACGTAGCAGACGAACACGCAGCACCGCCCACTGTCACGAACAAGTGAACAATGTGCACACGGACATGAACCACAGACTCACACCCCACATGACCCATCACAGACACAGCAACACCCAAGGAGCCACGTCTGCATGCACAAGCCACACTGAATATAGTACCACACGGCAGCCACTGTGCAACCCATCACACACAACCGAAACACCATTGAAGTCCTGTCCATGTAGCCCCTACTGCCTGTCAACCACACACCCCACAACTACGCCTATGTAAGACAAACAACACTAGACGCAACAGAGCGGAACAACATAAATGCACACGAACACCACTGAACCCATCAAACACACAGACACACCATGCACATACAACATACCATCCACCCCATCCGTCAGCCCCAGTCTCATGAAAGGCATGTCATCCGAACAGCTGCCACACATACAGCAGTCACGCTAAGAGACATGCCCATGACCAACCATGTGCCAGAAGTCAATGAAGCGCACGCCACACTGTGAGCAACAACACACAACATGGGCCACACCCCCGAGCACTGCAGTGATGCACATGGCACAGGGCAGCACGCACACCAAGGAGATGGGACAACTGCAATACGTCGGGTGGCACACAACCATCACTCACTCATAACGATGCGTCCAATGCCATGTCCAGTAATCACAACAGACAGCAAATATGCAGGGCATGTCAGGCATGCACACACCTCAGACCATGCACTGTCATGCTGCCACAACACATGTCACGTTCGGCACCCATGGCTCACAGCATGTACCCCAAAAGCATATTCCATCCCAAATGCGTTTCTGGGGCATGACCCCCATGTTGCCATATGCGTTCCTAAGCGTTCCATATGCACCCCAAAAGCAAAGTACAAACCAGACCCAGGATGGGCCTGGAGCCCGCATACACCAGAGTCACAATAAGTAGGAGCACAGCAACACACCCATCGGCATAGCCAATCCGTCCCATGCCACATGTGCACAGCACACAGTCCCATTGCCAAGCACACACAACAACAGATTGTACAGCCACACACCCGCCTCCGGGACACACGTGCACGAGAGTGCACGAACGGAGAATGTCAGACAACCAATACAGACTTCGCCAGGTGCAACACAATAACAAATCTCATTCTCTCCACAGGTGACGAACTGCTGGATGCTGGGGATGGAGACAGCAGCCAGCACAGCCAGCCTACAAGCCCCCAACGAGGACACACGGATGTGGAGGATCTGTCCTCCTCTTCGGACACGGACCACCAAGCAGGCCCATCTGGTGTGGCAGGGCCCAGCCGCTCCCCAGGACCCCTCCTACCCACCAACCCATCATCCAGGGCTGCTGAACATTCCCAGCCCCCTGCTGCCACAATCGTTGCGGCCACACCCATGGTCATTGCGGCCACACCCACGGTCATTGCGGCCACACCCACGGTCATTGCGGCCACTACCACTGCCGCAACCGCCACCACGTCTTCGCTGGCCCCAGCCCCAGCGCAGGTGGTGGCCCGGACGACTGGATCCACCCTGGGAGCCAGGGCGAGGACCGTGGTGAGCAATGTGGCTAGTGGGCAGGCCGGTGGCAGCAGGACTGGTAGGAGGAGGAGGGTCAGGGAAACGCCAGTCTCCCCTGGGAGCCATGCCCTGCCTCAAATGGCCAGAGTCCTTGGGGCCTATGAAGAGGCCCAAGGACAATGGGCCAGGTCTGCTACAGACACGCGTGAGGTGCTGGGGGTGCTGAGGTCCATGGACGCCCGTATGGGCCAACTCGTGGACCTCATGGGCCAGCTGGTGGTGGCGGTGAGGTCACAGCCAGGGACAGCAGCTCCCCTCCGCCACCACCTGCCGGGGCGCAGGGTGGAGCAGCAGTGTCCAGTTCCCCTGCGTCCACAGCCAGTGAGCACACCTCAACCACCAGCAGGTCGCAAGCAGGCACCCCCCCCTCGCAAACGTGGAAGGGGCCGTCCGAAGTGGAAACAGATCTCCCGGGAGGACTTCGCACGCTCCAAACGCAAGTGAGGCAGCCAGCCAGCCTTCATTGACCACCCACTGCATTGACTTGGACTACGATCCCACTCCACACAGCCATCTGGATGGCATGTGTGTGTTGGACTATGGACATAGAACCAGTGGGTACACCCTGAGCATCTCGCAGCCATGATCGACAGCTCATTGTCACTGCACGCACCACTTTTGTCATCACCTTACACACAATCACATGTCACAGTTTGAAATAAATGCACCTCTTCCACAAACTGCTGTCTGTGCCCTGTGTTTTAATTGTACGGAATACAACGGCCACCTTGAGCGGAACGGCACCTGATGCGTGGCATGGCAATGGAACCGGAGGGCCTGTAGGGACCTAGGGGTGGGAGACAGAACAGGAGCACATTCAATGAGTGTGTCACACACCCATCACACAGTACATGTCAACAACTACAAGCAATGTACACACATCGCACAGAGCAATAGGGCACAATGCCACAGCCACCATCAGTGGCATACTAACCTGGGCATGGAGCGTTGACACACAGCACGCAGTGAACAAAAGGCCACCCTGACACAGCACACACACACCTGCACAAATACAGACACATCAGCCGTCGTACATGGACACTCACCGTCAAGTGAAGTAGCGGGCGATGAGCTGCTGGCGCACATTCCCAGCTTCCTCCTCTCCGCTGTCCTCCTCACTCGAGCTGTCCTGGTCTGCGGGCTGGGGCCCTGGTTGATCTCCGTCATCCACAATGAGGGGGATCTGCTTCCGAATGGCCAGATTGTGCAGCATGCAGCACGCCACCACTATCTGGCACACCTTCTGTGGGGAGTACGCCAGCGCACCCCCGGTGCAGTCCAGGCACCTGAACCTGGACTTGAGGAGGCCAAAGGTACGCTCGACCACACGTCTGGTCCTCCCATGTGCCTCATTGTAGCGATCGTCTGCTGGGGTGCGAGGATTCCTCAATGGACTGAGCAGCCATGCCCCATTCGGGTACGCAGAGTCACCTGGGTGTGAGGGACACAGAGAACCGTTGCTATTCCAACTGGACAGGGGACAGCATCGCACAGCCAGCACGCTACACCACTCAACATACTCACCGTCAATACAGCCACGATCCTGTTGCAGATTGGACATCAGTCGTGGCAAGATGCTGTTGCGCATTACGTGTGCGTCATGGGCCGAGCCTGGGAACTTTGCACACACGTGGGTTATCACCATGTCCGCAAGGCACACCACTTGCACATTCAGGGAGTGCGTGTGCTTCCTGTTGCGGTACAGGTGCTCAGTGGCCTGTGGTGGAACAAGGCCAACATGTGTGCAATCAATGGCACCAACGACGTGTGGGATCCTGCCAAGGGCATAGAATGCACCCTTCACTGCCGCCAATTCACGAGCCCTGGGGAATCTGATGTACCTGTTTCGGTTCAGCATCATGGCTGCCAGTACATCCCTCAGCACCTTGCTGAACATGGGCTGGGACATCCCTCCTCCACTGCCCACTGTGTGCTGGAATGACCCAGTGGCGAAGAAATGCATGGCGGCCATCACCTTAGCCGTGGGGGTGAATGCTGTCGGATACACCCTGCGGGGACGGAGATGGGGTTCCAACATGGCACACAGTCGATGCAGGGTTGGCCTGTCCAGCCGAAACTTCCTTATGACCTTAGTATCCTCCATGTCCGCCAGCAATTGGTATGGGCGGTCAATGTTCGGTCTCCGCCTAGGGAAGATGGCAGTGGACACATGTCAAAGCAACACAACACATAGCAATTTCGCATTCACATCACTGACATGACTGAGCAAGCACATGAGTCACAGCCCAGCTGTCAAGCAGGGACGGCACGGCCACAATACACTTACACAGGTCTCCCACCAATGGCAATGGCTAGTGATGCAAACCACTGCCATGAGCATGCACATGGGGATCTAGGCCCCAATGACTTGCGGGGCGTGCTGATGGGGACTGACTGCATATTCGTCAAGCGGCAACGCCACGGCAACATGAATGTCTGCTGAGCATGGCACTGCTTCCGAGGCTGGATGAGTATGGCACACGACGACGACGATGTGGGCACAGGCTGAGCGGCCAAAACAAGTGGGACCTGTGGCACGAGGGGATATGAGACAGTAGTAGGTGTCAGCACTGCACCCTATGTACAGCACTGTACGGATCACACCTCCCGAAACATTGACAGGTGTACACATTGACAGCCCCATGCCAAGACGGCTGTGTGCTTGCAGACACACGTCACAGGTGAGAGGTTACATTGCACGTGCCAGGTGGCAGACGTACATAGTGGGAGCTGGCATGTGTGTGCATGTGTCTCCTGTTCAGGATCCACCAGATGGGCGCTGACTCTGTCCAGACCATTGGACACAGCATGTTCCGTGGAAGGCTTGTGTGTGTGGGATGGTGGCACTGGATGTGCCTCCATTGGGTGGGGGGCCATGCACAGGGCGGGTACGTCGATGATTGCGCATTGTTGGTCACGGTGGGTGCACCCACTCAGATGTGTTGCCCTGTGTTCAATTCCTATGTCCGCATGATGATGGACTGTAGATGTGGGCAGACTACACATTGGTCGATGTGCTGTCTATATGCATGTGCCTTCACACCAGGCACAGCTGCCCCTGCACATGTGACCCCTGCTGGACTCGCTGCTGGGTCTGTGGAGCTGATGCACCTTCTGTGCGTGGGGCGGACAGCTCTCCTCACTTCCCTCATTGCGCATGTCATGACTTTGCCGCAGGTGACATGGATCATGGAGGGCCCACATGTACGCGTGGGTAGGCTACACATGATTGTTCACTGGTCGCCACCCCCAGTCAGTGTTTCGAATGGGAAGGTTGTTGTGCTGGTGGTATATTCGATGTGGCGGATGGGCGGGCCTAGGTGCGGGCTTACATTCCGGACATGGGGGGTAGTTGGTTTGGCGACTAGTTGCAGTACACACGGGACACGTCTCTTCCTGTCCACATCTGGGTCATCCCTTGTACTCACTGACAGTGATACAGTCATCGACAGTGATACAGTCATCTTCGCCCCAGCCCTCATGTCCTCCCCTCGCTCCCCCAATATGCATGTGCACCTGCGAGGCTAGCGCTTGCACAGGCAGCCCCAAGCTCGCACCAGAGAGGGCAAGGAGTGTATGTGTGGGTCCAGTTGCACGAGTGGGCTGTCTCAGGGTATGATGTGTGGCGGGACGCCGTCCACCTGCGTGGTGCCCCAAATGGAGACCCGGCCTGCATGGACTATGCATCACAGTCTTCGCCTTCCGGATCCGCCACCTGCGACACCCAGTGGCTGTGGCTGCCCTTGCAGCCAGGCCGCGTCTGTCTGTAGGTGATGGCCCACACATTCACTCTTTGGCCTCTCTGGGGAGGGCTTGGGGGTGGTGGCGCACGCGCTTGCACTTAGTCGCAATGGCATGTGGCGTGGTTGGTATAATGGGCAATGGATGGGATGGTGCGAGCCACCTCCCGTGACGTCAGTGCTGCTCGTGCTGTGGTGCGTCCCCCCTACACTTCCATTTGACTTGTGCCATGCTACACGTTGAGGTTCTATTGCCTGCGTGATATGACCAGGAGGAGCGCGAGGAGACCTCTCACACACCATGCTCCACTGCCATCCCGTGCCCTGTATCGCCTGTGCGGATTGTCTATGTTGGGGTTACACCTGGTCGACTGGGGCTGTGTGTGCCTTGTCAAGGGGCATGGCGGTCGCACAACAGGATCCAGCTTGTCCACGGAGGGTGGGCTGACTTGTGCGCCTGGTACCGCATTGTTCGTGTGCCCGGCTGCTGTGCACACACGTGTTCACTTCCCCCCGACAGGTGTCCTCTCACAATGCCCAGGGAAGCGGTGGTGTACTGTTCATGACCCCTCCCAACACGGCGTGCTCCAACTTGGCATGTGCGCATCTACCCGTCACACCCACCCACCTGAGCACTGCGTCCATACGACTTCACACGACACATGTGTGTCTTCCACAGTTGTGCTACTCATTTGCGTTGACATCCAATGCCAGTGGACTACATGGTCATGTCACGACTGCCGTGTACTTCACATACTCTCATCCTCTCTCATTCGTACTTGTGAAATGAGTCAGCGGAGACAGTTTTGGTTTCAAACATTATATTGAGTCTTCTGTCCTCTGTGATGCAGTATAGTGGACACTACTGGCAGTGGAATACATGTTGAGGATATACTGAGCATGATTACAAATGGGATAGGGTGTAGGGTTACATGTGATTAGCTGTTGCATGTGGGATGTGGGCTTCAGAGTTACATCTGCTTGGCCAAGGCTGTGCTAATGTACATTTACGTATAGCTGCGGAGCTGCGGACTTTGACACAGACGGTATACAAGTAGCCTACCAGACCGCTTGGCATCATGGGCACAGTCCATCTCAGTTCCATGTGACAGGTTTGCTGCGGTTGTTCCTCATGCACGAGTGCATGTGAGATGACATCAGGGCATGTGCTTGCGTGCATGCAGCGGCGTGCCACTTGTTGTTGCAATGTGGTGGTTACTGGACATGTCACAGTCACTGGGGTCGTGTTGTTGTTGTATGCACTTGTCGTCCATGCAAAGGTCCTGGTATGGGATTCCCGGGGCGGGGGTGGGAGGGGTGCAGCACCCACAGACTCCAGGCGACCTATTCATGTCCACTGAGCGGTGTGTGTGTCCATGGGCGCTGGATCCATCTCGTGTCCTGGTTGTTCGTGCAGTTCCGTCCATGTGGGTGCGATACACAGACCCCATGCCACTGCCTCCCACGATGCATGCGGTGTTCCTGGATGTGATGGGGAACAGTGTGCATGTCCCGGTCATATCCGATGTCATGGCGATGTCGTTGATGGTGTGGTAATTGTTGCCGGTCGTTTGGTATGGCTGTTGTGGTGGTGACTGGCCAGTCCGTGCGGAAGCTAAGCATGGGTGCGGGGTTGGACATCATAGGTCAATTGGGGAACTTGCGTTGGGGTCCGACGAATTTACAGGTTGTCAGGTATGCGATGCCGTCCAGCAGGGCATCTATGTCATTGGTGGTGTACATGTTTGCCAGCCAATGTAGCGGATGGTGGCTGTCAAGGTGTTGTTCGTAAGTTGTCCCTTGGAGGACCATGATGGGGCATGCTGGGTGACATTCGATGTAGCTGTGCTCGATGATCCGTCGTGTGGAGGCACAGTGGTCCCATTTCAGTGCGGGTCCGATGTTGGCCACATACGCCATGCCCCCATAGGCAGAGCAGGCCCTGTCGTGTGCGTCCAGAGGGAGGAGTAGTGGTAGCAGGTCCGCCTTTAGACATGCCGGGTTGGAGAGACACATCTCCACGGGATGCTGGTAGGGACACCTCCGACAGTAGAAGACGGGTATGACGCAGCTGAACAATGTGATGCGGTAAGTTAGTCGGTAACTTACGTTCAGCAGGGACAGGAGTTCGCATCCCAATATATGTATCAGGTTGGTTTTGTACAGCTTGACCTGTCCGGCGTAGTTGGGTAGGTGTGTTGGGAGTGCCA
Source organism: Calotriton arnoldi (assembly GCA_963921515.1). Lineage (NCBI taxonomy): Eukaryota > Metazoa > Chordata > Amphibia > Caudata > Salamandridae > Calotriton > Calotriton arnoldi. The sequence continues at coordinate 1,198,550 of CAWUFW010003230.1, forward strand.
TTTTGCAGCGGTGCGTTGTGGTGGCGTGCTCCGGCTGTGTGTGCAGTCTGCAATGTGCACGCTCCGAGGTTGCTGTGAGCTCTGTGTAGTCGTAGGGAGACAGGACTTGTGTTCTGTTGGCTTGTGCGGAGGACACGGGCCCTCATCCCACATGCTTCTCAGACAGTTCAAGGTCAGTGATGTGTGACTCCTTCCAGATAACTTGCATGGGGCCGACATGGGGGAGTGTTTTCTTTTTTCTTTCCCGTCCGTAGTGTTCTTCTGTGATATGCGCTATCTGCCCTGTGGTCGGTCTCCTCTGCATGCCTGTGTTGGTCTTTTATTGGACAATGGCTGTATTCACCGGCTTCTTTCGTAGGGCTGTGGTTTCGGAGTTGGAATGGAAGGTCATTCAGTGCTGTCTGCTCTCCCTTGTGTGGGCGGCAGGCTGCCTTTCCGCTCTGCGTTGGGCCTTGTGTGTGAATGTTATTATTGGGCCACCTGTTGTCGGTCCCCGGGCTCTTTGGTGTTCCGTTTTGTATGTCTTGTTCATGTGTGCAGGGTGGTATGGGTGTTTCAGTGTGGTACTGGCGTTCCTCTTCCCGAAGGGGCCCTGCTTCTCCTAGTTGGTGTTGCCGCCGCTGTGTGCTTCGCCATGTTTGTTACACTGGGGTGTGTCCTGCTGTTGCGTGACTTCACTGACATGTGTGCGTCGGTTGTGTGACGTTGGGTGTTGACCGTGAATTGGGCGTTGGGGACATGTCTGTGGCAGGCCTGTCACGTGTCATGTGCGTTCGGGGTGGGGCTGGTGTGTGTGCTGCTTGGTTGTGTCCCTGTGTCTGTGTGCGACGCATGCATGGCGCTGCGGTTGGCCTCTGCGTTGTGCGCATGTGTGGCAGCGTCATCGCCGCTTTGGGGCAGTGACGGGGTTGTTGGTTCCTAGTCCCAGGTGGTGTGTACACATGTGTTACGAGATGTTACAATTTGGCCTGTGTGTCATATGTGGATGCTATGGTAGATGTGTCGTGTACACGCGGGGGTGGGGGGTTGTCCGCTTTTTCCGCCCTTGCAGTGTGTGCGCTGTTTGCGTGCACTTGTTGTGTGTGTGCCTACCTGCGTCTTCGCGGTACGTTGCGTCCTTGGTGGTGCATCAGATAGAGCATAGGGAGGGCCTGCAGTGCTGGATTCATGCTCGGGGGTGCCGCTTCTTCGGTGTCCGTGCTCGGCGTTCGTGTTACCGCTTCGGTTTGACGTACGGTGTCTCTTAGCCGTGGGATCAGTTTGTTTGCGGCATCGTAATTTGTACGCCGGGCGGTACGTGTTTCGTCGGACGGTGTGTGTCAATTGGGCTGCGCCGCTACGTGTACGGGCGCACTTTGATGGCGGACGGTGTCGCTGGCTTGCCGGCGGTGTTTGGCTGACTTTTCGCATCGTAATCAGGCGGGCGTGTGGACTGCTGCGTGCCGACGGTA